>CM022403.1:21125850-22375850 GCA_011833715.1 Carcinoscorpius rotundicauda
TGTGTAATGCAGATGGAAAAACTATCTTTCACCCACCTAATCTATCAACAAGTGGGACTAAAATCTGAGTGAGACAGAAAAAATATTTTTGATTAAATACTAATTTTTTAATTTATTTAAATATTAATAAAATCTTGGACATTTTGCTACTGTAAGTATTGGATAATTTTTTTTTTCCTGCCATCATTATTTTTGCAGTTAAATTAGATTCACGATTTGTAGAAATGTATTTGTCTTTTAAGTGCAAAATTGTACTCTTTAAATAATTCTCACAAAAAAAATACCCATCTTCCCTAATTTTGAAATTTTGGGAAAATTTACTTAATATCCTCATTTAAAAAAAAAGTTATGAAATACCCTTATTTTTTTAAAGTTGTTTTTTATGATGATTCTATTGAAATCCAAAGTCTGATTGAGAAGATTGATGCAGATGATTCTGTGAATGCAGAAAGTTTTGTGAACGTTGACAAGAATGTTTTAACAGAAACTGATGAAATTAATTTAAAATTTATAATAGAATTGCAAGAATGTAACAGTGTGAGAGTTTCAAAAGATGAACAAAATGGAAAATATAGTGAAGAAATAGAAATTTCTATTTCATTGTAAATGTTAATTTATTTTAATGCTATCAGATTGTATGCAAAAATGAAGGGGGAAAATTAACTTCACAAAAAGGCTGTAGAATTGGTGTTTTCTTTTGACCACATGAGAAAGCCTATTAAAAATGAAACAGTTGATATTGGACACTTTCTTAAAAACAACGTGATTAAGATTTTATGGACTTGTGTATATTTTGAATATTTATTTTTGTTCTTATTCCTGTAAATAGAGCACAAACAAAATAATAACTTTATTCACAAATGTCTCACTTTTGTCAAGCAAGTATAATGTTCTGCTCAAAAATTATATATAACTAAGGAAATATATGTTAGCTCTTAGCCTGAAGACCTCCTGGACATTTTACTCCTTTCTGTGCAATTCTGCCTTAGACAAGTGTTAGTGTCTTCTTTTTCTGTTTACCACTGGCAGATTAATATCTGCATAATTCATGTCAAACCCAGCATTTCTCATAGCATACTCAGTTTCATAAATACCTTATTTTCAACAAAAAAACAAAACAAAAAACCACGACATTCTTTAAAGGACCAGTCTCCATTATAATATATTACTTACCTTGAAAAGACTAAAAAAGAAACCCAAAGACATCAGTAAATCATGGTTTTCCTTCGATGAATTGATGTTGACTTCTATATACATCACATTGCATTAAATAATTTTGTAAAACTGCTTCTGTCAGACTCCAGAATTTTTTTTCACTACAAAGGTAAGAATAACTTGTAAATATTAGCAACTCTCCAACCGTTGGGCATTTGTCACCATCGCCAATGACACTGTCCACCTTACAGATGTTTTTAGTTTTTTAAAGGTCATTGGCCTTTTTAACACTGTTTAAGTTTTTAATTGATAAATTTAACTGTTTTTTTTAACATGCTTCCTTTTTATGAATGAAAGTAAAATGTGTTCAGTGCAAAATTAAAAAATGGCTTTTACATCATATAACTCAAAACCAGGACTGGAAAGGCCAACTTCGTGTGACTTACACTGATGTTTGAACTTCATCCTGGCAAGTTAAAATTATGCTACAGAAAGTCTTTTATAACTTGTATAACTTTCTGTCTTACTGCCATAAATTAGGTTTAAAAATTGGATTTAACACTGTTTAAGTTTTTAATTCAAAAATTAAACTTTGTTTTGTTTTAACTTTTTACAAATTTTAATTATTTTAATTTACTTTTAATTTTTTACTTGTTTTTCTGGCACAGATAACCTAGTTTATTTGTGCCATAAAATGCCAACCAACTGATCACTATTTTTCATAAAATGCTCATGATGAGGAATATTGCATCTTCTTTTGTGCAAACAGAAGAGAATATTTAAGAGCTTAACAGTTTCACAATCTACAAAGAAAATCAGCAGCATCCTTTAAGGGACGAATTCCCATTTTAATATGTTGCCCATCTTGAACATACTTAAGAAATCTTTGTTGTTGGTTTTAACACCATTAGCTAGCTGTTTCTTATAAGCCTGATATCAACCAAATATTTTGCAAGTTAACAGATATTATATTACAATGCTGAAATCAGGGTTTCGTTCCCCCTCGGTGGACTCAGCAGACAGCATGATGTGGCTTTCATATAAGAAAATACATAACAGACAATATAAGCAAAAGAAACTACATTTGCAGTAGCTCTCCAGTAGTGTAATGTTAAGCTAAAAGCCTTACATTGCTAAAAAAAAACAACAGGATTTGATACTTGCTTTGGGCATAGGTTTTGTATAGCCTTATGGTTGGCAACAACCAACCATTTGTAATGGTATTGGGCTGCAAAATCTTAAATTCATTGAATGAAATCTTCAGTTATGTTAAGATTATACTTCCTTTTCTGTTGAGATATTATAATATCTCTAGTATGAGACCGTAGTTGCAATTATATTGTGTGAGTGATGTGATTTTTAGGAGAATTTGACACTTTAATTTCACACACACACTGGGTGTGCCATGAGTTGTAATAATACAACAGTAACTGAACATGGTACTGTAATATATCTTTTTATCTTTGGATGTGTTTGGAGGTTTCAATTGTAGACTAATAGTCAGTATTTACATGGTCTTCAGTTAATGATATAAAATATCAAGTGTGGTTTATAGTTTCATTTAATATGGGTAAGTAAGTTTTAAAACACGTCACATAGGTATAAATTTACTTCCTGCAATTTAATTTGCTGTATAATATTAGCCACACAGAACATAGGATAGTTGTAGAGGCGTGTGGGGATCCAACTTGCATATTTGCATTACGTTTCAGACAGTGAAAGTTATCCCTTGTAAATCTGAAATGTTATACTGTTGAAATAAAACCAAACTTTCCTGTTTACACATATTTATTGTGCATAATTTAACTGTTTACAGTTTCTTGTTTTCTAACTTGTGTTTTTGTTTTATTGAATTCTTAGTGTATAACATTAGTATAATCCCTTTTATGGGATTCTTATACATGTCATTGATGTATCAGTCTCCTTATATCTTTGGTGATCTGAGCAGCTATTACATAAAGATATACAAAAAGGTAACAAGTGTTAAGTATTTGAAGCTTTTACTGAGAGTATAATGTTCACATGTTTTGTTTTCCAGGAAGCTATTTCTGCTATGATAACCCAGGAGCTCTCCAAAGCCAGATAATAGAGGATATGGACATAACTACATCTCAGTTTGCAGCATTGTATGCCTGGTATTCCTGGCCAAATGTTGTTCTCTGCTTTTTTGGTGGATTTTTAATTGATAGAGTGTTTGGAATTCGATTAGGAGCTATAATTTTCAGTCTTTTCATTTTAGCTGGACAGGTAAGCATACCACTTCAGTACATGACATGTTGGTATTCACTAGTGTTACTTTTTTTTATATATATAAAGCTGTAATACCATGCTTAGTTTACACAGTGTAGCACAAATTTTGTCTCTGAATTTTATATGTTATTTCTTAATTGCTTATGTTGTAAAAGTACAGAAAATGGTCATTATTCCCTTCAAACTTTGTTTTTGTGACCTGGACAGTGAAATTTAAAAATTAACCTATTTGCTAGGTAAAAACAGGCAAATTTGTACATATTCATTTTCATAAGGTCTGAATAAAACAACATATGAATCAAGATTTACATGTATTTATACTAAAGTTATACAAAAATGTTTAGAAGTGAATAGTTTTTCAAGATTTGTGATTGTAATTTAAATCACTTTCGTGTATCGGCCCCCAAATATTGTCTCCCATCATGTTTTCATTATATGCTTCTTGGTAGCAGTGTTCAAAGTCCAGTATATCTTGGTGGAAGTGCTTGCCTTGCTCTTGAGGTACACCGAATGAGCCAGGGGAAGAGATGGATACTTATTCTTGTTATGTAGCAGCAAAACTTTGAGGCTTCTGGATGAGCTACCAATGAAGAGGCATCACTCGTTCAGGTTACAGGCAATTCCAATTGCTTTGCACAGACTGGATACATTATGGCAGAAGTGGAGTCTGTCTTGACGAGTGAAGAAGCTTAAAAAATGTCGTTGATGCTTTCTCTGACTTATAACTTGCACACTTTCATCTAATAAATCCCACTCTTTGAGCCTAGATGTCAAAAGCTCAGCATTTGACTTTCTTAGACCAAGATCTCTGATGAAATCATTGAGGTCTCTTTGGTTGAGGTATTATGGGTTTCTCTCACCAGCTGCACCTCTGGAATTGTAATCTGAATCTTCAGTGTCTTCTGAGTTACTGCACTCTTCTGAGAATGGCTGCTTTCTCTCTGATGGAGTGGGTACAGGTAGCTCAGGGCAGTGTTGCACTGGGGCAATGGATGATGGAAGGTCCAGATACATGATAGCAGATGCATTTTTGCCAGCCGAATGTTTGTAGGGGTCCACCATGCAGAAGTGGTCATTCGGTTCTCACCAAATTCATGGGATAGCGAACCTCATGGCTGTCTCTTCCCCTCTGTCCTGTCTTGCAAAAGAGAAAAATAAAATTATTATGAATAATAAATTTATTTCATACGCAACTAATGTGTAAGAGATTCATGCAAAATACTTTGTTATATTTTTTCTATACTATTGAAAATTAAAAAAGTAGAATTAAAAGATATGTAAATGTTAAATGGTTTAAAGTTTGTATAATATAAAATCTTATTGTTTAAAAAAGCAAAAGTTGTTCATATTACCTTCAAGTGTTTTTTTGCAGTGCTCGCAGGTAAAATGAGGTGCCAAGGGTTTGTTTTGATCCCTGCTAGGTATGCTAAAATATGCCTTGCAAGCTTCACACATTTCAGCAGATGCTCTGTCACAGAGTACTTTTTTGCTCTTGTATTGATAAATTGGCCTACATAGCAGAATGTGTTTGGATAATTCTTGCAGCTTCTTGATAAAATCAGGTATATGTATTCACTTGGGCAGCTAGAACTGAAGTTTTGAGTGGTGAGCTCCTGTATATGTATGTGTGTGTGTGTATTACTATGGAAAGTTTTAGAAAATTCTGAAAGGTTCTTGAAATTGTCATAAGTTCTAAAACATCCTAGAAAATTCTTGTAAGTTTGAGAAAATTCTCTATCAGCTACTCAGCACTGAATCTATCTGGAATGTTCTGGAAAATTGGAAGATTTTAAAATTTCATTACCCAGGTCACAGAAGCAAAGTTTAAAGAGAAAAATAGGTCTTTTCTATTTACTTTAGGAGCAAGTAAAAGTAAAAATTTTGTAACAGTGTTATTTTGGCAAACTGTAATGTAGAAGAAAGAGTTCCTAACCTTAAGTTTAGACTTAACACATTTACATCTACAATTTCAGAAGTAAGATTTTTTTGAGTTATGGTACTTGTGTTAAGTACATGTAAGTCATTTAGTCTATGGATTTGTTTTTCAAGATATTTAGTCCTAAATGTATCTAGCAAGCCATAAAAAAATATCACGCTGACAGTTTTTGTAATTATTAAAATTAAAAATTTGTATTTAAATCTGTTTTATAGCTGTTTAAAAACATTTTTTTTCTGTAGGAAAGTTTACTTGTGTTGGTAAGTATCTAGTAACAGTTTTAGATGCAATTTATTTCTTTCCAGTTTATAAGGTTTTTACGTATATGTGGGCTGGGATTCTTCTACAGTAGGTGTCTGTGACTTATTGGTGATAAATTCAAAGAATAAAAGCACACAGTCCACTTGTTTGAAAATAATATATTCAAAACTAGTAGAACATGTGTGAAATTTTCTTTTTACTATGGAACATTGCAGTAGTATCTGATGCTTTGAATACTTTTTTATTGTCTTAAATCCATAATTTTTTCTCTACTTTTTTTAGTGTAAAATCTTTGATTCAACTGCTTATGTTACTCTGTGGATTTGAACAGTTGTATCTCAAACTTTAAATAATTGTCTCCTGTTTGTCACACAGACAGATTCAGTTACTTTAGAATACTCTGTGACAAAACAAAAGATGTTCTATTTATATCTGTTAAATGCATCAACTCTTAAGGCTAACTACTTATACACCAGCTAACTTCATGTTTTCTAAATTTTTCTGACTGTACTGTACTTGACTTTTTCTCTGCTTTATTTTCTGTGCTCACTTCTTTGTTACTAAAAAAAAAGTAAACAGAGATCAGGGTTACTGCTAATAATAGTATACTGAGATCTTGGTTGTAACTAATATGGGTATATGTAGATCAGGTTTATTACTAATAAAGGTACCAATCTAATAATTATAGAAGAGTAATTTTAAAGACATTGACTGGTATTTTGTGGAGTCAAATAGTGGGGAGGAGAGATTCTGTGAAGAAGTGGTTCAGGGTTGTTTCTTTTTTTATACTAAACAGCTAGAGGGCCAGAGAAAATACTATTTTAAATTTATTGCTGTTCACTAATGAGTGTCATTCCAAAAGTTGAAGTGGAGAAACAGTTATTGATCATTTTATAATCATGTTTGAGGTTTTATTACATGATGGGATAAAAATAACTGAATTTATTTCTTATTTTTTATAAATTCAAAGTGAATAGACAAGGTTTATAATTAGTAAGTTAAGTAACAAGTTAATAGTGTAAGGGAAGAACCAAACTTGACTGACCTACAAAAGATATGAAGGAGAAAGTCAAGGATGAAGATGTTAATTTTGTGAGGGTTATACTGAGAGAGAAGATAGAAGATTAACAGAAGTACAGGAAATTGAAAAGGGCTTGTAAAAATGTATAGCTAATGTTAAAACTGACATCAAGGTTTTAATGAGGATATTGATAGCAAGGCCACTGTTGAAAAATATGGGATGGATTATCTTGTAAATATTCTTTTCTCTCTGTTTTACAAGAGAGATAGTGGTACTAAATGACATAGTGAAGTTTGTTTCCTTTTTTTTAATTGAAATGGCATAGGTCAACATTTGAACTGTGAACAGACCAGTTTCTGACTTCTGGTTTGCACAGTTGTATTTGATATGCATGGTCTTGGTATCATGGGTATTGGAGTCATGGAGTCATAGTGTGGATACACAAATCTTTCATTTATGTAGGTCAGTAGACAAAATGTAGGTGTCTGGGTATTGTTGAAGTTTTAATGTTGTTCCAATTGGTAAAGAGATTGTAAGAGTAGCTGTAGAAATTCAAGATCAATACAAAATAATCTTACTTCTATAGGAGGGAAAATTCTGAAGAGTCTGATAAAAGATGTTTGGTAAGTTTATCATTTAGTGAAATACAGATTTCCTAAAGGGAAGTTGTCTCATCCTAACCTCTTAACTATTTCTGAGGATGTTGTGTTATCTGAATGACGAACTTGATGTACTTAGGTTTTCAAACAGTTACACAAAATATTTACCTTGTTAATCACATCGGTGGGTTAGTAAACGGGACTGCAGGATGATTGGATGAAAGAAAGTTATTAAAGGAGTTTATTGAAACTGAATCCTCACTACTGAGGGAATGCTTCAAGGTTTATTACTTAGTTTTTGTTTTTATTTATGTTAATGATTCTGGCGTAGTTTATAAGTATTTGCAGCTACGTTGAGAATGTGGTGCTACAGAACAACTTTGATCAATTGATAATATGGAAAAGTATTTAATAAATGGTATATGGCATTGGATAAGTCAATGTAGCCATTGAGACAGTGTTTTGTTACTAATGGAGTGTAAGGTTGATTAAATGTTAAAAGAAGTGGTGATCTCTACAAATCACCAGTTAAACACATGGAATACTTACAGACTGAGTTGCTATAAATAATTGTGGTTATGCACACCAACACTTCACATCAGTTTAAAAGGGAAACCAGAAATTAGAAGTTAAGGATGGAAGTGCAGGTATAACCTTTAATTATGAAATGCATATTTATGTTATACTATTGTAGGTGCAATAAATTTCTGTAGGCAGCAGATGAATGTCACTTAGTTATTTACGTATGGTAAATTTAATAAATTGTTTGTATAGATACTGATTTGTAAATATTACAAAAAATTGTTCTTTCTCTTAAAGTTTGTATTTGCAGTTGGAGCATTGGTGAATAAGTTTTGGGTGATGGAAGCTGGCCGATTTGTATTTGGGTAAGATTTGTATTCCATGTTTTTAGTAAACTAATAAATACTGAGTTTCAGAAAAACTGTACAAGTGTGTGTATATTGTGTCAGGTTCCATATCATGGTACCCACAAGACTCATTGATCACTGGAGGATTTTATAAGTTCTTGTTTTTATAAATATACACCTAACACAAATAGTTGTGTGGGGAAGGGGGGAATAATTATTTCCTGAAGTAAACACTTTTAGTTCTCCCCTCAGTGTAGATTCCCGTATGTGGTGAGGGGAACTTCCAGGGAAGGTTTTGTGCTTTCAGTATATCTCCTCTGGAATTTAAACATCCATCCACATGTTTGCCATGTGTAGCAAGCCATGAAGGGGAGGAGAGGATCCTGGTGGTTGAGGGGTCCAACCCTAACATCCCTATTTTGCCTTGAATTCCTGTAGACGGGCAGTCTTGGGGTGGCTCCCTTGGGACAATTGGCTGGTCCACTTGGGCTAGAGTCAACCAAGTAGCAGTGTTGGATGTTCTCCACAAGTGTTGTGGACATTATATCTGATGCTGGTGTTTAGATATAGTACTCTCAAAACCCTGGCTTTTCTGCAGTGTCCTCGTTTGACATTGTAGTGCATACCCTCATAGGGCTCCATAGTGGGAGGGGTCAGTGGGGACTGAAATTTCCCTTTCTTTAGTATAGATACTCCACTTAAAAATCTTAATGAAATAGTTAAAAAACTATATATAAATGACCATGTCTTGAAGATTCTGGTAGCAATCCTCACCATCTGTATCACCTGTTGTACCTCATTTTATTATATTGTATTCACTTTCAGACAAACCTTTTGGGCAGATGTTTCTATTTTTCATTCAGGAGGGACTAGAGGGAATTGCTGGCTCTCTAAATTCAGTCAAGAAGTTTTGACCTGGTGACATATTGCTGGAAACATCCATGTCTCAAAACATTGAACTCCTCTTGCATTCAAAAATGATTATGGATATACCTATTGAGGTTGCACCTCATGCTACTTTGAATTCATCATGAGGAGTTATTTTTGAAAGGGATTTAAAGAATATTGCATAGCCAGAGATTCTCACTGTTTTCTCCACTCAAGGAATTTCTGCAGTGAGGTGTATGTCCATTCGCAAAGATGGAATTATGATGCCGACCGCTGTCCTCATTTTCACATTTAAAGCAGGTTATCTTTATTGCAAAGTACAGCCATACATTTCAAATCCTCTCTGTTTCCAGTGTCAGTGGCTCAGTCACTCAAAGAAGTCATGCCATGGTTTTTAATGTGTGTGCCCCCAGTGGCTCAGCGGTATGTTTGTGGACTTACACACTAAAATCCGGGTTTCAATACTCTTGGTGGGCAGAGCACAGATAGTCCATTGTGTAGCTTTGTGCTTAATTCAAAACAACAACTTAATGTGTGCTCATTGTGATACCAAGGACCATGATACCAGTAGGTGTGAAATGAACACTCATTGCTTCAATTGCAATGGCTCCCACCCATTCTACTTTCTTTCTTAAATCCTAAATGGCTGGAAGAAAAAGAGGTGCAGTGTTTGAAAATAATTCAAACCATTACTTATCCTGAAGCTCAAAAGTTGTTGTCCACCACTTCATCTAGGATGTATGCTGCTAGACTTCATTCCAGTACTACAGTGGGAGTGCAGACAAATATCTGTGCCTACAAAATAATTGTTCTCAGAACAAATGAAAAGTCTTTTTATCTCCATGGTTAAAAAAGTTGATGAATCAACTTCAACACTCATCTTTGTTCATCACATACATTCCAGCAAATCTCAAGATCCACTTCCTTTGGTTCCAAGTACAGGCATAACCTCAAATACATCTTCTCCCACCCCAGGATGTAAAACAGTCATTTTTTCATGTCCTCAGTTGCTGATATTCTCTTCCAACAGCAAAGACTTGCCCAATTGACCCAGGGCAAGATCCATGAAGGTCAACTTCCCAACCTTGAATAAAGACAGTTAAGAAGAAGACACAGTTGTAAACAGAAAGGTTCTTCACCAAATTTGCATACACATAAATAAATATGGCCAACATGATAAAATGGAACTGTCAAGGTTTATGTTTTAATCTGGATGACATTAAAACACTGATTGCTTACTACCGTCCTGTATGTCTTTCCATACAAGAAACATTTCTGAAATCTGCCAATACAGTTATCTTTCAGCAGCTTTCTTTGTATAGAAAGACAGGCTGTGTGATGGACGAGTGCATGGAGGGATAGCACTGTTAGTTGAACAGCATATGTCTACCCATTTTTTGCCACTCAACATATCCTTGAAGGCCGTAGCCATCTGTGTTTCCTTGGGTCGTACCATCGCTGTTTCTTTTCTCTACCTATCGCCTGGAGAGACTTATGGTCAATCAGACTTTGTTACTGCCATTGAACAGCTGCCATCTCCCTTTTTAAGCCCATAACACTCGTGCACCTCATCGCTTTTCAGCAGGCTCATGCTCAGTGAGTAAGACATCCCAACATAGTGAACTCTTCTTAAATTTAAAGGCAGTTGGGGATGTACCTATTGAGGTTACCCCTCATGCTACCTTGAATTCATCACAAGGAGTTATTGTTGAGAGGGATTTGAAGAACATCCCTGAGTCAGAGATTCTTGCTGGTTTCTCTGCTGAAGGAGTATTTGCAGTGCAACGCATCTCCACTCGCAAAGATGGAGTTACACTGCCGACAGATATCCTCGTTTTGACATCACCACATGCATCTGCCACCATCAAGGCAGGTTATCTAAATCAGAGTACAACCGTACATTCCAAACCCTCTCCAATGTTTTCAGTGTCAGAGGTTTGGTCACTCAATGATGTCATGTTGTAGTTCCCTGACATGCTCATTGTTGTGACAAGGACTACGATGCCTACGAGTGAGACATGGATCCACATTGTGTCAAGTGCAATAGTTCTCATCCTTTCTACTTTTGTTCTTGCCCAAAATTGTTGGAGGAAAAAGAGGTGCAGTTTTTGAAAACGATTCATAACATCAGTTATCCTGAGGCTCGGAAATTGCTGTTTGCTGCATCATCTCAAATATATGCTGCTGCACTTTGTTCCACAACTACAGTGGGAGTGCAGACAGATCACTCTGTGTCCCCAAGAGAATCGTTTTCAAAACAAATGAAAAGCCTTTTGACCTCCATAGTTAAAAAGATTGATGAATCAACTTCTACACCCATCTCTGTTCTTCCCTTACATTTCAACAAACCCCAAGATCCACATCCATTGTTTTCAAATACAGGCATTTCTTCAGATACGTCTTTTTCTCTTATTCCAAGATGCAAAACAATCATTCGTTTGCATCCTTGCAACTACAAACTGCCCTCAATTGTGTATTAAAGTGGACCACGGCAAACAGCTATAACTTCTCTCTCTCTCTCTAAAATCATTTGCATGTGCTTTTAGTCCCTCAGACTAAGTTCTTGGGGCTTATCTTTGATTGTAAGCTGACCTTTATACCACAATTAAAGCAGCTATGGGTCAAATGCACAAAAGCACTGAACGTCCTCCATGTCCTCTGCACCACCAGTTGAGGAGCATATTGATGTTATATGTTAAAGACATATCTTGCTCTCATTCAATCAAAACATGATTATAAATCGGTGGTCTATGACTTTGCTAGACCCTCGGCCTTAAAAATACTGGACCCCATTCATCATCAAACACTTCAACTCTGCACTGGGGCTTTCCTCACCTCCCAGTTCAAAACTTATATGTAGAATCTCATGAACCTTCTCTGCACCTTTGCCATTTGCAACTGTCTTTACTATATTCTTTGAAACTTCGTTCCTTACCAAAGCATTCCACCTGGGGATATGTTTTCCTTCCTCAGTGGGCCATACTTTTCAGAACAGACAATCTGCCATTGCTCCTTTTGGCCTTCACATCCAGGTGCAATTGGATGAATTGGGTCTGTCCTTGGATAATATTGCAGAATCCACTGGTCAGTCCATCCCACCATGGCTTATTACAGTCCCCAAATGTGACAGTTTTTTAAGTCATCTGAAAAAGGTAGATACTACCAAGTGGAAGTACCATCTTATATTTACTGAACAATCTTTCCATTCCAATTGATATGGATGGTTCCAAATCAGATAACTCTGTGGGCTCTGCCATTTTTTGTTGCAGTTTGGTGGTTGCATGCAGAATCCCCTCTACAGCTTCTGTGTTCACTACTGAACTTTGCCATATCTCTTGCCCTGGATCATATTAAAGCTAAGCAGTACTCAAACTGCACTATTTATACTGACTTGCCTAGTTCTCTACTTGGAGTGAGCAAAGCAACAACAAGCTCTTCAAAATAAAACTCTGTATTGGACTTTGGCTGCCTTGCTTCCATAAAGTTCAGAAGGAGGAAGTTGTTTTAACTAGACTACGCATTGGTCACAGTTTTCTAACTCATCGTTTTCTTTTATCTGGAACTATTGCACCAGTGTGTAGTTCATGTAACACTCAAATTACATTTTATTTTCTTGCCACCGTTACAACTCTCAAGGATGGCACTATCTTAAACATGTTCTGTCCCAAGATTTGTCTGTAACATTAGACAGTGTTATTGGTGATGGTGACACTGTCCACTTTGATAAAGTTTTTAGTTTCTTAATGACCATCAATCTTTTTAATGTCATTTAAGTGTCTGATATTTATTCATTACACCTTTTTAATTGTGATTCCCTTTTAAGAGTCTCAATCTCCCTAGTTCGATTTGAAATTGGAAAATGGCCAGAACATTAAATAACTCGACATCAGGACTGGAAAGGCCAACTTCAGGTGACTAACACTGCTGTTTGAACTACCCATTAGTCATCCTCAAGCTAGTTATTATTACAATTTTGCTGCATGTCTTTTAAAACTTTTATTACTTTACTTTTTGATACTGGCCATAATGACACCTAACCCGGAACTAAGACTGGAAAGGCCAACTTCAGGTGACTGACAGTGGTTCTTGTACTTACCTTAGTCTTCCTGGTGGGTTATGATCATTACCATTATGCTAGAGAGAGTCCTTTACAACTTCTCTTACTCTTCTTTCTCTCTTAACATTGTATACTATGTGTCAACATTGCTTTTATGCTTTTTCAGTTTTTCAATGCTGTTTTGTTTTACCTTCATTTCCTTTTATGTATTTTACTACATTTACTTTATTTTTACCTTTTTACTGAATGTTTTGTGCCATAAAACACTAAATCAGCCAACCAATCCTTAGAGCATCTCATCTGAAGTTGTGTTTTTTTTCCTTGGTAGGCCATACATATTCACAACAGACAATCTGCCATTGCTTTTTTTAGCCATCATATCCAAGCACAGTTGGATGAATTTGGTTTTTCCTTGGATAACACTGCTGTATCCAGTGGTCAGTTCATCCCATTATGGCTTTTTACAGTTCTCAAATGTGACCTATTTTTAAGTTATCTGAGAAAAGCAGACACTCCTGAATGGAAATACTGTGTTATTTGCAAAGCATCTTTTGAGCACTCCTTCCATTCCTTTTTATACAGATGGTTCAAAATCAGGTGATTGTGTGGGCTCTGCCATGATTTGTTGTGGTTCAGTGGTTGCACGCAGAATCCTCTTTACGGCTTCTGTGTTTACTGCTGAACTTTACGCCATTTTTTTCTCTTTGGATCACATAGAAGCTTAGCAGTACTCAAACTGCACTATTTATACTGATTTGCTTGGTTCTCTAGTTGCCCTGGAATCACTTCACATTAATTCATATCATGTTCTTATCAATATTCAAAACTGTTTGGGCCATTTCTCTTTAACATCTACTTCTATCCAGTTTTTCTGGATACTCTGCTACGTTTATATTTGCGGGAATGACCTTGCTGACACTTCAGGTAAATCTACCTGCTCTTGCACTATCACTGCTGTACTTATTCAATACATGGATTATGGTTCTGTATTTAAGGCTTGGCTCCATGCCAGCTGGGAGTCGACTTGTAGTTCACAATATGAAAACAATCATTTCTAAATAAAACCCTATATTGGACTTTGACCATTTTGCTTTCATAAGGATTGGAAAGAGGAAGTTCTAACTAGTCTGTGCACTGGTCAGTTTTTTTAACTTATCCTTCTTTTATCTGGCACTGATGCACCAGTGTGTTGTCTATATAACACTCAGGTTACAATAAGCCATATTTTGATTTCTTGCCATTGTTATGATTCTCAGCGACAGCACCGTTTTAAACATGTTCTATCCCAAGGTTTGTCCACATTGTTGGACAGTGTTATTGGTGATGGTGACACTGTCCTCCTTGTTTTTAGTTTTTTAAAGGCCATCAATCTTTTTAATGCTATTTAAGTTTTTTAATTTTCACATTCAACATATAAGCTGTAACATCATATAACTCAAAACCAGGACTGTGAAGGCCAACTTACAGTGACTAATGCTGATGTTTGAACTACCTATTTGTTATCCTGGTGAGTTGTTATTAAAATTTTGCTTCAAGTCTTTTAAAACTTTTATTACTTTACTTTTTGAAAATGGCTGCGTCAAAAAACTCTCATCGAGGACTGGAAAGGCCAACTTTATGTGAATGACAGTGGTTTTTGAACTTATTCTTTAGTCATTCTGGTGAGTTAAAATTTTGCTACAAGTCTTTTAATATTTTTATTACTTTTTAAAAATAGCTATAGCATTAAATAACTCAGGACCAGGACTGGAAAGGCTAACTACAGGTGACTGATGATTGTTTTTCTTTCCTGTTAGTCTTCCTTGGGAGTTATGATAACTACACTTATGCTCTAGAAAGTCCTCTGCATCTTGTATTACTGTAGTTTTTCTCTTTACACTGTAGACTGAATGTGAACATTGGTTTTATGTTTTAAACTTTGGATTGTTTTACCTTAATTTCCTTTAATGAATTTTACTAAATTTACTGTAATTTTAACTTTTTATCTGATATATTTACCTAGCTGCTTTGTGCCATAAAACATCAAATCAACCAACCAATCAACTTTCAGTTCTGTCATTCACCATTTTCAAAGATTGTACTGCTTCTGGAAAAGATTTTATTAAAAAAAACAAAACAAAAAAAACCACAGAAATATGAGACCTTAAAGTGTGGTACAAGTAGCATAAATTTAAGTATAATAGATAATCTGTTTTGGACTAGGAGATAGGAGGTTAAGTTATAAGTCTCCTAGTCTCTAGTTAAGACAGCTTTATTATTCCAGCAGGATGACTGTCTTATGAAATGAGTTTACTGAAAGTAGTTGAGGCTAGGATTTAATTAGAAATGGAATAGTTAATTTCCTGACAAAGTTTGGATTTAAGTTTTCATTTAAGGTTTAGTGTGTAGAAACAACTCCAAAGACTGAAATGGTCCCTTGTTATCCATAGGTCAGGTTTTTCTCTTTGATCCGGAAGGGTAATTAGTGACTGGCAGTTGTTACATACTGTGTTTGAGTCACTTTGAAATGCATCAATACTGAAATAAAACTCTGAATGTGTCACCTATTACTAATATTAACTGCCTTATTTTAGAAGTAAATAAAAGTTTTGTCGAGTCTTGTGGAAAGATCCAATTTGGTCTGGTGGTTAGCAGGTCAGGGTTGTGGATTAGAAAGTCCAAGGACCTAGCCATTAAGTGCATTTCACAGTTTCATCCATTGTTGTCGTTATGTTGTACATCCAAAGAATATGTTGATCACTCTACTGAAGATCTGTTTCAGTCAGTCCAGTTTTTGTAATTAGTGATTGTAAAAAAGTAGCTTTCTAACATAAGGTTAATCAAACTAGTTTAAGGTAGAATGAAATACAAAATTAAGTGTATGTTAAAAATAGAAAGAGCATAGGTTGTAATAATTGTGAACATGAAGGGAGATTGAAAGGAAAGTTCATCTTTCATAATTTTGGACACAGGTCATAGAAAAGTTAAAACTTTATTTATCCAGTATATTTCCTTTTATTATTGCTGTAGTAGAAGAAGCTTTAGCAGTGTGATAGGAATAAAAACAATTATCCTAATAAGTTGAGTTTGAATTTTTAAAACTTTTTTTCTAGCATTGGAGGAGAATCTCTAGCTGTAGCACAAAACACGTATGCTGTCAGCTGGTTTAAAGGAAAAGAACTGAACATGGTTTTTGGACTTCAACTGAGTTTTGCCCGGGTTGTATGTATACTTAGTTTATATTTATTTTCATACTGTATTGGTGTTTAAAAATTTAATGCAAGTGTTTTGAACAGTTCATAGTTTCTTGTGGAGTCATAGTTGGAAAAAACTTCAAGATTCTTGGTGACTAGAAACTTACTTGAAATAAAAATGTATCTCAAAAAGTGTTGATACCCATACCAGACATTCTGAGATACATTGTTCTTTTAAGATTGTTTGCATATACGTTACCATGTATGTTATTTGGCAAACAGATGTATGACATTTTGTTAGTTTGTTTAGAATTAAGCACAAAGCTGCACAATGGGCTATCTGTGCTCTGCCCACCATGGGTATCGAAACCTGGTTTTTAGTGTGTAAGTCCGCAGACATACCACTGTGCCATTGGGGGGCTCTAATAATGCTGCGAAGAAATTGTGTTTATGTTTTTCTTGTAGCAAAGCCACATCGGGCTATCTGCTGAGCCCAATGAGGGGAATCGAACCCCTAATTTTAGGGTTGTAAATCCGGAGGCATACCCCTGTACTAGCGGGGGGCATAACATTTTGAAATTTCTATATTTTTTGCAGTCTTATAATGTTGATTTAGTTTTTCATGTTTAAGTGCATGTTCTTTTGGAACATGCTCTAAGTACTTTATTAAACCCACATTAAAATCTTGGTCCTTAGACCACTACTAAATTAGAACCACAGTGGTAAATGTTGGAATTTCCATATCATTTTTTAAACTTTTATGTATTTGAATGAGTTACAATAACATTTTATTTGGAAATTTCATTATCTTGTGTGTTGATTCCACTGAGTAAGCTTTCATAAATATCTCTAAGTATGGAATCCATGGGATTGTAGTTAGTCTGGGTGAGAGTCTATATAAAAGGAAGGGCTAAAAACTATATTTGAGGAAGATCTTAAGTTACAAAATTGCTTTCATTTAATTTATGAACCATGTTATTCTTGAATTTGATGTTAACATTGATTGAAAATAGAAAATTTATATTGCTAATCTTTGTTTCAGTAGTACTTCATAATGTACAGTTGTTTCTTGTATAAAATAAGTTTGGTCCATCTATATATTTGTATTGCCCAATTCTTGATTTAAAAAGTACAAACCATAATTTCTCACCTTTATGTTTTCTCTTTCATAATTGTGTTTAATATGATAATCCTCTTTAACTGTAAAAGAAGTAACCAGATGTATTGAATAAGTACAAATTTTGTCCCATTTACAGGGTAGTACAGTAAACTTTAATGTCATGCAGCCTATTTACAAATGGATAGACAAGTCTTATGAAGGGTATGAGTGTTTAGGAATCGTTCTATTTGTTGGTGAGTTTGAAAATAATTCAAGTTTCTTTTAGCAGTTAAAGTATTTATTAATATTAAAATAATAATAATAATAAAAGAAACTAGCATTTGAACTGTTTTATTACAGCTGATTACAATAACTAAATATGATCTCTTTATTTTAAATTTTTTGAAGTGCTTATTTGTTCTTGGATTCTGACTTTTGAGCAATGGAAAACTAATATAATTTATATTATTAACACTATGTACATGTCAAACCACAAGTCATGATACTTAAAGTTAAATGAAAATTTAAACAACTTTATGATTAATGTATCTCACTAAATGCATCAAAACATAGTTTATAATTCGAATTTGAGTATAAATTAAAGATGTCATAAACTGTATGATTATGATATCTTTAATTTATTTTAATAAAAGACATCTCCCAAGCAGATTTTGAGTGAAGACTGCTTCAGTATGTAATGAAAATTTTAAACCTTTATACTTTCATTTAGAAAGTTAGGTGAGTTATACTCATATTTGGAATTCTTTGGCTGTGCTTTAAAATGCATATTTGTAAGCTACACAAATTATTTCTTGAACTACTAACTTGGTGCTAGTGAATGCACAAGGGATATGCATAGCTTGATGCCTTATTATATGTAACCTGAAATTTTGGTTACCCTAAACCCTCTGCACTCCTGCTGGGTAATATAAAACAAAGTTTTACTGAAAAGAGTTTTTAATATTTGATTAGGAAAATCTAGGGACTATATAAATGAAATATGAGGAGTGTAAGGTAAAGTAGTTTTGTTCTTAACATAAATTATGTTTCACTAGTCATGGTCTGAATGAGACTGACTGAAGTAAATTGGAGACAAATCATTGTTTAAAGTACTCTATTAAAATTTTTTTCATGTTATGCTTGTAATGGTTGCTAGAAACTTACCTCATGCACATAGGATTAGAAATGTAAGACATTTTACTGAAGAAAAAACAATCACTGAAAATTGCAGGTGATTTGTTTTATTAACAAATTTTGTTAGCAATTATAGAAAAAAAATATAGTTTGAAGTTCTTTGTTTAACTTCATGTTGCTTCAACTTTGGTTATTGATGTTGATTAGTCTTCATAATGTTTTGATGAAGTTTTGCTGAAAAATGTTTTCTAAAGTTTTAGATTAGTTTCACAAATTGATATTCTTTTGTGTATCATCAGCTTTGTTTTGTTTAATTCTATAGATTGATATGCATCCATATATCATCAGCTTTATTTAATTTAATTCTATAAATCGATATTATTTTACATATATCGTCAGCTTTTTTTCTGTTTACTCCAATAGATCGATATTTTTTACATGTATCATCAGCTTTGTTTTATTTTATTCTATAGATCGATATTCTTCTACATGTATCGTCAGCTTTGTTTTTGATTACTCCAATAGATCAATAGTTTTTACATGTATTGTCATCTTTGTTTTGTTTAATTCTATATATCAATATTCTTTGATATGTGTATCTAAAGTTTAATTATGATCCTACTTTTTTTTTGTCTTTCAGCATCAGTCAGTTGCTTGCTATCCTTGATTTGTGCCTTTGTCCTTGGTTTTTTGGATTGGCGGGCAGAAAAGATTTTGAAGAAAGCATCTGTTGGAACAGGTACGTTTCTCTAAGTTCTTTAAATAATTAGTTATATAAAAGTTTTAATAAGGAATTACAGATTCATAGCCTAACTTTTAACTCCTCTAAATATTCTTCTTTTAAATGTGAAGCTACTGATTCAATACAAATTGGTGTATAGTAGTGCAAGAGTTGGGTATATTCATAGATTAATATGTATGTAGGAACCACACAGTTAATTTCATTATATTGATACGCTTTGTGACTGCTGATGAATTGAGACTGGGTGATTTATCAATGTGCCAGTTATATATTTGTATGTGATTAATGCTGTTTATTTTTACCAGCTATTCTCACATAGAGATAATAAATATTTAACATAACCTTATTGTTTACATTCTCTTTTCTGATAGGTGAAACAATCAGCTTAACTGATGTGAAGGATTTTCCATTGAGCTTTTGGTTACTAACTGTGATTTGTATTGCCTATTATGTGGCAATATTTCCATTCATTGGACTTGGCTCGTGAGTTTTTTTTCATCAATTTCTTTTCTTCACATAAATATTTGTAATACACTGCAGTAATGCTCTTAACCTGTAAATAAGTAGGATAAAGCTTTTTCACTAAGATGCTGTCTTATTTACTTTGGCCAACACTTACATAAGGTGTTTCACCTAAATATCAGATATTTCTAAAAATTGACATTGTGCTATTTAAAATCTGATTTTAAAAAATCAGTTTATTGTATGTGTACTCATAAAATTTGTGGTTATATTTAACAACTGATAATGTACTCTTATTACTCTTTAGAAAAATGTTAAATTTTTATTTTCACATTTGATATTCAAGTGTAAGTTAGTAATCAGAGACAAATTTTTATCATTGTATGGTTTGTGCAAAAGTGAGATGTCTGTTGCCCGGCATGGTCAGGTGGGTTAAGATGTTTGATTCGTAGAGAGTACAGCTCTTATTACTCTTAATACATAACAGTAAACCAAATCTCAATTTTCAAAATACTCTGCTGAAATCAATAATAATGTTTCTTTTTGACCTGAAGTATTTTTTCACATGGTCATATGACATACCTAGGTCACGGAGAAGGCCTGGCGTGGCTAGGTGGTTAAGACACTCAACTCGTAATCTGAAGGTTGTAGGTTTAGATTCTAGTCACACCAAATATGCTCATCCTTTCAGCCATAGGGATGTTATAATGTAAATTCAATCCCACTGTTTGTTGGTAAAAGAATAGCCCAAGTGTTAGCAGCTGGTGATGATGACTAGCTGCCTTCCCTCTATTCTTACGCTACCAAAATAGGAATGGCAAGTGCAGATAGTCCTCTTGGAGTTTTGCGCAAAACAAAAAACTTATCAAGATATCTATTGGTGATGATTTATACAAAGATATGTGAAAAAAAAAATTTAATTCTTTTCATATGTATTTACACATTAATGCCAAAAATACCAATATTAGTAACTGACATGTTAAAATTTTTCTGATATATCATATTTTTATTTAAAAAAAAAGTTATTCCTAAACCAGCATTTTGAGATAACATTGATCACATCATTGGATTTATGCTATTAAATGATTGTATTAGTATATGTATCAGGTTTTTTTAGGACTTTCTTTCTTTCTATCTTTCTATCGTGTTAACTATTTCATTGGTTTAAGTTTATAAGCATTATTATTGCAACAATTCTCTTTTTTACATTTGAAGAAGGTAGTGACTTGGTATGTCTGTCTGTGTGTGTATACGAGATCTGTTAAAAAAATACGCAGACTGTTTGAATTGCGTGGCTCCAGTTGGTTCCAGGGTAATCCACTTGATGTCGCTAGGTTTGCACAGATCAGCTGATAACGACGCCATTTCCCGATTGGAGATATCTTCATTTGTGTATTAGCTATGCGGTTTTAAGTGAAGTGCGATTTTTTTCGTTTGGTGGATTTCAGAATGAATGACCTGAATGAGCAATGACTTGTTGTAAAATTTTGTGTTAAACTTGGAAAATCTGTGACTGAAACTTTTGCTATGCTGTTTGAATTGCATGGCTCCAGTTGGTTCCAGGGTAATCCACTTGGTGTTGCTAGGTTTGCACAGATCAGCTGATTATGACGCCATTTCCCGATTGGAGATATCTTCATTTGTGTATTAGCTATGCGGTTTTAAGTGAAGTGTGATTTTTTTCGTTTGGTGGATTTCAGAATGAATGACCTGAACGAGCAACGACTTGCTGTAAAATTTTGTGTTAAACTTGGAAAATCTGTGACTGAAACTTTTGCTATGCTTCACACAGCTTACGGTGATGTTGCTATGAAGCGTACAGCATGTTTCAAGTGGCATGAACATTTTAAGGATGGTCGAGTTCATTGAAGATGAGCGTCCTGGACGTCCTTCCACGTCAACTGTCGACCCACACATCGACAAAATCAACACCGTGTTGCGGACAAATCGACGTCTGACTGTCAGGGAGCTTGCTGAAGAGTGTGGGACATCAGTTGGATCTTGTTACGAGATTTTGACCGAAAAATTGAAGATGCATCGCATTGCTGCAAAATTTGTACCTCAGAACTCGTGAGTTTTTAGCCAAACACTCGATCACTGTTCTTTCCCCTCTCTTCTCACCTGACCTTACTTCTTGCAATTTTTTCTTGTTCCCCAAACTCAAAAGACCCTTGAAAGGAAGAAGATTTGAGATGATTCCCGAGATTAAGGCAAATGTAATGAAGGAGCTGGAGGACATTACAAAAGAAGCGTACCAGGACTGTTTCAACAAGTGGAACCACTGTTGGGATGTGTGCGTTGGGGAGGAGAGTACTTTGAAGAGATCCCAGACCTGTAACTTCTAAATAAAGTACATTTGTTTTATGACGTCAGTCCACGTATTTTTTGAACAGCCCTCATATATATATGTGCATGACCATACTTGGCCTTACGTTCTGTTCACATAAATAAGACTTAAAATTACTAGTGCTGACCTTTTTGACAATTAGTCAATACTAGAGTTAAAAATAATATATCAGTAGATATATTTAGTTGTAGTTTAATGCTTCATTTCGACTTTTTTATTTAAACATTGTTTGCTTAAGCATTTCATCCTTAAAACAGTTGAAACTGAAACATTTTTTATTTTAGTGATCGCTATAAACAGTCTTAGTTTAATTTGGAAAGATGAAACAAGAAATAATTGTAGGGTCTACAGAACATTTCCTAGAATCACCCATACATGCACTGTTTGCCTTAGATTATGAAAATTCACAAAACATCTCTGACAACCTGTATATGCAACATTCTTCATGGTACTTGTACATTATGCCTTATCTGAAAGATAAGTGGATATAGATAAATTCTATAATGAAAAGGTTTTGTCCTCTGAAGAAATGTTTTGGTTATTAAAATGTCATCACAAGTTTTTGAAATCATTGTTTTGCATTGTTGCATATATGATTATCATATAGCTGTCTTCATGTGCTTCTGTTGAGGTTTTTATTTGATCTTCCAGCGTGTTTTTTGAAAAAAAGTTTGGGTTCACATCAACTGGTGCCAATGCTGTAGACAGGTAAAAAAACAAGTTCATCTTTTATCTTTTAAAATTAATCTATATTGATCTCCAAACTTTTTTTTTAATGGATATGAATACACTATTGCATTTATCTTTATTTAGTTACAAAACATAAACTATTTTTGCAATTTTTCAGTTTAAAATCTTCAAATCATTAGCTAAATTGTATTACCATGTAACTCTTGAGGAAAAATGCTCATTCATGGAAAAAAGATTTTATTCATATAATTGTCACATGGTTTTACTCTTCTAATCCTTAAATTACTCACTTGTTTGTATGCCTTACAGTATTGGTGAGATTCACAAACAGAGAACCAGTACTATTATTGGTGGATTTTATTTTAATTTTGATGGTTTTTTGGTAAAATGTTTCTGTGACTTGTATGCTATAAGGACCTGCTGTAAACATCATTTTATTGGACTTCCATACAGTTTGATTTGTTAACAATTCAGAATTATGCATTTGAAAACTCATTGAGATTCATATGTACATTTTCAGTAATTTTAGGTCTAAAGTGGTGAAAGAATAAATATTTGAAAACTTAAGAATTGATGTTTGTTTGAAATTTTGAACAAAATTAAAAAGATAATATGTATGATGTTAGCAAGAATTATCATTAATTATTTTTATATTTAGCATTGTATATGTTATCTCTGCCATCGCCTCTCCACTGTTTGGTATATTAGTAGACAGAACAGGTCGTAACTTGATGTGGGTATTAATTTCTGTTGTGGTTACCCTTGGGGCACATATGCTGTTGGCGTTTTCCTTTTTGAACCCATGGATTGCCATGGTGAGTTATTATAACTATTTATAAATGTATATGTGTGTGTGTGTGTGTGTGCACACTGATGAGTAAATAAGATATTTAGCTAAAAGAAATGTATAAACTTTGGATTATTAATGTGCTTTTATATATATATGATGTTTGTGGCTTGTATGGTAAAATAACATACAGAATTTTTCTCCAACTTTTCATCTAGGTTATCATGGGTAACTCATATTCACTATTGGCTTGTGCCTTATGGCCAATGGTGGCATTAGTGGTGCCAGAACATCAGTTAGGGACAGCTTATGGCCTGTAAGTGAAAATCAATGTACAGTTTGTCTCTTTTGGTCAGTTGTAACATTTGAATGAAATTCTGATATGTGATATGATTTTGTCTGATCTTTCAATTTAAGGATAATAAAGATAATAGTCTAGCATCTATACCGTAAGCTATATGGGCAACTCATGACAAGCATTGTATGTAACTAATGTCCCCTGGTGGGATAATGATAAGTCTTATGATTTATGACCCTAAAATCAGAGGTTTGATTCCCTTTGGTGAGCACAGCAGATAGCTCAACATGTTTTTTGTATAAGGAGTTATTCATAACTAAACTATGCCCTTTTATTTTTCTTACCTATCTGACATCTAAATGTCTTATTAAATTTCATTAGTATACTGGATGATTGTTTCTAATTTCAGTAACTCTGTTAAAGTCCAGTTCTATGCTGCTAACACAGAAGAATTTTTTTCATATGCTTGTGTTAACTTTTCTTGACATCATTGCACCAGGAGCCCTTTTAAATGGCTTACTGTCAATGTTTGTCAATGGAATTAGTATAATGAATTTACAGTTTAAAATTTCATTTTATTCAAGTTTTAAGTCCTTATTTCAAAATGAACTTTTAAAACCTACTTAACTTTAGATGTCACGTAACCAATGAGATACAAAATTTCTATACTTGGGTACTCTTTGTCTTCAATAATACAATAGTAACTGAGTAGAGGTATGTCTAGATTATTTAATTGTTTACATAACCTTTTGACATCTTCATTTCAAAGTTTTCTGAATGAATAATTGAAAGTTGAAACAAGTAATCAGTGTTTTTTCCAAACCCTGACAAGTATTAACAGATTTGTTTGAGGTCTGTAGCCTATATGTAGATGCAATATACACGTGTATAACTGTTAGAAAGAGCTCCTTTTACACAATAATCTAACAAAGCTTATTTTGAAATTGGTGCACAGTTGTCATTATGGTTGTTGTTTGTTGTTTTTGTTTTTTGAAATAAGCACAAAGCTACACAATGGGCTATCTGTGCTCTGCCCACCACGGGTATCGAAACCTGGATTTTAGCGTGTAAGTCCGCAGACATACCGCTGAGCCACTGGGGGGCTGTCATTATGGATTACATGTAATTGATGGTAGTGGTGTTGACTGCTTGATCGAATATAGTAGTCACAATTGTTTCTTACCTACAAAGGTAGATAGTTTAAATTACACTTTAAAAAAGTCTTACCATGACATTTCAGTTAATTACGTATTAGTTGTATTTTAAAATGCATAATTAAAAGGTTTGAATATTTTGTAAGTGTACATCATACTTTGCATTTGTTCTCAAGGTTTCTGGTGTTATGTGATGTACAAAAATTTTGCCAAAGGAGGATTAAATGTCTGCCAGAAACACTAATATGCCCTGAGGGCACCATTGACTTGTGTTGAGGTGAAAAACAGGTGGTAAAGAATTGATAAAACATTGAAAGTTAACTATAGCCCACCATCCTGTTGCTAAGCTTTGTGTTTTGTAACAAACAGTAACTGTATGTGAAAAAGAAAAGGCCTAAATCGTAAATTTAAAATGAAAATATTTAAAGATATCCTATAAAACACCCTTATATTCCTCATAAACAATCTGAGCAGTTTCAGAATAAAAGCTGTAGTACTTGGTTTTAAAACAGAATATCTTTGTTTTTGTGATTTCCAAGAATTTCTTTCTTTCCATTAACCACAAAACAAAGTTGGTAGTTTCTCATATAACTTGAGCAAGTAATGAAGTAGATAGTTTCTCATATAATGCGAGCAAGTAACATTCTCATATAACATGAGCAAGTAACGAAGTAGGTAGTTTCCTATTTAACATGAACAAGTGAAGTATGTAGTGTCTAATATAGCATGAGCAAGTAATGTAATCAAGTAAACAGTTTTACAATGAATAAATAATAAAGTATGTAGTTTCTTATATAACATGAGCAAGTAATTATATGCTGGTATGAAAAGTAATAATGAAGTAAGTAATTTCTTATTTAACATAAGGAGTAAAGTGATGAAGTAATTTCTTTGTGTCTGATATAGAATAAAATGATGAATTGAGTACTTTCTTATTATCAGTTCTAGTCTTTTTTAATGTGATGAGTTTCTGTTCTGTAGCATGCAGTCTGTCCAAAATCTTGGTTTAGGTGTTATTGCCATGGTATCTGGAATAATTGTTGATACGAAAGGCTACCTATTCTTGGAAACTTTCTACTTGGCTTGGTTGTCTGGTAAGTTAGTATTAAATACTGAACCCTAACCTTGTGTAAAACACTAAACACTATTAGGTTTGTAATCTTCCAATGATATCATGAGTATTTTTATTTAAGAGTAATCAATCTTTTATATATTGATTATATAAAATGATATCAATGAGTATTTTTATTTAAGAGTAATCAATCTTTTATATATTTATTATATAAAATGATATGAGTATTTTTATTTAAGAGTAATCAATCTTTTATATATTGAATATTTTGAATAGATAAATGTCTGACAACTATTTTGATTTAGGAGAAACCTTTTTGAATGTTCACATGTTTCAGAATTTCACTTTCCTGTTGAAAAAAAACAACTTGGAATATGAGCACATTTAAATATTACTTTCTCTTTCATCAAATGTACCACAAAATCCAACAAGCACCTAAAATTTTATAATTTTTCTCGAGAGGTCCAACATTGTGGTGAGAGAACTCATCTGGCAATCTGTTTTATTGAAACCCTTTGTCAAACAGTCTTGCTCTTTGAGCCATTTGATATTATAATGCGGTGATCAGTGGCTCTATTTGTTAATAAAAAGTAGCTCAACACTTGGTGATCTGTGGTGGTGGCTATCTGCTTTCCCTCAAGTCTATTGCTTTGAAGCAAGGAATGGCTAGTATAACTTGCCATGAAAAGACTTTGTATGAAATTCAACTAACAAACAAACCAGGTATCTGGACTCTTAAAATATGACTACACCACTCACACTGATGTTTGTGGTATAAGTGATTTTTATTTTTTGGCTTGGAAAGTTTGCACAATTGTAAAGTACCTGAGATTTTTTCTTCCTTTGTTCAAGGAAAAGTAAAATAAGAGACTTGGAGATTAAGATGAAAAGAAAATGCATTTCTTGTTTTGGTTTGAAATAGTTTTTTTTATATACAAAACTTAGCCTGAAAAAAATTGTTAATGATTCATTTTTGAAAACGTGAATTTCTGTTCAAAACTTTTATTAGTAAGATGTGATTTCTTTATAAATATGTACATTTTTATTCTTTCTTCACAGTTGCATTAATAACCACTATCATACTCTTCTGTGTTAACAACAGAACAAGTAAGTATCAGTGTCTGTATTCACTGTTTCATACCTGTAATTCCTATAAACAGACTGTTTTAAAATAAGTGTAATGTGGAAGTGCAAAAGTTAAGATGATAAGGTCATGGTTATGGAAGGTCTCTGCTGACATCTCATGCAAACTGTGGGTAAAATTTTCTCATGTTGTAAAAAATCTGTGAATGTGCTAAATAGAATTGTGTACTATCTAGTTTTAAGTACACCAGTTTATTCTGTAGAACCTTGCTTGAAATGTACAGAACAACAGTACAGTAAATTTACTGAGTAGAATGATGTACTATCTAGTTTTAAATATACTGAATAAAGCAGTGTACTATCTAGTTTTACACGTACTAAAGAAGAGTTTTCTACTTTCAGTTTTACAAGCACCAAAGAAAAATGTACTATCCAGTTTTACAGGTACCAAGCTAGGAAAGTGTAATATGCTATACAGGTTTACAGGTACCAAGCTAGGAAAGTGTAATGTGTTATACAGGTTTACAGGTACCAAGCTAGGAAAGTGTAATGTGTTGGTATACAGGTTTACAGGTACAAAGTGAGGAAAGTGTAATGTGTTATACAGGTTTACAGGTACCAAGCTAGGAAAGTGTAATGTACAAACCAGGTTTACAGGTACAAAGCGAGGAAATAGTAATGTACTATCCACTTTTATAGTTACCAAGCTAAAATAGCGTAATATATTATCCGTTTTTTCATGGAACCAAGCTATAACAGAGTATGGTACTATCCAGTTTTACAGGTACTGAATAACAACAAACATAGTTTGGAACTTATCTATGCAACTTTCCACTGTAAATCATTTTCTACCCAGAAACTGTAAAATGTACTTTCAGAGGTAATTGTATCAAAGTACTAAAGAAATGCTGTGTTTTTGATATAAACAACTGTAGTAAACCCTTGATAAAACTGCATTACTGGTGCGATAAAAAATTTTCTGATAATGGATGTGATAAAATATAGAAAGGCTGTCGAATAAGGTAATAGTTTGGTAAAGTTGTACAAGTACAGTTATTGTGGCTGTTATGATGTTCTTATGCAACCATGAGAGTTGTTGCATTTTTTTATTGCTAATTTCTCATAATTGTGCAGAAACAATTCTCAATGATATTTTTCTTTATTTTTTTTATTATTAACTGTTGTAATTACATGAGAGAAAGATGTGTTAATATGATGGTTACAGGACTGTAGTTCACCAGAGATATTTTTTATCAAAATGGGGTATTTTTAATTATTTAGATGAACCTCTGAATCTAACAGTGAATGAGAGAAACAGACGTGAAGAAAGAAAAATGTAAGGAACATTTTATTTAAGATCTTTATTACTTTTTTTCTTGTATTCATATACTAACAAATAACATGGTTGTTTGCTGCAGATAGTCTAGTCACTTTATGACAAAAAATGCTAATGAACCAATCAACCAAAAACATACAGTGAATATCTAAAGATGGTGACCAATCCTTTACAGCTGGTAACATTATTCATACTTCACTCTTTTATAACAGTCTTATGTTTTTCAAGTAAATATAAATCCTCTGGTGAATTTTTTTCATTTCACTTTTTTTTTGGTTAGCTTTGTTTGAATTCACTTACTGATATTATTATTTTACATTATTAAGCTTTTACAGTAAGAACAATATTTTTTACAAGTAAGACATTTTGATCACTGGTGTGACCATTCTTAACTATACAGTTTTGTACAAAAACCTTGTTTGCCATTAAAACCTAGGTACTTGAGAATGATTGTATCAGTGATTGAAACGTTGTATCTGTTTAAAAGAAAAACATCTTCACTGTAAAAGTAGTAACATGTATGGATAAAAGAAAAAGCAATTATTCATTGGTTTTTTACATTGTTTGCAATGATATATCATGAAATTGCAATAGGTTATGATGAACCAGCTTCTAGCTGATTCCTTTGGTTTTTAGCAAATTTTTGATTTTTATGATTCAGTAACCTCAATAACTTATTGATTAACATCTATATGTTTTTCACCTGCTTCTGGCTGGCCCAGTAATAAGTGACTAAATTGTGGCTTATTTAAATTGTTTCTTCCACTATAGGGCAGCAGAGTTCTTAGAAAGGGAGAAATTAGCAATATCTGGGTCTACAGCAGAAGTCACACCACAAGACTTGCTTCGTTCGCAATCTGATTTCCATCTAAGAAATCGATACCTCAGTCGAATTGGAGCTAAGGTGAGGTATACTTATGGTATGATTTTGTTTTCCAATAGTATCATGCATGGGTGTGTGATACACTGTAAGTAACAGTAAATGTACAAACAGTGACTTATAAGGATAATGAAGTGTTTTTTTTTGCGGGGGGGGTCATGCGACATGCTTAGACAGAACATTAGTTTTTAGGACAAGCGCCAGGAGGTAGATCGTTTTAGGCTTCATGGGCCAGAGGGGTTATGGTAAAATTGAGTAAAGATGCATACATGATCAGAATACAACATCAATCATTTATTTCTCATAAGAACACATATTGAAAATATTTATGACATACAATAGTTTCTTTCTCTCTCTCTACTTTTTTTTTTTTTTTTTTTAACAATAGTGAGAAGCATGATATTGGTGTTTTTCTGACAAAATTACACTTAACTGAGGTTCAAAGTTAGTGCTCCCTATCATCAAAGTTATTGCAAATGCTCATCAGATAAGGCTAATCTGTAACTAGATTTCTAGTACTTCATCTTTTAAAATGTCTTCACAGAAATAAATAGTGCCAAAAACTGAAAGGAATCTGGAAGCAAATTTTGTAACTGAAACACACTGATAACAGGGAAGGCATTTACAGAACTCTGTCAGTTTTCCTTCTTTGTATTTGCCCTTCAACGTGGATTCTTGTATGTGGTGAGAGGACCTCCTAGGGGAAGGTTCTGTGCTTTCAATTTACCTCCTCTGTGATCTAAAGATCCACCCATGTGTTTGGCTTGCGTGGTGACCCGTAAAGCGGGGAAAAGGATCCTGACGGTTGAGAGGTCTAACCCTAACATGCCACTTTGGCCTTGAATTACTTTAGACAGGCAGTCTTGGGGTGCCCCCTGGGTCAATCAGCTGGTCCACTTGGACTAGGGTCAACCAACTACTAGTGTTGGATGTTCTTAACAGGTGTTATGGACATTGTATCTGATGCTGGTGTTTGAGTATACTGCTCACAAAATCCTGGTGTTGCTGCAGTGTCCTTGTTTGGCATTGTAGTGCATCCCTTCATAGAGCTTCATCATGGGTGAGGTCAGTGGTCACTGAAATATTCTTTTTTTTTTATTATGGATCCTCCAAATAAAAATTTGAATGAAATAGTTAAAAACAGTCCATAGGTAAATGACCACATCTTGAAGATGTCTGTAACACCTGTTGTACCTCATTTTCTTATACTATATTCTCTTTCAGACAAATCTTTAGACCAGATGACTCCCTTTTCATTCAGAAGGGACTAGAGGGACTTGCTGCCACTCCAAAGTCAAATAAGAAGCTTTGATCTGGTGACATATTGATGGAAACATTCATATTTCAACACAGTGAACTTCTGTTAAATTCAAAGGAGATTAGGAATATACCTATTGAAGTTACACCTTGTGCTACTTTGAATTCATTATGAAGAGTAATTGTTGAGAGGGATTTGAAGAACATATCAGAGTCTGAGATTCTCGCTGGTCTCTCCACTCAAGGAGTTTTTTCAGTGAGGCGTATCTCCACTCACAAAGATGGAATTGTGATGCCAACCAATGTCCTTATTCTGACATTTGCATCACTATATCCATCTGCCACCATCAGGGCAGGTTATCTTAATTACAGTGTATGGCCATACACTCCAAACCCTCTCGGATGTTTCCAGTGTCAGCGGCTCGGTCACTCGAGGATATATGTTGTGCTTCCTTGACGTCTGCTCATTGTGGTAGCAAGGACCTTGAATAAGGATGGTAAAGACAAAAAACATTTCGTAAATAGAAGGGTTCTTTTCCCAATTTGCCTACACAAATAAAAATAGTCATCTTGATATAATGAGACTGTCAAGGTTTATGCTTTAATCTGGATGACATCAAAATTGTGATTGTTTCCTACTATCCTGTATGTCTTTCCTTTTAGGAAACATTTCTGAAACCTGCCAATACAGCCACCTTTTGGTGGTTTTCTTTGTCCAGAGAGAACAGGCTGTGTAATGGATAAGTGCATGGAAGGGTAGCACTGTTAGTTGATCAGCATGTGTCTACCCTCTCTTTGCCACTCAACACATCCTTGAAGACCAAAGCTATTCATGTTTCTTTGGGTCGTACCATCACTCTTTGTTTTCTCTACCTGTTGTCTGGAGAGACATTTGATCAATCAGACCTTGATGCTCTCATTGAACAGCTGCCATCTCCCTTTTTAATCCTGAGGGACTTTAATGAACATCATCCCCTCTGGGGAAGTGCTGATATTGATAGGAGGGGTTGCTCCATAAAGCATATGCCCTCTGATCACAATCTTTCTCTTTTCAATAGCAGTTCTTCAACTTATTTTCATGCACCAAGTCAATCCTTTACTGCTATTAATCTCTCAGTTTGCTCCCCTTCACTGTTCTCTCATTTTTTATGGAAGGTTGACAATAATCCACGAGGCAGTGATCATTTTCCTATAATTTTGAGAGAGACTGGCCATGGACGCTGCTATCTGACCCGTGTGCCCCGGTGGAAGCTGGATCAAGCAAAATGGCCCTCTTTCACTGCTCTCTGAGAACTTAATCCTGCCATCATCTGTAAGTTATCAATAGATGACTGTGTGGCAGCACTATCTGACTGTATTATACAAGCAGCTGCTCAACATATTCCTAAAACCTTGACACGTTTTTCATAATATCCTCATTCAGGGTGGAATCCTGCCTTCCATACAGCACTGAAGGCTCAAAAACAGGCCTGGGATACTTTTCACAGGTATCCCACACTCTCCCACCTCATCACTTTCCAGCAGGTTTGTGCACATGCTGGGTTGGTAACACATCAAGGCCAGAAGGAATCTTAAATCAAGTTCACAAACAACACATCTTCTACCACCAGTTCCAAAGTCATATGGGACAAGATTTGAAAGGTCAGTGGACAATATAATTCTGTCTCTCTCAGTCTTGCTGTCTGATGGCCAAGAAGTATCTGATAGCTGGAACATCAGCGATACTCCAGGTGAAAGCTTTTGCCAGCACTTATACCTCTTATTCCACCTTCTTGGCCATTTGCAACTATCTTTTCTGTATGCTTTGAAACTTTGTTCCTTACCAGAGCATCCTACCTGGGGTTGTGTTTTCCTTTTTTAGTAGGCCATACATTTTCAGAACAGACAATCTGCCATTGCCCCTTTTGGCCTTCGTATCCAGGCTCAGTTGGATGAATTGGGTATGTCCTTGGGTAACATTGCTGTATCCACTGGTCAGCCCATTCCACCATGGCTTTTTACAGTCCCTAGATGTGACCTATCTTTATGTCATCTGAGAAGAGCAGACACTCCTGATTGGAAATGCTGTCTGTTGTTTGCCAAACATCTTTCAAACCATCCTTCAATTCTTATTTATACAGATAGTTCAAAATGAGGTGGCTGTGTGGGCCCTGGCATAGTTTGTTGTGGTTTGATGGTTGCACCCGAATCCTCTCTACAGCTTCTGTGTTCACTGCTGAACTGTATGCCATTTCCCTTGCCAGTACTCAAACTGCACTATTTATACTAACTTGCTTAGTTCTCTAGTTGCCCTGGAATTACTTCACATCCTGTTCTTGCAAATTTTCAAAACCAACTGGCCCATTTCTCTTTAACATTTACTTCTATCCAGTTTTTCTGGTTACAGGGCCACATTAGTATTAGCAGGAATGGACCTCGCTGACACCACAGCTACATCAATCTGCTCTGGCATTATCACTGCTGTGCCTATTCCATACATGGATTATGGTCCTGTATTCTAGGCTCGACTCCATGCCAGCTGACAGTCGACTTGGAGTGATCAATGTGAAAACAATCTTTTCCAAATAAATCATGGTCCATCTAGTTTGAACTGAAATTAGAAAATAGTTGGAACATCAAACAACTTGAAACCAGGACTGGAAAGGCCAACTTCAAGTGACTAATGTTGTTGTTTGAACTACTTGTTAGTCATCCTGACGAATTATGATACTTACAGTTATGCTGCAGAATGTCCTTTACAACTTGTATCACTGTAGTTTTTCTCCTAATGCTGTAGACCAGATTCCGACATTGGTTTTATGCTATTTATGATGTTTTTTAAACTTTGCTCTGTTTTGTTTTAATTTCCTTTTATGAATATTTACTAAATTCACTTTGATTTTAACTTTTTACTGGATTTTGGTGCAAATAGACTAGCTGCTTTGTGCCATAAAACACCAAATCAACCAACCAATCTTTGTATTTGTCCTTCTACATGTTATTGGATTGCAGATCAGTCACTTCCACTTGAACTTCAAATGGCAGTTCATCAATAACACGATCAAACAGGTTTTGGAAGATCCATTTTCTGTTGCACTCTCATCAAGATTAGTAGAATGCTCCTTGAACTGTAGTTTCAGGTCAAAAAGGATATCTTTTGCAATCTTGCATGGGAATGGGGATCTTGCTTCTTGCTTGAATTTTTTTCAACATGGAAAGTATGTGAATCAACTCTTCATCAATTGAGACTTAAAGTATTATTTTTTGTCTAGATGCTTTCATCTTAGTGTACATATCACAGATAAGTGTGTTTTTGCCTTTTAATCCAAAATTGAATTCATTCAGGTGTATGGTCAAGTCTACAGAAAATGCTAATTTCCAAAGCCATTCACTGTGTGTGAGTATTGGTTGAGGAAAATTATTTTCATTTAAAGAAATTTCAATCGCTGTTCTAAGCTTTATCTTTTTGAAAATGTCCTCACCCGTAGTCACTCTGTGCATACTGTGCACAGAAGCTCTTTATTCACTTCAAAAATAATATTGAATCAGCAAATAAACAGCAACTTTCAAGTGTCAGACACATCTGTTGACTTGTCAAGCACAATGGAAAAGTTTTCAAACTCTTTGGCCTTGTCTTTTAGCTGAGACACATTATTGCGTTCAATGTCTTAGGCTCTATGAGCAACTGTATTTGCCAAGAGGCTAATAGTCTTAAATAAAGTCTACATATACTGGGCACATTTCTTCGGCTGTTTCAGTCATACATAATTTAATCAGCTCACCATTGGTAAATGGTTTTCCTCATTTGGCAAACAGGTGGACCGCATGGGAACTTGCTCTTATTGCAGCTTCATTCTCAGCTTTCTTTCTCTTAAATACAAACTATTGTGACAGTAAGTTATTTGTCAAGGTTTTGAATTTGTCTGTACATAGCTTTCCCATGAACTGAGAATAGTTTAAGTGCTTGGTTTGGTAATGTCTATGAACATTATATTCTTTTAGTGCTGTGATAGCTTCATTGCATATTAAGCACAACTTTTTGTTACGTAATTCAATAATGAAGTAGTCTACATTTCACTGTTCTTTAAAACCTTGGCATTTAGAGTCAACTTTTCTTCCCTTCTCCTGACATAATAACTTGGAATACCTGTGAACTTGAACATAAAGTAAATAAAGCAGCATTCGCTGACACACATACTGAGGTACACATGGAAGGTGTGGGAAGAAACACTGCTTCAGATTGGCTTTTGCTTGGTTAAATTTTATATAATTGTAAATAATCATAATAATAATATACTTTTCAAAAAAAGAAACGCAAAAGGCAAAATTTGAGACATTGTTAACAAGTTTATTCTGGGTAGTTCTGTATGACGTGTGAAACTTTGCCCATTCACTGCTGAACATCCAAATTCTGCAAAAGCGAAGTCCACGCTCACTACCGTGTTTCTTCGAAAATAAAACAGGGCTTATATTAATTTTCTCTCCAAAATATGACAATGGGGCTTATTTTCGGGGGATGTCTTATTTTGATATATTAAAAAAATGAAGTTACAAAGTAAAAATTATAAAAAACTATTAAACTAACCATTTAAAATAAACTATTATTAAACTAACCATTTAAAATAAACTATTATTAAACTATTAAACTAACCATTTAAAATAAACTATTATTAAACTATTAAACTAACTGATTAATACTTAAACTAATTAACTAACTATTAAACTAATTAATAAATTATTTTTTTTTTATTTCTTTCCTCTTCCTGCCACTCTTAACTAGGGCTTATTTTAAGGGTAGGGCTTATATTAAAATTATCCCCAAAAATCACACTAGGTCTTATTTTATGGGTAGGTCTTATTATCGGAGAAACACGGTAGTTGAAGTTTAACGTCACTCAACGTCAATAATGAGTATGCCTTTCATGAGGATCAATAACTGCTTGGCATCTCCTGCCCATGGAAACGATGAGATCACGAATCTCATCCAGTGGAATGGCTGTCCACTCAGCCTGCAAAGCTGCTGCAAGCTGAGGTAGAGTCTGCGTTTGAGGTTGTCGCCGTTGCAGACGTTGGTCCAACTTGTCCCAGAGATGTTAGATGGGGTTTAAATCTGGTGATCTGGAGGGCCAGGGAAGAACGTTGATGTTGTGGTGTCTCAAGAAGACAGTGGTGAGTCGGGCTGTGTGAGGACGGGTGTTATCATGTTGATAAATGTCGTTGATGTTCACCATGATGGATTGCACATGGGGCCTAAGAATCTTGTTGACGGTTGTGTACCGTCTGATCGGAAATCCTACGCAGCCCTGGTGTAGTTGAGGCAGTAGACATTGCAGTGGTGGTCCTATCCCGAAGGTGACATAACCAGATGTAGTTATCTTGTGTGGGCGTGGCCACACGAGGTCTAGCAGATCGTGAATGGTCACGAGTTGATCCATGTTGTTGGTTACAATTCCATAGCCTTGTGATGGTGCTTGGGTGGACATTCACACCTCTGGCAACATCTGATTGAGATTCGCCTGCTTCCATTCAACCAATGGTGTTGTTGCATCGTGCTTCAGTCAGCCTTGGCGTAACTGTATTGCGTGTCGGTGGCTTAACACTGAGCTATGGAAACCGAGAACCCATCACTTTTATATAGATTTTGCATATGTTGCACTTGCAGAACATGCATATCTGTCAAACAAATTTATTGGACACATGCATTTTGGCAAAATATCTGATGTTTTCCTTGGTTTTCAAAGTGCACAACTTTTATTGTCATTTTTGTCTGACAATCAGTGCCTTAACACGTGTAACATCACATACTCTGAGCTTGTAACGTTATTACATATATTTATCTTTAAAATAACAAAAATATCCCTTTTGCATTTCTTTTCTTGAAGAGTATATTATTTTATTACTTTAATTAACTGTTGGCAGACCGCATTGCAACTAGATTGGCTTTTGTTGTGCAATTATGTTTTATTTTTGTTATTAAAAGAGTTATTTCTTAAATAAACTGTTGGTAGGCTGAATGCAGTCTGTAGTTTTGTGAGACCACTGTTATTACTTATATCCTGAAGAAATACTAACATTCTATCAAAGCATGTCATATGTTACCACAAAGGCAGGGTATGTGAAGCATTCAAAGCTAAAAGTGATTTATATTGGGGAAGGTTTATTAAACAGTTGTGGAAGACTGAACAGAAGTAAGGTCTGTTTTTGGACATATAATATGAGATGTCTGAAACTAAACATTAACAAAAAGTGCTGATTCATTTGTTTACATAAAAAACATACAAGGCTGAACTATTCACTAGTATTACAATTTATATTTTTCAGAACTAAAAATAACTGGAAAAGGTTCTGTTTTTACTTAATATTGGAATCAAGTTGTTCATAAATTTTTAAAATATTATGGGGTTATGGAAATATATGAAACTAAAATTAGAGTGTGCACGTTTTACTTTGTAATTTTTCTTTGTGTAATATTTTAAGTAACTTTAGAGTTAACTTTTTGGCCTTTATATTCCTTGAAATATATTTATATTTTATATTCATTGAAGGAACATAACAGGATGTAAGTTATCTTTGTTTCTTTTGTTGTCTTCTCTAGAGGTTTAATGCAGCGTGCTGTAATGCATTGGCTTATGTGCATAGTTTTGATTGTATTTATTGAAAACTGGTACACTGTTACCTTATGTGGTGTACTTCAAATAGCAGGAATGCATATATATTTCTTCTGATGTCACTTACATTAAATAGCTGTGCAAGTTTTAAACTGATACATCTAGATATTCTCCTGAAACATCATTTAAACTAAACTTTGCCACATTTTTAATACATATATTTTTTAATATCCAAGTTATTACCTTGCAGTATTCCATTTATTTTTGATATGGGGGTGCTATATTAGAAATTGAGATTCTTTGTAATTATTTGTGTATCACTTAGCTTACACCATCAGAGATTATATTTCTTTTGTGTTTTTCCATTTCAGCTCCCAGCACACTTTGACATCAGTACTTGTGCTCTCATGCACAGGACGGGCCCCACTACTTAATGTTATCCCTCGTCATTCGATCTCATAAAACTGCATTCCAGTTGAACATTCTTTTACATCTGTTTGATTGTCAACAATGACTTTTTGTTTTATTACCTTTTGCATTTATAGGTTTTAAATAGTCATGATATCAACATCTTAAGAACAGTAATATTTAATGTTTATTTTTCATTTTGTGATCAAGCTAACTCGCAAAATAAGTATACTACATTCTGTTGAAAAATGTCCTCCATAACTGTTCTCCCACACTGTAAATTTTGTAACTAACTAAATGATTAAGATATGGGAATTTTATAATGTTGAAGGTCATGTATGAAAACAAAAAAATAACATAGTTTGGAGTTTGGTCAAAGCTACATTTTCAACCCACATTTTTCCATATTCTTTAAGTTTTTACAATGGTAAGTCACTTTTTGAACTTTATGTACAGTTATCCCATGAACTCTCTGCATGGCATTAAGACTTAGAAAACCTGAAACTGAAATGTATTGATACAAACATTAGGTTAGTCGTTTTATCCTCTAAACTTGAAGGGTTTTTTTTATTATCACTCGGCAATAATTAACTCAAGTATCGTGTTGTCTCTTTGTGATAACCAGTTTCACTGAACTTGCATTACAGCTATACAGTGTCATAATTTGTTAGTTTGATGTAGCAACTTGTTTTTGCGTTTCAGTGTTAAGCCTTCACTTTGCTGACAAGAAGTTCTTTCTCAGATCTATCAAGTTTTGTAATAAGTTGAAATACAGCTTTTGCCTTTTACATTTACCCAGAACTGGGTTATAATTGCATTGGTAAGGGTACATTATCCATTGAAATACTTTTTTTAGTGATAAGTTTTGTAATTAGTAATTAATTTTATTTTAGAAAGATATGTCTCTCACGTAGAGTTTTTATTATGTTTTATCACTGTAGTGTTGAATAAAAGAAAAAGATATTTATTATAAGCTTGTTAGCTTATATATGCCAATTATAGGGTGTTATATTAGGAAATATGAGCATGTAATATCCATATAAATATTACCTAAAAATGTGTTTTTTTTTTAATGATGTCATTTTGAAATTTTCAACAAATGATCTGACTTTATTCAATTGCATTTTTTGTAATACATTTGATAGTTTATTAATGCATTTTTCTATTATTTTCAAATACAAGTTTTCTGCTTTTTTTTGAAAGAAAATACTTTTCTGGTAGTTTATTCTTGCGTAGGTATTTTAGTTTTGAAATCTTTCGTAAACTTATGCATACTTTAAAAATATATATATTTTTTAGACTTCCCTTATCTTACGCCATTTAATATTTTTCTGGGTTATTTGAGCTTTACAAAAACCTGTTCTTGTTTCATTTCAAGTCTATCTGCAAGGGTGCATCATTTTAGGCTTAAGATCGTACAGTCGGTTGTTTAAGCTCCAAAAAGAATTTCTGATTTGTACCAGACATAAGACATTTTCAAACAAAAATAAATGTATTTTTGTACAAATTCTGTATATTTTTTAGTGTATTAAGAAGACATTTTGTTCACGTCATATGGAATACTTGAATAATAAAAGGTTCAATGAGGTTTATGTAACTGGAAGTGAAAATGAATGAAGGTTTAGATTGTAATATTTATTACAGCAAGTAAAACTTTGAATCCAGTGATAAAACTGATAACCATGATGATACTGTGTATGTAATTATAGTTTCTTCAGGTAAAATAAAAATTAAAATGATCATTCTGGTCCCCCAGTCTCTTAAAGTACAATTAATATAATAATACTGGGTGGCCACACCAACTTCTAAATGCAACCACACGACTAGTCTGTCCCGAGGTTTGAAGAAAGGTAAGATTTTCACCACTCCTTCTGGAGAACTCGGAGATAACCTAAAAACCCTTTCTCTTAATTAAACTGCTGGACTTATAGCTGCCATGTAAATGTGGGCCATTGACCCATGGGTTCGATAGTTGTGTAGTAACTTCTGCTAGAAGAATTGTTAAAAATCTTCAATGAAATTAGGCTTAATTAGTGACAGATAAACCACAAAAATACTCAACGACCGATCAACCGCTCTACGTTGATTGAGCCTGGTTGTCGAACTATTCAGCACTGAAACAGAACTGTGTAGGGTGTTTCACATGTTTCTATTACCATCTAAGGAATAGAATGTTATTTGTTAAATCGATCTTGTTTTCTGAGTTCGTTTTTTTCAAGCTTTTCGGCCAAACGGTACACTAAATTAAACTTCAGATATAAAGGCACACCAAGAAATACGTCAAGGCAAACATTTAAAGTTTTGTATTATACATGTATTTTTCATTATAATAAGTGATATATTTGGGCCTGTTTCACTACTTATATACGCTCGATTGTGCCTTCGTCTATTAGAAGATTTTTGAAATTTTACTCTTTCTGAAAACACGATTAACGAGTCTGACCAATAAAGTTCGATAAAATTACTCTTGAAAAATAAGTTGTTGTTGTTGTTGTTTTGAATTAAGCACAAAGCTACACAATGGGCTATCTGTGCTCTGCCCACCACGGGTATCGAAACCCGGATTTTAGCGTGAAAGTCCGCAGACATACCGCTGAGCCACTGGGGGGCATGAAAAATAAGAGATACGCGACACAACTGATCAGCAAGCGTTACGGATACATTGGTTGAAAAACAGTTCTAAGTGAAGTACATATTTAATTTAATGATGTAAACTGCGCAAGTTCCATCTTATTTAGCACGTGGTGTGCTCTACCCATATGTCCACAAAACTTGCATCATCCACTTTTAACTTTGTCCTGTGCTTTAAAATAACAGTTTATAATAAATAGGTGACAGAAATACTTGACTATATATTTCGTGATGTTATTTATCACTGGAGTTATTGTAGACAATCATAGTTTAATGAGTAAAAGAAAAAAACAAATTTAAAGTTGAAAAAATTTGACTACAGATATGTATTTTTTTTTTAAACGCGACCAGGAAAGAGAAACTTGTATTTAAGAACGAGGTTTCGAACAGTTGGTCTGTTCGAAAGGTTGGTGTCATATAAAACAAGTTTTTCTTTCGCGGACTCTCTTAGATATCAAATAGAAGTAAAACATTTTTTCTGTACTTAAACATGTACATCACGAAAATATTTCTTTTCATAGTGAACTAATTTTCATTTCCTTGTAATGAAGCTTATACTTAAAACTAGTATTGCTTGGCATATTCATAGACAAATACAATTTAGTGAAGTTTAATATGTTTTATTTATTTTAGAATTTTTGCGGAGAGCAACAAGGGTTACCACGTGTAGCTATCCCTACAAATAATTACTTTTTTTTCTTTGTTTATGAATTTCGCGCAAAGCTATACGAGAGCTATTTGCGCTAGTCGTTCCTAATTTAGCAGTGTGAGACTAGAGGGAAGGCAGCTAGCTATCACCACCCACCGCCAACTCTTCGTCTACTCTTTACCAGTGAAGAGTGGGATTGACTGTAACGTTATAATGCAACAGTACTGAAAGGGCGAACATGTTTGATGCGAGGGATTTAAATCACGACCCTCAAATTACGAGTCGAGCATTATTAACCACCTACCCATAACGATCCTCCTACAAAAGCAACACAAGGGCTACTGCGTTTATCTATTCCTAATTTTGAACTGAGTTTTTAAAGCGTTCATTATCAGCTTATTCTTTGACTGCTACTGGTCGACCAATCAGTTATACGTAAGTACAAGTCTTATTACGCACTCATTATCCCAAAAGTGCGAAATATAATACTCGGATTCACAGTTAGGGGACGTTTAACAACTCGATCACGTCTAGCCTCCTGTGAAGAAATGATTCGCACAGTTTGTAATAAATTATTTTTCGGACAAAGATATTAGAAAACCTTATGGTCTAAAATCATACATGCCCATTACTGATATCCATTAGGACTAAAATAATTATTGATTTTACTAATTCAAAATTTTAAAATGCGTGGGTAAATAGCTAATAACATATGCACAAAAAGATTTTAATCAGAAGTTGAAACAAGAGTTTAAAAAAATGACCTCGGCAAATGTATGGTGTTAAGCTTCCTTTCAGCTAAGCCTTGTATTTGCTTACGTAAAAACATTATTCTCTAATAGTCTTCTCTCCTCTTCCCCCAGAGGTGAAGCCCGGACTTTGTGCCCTCGAATCGCGTAGCACTGTGGTTATGTTCTGGGGTTGTTTATGTGGAATGAGGAAACAGGTTAGATAGCGAATCGCTTTTTCCCTCGGGGAATATCCGACCTATTTTAACTTTATGCAAGTAAAATACGTGACATTTCCGAATGTGGAATTGGGGGGGGGGGATAGGCAGTGGAGTTTATAAGATGTAATTCCGATTTTTTGGGTAAGCTTGAATATTTAGCTAATAGGAAATAACAATTGAAGAACAGAATTTCTGTGCTCGTCGCGGGACCTCCCATCCCAATTTAGGTGTATAAACCCTTATCCTGAAAAAGTCGTTGAAGGACCTATGGTTCCTGACGTTTTGGGCCCGGTTTGGTCAGGTGGATAAGGGACTCTTAATATTAGAATCGCGGGTTCGAAACCCTTTCAAAGAACAGTGTAGGTAAAGTGTTCACGGTTTTCTGTATTTTGAAGACGTTAAGGAAATATACACACAATGTATTTTTAAAAGTGGATTTAGGCAATGTGATAAATGTGTTTTCCAAGTTTTCTGAAGATTTATTTTTAAAATATTTGCGCAAAGCTACACTACTGTGTTAGCCGTCCTTAATTTAGCGGTTAAAAGCAGCTAGTCATGACCGCCAACTCTTGAGATACTCTTTTTGTCAACGAATATTGAAATTGACTGTAACATTATAACGTCCCTATAGCTGAATTGGCGAACATCTTTTGTCGAACAGGAATTCAAATCCGCTAACCTTAGATTGTGAGTCAAGCATCCTATCTACTCACGTGGTCATGCCATGGCTGGGTATGGGCTAATCCAATAATGGGACTTAGCACATACAATCCCAAAGCGTGGATCGCAATTTATTTTTTATTTTTTTTTACATAATGCCATAAAATCCCTCCGTCATGCAGTCCAGTACGTTTTTCACATCTGGTTCCGTTTAGTGTGGACATCTGTCGAATTCTTTTGAGAGGACTGTAAAGAGCTGCAAACGTAGACCAGAATAACTCCTCGAAGCCTGGCGAAAGAAACGACTGAGAAATCCACAAAACAACTCCACGCGCACACAAAAAAATAAATATTTTAATCGGTTTTCTAATAAATAAAGTTAACCTTTATTCCTGATTTACTCGTGGAGCACGGTACAATGTTTCGATTAAAATAAAAAGTATCCATGATAAATTGTGTTTGTGGATTTAAATAAGGTTTACTCAAATTTTATCAATTAAAATTGTCTTTCGCAATAATGAGTCTTCGTTTCGCTTTTTGGTGTTGCAACACTTGGTATAGCTAGAAATGTTAACTTTTTCAAATATATTGTTGGGTATCTAAAGTCTAAACCTTTGAGAAACGTTATTGGGGGGTGATGATTAATCAATACATATATAAAGCACAAACATTTGTATGTCTATTCATCCCTGCTCTAACTAATCCGAGATCGTTGCGCCAGTCTCGACCAAACTGTGGGATGATAGTTTGAAACAAGAGGCATGTTAGTGGGGAACTTGTAACCCCTTCATTCCCCATTCTTGCAGTTATTACCCTTTACTTAAGTTAACGTTAACTATATTTATAGATGACGCCACGTTCTTACGCCAAACAAAAGGAAAATACTTTATTAAACTTCAGATTTACGACCCTAAAATTAGGAGTTCGATTACCTTTGGTAGATTTAACAGGTAACTCGACGAGGTTTTGCTATGAGAAAACACGTGCTATTATTTGAACATTTTGAGGAAATCCTATGTACAAATGCTAGAATTCTGTAGTTCAATGCTTTCACTTCTAAGTGGGACTTTAAATGAACAACGAAATTGTTTTTGTTGATTCTTCAACAGAATAATGCTACTTCTAGGTGACGTATCCAGTTATAACTTACCAAATATATTTCACAAAATCATTTGTGTATCTGTGTACACTATAGGCCTATTTATTAACTAAGTAATATAAAGAAACGTTTTCCAACGCATTCTCACGATACGTGCAATAGAGATTTATGAAGAAAATACGTGCGTATAAGTACGTCTACTTGTTCACGAACGCGAATTATTTAAACAACTCGGTCTCAGGTTTTTGCACCAAGAAGTAAGGGAACAGTTCAATTTTTTTCCCTTCTTCCTTCCCTCTAACCTTCCCGGTCTCCCTGATATGCCTCCTAAACCCAGAGCCAATACTATTAGTTTGAGGTAACTTGGTCAGGTTTGTAATGGTGATAACTTGTTCAAATACCACTGAGAATACTCAGTGTTACAGAAAAATGACATAAAGTGCTTTAAAATATCACTGCTGATTTCTTATTATAGCAGTTTATCATTTTCCATTTAGACATAAATTACTGCTTGATTGGGACATTATCGGAATTAAATCACCCAGCGCCAACTGTTGGGCTACTCTTTTTACCAACGAATAGTGGGATTGACCGTCACAATATATAACACCCGCACGGCTGAAAGGGGGAGCATGTTTTGTGAGAAGGGGATTCAACCCTCGGATTACAAGTCGGGTACCTTAACCACCTCGTCATGCCAGGCCTTCTCAGAAACTTAAGTGTGTTACACGATCATGTGAAAAAATACTTAATGTTACGTAGAAGCATCATTATTAATTTTAGCAGAGTATTTTGAAAATTGAAATCTGGTTTACTGTTACGTAATGAGAATTGAACTCTCTACAAATATTGTTTAGAAACACAGTTCCGGACAATTTCAAATGTTCTTAATTTGTCATTAAATACAATAAAATATGTTATAAAGAAATGAGAAGTGTGTCACGTAATTTAAAGTTTTCCAAAATTTGGTCACCCTAAGGAAGTCTGCGCTCGAACAAGCAAAGTTTGGTTTGGTTTGAATATCGCGGAAAGCTGCACGAGGACTACCTGCAATAGCCGTCCCTAATTTAGCAGCGTATGACTAGAGAGAAGGCAGCACCTTCAACTCTTGGGCTACTCTTTTACCAACGAATAATGAGATTGACCATCACATTATAACGTTCCTACGGCTGAAAGAACGAGCATGTTTGGTGTGACTGGAATTCAAACCCACGACCCTAAGATTTCGAGTAGAGCGTCCTAACCGTATGGCCACACGGAGCCAAGAAGCAAAGAGAAACGACTGTCAAGCCAGCAGTGACATTGAAGAAGCTAAATATTTCCATAGCAGCAACTGGATTTACTGTATGCACCTTGACAATGTGGCGTACCTTACACAACAAAGGCTTGTATGGTAAAATGGCAAGAAATAAACCACTATTGACGAAGATGCGTCTTAGGTCGAGAATGGTCTATGTTCCGTAAACATTTCAATAACCCTACAATAATATGACAGAAGGTTCTATGGTCAGATGAGGTTAAACTATATTTTTGTGTTAAATGACAAATGATTTGGTGTGTTTTGTTTTAAATTTCGTGACTTTATATCACCCCACGATTGAAAGGGCGAGCATGTTTTGTGGGACGGGGAATAGAACCCGCGACCCTCAGATTATGTGTTGAGTACCCTAATCACTTGGCCATGACAAAGGGAACATACATCAGAAATCCAACACTGCTCATGACCCAGAAGATACAGTCCCAACTGTCAAGCATGGTGATGAGTCCATAATGCTGTTTGGATGTTTTTTGCAGTTGACACTGGAAAATTAGTACACATTCAAGGCAACATGAGCAGTGGAAAATGTACACAGATATTGGAAGGAAAAACCGAGAAAGTCAACCGAAAAACTGCAACTCGATCGAAGGTTTTCATTTCAACAGGACAATAATCCCAAGCATAGATCAAAGGCAAACCAAGAATAGCTTCGGAGAAACAAAAATTGAAGACTTTGACTGGCAAAACGACTTTTGGTTGTCACTACTGTCAAAGGAGCTTCGACCAAATGTTAACTGCTTAATCATGTTAGCGAGTAAATGCTTTCGTAACATGTGTCCTCAAGATTATTTTGTGTTATGTCACTAAAGTGGGGAACAGTGCACCTTTTGTTACTTGTAATCTTTGTCAATTGGTTTCAGATTAATATAATAAATATTTTCGACCATTTGAGTTACATTCTTCACAAAAAATAACTAAAATTGATTACCAGCAGAGGTGGGGTGGGGGGTTGAAAGGAACTGCAGTAACTTATTTAGAACCAGAATTAAATTGTGGTTAAAGTGCTGAGCTGCAAATTATATAAGGTTGATTTTTTTTTTTAGTTGTCTCATACTTTTATACACGTTCAACACTTTCAGCTATTATAAATGTGACAGTCAATCCCAGCATTTGGTTTAAAATAACCCTATAGGTAGCGAGTCCTAACTGTTTACAACCGTAAACTAAGTATGATTCTCTCTGGGTCATTAACCTAGTCGTTTAGACTACGTGTTGCATCACTTATGTATTTATTTATGTGTGTCTGGCGAGATGAGCAATGGCTGCTCAAACTTATTTCACGCTCATTATAACGAAGTAAGAATGAATCGTTTGGAACATAGCGAGGGTAAACTTTACGTGATACTTAATTTCTCGCAATCGAACGTCACTTCTTTTGTCACGAAGGTCAGCATCATTCATAACACAACTCCTTACAAAAAAAAAAAAACAGTAGGCGTGATTTCTTTTTAATTGATACCATTTTCTCTAAACATAGCATTATATATATGTATTATTATCTTACAATGGACTCAACATGTTTCGATCTTCTCAGAGTATTATTATGAAGACACTTATCTATGATGCTGAGTAACCGCAGAAACTGTTGAAAGGCGACGAACGTCACAAACTTATCATGTTGTCTAATTCACATTCTCTATCATCAAAGACTGGGGATGCAACAATACTTTCGCGCTCTCTGGTGTCATGAAATTGAAAACTTTCTAGTACAAGTAAAATGTCAACACCTTTGCACAGATTAGAGCTTTTTTGTCTTCTTGCCTTTAGGGGTTTATACAAAATAGCATAACTTCTTTCTTAGTATCTGTTTTTGCACCTGACGATTTCCTTAATAAACTTAGTTAACTCTATATTTTATGGTTATTAACCATGACAGAATGGCTCTCAGTTTGTTTTTTTGGCCGCGGCATAACGGCTCTGAGTTTTTTAAGTACAAACTATTAGCTTATAACTCCGTCATCTCTTGATAGAATTTAGATTAATTATATTTTGGACTCAGGAATTCTTGACCCAAAGTCTCGTAGATTAATTTGTTCTGATCCTGTCTAACCGAAGTTCAATTTGAATGATAAGCTAGTAGAGATATTGATGAATAATAAAATCGAATTGTTTCACGTTTGATGTTGCTGGTGCACAAAAATATAACTAATAAAAATGGGAAACATAGTTTAATAAAGTAATTTACTCTAATCCCATCAGAAAGAATTTTAAATGCCGCAGTTATTGAGGATTTTCTATTGTTTTTCCAGTACAAAGTTTTAGTTTATAACTCTTTCTCTTAAATGATTTGAGATCTAATTATAGCCACAGCTGTTGATGATTCCCTCTTCTTTGGTAAAGTTTCTTAAGAAACCTTTTTGGATAATGAAAATATATCTTTCTCTTCCACTTTGATACCTAAAAAACTTTCACCAGATCGTCTTCATATTAAAATAATCAACTTTACACCCAAAATATCAACATAATCAACAAACGTAAACTGCTTTTCAGAATATAATTACTTGCCGTCATATCATCTACACGACGGCTAGGTGTCTTCATTAGTTGCTAGAAAATCATTTACTTTCATTACACTTCTTACTGTATTGTATTTCCACGTTTTTGTTCGTTATTATACCACTTCTAGAATAGCGCTATTTGTAACTATCTTTTTAATCACACCAGGTTTTACGGTCATGGTTCGATCACTGAGAGAACTTTATGTAGGACACTCATTACCTCGTCCTTAAGTGTTACATACAAAGCGCTTACTGTCTTTGTTTGGGGTTTCACAAAATGCACGACATTTTAAAATTAGTTTTTTTGGCTATATTTTGTACTCGACTCTTCATCTGGTGGTCATGTGGAATACATTTAAGTATGAGGCATATTAACACACGTTGGATTAACAAATCTCGCATCGTAGGTTTTGGAATGAAGAGGTTTGGTTTGTTTTGAAATTTCGCACAAAGCTACTCGAGGGCTATCTGCGCTAGCCGTCCCTAATTTAGCGGTGTAAAACTAGAGGGAAGGCAGCTAGTAATCACCACCCACCGCCAATTCTTGAACTACTCTTTTACCAACGAATAGTGGGACTGACCGTAACATTATAAAGTCTCCATGGTTGAAAGGGCGAGCATGTTTGGTGCGACAGGGATTCGAACCCGCGACCCTATTAAGGTTTATTTCAAAGTTTTCTACATATTTAACCATCTAAATTGTTCCTTTAATTTAGAATAAAGAGGGCCAAATTGTTCATTTTGTTCAAGGTTGTCAAGTTGTTTTTCTCATATTATGAATGTAATCATTTGGGAATGCCATATTTTATTGCTGTAAATTTGCAGTCACTTACATTTCTGGAGTCAAAAGTCAAAAATAATAAAGGCTTGAAGCCTCGGGTAAAAACTGGGGTTTAAATTGAACTCAGTTACACATGAAACGTTGTAATTATTACTGTTTTTCAAAACAAAGCTATACAATGGACTACCTACACTTTGTCCACCGACTGGAATCAAATCCAGTATTTTCACGTTTCACGACCGTAATCTTACAGCTGAATCATCGGGAATCCCGCGTGGCAGAGAAGGTATGTTTGTGGACTTTCAACACGAAAAACCACATCTCGATATCCGAGGTGTGGAGAGCACAGACAGTCCATTTTGTAGCTCAGTGTTTAATTACAAACAAACAGTTCAGTGGGAAGCGAAGAGTGGTAAACACACATTGTTTTCTTGCAAAAACACCTGTGGTCGACCAAAGTGCCATATTTCAAATTTTTTCTTTGTTTTCTTTTTCAACTATTGATAACCAGAGATAAGTCATAAATCTGTAATTAAATTCTAGTGCAGCCACTAAGCATTGCAGTGACGTCTTTTGTTGAACAATAATACATGATGTTGAATCGAGTACAAAAGTCAACATTGTATAACTTTTGAAGTCACAGACAAAAGACAAGAGACCTCCAGAGCATACACAACAAACGAGGTATGAAACCGTTAAATTATAATTAATTAAACTGGGTAACAATGTTGTAACAGGATGTAAAGTTTCTCAACCAGAGCCGAAATTCCGATTTCCCATTCCATTTTTAGTTGAATTTGATCGAGTTTTTGCGCATGTGTGAACTTGAAATAAGTAGCGGATTGGACATTTTACGGTTTGTTGAAAAACTTTGATATCGTTGTAGTTCTAATCTAAAACGTTGTTATCAAATTTATATAAGAAATAGTTAAATATCACTTACCCCTTGAAGATCTGGATGTTTGTTTAGGGGGAGCAATCCCTCTTTTTTCCACAATGCGAAATGGATAAAATTTACTTAGATTGGCGATTTAAAGCCGCCATGTTTAAAGATTGGACACCTCTGTTCATTGTAAAGTATTGCATTGTTGTATAGTTATCCTCCATTAAACTTTTTGTGTGGTAATATATAACGATTTTTCTTTTTCGTATTGTTTCTTCTGATGATTTTGAATATTGACGAAGCCTTTTGTTAAATGCCATTGCTCATCATGCGGGCTGGGATTCGACAGACATATTGGTGATCTAGGCGCTGTTTTTGTTAATTTTCACGAACGACGACTTTTATTTTGTCGACCAGATCGAATAAGTGAACTATAATCATTATTAATTTTATTTAAGTTATTTTGAAATCGTGTTTTAGGGTAAAAATTAATAACACATCATTACTGTTTGTTTTTTGAAATTCGCTCAAAGTTACACTAGGACTATCTGTGCTATCCGTCCCTAATTTAGTAGTGTAAGACAGAGGGAAGGCAGCTAGTCATTATCACTCACCGCCAACTCTTGGGCTACTCTTTTACTAACGAATAGTGGGATTGACCGTAAACATTATAACACCCCACGGTTGAAAAGGCGAGCATGTTTGGTAGGACGGAGATTCGAACCCGCGACCTTCGGATTACGACACATTATTATTACTTTTTTATTTTTTAAACATTATAAGTTATTCTCCTTTGTTTTCACTCATGGTTTCTTATAATTAATATTGAGGTTTTCTCCTGTTGACTAGCTTGCTGGTTCGTCAGTGATGTTTATTTATTATTATTATTATTTCATTTAATATACATTACTTTTATTCCCAAGTCCTGGAGGGGGTAGAACCAAGTCACCAGAGCGTCAACAGAAGAAAAATTACAGCTTTAATTCTAAGATCCCATGAGTGAAAGCAAAGGAGAATAAGTTGTAACATGTCAACAGCGCTACATTTATCATATCCAGTGCTGACGTGTTAATAACGACAAGCCTCGTGGGCGCTAAATATGACTGATTTATCGCTATTAACACGTGACAACTTACTCTCTTTTGCTTTCACTCATGAGATCGTTAAATTCTTACATGAAAATTTTTAACGTAGCATATGACGTGGAAGACATGCACAGGGTCTTCATTTATAAAACTAGATTCTCTTATACCGCTACTCTGTATTTGGTCGGTCATTCATTTTGATCCAGGTATTAATGAAAATGCCCCCCAGTGGCTCAGCGGTATGTCTGCGGACTTACATGCTAAAATCCGGGTTTCGATACCCGTGGTAGGCAGAGCACAGATAGTTCATTGTGTAGCTTTGTGCTTAGTTCAAAACAGCAACAACAACAAAAATTAATGAAAATCAGACAAAATGGTAGTGATATCTAGTGTCTTTTTTCAGTTGTTCATCAATTTAATCATAAAATTAAATTACTTAATTTTAACATAATGATGTTAATATCCCTATACTCCATAATTTGTTTATTCTGGTCTTGTAAACTAAAGCTAAGTGCTTGTATTAACTCCCTTTACCCTAAACGGTGACGCCCTTGCGGACACACAAGGTACTTCAGAGTGGGCCAATTGCATATTTCGCAAAATTTAGAAAAAGATCAGTTCAATGAATATAAAATTACCATGATGCCATAGAAATAAAGTTACCTGTCGGCTAGCACAAATTTCAGTAAGTATTGATTTTTTTTAATTTGTGACTTAAATTTGCTTAGTCATTTAAAATAGCGTGACGAGCAAATGATGCAAAACTGTTTATTTCAACCATAACAGATGACTTGTAGTTTTAAGTTATAAAAACACAAGGCTATGGATGGGAGGTTCCAGATTCGAGTCCATAATTCGCCGCTGAATATGCTTGTGCTTTCACTGGTGGGCGCAGTTATAAAAGTAACAGTCAAACCTGCTACTCGGTTAAATTGGTTGGTTTAGCATTTTATGGCGCAAAGCAACCAGGCTATTTGCTCCTACTCAGTTAAGAGTTGCCAAGTAGGCGGCAAACGCTGACGACCGACAGCCCTCCCTTTGATCAACAGAGAGGGTTACTTGTGAACTGCCCAGTGAACCCATGGGTCACACAAACTGAAGCCATTCGTTGGTGGACTCAGCAAATAGCCAGATGTGGCTTTGCTGTAAGAAAACACACACTGATTGAAGATACCGATTACCATAAATATTTATGATGTTCGAAAAACACGTACGTTCAAGAAGTCATGATAGAAATGAATAAAACCCTATAACCTGAGCGCTTTGGAAATGTGGACCTTTCTTCTTCAGGGACAAATGTAAATATTCTTCGTCAACTAAAATAACCGAAAAACTTAAATATGTCGGTTAACTGATAATAATGTTAAACAAAGTTCGTTTATACGTACAATTCAAATTATCTTAAGAATAATTTTATAAATTATTTTATAATATTTCTTTTATATTGCGCGTGTAAGTTTTTTTATAGCAAAACTACCTTGGGTTATCCGTTGAGTCCACCGATGGAAATCGAACCCCTGATTTTAGCGTTGTAAATCCGTAAACTTACTGATGAACTAGCAGGGGACTCTTACCCTCCTCTTTGGTTAAGTGAACTTTGTAGCCCCCCAGTGGCTCAGCGGTATGTCTGCGGACTTACACGCTAAAATCCGGGTTTCGATACCCGTGGGGGGCAGAGCACAGATAGCCCATAGTGTAGCTTTGTGCTGAATTCAAAAACAAAAAAACAACATGAACTTTGTGAATGGAGATAAAATCGGACACGTGAAACCAATGTTTTAAAATAGTGACGAAAAGTTATATAACCGTTGAATGCTACAGAATCCAAAAAGTTCCCACTTCTTCGGTGGGAAATCGATAAATCTACGGACTTATATCCCAAAAATCCGGGGTTCAATTCCTTGCGGTGAACACAGCAGATAACTCAGCGGTTTTGCTCTAAAAACAAAATGAGCAAATGGATACGTCTTTACCTAAGGTTTGATAATAAATACAGCAGGAAGTATGCTCATTAATGGTAGTAAATGTATCCCTGAAGAAGAAAGTACTTAAATATAATGGCACTAGCGATGATCATTTTATCAATATGTTTTACAATGGTTTCGAGTACGACGTTATTTTTGAGATTGTTAAATAACTCAAGTGGGTCTAAACAAGACCTGTAAACTTCACCTGCTATGTCTCGAACACTCATGTGGGAGAACAGGTATTTGGGCGTTTACTTTACGGTTGCTGCTACCGCACACTTGACTTAACTGGCGTGGCCCACAGCCCTAATCACCTTTAGAGAGACATGGGTTGTTAACATTTTAGTCTCTTACATTTGTAAGAGCGTCAGACATAAAGCTGCCATTAATATGCTTTTTCCTGCTTTATTTATTAGCAAACCGTATGCAAATATGTATTCATTTGCTTGTTTTTAGAAAGCCACTGTGAGTTATTTGCTGTGTTCACTGCAGGGAATAAAACCCTGGATTTTATGGTTGTAAGTCCGTAAACTTAACGCTGCCCTACCGGGTGGGGGATTTTCTAGATTCTTTTGCATTCAACGGTTATATACCCTTTCGTCACCGGAAGCTATAAAATACTGGTTTCGTATGTCCAATTTTATTTCACTTCCCAAATTTAACTTGAATACACATGACTGTAAGTCCCCTGCTAGTCCAGCGGTAAGTCTACGAATTCACAACGCTAAAATCAGGGTTTTGATTCCCATCCCAGAAAACACACACAAGTGATATGAAATAAAAATAATTCTAAAATCATCCTTAAAAGACTTTGAATTTTGCCTAAAAATGTGTTTTATTTAATATTATTATTGGTTGACTGACGCATTTAAATTTTTCGGTTGTTCTAATTGACCAAGAATATGATGATTTTTTCGTTCAATGTTTCTATGTACCTGATTGGTTGACACTATACCTGTACAAAGTTTCGTTTGATTACACTCTAATGTTGCTCTGGCTCATTTTTAAAGAGGAGGTGGTGCAAGAGTATAACAAATGTATGCTGAAAGAAAAACTTAAATATACGTCAGATGTTGACGTCATTTCGTCTATTTATTTGTTTGTTTTTTAATTTTGCGCAAAGCTACATGAGGGCTATTTGTGCTAGCTGTCCCTAATTTAGCAGTGTAAGACTAAAGGGAAAGCAGCTAGTCATCACAACCCACTGCCAATTCTTGAACTACTCTTTTACCAACGAATAGCGAGATTGACCGTTACTTTTTAACGCCCCCACGGCTGAAAGGGCAAGCATGTTTGATGCGACGGGGATGCGAACCCGCGACCCTCGGATTACTAGTCTCACGCCTTAACCCACCTGGCCATGCCAAGCAGGGTTCTAGAAACGAAGCTATTAAACAACAACGTTTTAATTTGTGGCTCGGCATGGCCAAGTGGTTAGGGCGCTCGACTCGTAATCTGAGGGTTGGGGGTTCGAATTCCCGTAACAACAAACATGTTCACCCTTTCAGCCGTGGGGACGATATGATGTTACGGTCAATCTCACTATTTGTTGATAAAAGAGTATCCCAAGAGTTGGCAGTGGATGGTGATGACTACCTTACTTCCTTATAGTCTTACACTGCAAAATTAGGAACGACTAGCGCAGATAACTCTCGTTCGGCTTTGCGCGAAATTTAAAGCAAACCAAACCAAACCCTGGATGTACGGTGTAAAAATCAAGCAACATAGGGTAGGGTACTTGGATGTATGGAGAATAATCAAGTTATATAGGTTAAGGATGTATACAGGATTTTCTGATGGTGAAATTGGTACTCGAGCAGCATTAAATATTATTACTGCAGAACAAATCTGTTGTTTTACATAATATAATATCAGTATTAATTGAATTTACACTGTTTCTGATGTGCTATAAGGTACCGTACATATTTCTGAGATTGTTTGTGACGCATTGTATAATGTACTAGATGTAATGCAAAATATGAAATGTGTGGCACATTTCTTAGGTTTTATTAATAATCACCTATTAAAATAGTACGACACCTTAAGATCTTAAAAGATCGATTCAGCATAACAGTGTCTTAAACCACTATGGTGATTTGGAACAGCAATCCGGGCCGGTTTCAAAAGAAACGTACATCAAGGACAATGAATTAGGATGGAAACTACTGTATACGTTCCCTAACTAAGATATCCATTTGTTTTATTTATTTATTGTTCCTTTCCTTAATAATATTGGCGCACTATTTATTATGTGAAATATTATTACGCTATTGTTAATTTGTCGTTAATTATTAAAATTTTTTTATAAAAAATGATTTGTATCGTTACCTTGAAATTTGTATTTAAGACTAACCTAAATATCCTGAGATGAATACCATTGGGTTTACGGCCGAAAATATCATTAACAGCGATGGTGCAAAACTATAGAAACAATATATTCTAATCTTTATTAGTAGAAACGCGAGGAAAGTATATTTAATTACCTTTCCTGATGACCGAGTTAAGTTCGAGTTTCTCTTTTAAATACGTTACTTACTCTGATTGGAAACTGTTGTTACTAGAAGAAACAACACGTTGTCTTCGTGTATTTGTGCTAGTGATTTCCAATCGTACGATTCATACCCTATTGAAAACAAAATTAGCAAAAGTGAACATTTTCTAAAATAGGATTTTTTTGTTGTTGTTTCTGAAAGTACTACACGTGAAAAGTGTTCTGATTGCGATATTTAGTGATATGCAACTTATTGCATCGAAATGGTTAAATGTAAAGGGCTCAAATTTTACATTATTTTACTTATAGAAACTAATATTTTTGTATATTAAAAATGTTTTTGTTTATTAAAAAAGTAAGTCTTTCAATACCTACATTTCGTAGTACTGTAATTAAAAATTACATCAATGAAGATACAATCAAACGTCGTGTTCGTGTAGATAGTGGAGTACTTTTATTTATAACTGTGTTCTGTAACAAAGAAATGATTGTTGCACATACCATACAATATCAAAAGTGTCGTTTGTTTGTGGTGCTGTTCAATAGATGGCGAAGGATTTTGGTCGCGTACATAACGGTAAGATTTAAAAGTAGTTTGTACTTACTGTAGATAAACGGTTTATTTTACTTGCAAATAAAATTTAATCGGTAATATTCATATCATTGTCAACAGTCCTAAACATTTTTATGTAAATTATAACCGAAATAAAACTTTCCGATCTCTCGATTTAATGAACTGCGTAAATAAAACAACCACAACAGTTTTTTCCGCGCCGTACTTCATTTTTTCTAATTATTTTTAACGAAGAACAAATACTACGATTCGTAATTACTAGCACAATCAGTCGTCATAGGGTGTCGTTTCTGATAGTATTTCAAATGTAATTACTTTGTTTACTTATTTCGAATTTCATGCAAAACTAAGAGAAAACTATATTCACTACACGCTCCAAAATTAGCAGTAAAAGACTAGAAGGAGGGCAGCCAGTCATCAACACTCAGTGCCAACTCTTGGGTTACTCTCTAACAAACGAATAATGGAATTGGCCATCACATTATAACAACCCACTTCTGAAACGGCGAGTATGTTTGGTGCGAAGGGATTTCGAACCCGCGACCCTCCGATTGCGGTCAAGTACCCTAACCATCTGATTTTATATGACACTAAAAAAATTTATTATTAGCTTAAAGTTCTCTCACCTTGGAAGTACTGCTACTTTAAGATAATTTATCTTAAACAATCATCGCGTGAATTTATAGAACAAAAATCATGGGGGAGTGACCCTCTCATTTCCTAAATTTGGAACTAGACCACCGTAGCTCACTGTTAAACATGATGCACGAAACACATTACAAAAATTTCCCCACGTAATTAGAAACGTACGATAAATATAAGTAAAAAAAGACATAAAATAAATATGTACCGGAGGTTTTGTTTGTTCGTCTTTGAATCGTGTTTTATTTTGTTATAGCTTAGATTTCTCAAGTTACACTTGCTATGAAAACAGTTTATTTTCTTGCATACGCTTGAAAGCACAGTATTTTTATGATAAAATCAGTTTTTAGGTAACTCTCAATCATGGTAATATGTGCTCGGAATTATTTTTCAGTGTTCTTCAGTACGATAAAGGTCAAGGCTGACCAGTTAAGGTCTGTCGCCGATTCCCACAGCTTAATGTATAGGTCAGCTTTCCTTCCCCGTCCAGGTCCGAAGGCTTTGGGCTGTCTAAAGAGAGAAGTCCTGAGGTATGTGTAACGGAGTGTGGTCTGTTTAACTTGAACTACATCCTGTTAGTCCTAAAGTATGTGTAATGGGGTGTGGTATGTTTAACTTGAAATGCTCACTATTAATCCTGAAGTATGTGTTATGGGGTGTGGTTTGTTTATTTTATATGCAAAAACGGCTCGTTTGGGTTCAGAAAATATTTTAAATAGAAGAGCGAACAACGTTTCGACCTTCTTCGGTCATCGTCAGGTTCACAAAGAAAGAGGTAACTGACCGGAAGCTGACCACATGTTTTGTACTTTGTACTTACCTGTTTCCATTATGTCTGAACAAGCATACACTACACCACTATTACACGGTTGCGGGATTCAAATCTACAGAACAACCCCGCCCTCTACATTGCGACACTCAGTTACACAACCCCTTCCAAACATGTGGTCAGCTTCCGGTCAGTTACCTCTTTCTTTGTGAACCTGACGATGACCGAAGAAGGTCGAAACGTTGTTCGCTCTTCTTTTTAAAATATTTTCTGAACCCAAACGAGCCGTTTTTGCATATAAAATTCTCAACAAGTGGGTTTCTCGACATCACTGATTGTGGTTTGTTTAACTTGAACTACATCCTGTTAGTCCTGAAGTATGTGTAATGGAGTGTGGTATGTTTAACTTGAAATGCACACTATTAATCCTGAAGTATGTGTTATGGGGTGTGATCTGTTTAACTTGAACTACATCCTGTTAGTCCTGAAGTATGTGCAACGAGGTATGGTCTGCTTAACTTCAACTACACACTATTAGCCATGAAGTGTGTAATGGAGTATGTTCTGTTTAACTTGAAGTGCACACGAATAGTCCTGAAGTATGTGTAACAGGATGCTATCTGTTTAACTTGAAGTACACACTTTTCTCATATTGCACCAGAAGAGCGCTTGATAATTTATAGAAACAAAACAAAAGCACATTCGTATGATGTTAATAGAAACCTTATGTGACGGTCACTTCAGTAGAACCCAATGTTTAGACATAGATGACCCTTAATTTTAAACTTATGTAGTGATCAGAGGGAGGACTAATATTCAACAGACCACGTCGCTTTCACGACTACTACTGTATGATGGTGGGAGTTGACTGTCACTTTCATAACGCTTCTACAGCTGAAAATATGGAGCATATTCAACAGCGTCCACTGAATTAATCGAGGTGACGTTCGGCTTATGAAATGCTTACAATTTTGTCCTAAAACGACGTTCTCTGGTTCTTCAGAGGTGAGCTTGAAGGCAAAGCTCCAAATTGTCAGGAGCTCGAGACTCACATTGAGCATAGCATAGAAAGTCCATTGTGTGGGCTTCTGTTAAAAAAAAGAAGAAACAAAGTGTGACAATTCCCCTATCCAGTAGTAAGAATGTTAGCTTTAGTGTCGCTGAAGTTCGCATTTACCTATGCCGCATAAAGAATCATAAGTTTGTAAAAATAACTACTTTAAGAACATATGATAACTTGGAAAAGTTCGCGTATTCACAAATCAAAACGACACCTTTAAACTGAATGTAAATGAATTTGCCCCAAATACGTGTTTCCACCTTATTTTTGTTGTAGTTTTTTCAGAACTTCGCGCAAAGCCAGTGGCGTAAGTTAGCCCCTGCAATTACGGAGGGGTAAGCAAAAAGGGAGCCCGAATCAACCAGCATCGTAATTACTTTTAATACACGGGGTGGAGGCGTTTTTTGTAGTTACACCACTGCTCAAAGTTACATGAAGAGTTATCCAAACTCAGTCGAGGAAAAATTTGGACTGATAAACTAGATGGAAGGCAACTAGTCAACAGCATCCACCACCAACTGTTGCGTCACTTCCACCTATTTAAACAGTGAAATTTGACCATCATTCTTATAGCGTAGTCACAAACTCGGAGTTCGGAACGCGTTTTTCCGGTAATGTGTCGAGAACCACGAGTCCTCCAATTTACAGATTGAGTAAGTTCATCACTAGATCATGCCAGGACCAGTGTTCGAATTAAATACTATGCATGTAATGGAAACAATCAGCAAATGGTTCTAACGTGTTTTATTGAAAATAATCAGACGTACAAACTCTGTGCATTGGCTTTCCAAAAGCATTTGACCATAGGTATGTATTTTACAGTGACTCAGTGGTAAGTCTGCAGGCTTATAATGCAAAAAATCGGACTTCGATACCCGTGGTAGGCACAGCACAAATAACCAACCCATTGTGTAGTTGCTTTTCTTTCTTTGTTTAACCACAACAACTTTCCAGGTACATGGCTTTATTTTTATTTTTGATAAATCAGATCCTTCTACTGTTACAAATTTGTTCATATGGTAAAGTGCAAAACTACTCAATGGGCCATCAGTGCTCTGTCCACTGTCGTTATCGAAACCCAGTTTCTAGCGTTGTCTCAGATTTACCGTTGTTTAACTGCGGGGACGTTACAAGTTTAGCGATGGTTTATGTCGAGGAACAAGAAACCAAGTAAATAGCAATATACACTCCCGACACTACATACATCTGTCTGCAAGATAAAACATCATCTTCGTTGAAACGTACCCTAAGGACGTCAAATGAACTGCTCCATGTGCGTAGACACGTGAACTTAATTACTGAATCAATTACACATATCGTATCCTTATCGGGTGAGTGTGCACAAAAATTACGATAAGTTATCTACAAATAACTTAATTTTTTTAAACAAATTCATTTGCGAAACACTTACGTCAGATTAACAGCAAGACAAGCATAATTTTAAAAGTTCTATTTCAGAAATTCTAAAAGATTTCCACGCATACTTTTCCGGCAGTTCTATAGTTCACCTTGCGACTTTTTGGTTCGACACATCCGGTCGACAAACCGAGCAAATGGCTGCTTATAACGTTATACTAAGGTATATCATGTGCATAGTTTCTAGAGGTAAAAAAAAGAAAAAGGATGATAACACCTTTTGCTGGTTGAGGATGGAATTTTGGTCACAGAAGATTACAATTTCAACTTTACTGACGCAACTACTTACGATGGGGCTAGAGGGGAAGTGACGTAGTTGATAACTTCAGCCAAATATCAACCGTAGCAGTTTTAAAACTTATACTAGTTCCGTCTGTATGTTAAAGAGATTTAAAAAATCCTCAAACAGGTCTGGACCCTCAGATCCGGTAGAAATTGAGCACTGCATTTTCAATACAATGTTCGTTTGTTTGTATTAAGCACAAAGGTAAAACACTGGGCTATCTATGTTGTGCCCGCTGCAGGTATCGAAACAACGTTTTTAAACTGTCCCCCCTCCCGACTTATCGCTGAATCATCGGGAGACTCGTGTTTGTAAGTCAAATTTTGAAATGTCAAAAATGCCATTTTTAATCCATCCATTCCTTTTGAGACACTTTTAAATAAATGTAAACTAACATATTAACAACGACACAAAAATGATTGAGTCGAGTGTTTCCTGTGTCTTTTACTCCCTCCCCAGCACAACCACAGTGACACAGTGGTAACTCTGTAGACTTACAGCGGTATAAATCAGGTTTTGATACCCGTGGTGAGCAGGAAACATATAGCCCATTGTATAGCTTTGCGCTTAAATACAAACATCTGTTGATTCCAGTGAGGGTGTGACTTTAAAAACAGTAGAACACAGAGATACAAAAAGAGTTGTGACAGAACTAAACTTATACTTAAAGTATTCAACCAGGTTGCTTATATTACTCAGAAATCAATTTGAACTGATGTAACATTGGACCATTCTCGGCAATCATCATTGTTATTATATACAACCATTACGTTAAGCTGATACGTCATTATCACCCTAGTTGCAGAGATATAAAACCATGAGCTACGTATAGAAACGATAACAAAATGTCTTTTGGGGCTACTGTTGTTTTTATTTTTAATTGTTTTGGATTTTAATATTTTCTTCTAATTTAATACAAAAAAAATCACTTCCGTTAATTTATACTCGGGTAGTTCTCTATATTAACTGCAAAGATATCGTGACATCTAGTGGGATTTAAGGACGCTCAGCTTCGCTGATTTCATGTCACGACTTTATACAACTTTAATGAAGGACAGGGCACTGCACATCCGTGATTTTACTGTAGCTCCGTTATCTGTTTTTCCATCACTGTCCACAGTATAATTAGTACAGAACTATTTTTGGTTTTATCAAATTTAGAATTTGTAAACTGGTTGAAAAGGCATCGTGTAAAGAAAAACAAGGTATATACACACAAAACAAATTGGATAAAAATATCGAAAAGCAAAATCACACTTGTGTTCGACAGTAATATATATATATATAGCGCATGCATGAGGAAAGGGTCGATATTTTATTTATATAATTGCTCCTATTGGCTCACCGATTATTTCGCATTGTAGCCTTATGACACTAAATAACGGGTTTTGATACCCATGATGGGCACAGCAAAGAGATCAGGTGTTAGAGAGTTCACTTGGATCTGACCCTAGGGTATGCAAAAAAAAAAGGCTTAAGCGAAAGCAGGGATGGCAACTGTAAGTTTTTTAATTGGTTAATTGCTTGTGGTGTATATGCGCAGAGATTATTTCTAAACACTACTTTGAATGGAACGATCTTTTGACGCACAAAACGGAAACTGCTTCTGTTTGTTTATTATTGTTCCAATTACCGCAGCGATTATCTTAAATTTTTATCTCATCTTAAAAAGTATAAAAGCTATGGAAACACTGCACTATCTTAGATCTAACCGAAGTATTGTGAAGCCCACCGCTATCACAGCGGTGTGTCTCTGGATTTATAACGCACAAATCAAGGGTTCGATTCCCCTCCGTGGGCTCGGCAGATAGTCCGGTGTGGCTCTGCTACAAGAAAAACACAAGCATGTTGAAATTCAGTCACACACTTTCTTCAGTCTATTATTTTCTAATCATAAATGCTAAAAACAAACATATTTTCTAACATAAAAAGGTATTTTATCTTACTTTTTGAAAAAAATATTCAAAAGTTTACAAGTGGATACCAGAATTAAACTATTTTATAAGTAGATACAGACAAGGTTTAAGAAAGATTGTATATGTATAAAATAACGGGCGTATTTCATTGTAAAGTAGCCTATTATAGTGCCCCCCTCTTGTACAGCGGTATATCTACGGATTTACAACGCTAAAATCAGGAGTTCGATTCCCCTCGGGGAACTCAGCAGATAGCCCCCTGTGGCTTTGCTGTAAGAAAAACACACACGCCTATCATAGTCTCAGATGATTATAATGTAATAATAATAAATAAAAAGCAAAATAAGTATAATAAACACATAAGTATTTTAATAATTTGAGCTCACACAGCTCCATAACTATTTAAGTATAATTTTTACCCTTCATTACTATAAGTTTTGTACTACCGGAGCTAAGCTCCGTTACCGCGGGATTTATACTGTTAGAATGAATCTCTGTCACCGAAAGTCCAAACTGTTAGAGTAGCTTCAATGGAGTTGAGGTTAAAAAAGCGGGAAATAGATATATTAATCTAGTTTAGACTGGTGCTCAAGATTGCGCTTTTATAATTTTGTGCCATTTCAAGTTGTCCATTTTCTTTTCTTTTTTAAATAAACCTCTTTTCAAAACAGAAAATACTGTGTTCTGTCCAGAACATAGTGACACGTAACATAGAAACAGTTTCGGCCTTTTCTAAACAGAAATAAACTGGCACGTTTTTGTAGGAAGTGTTTGAACATTCGCCGCTCGCACGCGCTACCTGCTCGCCCTACAGGCACGAAAGTGACAAGGTAGGTAGGTCACGCTGGAAAGGAGTATAAAACGGAAGTTTTGTGCAGACATATTCTTCTTGGCCGTGAACTTGGAAAGAAGTGCGCGTGTGCAGAGCTGAAAAGGTTGAACAGCAGCAAACTTCACGAGAAGGATAAGTCTTGTATTGACAGGTAGGAGGCAATGATTGACAATAAGTCTTAACGAAATTAATGTAGAGCGTCTTCTTTTTAATTTTCATCTCCAAATAAATTTTAATGAAATTACAGTCATGCTTTTTTACATTTTAATTTCATCTCCAAATAAGTATTAACGAAATTACCATCATGTTTTTTACAATTTTGTTTTTGTAATTTTCGTCTTCAAATACATCTTAAGAAAGTTACTGTTCTCTGTTTTTTGTTTTGAAAAATAAATTTATATACTATATGAATATTGTAGAATTAGATTTTAAATGTTAATAAAATTAAAGTTAACATAACTAGAGGGAGCGTTAACATTTTAGGTTAAAATTGCTTGAAAAAAATATAATATATGTTACTCATTTCTTTTTGTATTCAATTTCTAGCCATGAACTTTCAAGTTAAACTTCATTATAATTAATCTTTGGATGGTGTGTGTTTATGTGTATATATATATATTACACACAGAAACAGGCAGGCTTGCAGTATAGTTACGATGTTTGAATACTCAATTATCGTTTATCATTGACTTTTTTATCACAGCAAGTTACATTTATACATCCTAATTAAAGAGTGAACCAGCAGTTAATATAGTAAATTTTACATACAAGTCAAATAAAAGTATCAAATGCCATAAAATAATAAATAATTTAATTAATTAAATACCGTCATTTTAGCGATATTTTTAGTCGAGAAACAATATTATACGAAGTATTTCCAGTTTGAAAGACTTAGATTGGTTAGTTTTTTCTTAGTACATTTTAGCACGTGTGTATGCGTGCATGTTCTTATAGCAAAGCCTCATTGGGTTATATGCTGTGTCCACTGAGGGGAATCGAATCCCTTATTTTAGCGTTGTAAATTCGTAGACGTATCGCTGTACCAGCGGTGGAACATTTTAAGCCATACAACAGATTATTTGTATGCTGTCCGTTTCGAAAAAATCGAGCTTCGAGTTTTAGTGTTTTGAGTGCATCCGTTGACCCACTGGACAACAGCTAAAGAATGCATCTATATGAAGAATTTGGAATATTCTTTTTTATATATTTATTTTGTAACACTAGATTTCTGAAGATTCCAAAGCTTCTCCAAAAATAATATTTACAGTTTGCTACCAACAAATAAAGATTTTGAGTTGACCCCACTCTTAAACAACCAACATCTTATTAGCCATGAGAAAGGCCTTGGTGTTTGAGAACCAGTTCAGCAAACGTTCGTAATTAGGCCTGGCATAACCAGATGGTTAGGACGCTTGACTCATAATCTGAGGGTCGCGGGTTCAAATCCCCCTCACACCAAAGCATATTCGTCATTTCTGCCGTGATAACGTTAAAATGTGACGGTTAATTTCACTATTTCTTGGTAAAATAGTAGTCCACGAGTTGGCGGTGAGTGGTGATGACTAAATGCCTTCCCTCTAGTCTTACACTGCAAAATTAGGGACGGCTAGCGCAGATAGCCCACGTATAGCTTTGCGCTAAATTAAAAAAAACAACAAAAACAAACAAACGTTCATAATTTCACTTTGAATCCCATTTAAAATATTCAACATTGTCTAAGGGTCAACCTGTCAAGATTATTTGAGGTACACTCAGTAGATTGGGAGCCATGAACCAAAAGGTTTTAAAAAATAGGAGTAGGGTTAGGTTCAATTTTGACTTCCTTAATGCATTCTTCATATTTCCTTAGTGTTTACATACGAATTTTGGTTGAGATTAGCCAAATAAGCTCAGAGGAATTAGGGTGCAAATAAACACACAAATTTCGTCTTTAAAAATATAGATAAACAAATACTATTATATTTTACAATATTGGGTAAATAACAGAGTATAAGTTTCACTTAAAATCTCCGTACAGAATAGATTGCTTGAACTAAAGCTTAACAATATATGAAAAATATGCCATTCTTCTTTATACTTTTGTTATGATACGAAGAAATTAGTTGGTATTTGTTTAATGGGAGGAAATTGCATGGAAAAAAATAACGTCACCAACCACTCCTAGAGGGCGATTTCGTTTAATGCTGGATTTCAATAGTTTAATAATGAAACTTGTGATCATGTAATGATGACGTTTGCTCATTTTCTCAGACGAAACACCTCGAAACTTTATATTTTTCAATACTTCTTTACATATATATTTATTTATATATTTACGTGCATGTTATATGTTGCGATTAGATTTATTTGAAATCAGGCGAGACGAGTTTGAAATTCGAAAGCCTAGCTGTCCCTAATTTAGTAGTGTAAGACTAGAGGGAAGGCAGCTAGTCATCATTCTTTTACCAACTAAAAGTGGGATTGACCATCACATTATATCGCGCAAACGGCTAAAAGGACGAGCATATTTGGTGTAACGGTATTCGAACACGCGACTCTCGAATTACAAGTCGAGTGCTTTAACCACCTGGCCATATCGGGCCTAAAAGGCCTATGTACAACATTCTTCAAAATAGTGTTAAGCACAAACCTATATAGTGAGCTTTTTTTTCTCTACCCACCACGGGTATCGAAACCTGATTTTTAGTGTCGCAAGTCTGAAGAATTACATCTGAGCCTTTGGGGTGGACTTCAAAATATTAAAATATCATTCTTGTTTACTGTAAAAACAAAGGAAGATGAAAGCCAAAATGGTGCCACTCGAATCAAAATTCGGAACAAATAGTTTGTTTTTTGTGTGTGAAATGAGAACAAAAAACAACAACGCCTATTATTTTTATTACGTTTTAGATACCAATAGATTGTTAACGGTCGTAAATTGTTTGATCGTTTATTCACAACTTGTAAACTAAAATACTTCAGGTGTTTGGGTGACATATAACATACCATCACAATTAATTAAACAGGCCTGCGATGGTAGGAAAAACGTGAAAGGGAAAGAAAAAAATATATATATATACATTATTTTCGGATTCAGCATACAGGGTTTCACGAAATGTCATATGTACATTTACATAAGCGAATTATTTCCATTAAAATCGGATCACATATTGTTATGTTTAAAATGTTAACAACTACTGGTTATAGATTTCTCTGGACCAATCGCAACGTGACAGTCTTATTATTTGTTCTAGAGCCCGAATATAATAATAAAAAATGTTAATTGTGGTAAAAGAAATAATAATTTGACCTAAGTTAGAGTTGTTCTTCTTCCTGATTTGTATTTTCTGTCCTCACGTGATAGAAAATAATTCTTATTTTCGAAATCTGCGTAGTTGAATTATGGGAGATCCGTTATTAAATCCAAAACCATTTTTAAGAAGTTTAAAGGTGCAGTCATGTATTATTCATTATTACTGAGCGGACTAACATGTTATTTGCCCATTTATTGTCTTCACCAAAACATATACATCAGTGAAGAAAATATTATGTGCAGGCTTAATCTGTTCTTTGATTCGCCACTCGCTGCAACAGATGTTTGTTTGTTTTTGAATTTCGCGCAAAGCTACACAAGGGCTATCTGCGCTAGTCGTCCCTAATTTAACTGAGACTAGAGGGAAGGCAGCTAGTCATCACCACCCACTGCCAACTCTTGGGTTACTTTTTTACTAACGAATAGTAGGGTTGATCGTTATATTATAACGCCCCCACGGCTGAAAGGGTGAGCATGTTTGGTGCGACGAGGATTCCAACCCGCGACCCTCAGATTACGAGTCGAACGCCTTAACGCACCTGGCCAGTAAATAAAAGGAATCATTATTCACGAATGATCAATATAAATGTTGTGTATGTGTTTACCTTGGCAAATTCAAACAAATAAAATGAATTAAACCGAATGAAAATGTTCCAACGTTCTCTTGATTTTCTATTTTTAATAATTCTGTGTGCTGTCTATCTGTTTGTTAAAGTAAAGCAACAAAAAAGTCTGTCTGTGCTGAGCCCACCGCGGGCATTCGAAATTTGGATATTAACGTTCAAAGTTCTTAAGCCCATCAGTGGCTGACCAAACAGCGGTAAGGGGAAGGAGGCAATTTTGACTTTTACACTGTAACCTGTGTTTAATTTTCCGCATTATGTGGCTCAACGAATACGTTTACCCATTTATTTGTTACAGTTTTTTTAAAAGGTAAGTACAAATCTACACAATTCCCATCCGTACTTTGCCCACATCGAATATCGAAACCCGGTTTCTAGCATTGTAAGTTCGCAAGCATATCGCTGTGCCACGGGGAGTCTTTTCTTATACGTTGAAATAATCAGTATTGTAAGTTATACTAACCAGATAATGTTAGTTAAGGTGATTCGAGGGACAAAAATATCATTGTTTTCGTGTAATCCAATTATAACAATAATATGAAAGAGATATGTGGTAATTGGATTGGTTCAAAGTCATTTATACATATAAACGATTTATCAATCAATAAATGGTTTAAAATATTTGTACTCAGGAGCTATTTTCTAAAATATAAATATCACATAATTGATTTGGTTATACAGTATATACAGAGGCGTAAGCATAAAACCCACAATTGTGGAGTGCCTGACCCAAAATGGCCCCCGATCAGGTAGAACAGCAACTGTAATTTACAGGAAAATAAATGTAGAGAGTCCAATCTCTCTAACGCGGGGAACTCTATCTTCTGTAGTTACGATACTGAGTATATCTTAGGATCTCGCGTAATTAATTAAAAATGGGTAGAAGTATAATTTGTGCTGTCCCAGGATCGTAGTGGTAAAGGTCAGCTAAAAGTCATCCACTATTATTTAACCTTCAATTTTTTGAAAACTGTTCGATGTAACTTTTTTAATTTCTTAAATAAATCCTCACTTCCCAAAAGGCGCGTCAACCCTTAAAATTGAAATCGAGCGATTTTCAGAAACATTTTACTTTTCAGTTATCTTTAAAATTTCTAGAAATACATTTCGTTTGGATTTCGCTTTAACAGTACGTGAATCTGGCCAGATTTAGCGTTTGTTCTTTATCCGACGCTTGGCTTAGAATTCCTTATATTTTTTGAAAGAATATCAGTGAGTACTGAGAGTATATAGAAAATATACTCTCTGTTTCTAACTGACTTTTAACTGGATCTTTTCGTATCCACTGTTTCTAATTGACTTTTAACTGGATCTTTTCGTACTCACTGTTTTTAATTGACGTTCAACTGAATCTTTTCGTAGTTATTGTTTCTAATTGACTTTTAACTGGATCTTTTCGTGCCCACTGTTTAATTGATCTTTAACTGGTTCTTTTCGTACCCACTGTTTTTAATTGACGCTCAACTGGATTTTTTCGTACCCACAGTTTCCAATTGACTTTAACTGAATCTTTTCGAACCAACTGTTTTTAAATGACCTTTGAACTGGATCTTTTTGTACTATTTGTTTATAATTAACTTTTAACTGGATATTTTTGTACTCTTTATTTTCTAGCCATCTTTGAACTGGATCTTTCGTACTCTCTGTGTTCTAGTCAAATTTCACCTGAAGTTTTAGTACATTGCTTCTAACCGTCTTTCCACAAATTTCTTTTGTGTTCACTGTTTCACTCGTATTTCATCCGACGTTTGAAAAAATCTAGTATCGTAAAATATTGCGTGAAACAACGTTAACAGTATCCATAAAATGCGAAGCAAGACAGACCATGGAACCCGGGGAACGGGGGAGTGAATGGTAAACGCACACGGTCACTGGGGCATGGGGTCAAGTTCTGCAAATTCTTGGGTTCCTAGGGAAATACTCCACTGTCAAGTGTAGGAACATTCACTGCGTTCGTTCGCAATTTAAGCAATTACGAGTTCATGGTAAAAGAAACCTGACGCAAAATGTTTGTTAATTAGAGGATGTGTTATGCTTGCTCTTAATGTTTTTCCATGTCAAACTGACGCAAATGTAGTAACGTTAGCCAAGCTTTCTACATACACAACAGTCATGCGCAACTAACGCTAACCGCTTTCCAACCCGGAAGTCGTTCACTCGGTCGACACCCGCTTGATAGCACACGGGTGGTTCACGTATAGAGAAACCGGCATTTAGAAATGATAAAGAGAGAAGGGGAAATAGGGGATAGGGATAGCACATGGAGGTGCCTCCAAAAACACTAAAGTAAGGGTTTAAACCCCCATCTTTCATCAGCAAGGTAGGGTATTGGCTGATAATAATTCATGTACACAAATATGAAATCAGCCGGTATACAACATGACAACGAACGACTACTAGAATGTGTCGATACAAGTGTAAGACAATAGTGATTAGGGGGTCATATCGCTCCTTTTTCGAAATTTCAACGACATCCACTGAATTCGTGGTTCCGCTCTCACTTATTCTGAACGACGTTATCAATACTGGCACAGCCAGGCTGGCTAGATTTATTTTGTCCAGTGAAATATGGTTGCACGTGAACGTGCTAGTAACACTTGGAAAACGTGCAGTTGTTTCCGTCACCAACGAGGCATTTATTGGGTCAACATTCACGATTCATCATTACCATCGGTAAGTAGTTTCCAAACCAGGCAGGGGAAGTACGGGTATGTAAATCGAACTCTGGATTCTGGTGTTGTAAGTTCTGAAATTTACTGTTGACGTAAGTGTTTGGAATATTAAAACTCAAATTCCAGGCTGTTTTATACTATCCTTGTTAGTATGGGTGGGATGACGTCCGTACACAGCATTGTACGGAGTAATACCAGTTGAAAAAAGAATGGATTAAACTAGTCGCTGAAGTCTTTTATCTTCTATGTGAAAAACTTATGGATCAATTGTAATACTGACGGTATTAATGTTTGAAATTATTTATCTGGCTCGTTTGTTGTTAGAAACCTGTAACCAACACATGTAGGTACCCAAGAAAAATTCCCTTCATGAATAGTTTAGGGGAAATTTTATTAAAAATCTGTTGTCCACATGTAACTCGCTAGCACTTCTAGTGTTAATGCTTATATAATATACTTTACAATGATCCTGCCGTGCGTTAGAGCACAAAAAGTGTTTAAGAGATTTTATGCTGGTACTCATGGTGATTCAATGTGCTCATCCTTGTCTTTTGAAACTAGTGTATAATTTAACAAGAGAATAAATATTTTAAGGCTGCACTATACTACTATATCCAGTGTTTGAAATTTCCTACAAAAAGTTAGAAGCGGTGTCATGCTCAGGAATATAAAATAATTCATTTGGACTACGTACCACAAGCAAAGCATCATTAGTTTTAGTTTAACTACAACAAACTCTGTGCAAACAGCAAGGTAAAGAGGGCGCTCTAGCGTTACTTCCAGAACGCCTACTATACCCACAACTAGAATTTTGACCAGATATTACGTGGGTGTAACTCCCCCAAGGCTTATTCTCTATGTTGTTGTTTAATATCTACAGAATAATTTGATGTTAAGCCACTTGACTATATCGTCTTTGAGTTAAGCCAGAAAAATGATATTTAAGTGAGAAGAAAAAAAAATAACGTCATAGTCAATATTCATTGACAATTTGAGGACAAATACTAATGGGGCGTCGGCGCTATCACGAACAGGAAATTAGTTGGATTTGGAATTATAACTTTTAAAGCTTATGATACAGAAATGAAGATAAGAAGTTGTTAACTTCAATCAATTATTATTCGTTCGGCTATTCGTTAAAAACTTGTGTTAAAATTGTTAACTATAAAAACTAGCGTCTTGATGGTGGGCGATCAAGCCTGTGATATATGCTACGACTGAGATACAAACTGTTTTATTTTATTTGTCTGTCTTTAGTTCCAAATCCAAAGGATCTCTCATGTGTAAACTATACAATACGTTGGTCTTCTAGTTGGCAATGTTTCCTGGTGGCTAAAATTCAGGATTAGATTTCTAACAGCGAACAGGGAGCAAAACATTCACCGTATTGATTTGCGCTAAAACAACCAAGTCAGTAGCAAACATGTTACGACATGGCCAGGTAGTTAAGACGCTTACTCGTAATCTGAGGATCGCAGATTCGAATCTTCTCACACTAAATATGCTTGCCTTTTCAGGCGTGGGAGCGTTAAAACGCTACGATCAATCCTAATATTCGTTGGTAAAAGAGTAACCCAAGAGTTGGTTGTGGGTTGTGATGAGGCCGGCATGACCAGGTGAGTTGAGGCGTTCGACTCATAATTTGAGGGTCACAGGTTCGAATCCCGGTGGCACCAAACATGCACGCCCTTTCAGCTGAGGGGGCATTATGTGACGGTAAATCCCACTATTCGTTGGTAAAAGAGTAGCCCAAGAGTTGGCATGGGTGGTGATGAGTAGCTGCCTTCCCTCTAGTCTTACACTGCTAAACTAGGGATAGATAACACAGATAACCCTTGAGCAGCTTTGCGCAAAATTCAAAAACAAACAAATAATAACATCATATGTGGATACGTGGCTATTTTGGAAGTGTTGGAGAGAGCTTTTGAAATATTATATCAGTGTGATATTAATACAAATCTCATTATAAGATAGTCCAATGGCTTCACATTATTCTAGTGACACTATGATAATTCACTTGGCTCCAGTAAAGTTAACTATCTTTAAACTTTCGTCAAACAGATCATCAGAACAAACCGAATATTAAGATTTACGAAATAAAATTGTGAAGATACAAAGCAGAAAATAGAATGCAACAACATGAGTGGGGTACAACAACAACAAAATTTAGGTGTGCTTGCGCCAGAACTCCTGGGACATTTAATAACTGTGCTACCAGATATGAGTAAATCCGTAAATAGCTCATAGTAAGTGATTTTATAAGAGAAAGAACAGGTAAGAATGACCAAAATCCAAAACAAAAAACAGTGAGTAGATGCCCAGACAAGTTGAAAATCGAATCTTACAACCAATGATATTACCAAAAGCAAGAAAATTGATATCTGAAATTAATAAATATGTTACATAAAACTGACTTAATACTTAGTTATGTGACTGGGCGTGGCCCACTTGTTGGTGTACAAAACTGTGAAGTCGTTATCGGTGGTTCGCGTTCTTTTGTTGGAAAATCGCGGTGCGTAATTTGGGCAGTGATTATATTGTACAAAACAAGATCAAATCCCACTATTCGATCAAAGTAGCTCAACCGTTTGCGGTGGGTACTGTTAATTAACTTACTACCAGTCATCTAATCTTGTCAGTTTGAAGTTACGAACAACTAACACTGACAGTTTTTGCGTAGCTTTACGTAAATATTTGAAGTAAACAAATATATGCCCGGTAAGGCCAGGTGGTTATCGTGTTTGACTTGAAACCTGAGGGTTGCGGACTCAAATACCCATCCCATCAAACATGCTTATGGGGGTGTTATAATGTGACGGTCAATCGTCCGATTCATTAGCAAAAGAATATTCCAAGAGTTGTTGGTGGGTAGTGATGATAAGCTGCCTTCCCTATAGTTTTAAGCTACAAAATTAGGGACGGCTAGCGCAGATAGCCATCGCGTAGCTTCGCGCGAAATTTAAAAACCAAATGTTTCATAATGCTACATAATTAACGTAAAACAAAAAAGTTAAAAATTTCCTCATTTTATGTAAAATCATGAAACATGATAAATATTTTGATTCTTTTTTCTTAAAATTTATATTTACCTTACAATTTGCTGACGATGTAGCTTTCTTGAAAAGTACCCCCACTCCTTCAATAGCAGCAACAAACCTCGAACCAGTCCCGAATACTAACAGAAATATAAAATAAAAATAAATATTCCGAAAACTCAACTAATGTTATTCATCAGATTAAATAAACTGAAAAAAAATCCACCAAAGTTATACATAAACAGATCACTTTTACAGACTACTACTTCTGCTAAATTTTTAGGATTAACTTATGATACCAAATTAACGTAGATACAACATACAAACAATATCCTGACTAGAATATGGAAAAGAGCAAATTATGCAAGAAGTCTTTCAGATAAAAATTAAGATACATCACCTAATAATATAATAAAAACTTGCAAAACATACATTAGACCTATAATAGAATACGCATGTCCTACCTGGATAAACATAATACAAAAACAGTTACAGAAACTACAAAAAATACAAAATTCAATCTTAACTTCAGTCTATAAAGTACTACGTAGTACTTCATACAGATTCATGTACAAATATGCAAACATAGAGACAGTATCTGATACACTCTTGTATAATGCACTAAATTATTTTAATAAAATTTGGCATAAAAATGATTTAATGTGTGATCTCGACAGATACTACGTACAAGATGAACATAGTCCTAAGTGTTCGGGCGAACACGCTGGATGGTCCAAAAGAATCACGTTATTCGCCATGAAAAAGTCCTTTGTCCTGCGGGCATTTTGGATTGCAGAATTGTCCTGCTGAAAGATCCAATCGTTTCCACACAGGCGAGGGCCTTCAGTCAATAAGGATGCTCTTTCCAACATGCCAATCTAGCCAGCTGCTGTTTGACGCCCCTGTATAACCTAAAGCTCCATTGTTTCGTGGAAGGAGAAAGCACCCCAGATCATGATGGAACTTCCTTCACTGTGTCGTGTAGAAAATGTCTTTGGTGGGATACCCTTATCGTGCCAGTAACGTTGGAAGCCACCTGGACCATCCAGGTTAAATTTTTTTCTCATCAGAGAACAAAACCTTTTTCCACTTTTCTACGCCCCATGTTTGGTGCTTCTCAGTAAAGTTTAACCGAGCTGTTTTATGGTGTGAAAGGAGGCTTGGCCTTTGAAGACATTTACAGATTTTAAAAGCCTTTCTCTCGTAGATGCCATTTTATTGTTCTTGAGCTGCATTCTGCATCCGTAAGGGCCTCAATCTGGTTCGACGATCGGTTGGTATCTTGCCAGACAACCCGTCGAATCCTCCTGCTCAACGCCGGCGAAATCTTCTTAGGCCGACCACTTGAAATTCTCGTTCTGTATCCCTCAGGGTCTTTTAGGAAATTTGCAACAGCAGTTTTACTACGCCCAATCTCACCAGCGGTGGTACGTTGAGAGAGACGTTGCTTTTGCAGCTCAACAAATGTGCCACGTTCAAACTCTGTCAACTTTTTAGCTTTTGCAACGATTTTACCCAGTGTAATACAGGAGATGTCAGTGGGAGATGTTGACAACGCTAATGCTTGAAACACAAATGACTAAATTTCGTTACGTGTTTACCGATTAACGCTTCGTTTCAGTGTGGACTTAAACTTTTGAACAGCTAGTATTTAGGCTGATTTCATTGTGTTCACAATTTCCCTGTTAAATGCGAAAACGATTTTTAAATTTTTTTATTCTTCCTTTTCTTATTTTCATTTTTCAAAGCTCTACTCAAATAAGTAGTTGAGTCTAACAACACAAAATGCATATTTTTTCTTCATGTTCATTGGCCTTAAGATTTTGGCCAGAAGTGTATATGTGTGCTCACAGGTGAAAATAGTGATAATAATTTTAGTTTGAAGTAATCGTGCACTTAGACTTAATCGTCATATCTTCAGTTGAACAATCGGATTATTTCTTACGAAATACTGTTTATTGTGATACAAAACATAAATTTAGGTCCGACAGTGGCATATTACTCACATACATGATAAATAAGATAGGGCTAACTACCCCTCCCTGTTGGACTCCTGCCTCAGGTGAAAAGGGCCCTGAGTGGGCCCCATTCACATCTACTTTACTAGAGGGAACGAAGCTAGTCATCTCCATCCACCGCCTACTTTTGTACTACCTTTTTACCAACGAATAGTATCAGAAAATGAACTAAGAAACTGTTTTTTTTAACTTACCAGTCATTATTTAAATATTTTAAAATTCTGCTTTTTGTTAACTTTGATATTCATCCAATTCTTTTTGTTATTCAATTATACATTATTTTTCGATTCTTCTCTAGAAGTTTTACAATTTATATAGTGGATGATAAAAGCAAAAAAAATATATATTGTTGGTTCATTTCTTTTCAGAAGCCGTGTATTTCGTGTACTAGAAACATTATCCTGGCAAACATGATTCTGGTGAAACTTATATTAGCAACAGTGGTCATTCTTGGGGTAAGTGCTATTAAACTCGACTTTAGATTCCTGCTGATTATTTAGATAAATTTTGAATTCTGTTAGTGCAAATTGGATAATTCAGGGCATTTATTTATTGTAACTATTTAATTGAAACATAATTCAGAGTGTTACTTTATTATAATTATTTAATTGATACATAATTCAGGGTGTTACTTTATTATAATTATTTAATTGACACGGTTATTTTGTGATTATGATATACTGAACGGGAACTTTGCACCCACGATAAATATTTACTGTGTTTTTGGTGCTGTTGTTTTTAGCGAAATTATGCCTCATCTTGAGTGTCTGTATGTTCCAACATCCAATTATGAAATGTATGCCTCAAATTACTTGTATTTCATGGAACGTATTCTTCAAATAATATGTCTTCCACGGAACGTATTCCTCAAATTATTTTGTTTCATAGCAAGCATTCGTTCATAAAAATTATATTTATTTCCGATTAAAGTATACGCCATTTTCCCTAATAATGCCGCTGGTTAACATTTCTTTTGCACCCAGATCAGTCGGAGATATGCCTGAGGACTTATAACGCTGAAAGTCAAGTTTTGATATTCGTGGTAAAATTGTCGGTCGCCCTGAAGAAATGCTTTTTTTGGGGGGGTGGGGTAGGTGGGGGGGGGGGCAATGGGATGCGGACCATAAGTTCTCGGACTCACAGTCTGGGATGCTAATTATTAAACAACATCATGCTCTTCAAGAAATGAAAATGTGTTTTGCATAAAAAAACATGAGTGTTTTCAAATTAAAAAAACTGTTTTAAACGCAAACTTACACAATAAGATATTTATTTGCACTGACTACAACACGAATTTAACCTAAATTTTAACATTATACAGCTTACAGTGGAGTCACTAGCGAGAGGTGAAGACTACTATGAAATAAATTTATAAGCTTTTCAAATCATTACTTCTTTGAAAACCTATACACTTCCTATTTAAAACTTGATAACTGCAACGTAATAAAACAGTATTCAAAACACTGAAGGGATCAGAATATTTATTATTAGAAATTATCATTTCTAGAATATTTGAACGACCACTAGATGGCACTTGAGGCGCATAGATGAGATTAGTCGAACATTGTGATTGTTTAAATCAATATTATTCAACAATAAATTTTATGTGATAATCACTTATGACATATAGTTCGTTCTAAGTGTATCGCGTAAGCACTTTTTTAAAATATTTGCATGAACAGGATAAACTAGTTGTTTAAATAGTCGACAACATCGGTAATCCAAAAGAAATCGCGTGTGCGCATGCTCAGATACGTGATGCCATCTGATGTGCAAGTTAAACATTTTGATATTTCGAAGTAAGTTTAAATAAAAATTTAAACATATACATACATACATGTATACATACAGAGAAAGAGAGACTTCCATACAACTTAACATAGCCTGAACACCAACAAAATTGATTGGAATAACATATCTCAAATCAAATAGAGAAGCGCACCATCATTTACTCAAAGTCAAATGGTCCAAAAGTAATAGGACCTTAGAACTTGTTATAGGAAAAATATATTATCTGACGTCAAAGTAAACACAAGGGTGGTGTGTATTTGTCAGTTATAAAACGTTTATTTATGAGCTATCAGAGTCCTATGACTTTTAAGCTATCCTTCATACACATACGCATATATAAACATAAACGTCTCTCATCTACACTCAATCCTCGAGCTGTTTTAAAGGATTTGTCTGACCCTTAAAGGTGTATAGAAACAAATTAAATGACGTGTATTTTTAGGTATTATATGTATTTATTAGATAATTAGGCTTAGTTAACTGCTGTATATTCTATATTTTATCTTACTTTAACATTTTAGGCAACAATATATATATATATATATACATTCTGTCAGATAGCAATAATTCCTTCTACACCTGTAACAACCACGATTTTAAACACTTGGTAGCTAAACTTGTTTCCACTGTAACTATATTTGCCAATAATTTTTCTAATGTAATTTTGAATAAAGAGCCCTAAAAAGTTATAAAAGAATGTTTAAAGATTTATTGATACATTGTTATGAGCCGAAATCAGAAGAAAAAACGGTTCATAACTCTGTACTGTTTTACTTTTTGCTTCTTCATAAAATTAAAAGTAATATAAAAAATGAACGATTTATAAATGTTGTGTTTCCTAATGTCATAAAAACTTTGTCATCAATACATTCTTAAATGTATCAAAATAAACATTGAAAATTAGGAAATCGTGATATATAACTTAATTAAATTGCAATACAACACAAGAATAATTATGATAAAAATACAACGAACCCGACAGATGGTTTGTCGTTTATTTTTAATGCAAAACTGCACAAAGAGCACTCTGTTCAGAACCCAGAATTTTAGCATTGTGAATCTCTAAACTTACCGCTCTTTAAAGCAGTAGGAATCCTAGCAGAAAATACTTAGATAAATAACAATAATACATCGGTACGTCTAAATGAAAACTATTTCTACTTTATTTTCTGCGACGTTTCGAGCAGACGACATTTGTCAAACAGCAAAGACCGTGTTACAGTGGAATTAGGCTTAGAAAAGGCATATTTGTTTCTCTGTAGAGTACTTTAAAGAGAATAATTTACATTATTTTTTCAACCAAATTTTGCTTAGCTAAGGCCACTTCATTAACAACTTCTAATGGAAGACAAAGCGGCATGGTTAAAAGTAGTGGATGGAGTAGGGGAACAAGCAGAGGCTTATTTTATAAGTTAATTAAAATTATCATGATTATTGAAAGTTATATTACACGAAGTATTTCTTATTTAATCGTTAGGCCAGTATTTATTAAAACTAATGCAAGATAATACCAGATTGTATAATTTTTTTTGCTTGCTTGTGTGTGCATGCGAAATCTCATGCTCAACACCTGCACTTCTCACTTCATCCCGGTTCCAACACTCTTCCTGTTCGACTGCGTTCCTTTAGGCTAACAAGGGAAGTTGGCGGGAAAATACGCAACTTCGTTGACCCTGACCTGATACTCTTGTCTGGTCGAATGAGGCCGTTGCTCTTTTCACGGAACTTAACGGAAACTTGAATAAGTTGTAATACACTGACCTACCTTTAGGCTAGTTGTAGATTTCCTGATAATCCACGTGTGCTGAAAGACTGGCCAAAGTACAGCGAATGTTGTTGTTTAGTTGTTTAGAATTAAGCACAAAGCTACACAATGGGCTATCTGTGCTCTGCTTACCACAGGTATCGAAACCCGAATTTTAGTGTGTAAGTCCGCAGACATACCGCTGAGCAACTGGGGGGCTACAGCGAATGGATGAAACATGTATTATATATATATAGATATATATATTTCGTTAGACTATATAAGTGTAGATCATAAACAACACTTCATTTAGATATTATAAGAATAAACCTATCTCTGGTTCCTAAAAAAAATAATAGTTCCATTAACATAGAAACCTTCTACTGTTTTAATAAAAGTTTAGAAAAGAACGACCTCTATACACCAGATATATATATAAATATATATAATTTTTTTTACGTTGTGTATATTTAAACCAATGTTTGGTCCATCGATCTTTTCAGGGTTAATTTACAGAATTTTTTTATACTAGAATATTCGTTAAATTACTAACCAACTTGTGATATTCTGTTTCTCGAGTCCGCCGTAACGTGGGAATAAGAATATCGTGATAGTTATTATTATTGTTTGTTTGTTTTGGAATTTCGCACAAAGCTACTCGAGGGTTATCTGTGCTAGCCGTCCCTAATTTAGCAGTGTAAGACTAGAGGGAAGGCAGCTAGTCATCACCACCCACCGCCAACTCTTGGGCTACTCTTTTACCAACGAATAGTGGGATTGACCGTCACATTATACACCCCCACGGCTGGGAGGGCGAGCATGTTTAGCGCGACCCGGGCGCGAACCCGCGACCCTCGGATTACGAGCGCACGCCTTAACGCGCTCGGCCATGCCAGGCCTATTATTATTGTATTGCTGTTTATTAACTATCGCGCAAAGAGTAATATGGGCAACACTATCTACTGTCAAATCGTGGGTTAATGTAATATAATAGTGGCATTTGACCATGACTTTTATAACACATTCACGACTCTAAAGTGTGGAGCACGATTTTGTTTTGGTGGTAACGAGGCGCGAACTTTGGATCCACAGCCCGAGAAATTGACAAGTATGAAGCAATGCTTAAATGGATATACCAATACCCGTGTCGTAAATTCTGTCATTACTATACAGACGTCACTGGGCAAAGAGTATGTATAAATTGTATACATTTTTTTTTTCGTAACTTGTTAGTTACCCTTCACCAATCTACAAAATCAGAAGAAAAAAAAGGAAGATACAAGAAATAACTATAACAGAAAATTTAGAAAAATAAAAGAATAAAACATTTTTATCGGTTATAATATTCTAATAGCGTACGTATTTATAAATATATGGCCTGGCATGGCCGAGCGCGTTAAGGCGTGCACTCCTAATCCGAGGGTCTCGGGTTCGCCCCCGCGTCGCGCTAAACATGCTCGCTCTCCCAGCCGTGGGGGTGTATAATGTGACGGTCAATCCCACTATTCGTTGGTAAAAGAGTAGCCCAAGAGTTGGCGGTGGGTGGTGATGACTAGCTGCCTTCCCTCTAGTCTTACACTGCAAAATTAGGGACGGCTAGCACAGATAGCCCTCGAGTAGCTTTGTGCGAATTTCCAAAAACAAACAAACAAACATATAAATATATATATATATGGTGATGTGTATGACTAAACATTCGACTTCTGTGTTGTAACTGTAGACCTTTGTAGGGAATTATCGTAATTTTACAAGTTAAAATGTATATATATACTATATATACATATATCTTGTTCATTATTTGCCATTAGGTGGTGTTAGCAGCCGAGAAATCTAGGGAAAATGTTAATGGAGAAACTCAGAGTCGTGGATCAGAGAATATACCTAAAGGAGAGATGAAAGCAATAGAAAGACAAGATAATTATCAACACCAGCCACCTCCACCATCTCAACAATCTGGGTACAATTCTCAGCATACTATTCCCATACCTGTTCCTTTGCCAATTCCCGTTCAAGCTGCTCATATTATCCTCCCAGGATTACCCCAAGGTGGGGGTTATATCGGTGAGCAGCAGGCTGGTAGCTTCAGTGGGAGCCATCTACAAGGTCAGGCGTTTAACAGAGGTCACCTCCAAGGTGTTTCATTTGGAGGAGGGTTTCTACAAGGTGAGAATCACGGTGGTACTCATCTTCAAAATGCGAAATTTGTTGGAGGACATTTACAAGGAATAGACTATAGTGGTGGAAGTCAGCAGGGTGGAGAGCTTGAAGGCGGACACCAGAAAGTTAGTGGATATGATAGTGTGAATCAACAGAATAGTGGATTTGGTGGTGATCACCTCCAAGGTGAGGGATATAGTGACGAAAATAAGCACGTTGAAGGATATAGTAGTGGAAACCAGAAGGACAGTGGATTGGGAAACGATCACCAACAGAGTGGAGTATATGGTGGTGAACATCTTCCACAACCTGCTAGAGATCATGGAGAATATATTAGGCAACCTCCTCATCCAGTATACTCTGGTGAGAGACCATCGCAAGGAGGTGAGTACGGTGTTGGGATTCCATCAGGTACCGACAATTTTCCTGGTTTTGCAAAACTCCCTGGGTCCGACCCATGGCCCCTTCCACAACCCGAAATGCCAAAGATTGTCCATCTAGATGTCAAATGTGAAAAAAACTTGATGAAAGTAGCAATAGACTTCGATAAACCTTTCCATGGTACGATTTTCAGCAAAGGCCATTACAACTACGGCAACTGTGTCCACTTGCCTGCGGGATCTGGACATAAAAGCGTCTACTTTGACATTTCTATTAACAGCTGTGGTACGTCAGGTAACACACAAAATGGTTTTTATGGTTATGGTGGTCCTAGTGGCAGTGGCAGTTTCTTTGAAAATACTATCATTGTACAGTACGACCCACAGGTTCAAGAGGTTTGGGACCAGGCTCGTAAGTTACGTTGTATTTGGCACGATCAGTATGAGAAGGAAGTGTCCTTCCGACCCTTTCCAGTTGATATGTTGGATGTAGTTCGTGCTGACTTTGCAGGTGACAACGTTGGCTGCTGGATGCAGATCCAGGTTGGAAAAGGTCCTTGGGCTAGTGAAGTGGCAGGGATTGTGAAGATTGGTCAAACGATGACCATGGTACTAGCAGTAAAAGACGACGAGAACAGGTTTGACATGCTTGTTCGGAACTGTGTCGCACACGACGGAAGGAAAGCACCCATTGAGCTAGTTGACAGTAGAGGGTGTATTGTTAGGCCTAAGCTGATGAGTCGTTTCACCAAGGTCAAGAACTTTGGTTCTAGCGCATCTGTGCTTTCGTACGCCCATTTCCAGGCTTTCAAATTTCCAGATTCCATGGAGGTCCACTTCCAATGTACCATTCAGATCTGTCGGTACCAGTGTCCCGAGCAGTGCGCTTATGCCGTCGATGCTAGTATTGTCCGTGAAGATATACAAGAACCTCCACCGGAATATCTTCCAGTTAGTCGGCCTCGGGAGGAGCGAGACGTCAATCACGAAGAGATGACCGAGGTTGGACTGAACAGGGTGATTCGTGTGGTTTCATCTAGTGACTTTGCCTTTACACTACAACATAATGAAACCGTTCCTGTCTATACCACCCAAGAAGAAATTGAGAGTGGTATTATCTGTATGTCTACTCCCGGGTTTGCTGCATCGTTAGTTGTTTTACTGGCCATACTAGTGATTTCTTCCCTTCTATCAACTTTTCTGTGCCTTCGACAACGATCACAAGATGGCGCCTTACCTTTTCCGTATGAACTATCAACGTTTAAAAAAAATAAGATTTAATACTTAAGTCCGACAATGAGTGTCTCATTATCATGTTGTTATTGTATTTATTTCATGTTTATATACAGTTATTATTTCACACGTTAAGGTTAACAAGTACCGTCAGCTCACAGCCATGTAGTCCCATTAATTAAGAACGTTCAGAACTTCATTTTGCAGATTATGACCTTGCATACATCACTGTTACTATGGTAACAATCCTAGTCCAATTGGAGAGCGGGTCTGACTTTATTATGTGAACATCACATTTCAACGAAGAAAACAGATAATACAAAACGAAAGTTGTATGGGCAAACCTCATATATATATTTATTGTAATTTAAATAACAATTAACCTGCATAATTAAACAATTACTGTTGTCCAACTAGTCCTTTTTGTCTTAAGTTTTTGAAGACAAATTATAACTAGTGTCGTTTGTTATCAACTACATTCTGTAAATTTAATTAAACTTTTGATTTTAATTGGTTATTCCGATGTTATGGTTAAAGTCCATCCGTAATACGAGTTATTAGCTCACAACTATTGAGAATATGAAACAAAAACTTCTGTGTTTCAAATAAAGCAAGATGTCAAGCCTCTCCTCCCTCACCCTCAAAATACGATTATCAAAGTTAGGACTACTATGTCATATTATTTCTAGGAAACCGTGAGATTTCTATTTTCTTATTTTTTTAAAACGTTTATACTTCGTATTGTTTATGGATTCACTAAGCTGTTGATTATGTGTGGATCACACAAATAGAAATTTAAACAAAAACATTTCGAAAATTTTCTATTGTGTTTTTTTTGCAAGTAACAAAAAAAGGTAAAATCACTTAATATGATACAATGCGAGTATTCCAAAGATGGTGAACGACATAAAAAATTAGACTGCAACTTGAATGTTAAAAATAAAATATGATTGTCAAAAACTCATGCCTAAATAGGTTAAAATAACATGATGAAAAATTTAAGTACAGTTTTCTTGTTTGGGCCATCTGCCGTGTCTACCTTGGGTAATCGAATTTCGAATTCTAGCATTGTAAGTACGTAAACTTACCCCTGTCCCCTTGTTTTTGTTGTATTCTCCGGATAACGTACACCTTAAACTAATTTCAGTTAACTAAACTGATTCTGAGACTAACGTTAAGTAATGTGTGTTTAAATTGATACAAGAGATGATTTTCTTAAAACGTACAGTTGGTATATTAGGTAGATGGTAAGGTTCGAACAGAAACTGGTAAATAAGTTCACAAAACATAAGTTGAAATCAGAAAGTCTTGTGGGTAGATGGTAATGTTTGGATAGCAACTAGTGAATAAGCCTACAATCAACAAGTTAAAATTAAAAGGCATTGCTGACAGATGGTAATGTTTGGACAGATATAACGATACCACCTTATTGATGAATCTTTAACATGGAAGATGGCGTTTGGAAGTTTCAATCATTAATTTCTTGTTTATTCCACAAAATTACGATTACAATACAACAACAAGAAAAGAAAATCACTAAATAAAAGACATTAACTTCATCTAATGCAATGTTTAATGAAACGATTCGTTTTGAATTTAAACGAAAAAAATTGAATGTTCTAACAGATACTTCACTTGTTTTTTAATGTATTATAACAGAATCAATATTACAGTTGCAAACTCTGTCTTTGTTGACCTGAAGATGACCTGGAAAGGTCGAGACGTTCTTCTTTACTCATTAATAAAAGTGCTAATTAATACCCATACCAGCCGTTCTGAGATACAGTATCAATATCTTTTGCATAAAATCAAGTGTCATGATATCTTTGATTTCCTTTTCTGTTTTAAGTGTAAAGGAAACTTGAATTGCTGTTAAATATTATAAAACATCACATGTTGTGTGAAAAATATTTAGCAAAAAATGCTCTGTCTTTATCTAATGCACATTCCAAGAAATAAATACCGCACGTTTTCAACGATTTCGTCAAATGGTGATTTATCAAAACTGTTGTAATGCTGGGTCTTGAATGTATTTATAAAACTGAAGTTGTAATTTACCACTAATACGCTTGTTGATGTTTTCAGTATTCCCAAAGAAGTTTTATGGAGTCGTACTTTGAGGCTGCTGTGGCCAATAACTAGGGAGTTTTGTTTTTATTATTAACTAATGTGTAAATATTTCTTCAACTAAAAACTGTGTTTGATAACAGTTCATAAGAATCAGTATGTAATAAGTAATCAGTATGTATTCGACTGTTTTTAATAACAATAAAGATGTTCGAATTTACAGAGAATACTATATTTAATTCAGTGATTTTTTAAAACTCATCGTTAGAAAATAACATTAAAAAAATCGCAAAAATATTTCACACTACATAGTACATCCTAAGGACAATTCACACTTTAGAGTAAATACCAAGAACCATATGGATTGAAGGTAGTATCTGTGTTCACTACACTTATTTTTTTCCATCACGTATTAACTTCCGTATAACGATTTCTGAACAAATGAAACCTTAAAGGGGCTAACGCACAGGACTTCGGATCGAAAGGTCCAAGCTCGATGCGTTTCGCACAGTCAGCTGAAAGAATATTATTAAAATGACATACAGTCTTATCTCGTTCTGACAACTACTTCTGACTGCCTATCTTACCCTTAGTCAATGGGTCAGAGGTAAGGAAGGTTTTTCTGAACCCTGGTACACACGAATTGCTGTTCGGATTCTTTTTTTTTTAATTTAATAGTTAAGTACGTATTTTTAGTTCAAAATAATCAGCTTAAACTTATCCACTACATATTTTTTCCCTAAACATCACAGATGTACGATATACAAAACGTTAAAAAACAGATTGCCTAAATTAAACTGATCATGCGAGTGCGTGTAGTAACATAAAAGTGTGTGAAAGTTTAGCTTTCAGTTATTTTGTTTGAAACATCAAGTTTGGCTTACATTTTCCTCAAGTTTCGATCTTATCACGGATGTGAATCTTTTCTCGACATTCCTTTCTATAAAACTGGTTTAATGTCATTCGGAGATGCCTACAATTCATTGAAATTAACAGTTTTAGTAATGTTTTATAATAATTCTAGTTGAAATTTATGAACTTGATATGTCATCTCAGTACAAACCTGACTTAGTTATAAAATTTTAGAATGTAAAAATATCAGTTTAAGCAATAAAAATATGTGTAAAACGAAAACGTACATATTTAGAAATCACTCGTCCAATTTTAAAAATTAATTATAACCTTTTGAAAAATTACTCTAGCTTATCAAATGCCAAAAGAAATTTCTAGAGAAAACTTCCTTTCTGGTTTTACTTCAACAGTTAAGTTTTTGTTTGTTTAGAATTAAACAGAAAGCTACCCAATGATCCATCTGTGCTTTGGTAATAACGGGTTTCAAAATCCGGCCTCTATCGTTTTAAGTCCGAAGGCATACCAATGTCCTACTGGTGGGAGCTAACAGTGAAGGGAACAGGTAATCTGAGGGCTAGGGCACCGAACTATAAGTTTAAGGGCCCCTGGTTCACGTCCCGTTGCCGCAAACTCTTTCTATGCATTGTGAGAGACGTGGTTCTATTATACGACCGATGATCGAGTCGTGTTATTCGATTACAGTAATTCAAGAGTTGTCGGTTGGTACTGTTGACTAGCCGCTTTCCCTTTAGTCTATCGATTCAAACTTATAAAGGCCCGTACAGATTGCTTCCTTGTATCCTGGCGCAAAAATCCAACAAACAAGCGCAAACTGTTTGCTGCAGAACTTATTTTTGTGGGACGCTTAGGTTTCTTCTACCGCCTCGTAAAGTTTAAAATATGTTTGTTATCAGTTGAGCAGTAAGTGGCAACTTTTCACTTGTAGACGTTTTGGGTTGTGACACAATGGTAATTGCGTTACCTCAAAATTCCTGCAGCCAACCAGATTTTAAAGATATAAATCGTTAGGGGTTATTTTAAACCTAAATAATAATGATTGATAAACTCAAACTATCAATAAACGTACAAAGTATAAATAAATTACAAATGTTAATAATTTTATCTCATTTTCATTTAATTAAAAAAGAGAAAACTATGAGTAATGATCAGCTTCCCCAGAGGCCGCCACGAGAAAAAGTGACGTTGGAATGCTGTGTTTCTTTTTGTACCAAAGATTCACAGTGACTTATCAGTCATTGTCCATTGCAGGGAATCGACTCTTAGATTTTAATGTTGTAAATCCGTAAAATGTACCGAGAACCAATCGAATTTATGGAAGTATAACACCAAGTCTTTAACAGCAGCGCTGATGACGGTCAATGCAGAAAATAAAAATTCGTTTATTAAAAAAAAAAAAGTTAAATTGAATCATAAACATTTCAAACACACGAGAGAGTCAATAATTCTCTGTACATTGTGGCTAGTTTACTCTAAAATGTGCACACAAATACGAGTAATTATAGAGAACAATTTTCATCAAAACGCACGAACTGTCGTTTGTTTATACAGCAAACGAGACACAGATGATTTAGGCTTACCGTGTAAACTTAAACTTGAGTAAGATTTCTTTATGAGATTTACCGACTTATTTTTGTTTGGTTGGTTGAAGTTAAGCAAAAAGCTATACAACGAGCTATATGCGTTCTCCCAACATTGGGTATCAAAACACGATTTTTGGAATTGCAAGTCTGGAGGGGCTTACAAACTTACAACGCTAAAATTCCGGATTTGATTCCCCTCGGTAAATAATGTGCTTATGATCAAATTGTATTTTAAATAATTAGGTTTCTTCCAGCGCTTGTTTGCAGAACGCGAGGGAATCAAACCTCGGAGTTTGACGTTTTAAGTCCTTAAACTTACTATTATTCCACCGGAAAACTTTTGAGAACTGTTATAGCACATAGCTACTACTAGATTGTCTGCACTCTATCCTACTGCGGGGATATGAGCCCCGTATTTTGATATTGTAAGTTCCGTTCATCTACTCCAAAAACGGCCAGGCAAGGCCAGATGATTAAGGCACTCGACTCCTAATCCGAGATTTGTGGGTTCGAATCCTTGTTACACCAAACATGCTCGCTCTTTCAGCCGTAGGGGCGCTATAATATGACGGTCAATCCCATTATTCGTTGGTATGAGAGTAGCCCAAGAGTTGGCGGTGGGAGGTGATGACTAGCTGCCTTCCTTCTAGTCTTACACTGCTAAATTAGGGACGGCTAGCGCAGATTGCCCTTTAGTTGCTTTTTACGAAATTCAAACTTAAGAAGCAACTGGTAATTAAAGGTAATTACACTTTTCTAGCGCCCATTTTAGCTGACATTTTTATAAACTACAACTTTTCTCCTTAGGCGGCGCTATAAAATATTATAAATTTATGTTTGACAATACATAAACTGGTTCGCTAAATATAATGAGATGAACATTTTAATATTAAAATACAATAACTTTCCGTTTATTTGAAAGTTTTATATATTAAAAAATAGTTAGTTTTAAGAGTTTGATTTAACACAAGAAGCTACACGTACACTGTTGCCAACCGTAGATAGCGGAAACTTCATGTTTCAGCGCTATATGTCGTCAAGCTCTCCGTGGAATCATCGGTTCATCGTGAAATTTGCTTTCTGCTATAAGTGGCTCTACCTGTCAATGAGACAGACAATTTAAAAGAACTGCATTTTCAAGTAAGAGCGAGTTACTTTGCCTCTTTTAGTATTCTTCCATGTTTCTGTTAAACCAATCAGAGAAATTTTCTGATATATTCGCCTGATTTATCTGTCTTAACTGTTTTTTTTTTCAAAGAAATCGATAAACTTAGTTCTTCATTACAATCTTCGTGAGTAACGTCAGGAATACTGGTGTAATCAAGTCCTAAGAAATACCCACAAACGTTAGCGACATTTCAGCCCCTGTCGCCGACTTACAGGTGGGCTGGATCTCACCATAAAAGCTTGACAATGTTACTTTTGCAGACAAAACTTGGGTTCATTGGAAGGCTTTTCGATAGTGTTATTTCAATACTTGTCATAGAAAGTAACAAAATGTCTACTGTCCTCCAGTCTCAAATTAACATCCGATAATTTTCGTCGATTTTGTATACATAGACAGTAACAGTATGCTGCCTGTATTTTTTTTAAGTTCGCATTTGAAACTCGTGAACTTCTCAAAGTGCAATTCGAAATTTAAGCCCCCTACTAGTACAGCGGAATTTCTTCGGATTTACAACGCTAAAATCAGGGGTTCTATTCCCCTCGGTGGGCTCAGAAGATAGCCCGATGTGGCTTTGTTATAAGAAAACACAAACACACACTCGAAATTTAAAGTGTCCATTTCCCCCACCACAAAAGCCGTGGAGCAAAAAACTCTTTACAAGAAACCAAAGGTCCTCTCCCTTACCCCCCTGAATTCATCATAAGGCGAAGAAAGTTTAACTTTTCAACCCCAGATAAGTTGCTCATTGTATCCACCATGAAGACCTTACAGAGCTGACTTGAAAGTAACCAAGAAATTAAACAATTCTTTGTTTGATATCACGTGAGACAGTTTTCTGCAAGTTGCAATGTATTTTCAAAATCCCTGACCTTCCATCACACTCGTATATCCAAGGTTACCCACTAACCTGCCATCAATGTATGGAAACCACCAAATTAGAAAAAAGAAATAATCAAGTTTTTTCCTCCAGTTTAGCTGAAAGGACAAGTATGTTTTGTGATGAAAACTCGAATATGCAACCCTCAGAATGCGAGGCAAGCATCCTAACCAACAGGCTTAAATAAGTAATTATTTTCTTTTGTTTGCAAATTAGGCCTATTACTAGACTTGAAATGTCTATTAAAAACGTATTTTTGTGAAGTTTGATTTGTCATAAATGTAACTGGTATGACTTGTGCAATGTAATTAATGTAGTAATAAAACACTTTATTCATATCCTAGATACTAAGGTTCTGGTTGGTGGAAAAACATAATCGAATTTCACAAAAAGTCCAACTTGTTTGGTTCACGTTTCTTAAAATTCAATGCAGTGAACGTAATACGATTCAGGATAGATACGTCAGAGGGGAGAGACATAATAATACAAAGTGTAAATTTGTGACCTTCGGACAATATTAATTGAAAATACATGTGTTCGGTGATGTTTTGTCAACAAAAAATCATCAGGCAAACAGCTTTATATATTTATATATATTTATTCTTTCGCAGTACATTAGCTTTGATCACGTACCCCAGACCAAATTTCTCTCTCTTTTTTTTTTCTATGCGTTTTAATAGAGCATAAATCGATCTGAAACGAAATCCAATGTTACTATTCAAGAAACCTGAAAATATCGGCACTCTATAGAAGCAGATCTTTCTATATACACGTGAGTTTATATGTTTCGAAAGTGACCCTATGATTTCTTTTTGGTTGGGTGCGGACCCAGCATGGCCAGGTGGTTAGGGGGCGTGATTCGTAATCTGAGTGACACCGGTTCGAATCCCTGTCACCAGGGGCATAGATCCTGGGAGGGATGGAGGGTATACATCCCCCTTCATTTTAGGTTTGGGGTATGGTGCATACAATCATCCTCCCTTTACAGTTTGGTCTGTTGAATTGTTTTATTGCATCACAGGCTTACAAATTGTGTGTGTGTTTGTTCTCGTGTTCTTACAAATCAAATTACATAATTAAGCCTAGATGTAGGCTTTTTCAGTAGCCGAAATGTACATCTTTAATATGGGCGTGCTTCTATGCTTTTCGATCTAAGTGATAATTCGTAAGTATCAGTCAGTAGGCCTAAGTATACATGCAAGTATCGTGGCAACAAGATTACTCTGTGACTGCATGTTTATAGCTTTCATGTTCACGTAATCAGAGATTACCTATTTGGAAATTAAACAGTCCACATAAATGGTTGCAAAAATCATCCCTTCCTTCGGGTGTAAAAAAATCTACGCCTCTACCCGTCACACCAAACATACTCGCCCCTTTAATCGTTGGGGCATTACAAAATCGTTGGTAAAAGAGTAGCCCAAGAGGCTACTAGTTACCTTTCCGCTGCTAAATTAGGAACAATTAGCACAGATAGGCCTTAGCTCTCATGTAGCTTAGCGCGAAATTCAAAACAAACAAATAAGTTGTTGGGTGTTTCCATTTCTGTGATCGTACTTGTGATTGTGTACGCATATATAACGTATAATTTTTATAATATATTTTTATTCATGTGTATACAGTCAGTCAGGAACTGCTGACTATTTGTTGTTGTTTCTTTATTTCATGCAAAGTTACATTACGACTAACTGAGTTAGCCGTCCCTAATTTTGAAGCGATATACTAGAGGGAAGACAGTTACTCAACACAAGTCACTGTCAGATCTTTGACTGCTTTTATCAGACTTAATCGTGGAATTTGACTATCATCATTATAACACTCTACAGCTCCAAAGCTAGAAGCACGATTTTTTATTGAAATTACGGGACGCGAAACAGAGAACCTTAGCTTCATGGTCCGTTACGCTAACTTGTGGTCCAGTTTTGTTAGTGAAACTCTTGTTTTTAAATTTTGGAGCCTTATAATTTAAGGAAGGAGGAATTTGTAACAAGCAATCCAGAGCCCAATAAAGCGCGTTGACAAAATTTCCATCACCCCTGTTCAAAACCGAGTAAATCAGCTTGGACTGTGGTTTCTTTACTTCCCATGGGAGTAAGAGTAGCGTCGTTTAATTTAATATTTCGGAAGGAAGTTAATTAAAAGTACGGATACACAACTTTAACAGCGAAGGTCAAGAAGTCATTTCACACAGAGGGATAGGAATACCGCCTAGATTTAAAGATGCATTATCCAAATTAAAGGTCTCAAGTCAAGATTTCTATTAGTATTGCGCTTGACTCGTAATTCGAAGGTCGCGGGTTTGAATCCCCGTCAATCAAACACGCTCGCCCTTTCAGCCATGGGAGCGTTATAATATGAGGGTCAATCCCACTATTCGTTGGTAAAAAGTAGCCCAAGAGTTGGCGGTGGGTGGTAATGACTAGCTGCCTTCCCTCTAGTCTTACACTGTTAAATTAGAGACGACTAGGACAGATAGCCCTTGTATAGCTTTGCGCGAAATTCAAAACAAACCAAACTGTTGATATTTTATTTTTTAAAAATGTGCATTTAGTCCTTCTGACATAATTTATGGTTCAAGAAATATAATCATGTAAAAAAATAAAAAGTTTTCTTGTGAAACCCACATAAAATCTGTCAGAGTCTTAATGGTATTATAGTAAATCATTATGATCTAGTGCCGCGAAACAGACTTAAATTAATTTGATGGCTCGAAGCTTGCTAGGCTATACAAACTCTATGAAACTTCTGTAAACTGTAACGTCGGTTAAGAAAATTCACCCCATTCGTTTTTGTGGTTATTTTGTTTTTGTTCTTTGTTTTTAAATTTAAAAATGTTTTTATAGTATTGAGAAGTTTTCTGTGTGTTTTTTCTGAAGATGCAACACGCACTTGACTGCCATAGTGTCAACTATTCTTACTTATTACTGGCGACGGAGGAGAGCTATGCCTGTTTTCAATAATGGCTTCCATACACTAGGCCTAATATATTTTATCACCGAATATTAGGCTTATTGTTTTTCAATACTCCTCACGATTTTGACGTTCAAAGCCGCAAATTTCACGGAGTGTTTGGAACATCATTCATTTAAAACTTATTCCACTGTCTTAAAATGGTATTATATATGTATATAAATGAAGCATACAGTTATATCTCCAGAGCAGAAAAAGTCGTTTGGTATTGTTTGTTTGTTTTTGGAATTTCGCACAAAGCTATTCGAGGGCTATCTGTGCTAGCCGTCCCTAATTGCCCCCCGCTAGTACAGCGGTATGTCTCCGGATTTACAACACTAAAATCAGGGGTTCGATTCTTCTTTGCTATAAGAAAAAAACAACAAAAACAAACCGTCCCTAATTTATCAGTGTAAGACTAGAGGGAAGGCAGCTAGTCATCACCACCCATCGCCAACTCTTGGGCTACTCTTTTACCAACGAATAGTGGTATTGACCGTAACATTATAACGCCCCCACGGCTGGGAGGGCGAGCATGTTTGGCGGGACTCGGGCACGAATCTGCGACCCTCAGATTACGAAGCGCACGCCTTAACGCGCTTGGCCATGCCGGCCCCGTTTGGTATTTTATAGCCATATTGAATAAAGGTGTGTGCATTTTGCACCATTTGAACACGTTTATTTTCTACAATGTAAAAAAAATCGTTTACTTCTAACATAATTAAGAAAGCCTAGGTCAGTTTATGGCTAGATTAACCTTGAAACCTTATTTAACAATTTAAATCGTAACATACAGTTTTCATGTTGCTGTAAAATCTTATTATTTTGTAATCGTAATGATATTTAATATTAAGGCACGTTTAAAATATAATTTGATAGATCGCATAAACTTATTTCTCTTCACATTAACACTACGTTTTAGAAATTGGACTTTGATGCTTACTGTAAAATAAGTAAATATTTTACTGCCTCTTGTTAATACGTACTGATAATAAAAAATGTGAAATTTTATTGAAATTTTCCAGCCGATTTCTTGGGTCATAACATTATTTCTTAAAAGGAAATACTCTATGACACTAGGTTGAAGGAACAGTTTGAATGTTAGGTAAGTTATAAATAAGCAGCATGCGAAGTTGAATGCAAATGGATGTTTTAATCGCCTGGAAATTTCTAATTTTTGCCACATATAGTTTATCTTAGAAACTGGGCTGTGGACTGAGACTGTAATATTCTAAATAAGAAGAACAGTAGTGATTCTTATGTAGGGGTGGATCTAGTTAAAAGTGGCGACCTGTACCTTAGTAGCACGTACGCCAACACGTTGGTAAAAACATCTATAGATTGTATTATGGCTCCCTAGCGAATAAAACTTAATAAGCTGATGAAATGGTTACAAGCCCACTAGAAGCCCAGACTTTGACTCGTAAAAAGCTTTATGATGTTTATAACAAAAAAATTACTCCACAATTGTAGGGATTTAAAAAAGAAAGAAATTAGAGAGTATTGTGATGGGAGGAAAATATATATTATCCATCTCTGTATTCCACCAATCATAGGATGAATGCGAATATCTTTTTTCCATCCCTAAATGCCAACAGTCTTAGAATAAAACCTTTTTGTTGCAAATGTCGTGTAATTTAAATAGAAAAGCGTCTCAAAAGTTGGTTGCCAAAGGCTAAATATCTAAATACCTATATACGTTTACAGACTATACTCTCAGTTTGTTTGCTTGTTTAGAATTAAGCACAAAGCTACACAATGGTATAAAAACTCGGTTTTAGCGGTGTGAGTTTGCAGATGTACCGCTGTGCCACTGGGGAGCTACACTCTGCCCAGCATGGCAAAGTGGTTTGGGCGCTTCACCCCCAATCTGAGGGCCACGGGTTCGAATCCCTGTCACACCAAACATGCTCACAAAATGACGGTAACTCCCGCTATTTTTTGGTATAAGAGTAGCCCAAGAGTTGACGGTGGCTGACCTTCTCGCTAGCTTTACACTACTCGGTTAAGGACAGCTAAATCAGATAGCCGTAGTGTAGCTTTGCGCAAATGTTTCAACAACGGACAGAATATACTAAAAATATCCCCCTCTAAAATCGATAAGTACTGAAAATGTTCAGTCCAGGTTATCATAAACGAGGAACCAATAATAATTTACTGAATGTTACAATGGAAACCGACTTTTGTGACATCATGTACAAATAATTAATTTATACGCCATACCTTTTTTTCTAAATTAATTCTTTTAAATAGGCATGCTTGTTTTTTTCATTTGTGTAGATAAACACGCGCTTTTTCCAAAAACGTATATATTTTTTTTATTTTTAATTAAAGATGGTAATTCCAACTGTTTTGTTAAGTACTTATAAACATAACACAACTTAAACACCACTGCATTTTGTACACAAGTTCATTAACACATTGGAAATGTCAGCAAAAGTTGCAACTTGGACGTGCTGCATCTTTTCATTTATTATTTTGAGAAAAATATATTTCCTATCGATATGACCATTCGTATTTCTCGCAGTTAAAAAACAACAAAAAAGCCACATTTTCTGCATTGGCAATGGACAATGATTCGTTCTCAATTAGATGCTAAAAATGAAAAGGTTTATATTCTGTTTCTAAACTTTAGGCCACATATCAAAGATAAATGTATTTAATTTTCTTGTTTATCTTCTTCAACACACTACGTTTGTTTAAGATCATCATATGACAGTAAAATTGTATCTTTGAATATGTCTCGAAGCCATAAAGGTCTGTAAGTTTTCGCTCAGTAGAAATCGATAATCGGCTAATAGGTAATGTTCTTGAATATTTTTCTTTTCAGTTTAATTCTCGGTTGTCACGGATTATAGAACGTTTTAAATATTATTACCTTAGGGTTGGAAGACACGAAGCATCACAGATGCGAAATGTAATTTTAAGGTGTAGGATTTCCACTGCAAGTCACTAAATAGCAAGAAGCTCGTGTATTATTAAAAAAAAAAATCCAATTTTTTTTTGTTTAGGGCCTCAAAATTTGTTCAACTTAACTGTGTGTTTTTAATACTTTAATTCAATTCATGGAATATACAACAGAATGTCATTGAAAGTACAATACATTAAAAACAAAGAAGTTTACTTTCAAGAAATTCAAATTTCTCGTACAAATGATCAGAATTAATTATTTTAATAAATTAAGTTTATTTCTTTTATATATATATATATATGTATGTTTATATTGATGTTTCTTGTATCTGTTTAAATTTTGTAGTTTTTGTTGCGAAATGCCAACAACGATTAATTAAAAACAAAACATTTTGTTTTCTCCTTCCTAATTTACCTTTTTATTTATTTATTTGGTGTAACTATATTTTCAAACTTATCTCTAAATACTGTAGGGAGGTTTGGTTTGGTTTTGGTTTTTAATTTTGCGCAAAGTTATACGAGGGCATTTTGCGTTAGCTATTTCTAATTTAGCAGTGTAAGACTAGAGGGAAGACAACCGCCGCAGGAAGGACTCAAGCTTATATTTGTTGTTTTCAATCGATAATCTTTAATCACATATTTAGCTGTTTTCTGAATTTTTAAAGTATTGTAGACTATTATATTCTAAGCGAGACTTAAGCAAGCATTTATTTTGCTAACATTATCATCAAAATTTGAAAACATAATGAGGTTTCTTTAGTAGTTAAGCACAAAGCGATAAAATTGACTGTGTTCTGCTCATTATAGGTATTGAAACCAGGGTTTTAGCGTTGTAAGCCCGAAGATATATCGCTGTGCCATTGAGAGGCTAACATAGATGATTAAAGTGATTACACTTTAAATCATTAGTACAAGTTGAACTCTCGACAGTCTTTATATAACACGGTTTAAAGGTCAAATGAATAAAACTATGAAAACTACAATGTTGTAATAACAATATAACGTATTTATATGTAGCATAGGTTAACATATCAGTTCTCACGATTACTAATTTTAAATACATCAAAGTGAGAAGTAACCTTTCGGTTACATGCTTGGTTGGAGAAAAATGTAGTAAAGAGTGATCTGTGAAACCCATTTTACGGTTTGTGATATGCGAGTATTTCGTATTTTCATCCAATGTTTAGTAACAAAGGAATTTCAAACATTTTAGTTTAGGTTTCTCAAAATCCGTTTTAATTGTTTCTGTGTGTCTTTCTTGTTCTCTAAGAGATAGTATTTAATTTGCCCTCGTTAATGTTGCTGCAATTTCAGGCCATATAGAAATAAGACATTGAAAGTGGGGACCTTCGCTGGCCGAATAGATGATATCTAAAGGTTACAGCCGTTGTCTGCTACGAAAGAATGACCATGAGTGAATTTTTAGGTATTCAAAATAAAAACATACACATGTTCACTCGTGTAAGTACAATAAAGTACAGCATTAAATATTGAGATTTTCCCACCAAATATGCTCACCTATTTATCTGTAGGAGTGTCATGACCTTCAATCCCACTATTTCTTGGAAAAAATATCCCGACAGTTAGCGAAAGGTGGATGATGACTAGCAGCCTTTCCTTTAGTTTTTCACTGCAAAATATGAATGACTGGTGCAGACAAGTCTCATATAACTTTACTCGAAATTTAAAACAAACAAACAATTCTGACATATGAAATATTATTAAATTAAGCTGGTTTTAATAACGGTTTATCTTGCGATAAAATATGGTTATTAAAAACTACCTAAAACAGTAACATTATATATACAGTTTCGTTTCGTTTCAAATTTGTAGTTACCTTGTTTTAACGTTACTGAAATAAGAACCAATTTATAAGTATAACGGTATTCTGAGTGAATATTATTATAACCATGTCCTTATCTTATTCTAACCATTTCAAACGATTCACATAAAGGGATAATTAATCACGATCTCAGCTTGTGTAATTTATTTCACAGTACATAGAATACGAGGTCAAGGAATATAAATTAGTTCTGATGCTTATCACTAGATGGCAAATTATTTTTAACAAATAGGTTAACATTTTTAACACGTCAAATTAACAACGAACACTGTTTAAGTTTACACTTATTATGCTTATGAATTATAATTATTTTTAACTTTTTAATTGTGTTATACAAATTATTTAAGAAAGGAAAATACATCTGATTTAGAAGTGTAAAATATATTGAATAATAATCGGTATGACGGTAGTTTCCATAAACTTGAGGCCTGGCATGGCCGAGCGCGTTAAGGCGTGCGCTCGTAATCCGAGGGTCGCGGGTTCGCGCCCGAATCGCGCTAAACATGCTCGCCCTCCCAGCCGTGGGGGCGTATAATGTGACGGTCAATCCCACTATTCGTTGGTAAAAGAGTAGCCCAAGAGTTGGCGGTGGGTGGTGATGACTAGCTGCCTTCCTTCTAGTCTTACACTGCTAAATTAGGGACGGCTAGCACATATAACTCTCGAGTAGCTTTGTGTGAAATTCCAAAACAATCCATAAACTTGTTGGATATTATTCTTATAATATGAAATATTTATTTGGTGCCTAAGTAACATTTCATTTTCAGTTTTCGAGCCAAGGAAATTAAATGCGTACTTATGTACACTTACATTTAAATACGGTCTTTCCAAGATGCGCAAATACTAGGCCTTACGGTTTGTTTGTTTTTTTGTTGTTGGTAATAAAAATAAAAATTCCAAAATTCATTGTGACAGCAAACAGCATATTAAACTTTATATTATTATTAAACACTTTAAGATACTGAATATTCCGTTAGAAGCAAAATCTAGCCGTTAGAGGGCAGGTTAGTCGTTACATGGAATAATCATTATATGTACAATATGCTACGCAGTTATCGTCTGTTGCAGCAGCGCGACACTAATTTCGGATTTAATTTTGCTGTGCCTTCTTGCGATATTGAGAACTAAAGTTAAAAAAAAAAAAGGGTATGTTTAAGGTTTCTTATATGACCTCTCCGTAATAAATTGAGCTTCAAATCAACATTGCATAAAAGTAATTAACAGATTAATTTAAAAGTTTGACACACTAAAACTTGTTAAGGAATACTTCAATGCATAAAATTTGAAGATTATTCTAATGATATCTGTAAAATATTTCCTTTGTTTTATGCAGGGCCCGGCATGGCCAAGGCGTGCGACTCGTAATAATAGTCGCGGGTTCGTATCCCCATCGCGCCAGACATACTCGCCCTTTTAGCCGTGGGGGCGTTATAATGTGACGGTTAATCCCACTATTCGTTGGTAAAAGAGTAGCCCAAGAGTTGGCGGTGGGTGGTGATGACTAGCTGCCTTCCCTTTAGCCTTACACTGTTAAATTAGAGACGACTAGCACAGATAGCCCTCGGGTAGTTTTGTGCGAAATTCAAAAACAAACAAACAAACTATTACGCATGGTAAACAAGTATTTATCAAAAATATCAAAAGATGGGGCTTTTCATAAAAGGTATTCAAGGGAAGTGACGTTTACTTTTCTGTCGTTATTGAAAATTAACGCTTTTGGGGTGAAATACATTTTTCCTGAAGTTACCAATTAATTAAAAAAAAACGTCTATCTACACAGACATCGACTCACGTATGGTAGGTAGGTTTGTTTGGAAAACAAGTTAAATATCTGCTCTCTAGTAAAAATGCAAAACATTTTAGAATCATGATCTTTCTCAGTTGTTTTTTTAGATTCAGTTTAGGTTTTGACAACCTTCACGTGTTAAACAGGAAGTACCTAAAGACATAAGCTGTTAAACATTCTTCGTTCATCATGTTGAAATTTTCAGTAATTACAATACCTGGAATTAAACAAATACAATTAGATTACTTTGAGGTGTAATATGTGGATAAAAGGACATGATAAAGTTTATTAGTTTTATACGGAAACTGTAATATATGCTATATATATATATCATATATAGCAAAATATATTTTTGAAAAACTATTGTGTTTTTTCAAGTGTGTTGATATCAATTCGATTTGTATTACGTCCCAAAGACCAGGTGGCTAAGGCACTTGACTCGTAATCTGAGAGTCGAGAATTCGAATACCTGTTACGCCAAACGTGCTTGTCTCCTCAACCGTGGGAGTGTTATAAGTGACGGTTAATACCACAATTCGTTAGTAAAAGAGTAGCTCAAGAGTTGGCTGTGGGTGGTGATGACCAGCTGCTTTCCATACAGCTTTGCACTGCTAAATTAGTGATGGTTAGCGCAAATAGCCTTCGTGTGGCTCTGCGTGTAATTGAAAAAACAAACCCAAAAGGGGAAAACTGTGAAGGTGGGTGTAGTTATGCCAATAATCATAGTTCACCCACAAAAGTTTTTATTAAATACTTTAGGAATGCCATTTGTAAAAACAGAATTTGAAAAAAAAATTAAAATTCGTGCAGACATCAAGAATGAATAATCTTTAGACGCCAAAGTAAATCTTAGTATAATGAACCTCACTAAATTTTTTTTTTTTTTCAATTTCGCGCAAAGTAAATGGACTGGGTTTCACATCTAAGTTTTTAGTGTATTCTGTACTGAACAATTCTGTTTTGAATTTTGCGCAAAGCTACTCTAGGTTATCTGCGCTAGCCGTCCCTAATTCAGCAGTGTAAAACTGCAGTTTCACAAAAGGGAAGGCAGTTAGTCATCAACACCCACCGCCAAATGTTGGGCTATTCTTTTATCAACGAATAGTTGGATTGGCCGTCAGATTTTATAACGCCTCCATTACTGAAAAGGCAAGCATGTTTGGTGCGACGGGGGTGCGAACCCTCGACCCTCAGATTACGAGTCGCACACCTTAACCCACCTGGCCATGCCGGGCCACCACTAAAATCTAGACCCAGTTCTTAGTATAATTAATACTACTGAAACATACATTACATGACTAAAACAATATGCATGTTTCAGATTTTTCTTCAATTAATTTGTATCCTTCTAAATTGATTTCAGACCATCGGTTATCCAAGTTTTTAACCATATTTGTAGAACAGTTAACATCAAGGCCTTGATTCATCTCTGCTATAATTAGATATTTGTAGCAGATTGAAGGTTATTAAATGTTTAATGCAATAAAGTGTACGTTTCATATTATGCAATACAAAATTCTTATGTTGTTATTACTCTACAATTAACATATTTAACTTTAAATTATGTTAATATGTTAGTTTCCAGGAGGACATGCCCCCAGTCATATCTAGATCGAGTTGCTTTTGCAAATTCCTTACATTTTCAATCTATCATTGTAAAACAAACATTTCTTCCAAAGCTCTCCAATTTTGCATCTCCTCCTTACACTTCTGATTTATGGTCTCAGGATTTACAACGCTAAATCAGGGGTTCGATTTTCCTCGGTGGGCTGAGCAGATAGCCCGATGTGGCTTTGCTATAAGAAAAACACACACTTCTGATTACAATCTAATAAATGAACAATCAAGTACTGTTGAAGGTTTGTGAATATAGACAAACTGAAAAATAATTTATCCTTATATTTCAATTCCTTAAAAATATCTTAATCAGGTCATTATTAAACATCATCTCTAATATTTTTAGTATGTGTGTCATATAAGTTTTAGAGCAAAGCCACACGGGGCGAGCTGCTTTGTCCACAGCGAGGAATCTGTTATTGTTATTTGATTTATATTCTCCATATTATTAATATCAATAAATGAAGAGGTATATCACCTTCTACTCGAGTGGTTGAGTGGTGAAAAGAAATCAGTTTTGTTTTTTTGTAAAATAGCTTCGTTGTGGTATTTATTTATTTATTTACCGTCTTCTCACAAATGTTTCAAGAGCGAAGATTTTTCTTTTCTTTTCTTTTTTGTCCTTTGTACCCAATCTATGCGTTTAAAAAAAAATCCTACCTTTTCCTTTGGGAGGACAACTAAAACGTATGAAAATATAAGCTCAGCTGATCTTCGTCACTGCTCTCAAGGGGCCATTAAAGGATGTACGCGCAACAAACTACCAATGGGGGATAAACGAACTTACCAGCGGCGTTAACACTGATCTTCGTGGCTTGCTGACAAGAGGACGTGCGGGTCTCAACGAATCGAGACGTTAAACTCCCTTCTCTACAGCGAGCGTGTTGTACTTGCCTGTCAGAAATGTCATGCCTAGATTGAAAAACTGTACTCCCGATATTTTCTAGGGACGCTGTTGTCGTTGAAATGAATACTGGACACTAGTATTTCCACTAACAAACACACTTTGATGTGGATGAAGTCTTACTGAAATAACAGTTTGTATTTTCAAAAAAAACTAATTATTTTGTGTACAACTTGTGAGTTACAGACTAAACTTCATGCAAAGCGTTCTAAGGAACCGTGACGGTTATCACTGACAAAAGGTAAAACGGAAAGACTCGAAGTTTGGGAAGTTCGTTGTCACTGGATAAAGAAATATTTCGCTATGCCAGTCTTCGCTAGTAGTCTTACAGCCACTGGGGTTTTTTGGGCTTGTCTGTCTCTGGCTGCTGCCATTCTGAGCTGTTCTGGCTTCTACCTGCCCTTCTGGATTCAGGGTGCCTTGTTTAACTCCACGGAGGTTTCGTTTGGCTCCTTCCGCCGCTGTAGCTATCCAAAAATGAAAGATGATGGGGGAGTCCAAATCGTCCATGAGTGTGGACGCTACACAACCTTCCGCGATATTCCTTGTGTCTCGTGGCAAGTCACGACGGTCACCGTGGGGATCGGAGCTGCCACTTCTCTCCTGATGGCTTTTACCGCCCTGGCGGCATGCTGTGTAGCGGACGTAGTGACCAAACGCGCGGCACGTGTCCTGGGTCTGGTTCAAGCTGTAACAGGTGAGTCAGTAGATGCGGCAGAATTATTTACAATGTCCGAAAAGTCTGGAACCATGGACGATTTGCAGCTGTTTCAAACACGTGAATGATTATGGCGCTGTCAACACGAGAATGTTGAATTAGTCCAAACATGTTTCGAATTACGAGGACAGCACGTATAACACATTATATAAAGTCCCTTGGTTCCAGATTTTTTTGGGGGTGGGGGAGAACACCATTATATAACTAATGAAGGTATCGCATGAAACAGTCATGTTGCTTTCTACAACCTGTAATTAATTAAACTGAGGACCATGTCACTTCTGTACAGCAGAAGGAGCTTCCAGCAGCTAGTCTGAATAAATTGATCACTTTATTATATAACCTGCAATGTTAGTAAGCGATCCAAGGCAAAGGCGTATGTAGGTAATAACTAGAGGGGACTCAGCCCCAGGGTTCATGGTCTTAATGGCAGCCCATTGATAATTTTATTTTATATAAAATTGCATGGGATGTAGGGCCCACAAAAATTATTAGCCCCTTGACCTACACAACCTTAAGTTCGCTACTGACCCAAGGACCTTCTGAGGAGGATCTTAAACCGGTGCTACTTAAACTTCATACTTTTATAGTTCTAAGATAGTAGAACTTGGTGGTTCCATCTACTTCAAAACTTGAGTTATGGTCTAATCAAGTCACAAATAAACTGAAATATTATTCATAAATAAAATGAAGTTTCCAGCCGTGGTGGTTAGAGCACTCTACTCGTAACCTGCGGATTCGATTACCCGTCAGTGAAACGTGCTCATTCTTTTGGCAGTGGGGACGGTATAATGTAACAGTCAATCCCACCATTCGTGAGTAAAATAGTAGCCCAAGAGTTGGCGGTGAATGGTGTTGGCTAGCTGCCTCACCTCTGTTCCATCGCTACTAAATTACAGATGGCTCGATAGCCCTCGAGTAGTTTTGCGCGAAATTCGAAACAAGGGCAACTCGAGAATGATAAGTTGTTGGCCTTACAGTACAAACGTGTGGGGTTTTTTAGAGTAATGCTTTTTTGTCTACTTTGTTGAAACATTTTTCTTAACTACTTACGTACCAAACTTGACGTTAACCCATAACTGTGATTGGTTACGAAGTCGCTAACAGCATACAACAATCCCCTACCAACAAAGGTATATGTAATCAACAATTATATCAATATAGTTGTTATTTAATGCTGGGAATCCACTATGTACTTTACACAGAAAATGAATGATTTTTTACCCAGTCGTCTGTGCCAGTTTCTTACACTGACTGCCGTAGAAAAGAACACAAAAGTACCCCACTCAACATAATGTAATATGCGAGCCATTTAACACCACGCAAAGTTCGGTTAAAAGACGGTTTATATACATGTTTGTATTTACCTTCTTTAAGAAGTCTATTCATTATGAAAATACATTTTCAATGTGCGGCATAGATCTAAATGTTGAAATGTCCTATTTTATCTCCATTTAGACATCAAACTGATTTTACTAACAATTTATCCATTGATATTTTCGTATCTCTTGCAAACGGTCCGAATGCACGTTGTATTTGTCTGAGAATAACTAACTACGTCGCGTTTTTCAACACACGAGACAACTGAACATAATGTTTAGCCAGCATTACCACATAGACTTGATGCGAAGAATGTGGTATGGTGGGTGTACAGTGTGGGGAGGGGTGTTAGTTGGTTCAGTCGGCCATTCTAAATAATATATACATCGTGGGAAAATGACAAAAGAAGTGGGCTGGTAAGAAAGCAACAAACGAGGGAGGATGAAGCTGGAGGATAGTCAATTACACTGTCTGATCTTTGGGGGTCGTCAACGGAAAAAATGTTCGCATATTATACTTGCAAAGAGCGAGCAAACGAGTATAGCACTTACTTCAAAGTATTGGATTTTATACTCTTATGTTCTGTTTTCATACTTTCCACACACACACACACTCATCAACCTCTCAGAAAGCTATTGCTTTCGGACTGTCTTAATTTTTACCTCTCTCTATCTCATGGAATCCTTAAATTTTCATTTTGGCTTTTCAGTTGTCGAAGTTGGCCCAGCATGACCAGGTGGATAAGGCACTCGACTCGTAATTCGAGGGTCATGGGTTCGAATCACTGTCACACCAACCATGCTCGCCCTTTCAGCCTTGGGGAGTTATAAAATACGGTTAATCCCACTATTCGTTAGTAAAAGAGTAGCCCAAGAGTTGGTGGTGGGTGGTAATGACTAGCTGCCTTCCCTCTAGTCTTGCACCGCAAAATTAGGACGGCTAGCGCAGATAGCCCTCGTTTAACTTTGCAAGAAATTCAAAACAAACCAAACCACTATTTGAGATCAAATTCTAAAAAAAAACTAGTAAAGAAATGGATGATGGTCATGTCATCCAAAAAATAATTGCTTTTACAATTTTGAACCTGAACCACATTTAACATCTCTGATGTTGAAAGGTAAACAGAGTACGTTTACGAATCTCGAGCATTCTTTTGGACTTAGTTTTCCTTATCTAAGTTATTCAATTCACAAAAGGTTGACGAAGTATTAAAAAATATTCATATCGGCCCAGACTTTACGTTTATTTTATTTTTCATGTGTGTGTAAATAATATAATTTATTAAGCAGTTTCGCGTCACTTTTACACTGACATACGTGACCTCTATCACACCTTTTTTTTTTTTACTGAAATTGCGCACAGCACTCAAAAAGTTTCTGATGAGATTTTGTAGTATGGACGTCAACTGCCTGTTGTGAAGACACTTGAAGGCGAAAGGCGGAAGACTTTCTAAATGTCGTCCTCTACACTTGTGTCTACACAACAGGCAGATGCCTTCAATTCTACAAAGTTTTATCATGAATATCTTGCCTAAACAATCTATCAAAGAGTAATTTATCTGTCTACACTCACTGTGGCATTCTCTTGTGGGTGAGTCTTAACTAACACAACAAACAATATTTTAATTTCCGATTCTTCCTCTTTAATTGGTTCGTTTTTAGTTTCAAATGAAAAGTTTCTATTCAGCAACGCGACAATACAGCAAAAATAAATGTATTATTATTAGCTTACTGCCATAATGAATCAAGTCTGTTCCTCATGTGGTCTCAACCCGTAAGTCACAGCAACATGTAACACATTCTACGTTAAAAACAATAATGTCATTTCCACTTTCGCTGAAAACATTTATAATAACTCTTAGCATACAAAGTTAAAGTTGGCATACTTTTGAATGTGCTGGCTTTACAAACTGGAAACATTGATGTTTGTCTAGGTAATCATTTTATTTCACAAACTTGTCATCCAAAAGTCTATAACAAACAATAAGTCATTTACAGTTTTGATGGAAGCGACAACAGTTAGTTGGTTGAATACTGTTGTGATAGGAGTAACAGTATATAAGGCATACTGAAGATGATACGACTATAGTTGGAGCTGTGTATGAGAGTACGGCTGGGACCAATCAAGTTACTAACAAGTCTTAGCTCGTGCGCAGACCCATTGTCTAAAACTACCCAATAAGTCTTTCTTTTTATTAAGTTTTCTAAGTTTACGTTGTATTAAAATATTTCATAAGCTGAGAATGTAACATGTTGTTCTAAAGTAAAATATTACTAAATGGGCCTAGTTTGTTTGTATTTTCAAGTATTATGATACTTTATATATGTTTTTAGCGCTCCTGGACTATACAATGGGTGAAAAGGTGTTCCTTAAAAAATGCATTCCGTGTATGGCAATCACGTGGTCGATGATGTAGTGCTTTGCGATGCCCTTCATCACAAATCGTACAAAAATAAAACCTACATGAAGTTATGGTTCAACCCTACACTTTATTTGTAGTATCACTGAACTTAGTTTTGTTGTATGGTTACAATGGAACCCCAGGACTTTCTAGGGCGTGGGTTGGCCCTGCGGTAGATCTGTGTATTTCGGAGCTAGCTATCTAAGTTCGTACGATACTGAAGTTGTAAAATCAATGTAAAAAAAGTATCGGTAGTAAAAACCAACAACGTGACGCTAGTATGGCACGTAAAGGATGACCCTGTTACCACTGGGTTACGATCATCGGATTACCCTGTTATTAATGGGTTACAAATCCTGTAAAAGTGTATCCTAGAACGGCTGGTATGGGCAACCTGAAGATGACCTAGGAAGGTCAAAATGTTGTTCTCTGCTTTAATAGTAAAAGTTTTAATACCCATACCAGCAGTCCTGAGAAACATTTTTACTTCAAGTGTTTTTCGTCATCACGAACGGGTTAGAAGTTCGTATACTCGCACTAGATGACCACTTTCTTCTCGGGAAGCTAGTAAAAAAAAAAAAAGGTTATATGGCGGAGTAAGGACCAAACCGGTTCGGGGAGGTTATGTCACGTTTTTAATATCCTTAAATATTTAATGTGTTTTAACGGTCTCTAAAAGATCAGAACATGGAAACAAGTAAGTAGAAAAATGCAACAGGTAAACTGCGAACCGTTTTCGTGCACTGCATTGAATACAGTTATAGCACGTTTTACTAATAAAGAATGATTTACACATACCGTGGTAACAATAGCTTCAACAAATATTTCTTTTTACTTCGACCGGCGGTTCTCAAACTTTAGTAGCCCGGGGAACCTTTTTAATGTAAATTTATTTTTTCGAGGACCACCAAAACCTATCGATATTTTTTTTATTTAAAAAAACGTGAAGTAAAAGTGAAAAGCCGTACTCTGAAATTAAATGGTTTAATTGATGTAAACTTTATATTTACGATAATATGTTTTTATTTATAAATTGTACTTCTTTAAATATTTTGTTATGAAATTTCGAATATGACTGTTGTAAAATTTCTGCACGGAACCAACAGAGATAGCAACAGGTACAGGAATCGACTACTTTTGTTATTCTCTATTGTAGCAGTAGTAAAAAAAAACACAATAACAATACAATACTAAATTAATAATTTTATATTTATCTGTAAAATAGTGCCAAATTTTAAAGAAAATTTTAAAAAATGGGATGTGTATATAACAAAAACCAGTCATGTTTTATATCTAATACTCTGGTAGACAAGTAAGTACTTGTAAGTTAAGTAAGTTAAGTTTCCATCTTTACAAAAATCATCGGCTTGTATTTTTATCTCCAGGTGGATTTACCAAGCTAATATCAGAGGCTTGATTCCCCTTGGTGGAGTTGGCAGATAGCCTGATGTGGTTTTGCTATAGAACAGACATTATCTATCTACACGTTAGCCTAAAGTTTTCTGATTATATCCCAGAAAAGGATCTTTATCAATATTCCTTTCCTTATAATTGGACTTCTCTTTCTTCTTCTTGTATGTAATATATGCATGCTTTTTTTTTCTACAATCTCATTAGCAGTTTTTGTCGGTTAGTTGTCTTCTAATGCTTGTTTCGGAGGTGTCTTCTCTCCTTCAAAAATTGTTTTTATAGTGGGAAATTAGTTTTTCTCTCTCCATTGTCGAAAGAAGCTCGGCATGGCCAGGTGGTTAAGGTTGCAGGTTCGAATTCTCGTTTCACCAAACATCCTTTCATCCGTGGAGGGCGTTGTAATCTGTCGGTTACAACCCCATTATTCGTTAGTAAAGGAGTAAGTAGCCCAAGAGTTGGCAATAGCGAGCGATGTTTAGCTGCCTTTCCTCTAGTGGCCTAGCCTTACACTGTTAAATTAGGGACGACCAGTGCGGATAACCCTCATGTAGCTTTGCTTGAAATTCCAAACAAACAAACCATTACTGAAAATAAACTGTTATTACTTTTAAGTTTGCACCACATCTCGATCGTAAAAACTGACTGCGCATGTGTACCAGGAAAAGGTGAAATCGTTAACTTTCGAATTACAGACTGGTTTTCTTTATGTTTTGCCAGTACTTTTCACTGTCGGTGTATTTGTGTGTGTGTTTGTGCGCACGATCTAAATACTGCATGATATTTAGAGTAACTATGTGTTACAGCACTCGATATAAAGAACTAAAGATGTTGAATTGCTGGAGACTGCGCAGTAATAAGTCGCAATATTTATGGTATCGGTTTTGTTTTACATTTCTCTTTTACCGATTAATATGTCACTAGGGACCCTATAATCAAACATGTATGGTAAGTAATAAGAAAATATGTTTGCTAAACCTTTCGGATATATGCGTGCTTTTATATAAAGAAAATTTTTGTTAGGCCTTACTCAGCAAACGAACTTACAGGCTGTACGACGAATTATTGAAGTTTTGCAGTGATCATGTGATTCTATCACGTGCCAAATGTGATTCTTTTACGAGGAAACCAACCGTCTGATGAGTCTGTCGTTATGGATTTATCCATTCAGAATACATTGTATATTATCAGTTGTTCCGGCTAGGCGTGGTCTAGTGGTTAACGTAAATCTGGAGGTTTATGGCTCACGATCCTTGTAATAATATATTAAAACAAAAACACGCTTGTCATTTTGGAAGCATGATGGCGCTACAGGAATGGTGGTCAAATCCCACTATTCAATCAGAGAAGAGTAAGCGGTGGATGCTGCAAATAGTGCTCCCCCCACCCCCACAAAGTTGTCAGTTTAAAATTAGGGATTGGTAAGGATAGTTAGTCCTCCAGGGAAAATAATATTTATATTTTCTTTGCTCATAGTTAATAATAGTAGAACTTATTATTTTTCTGTGTTGAAAGTTTTTTTTTCTATTTATTAATTAATTTACTTTATTTTCACCTTAAAATGTTTCCCAGTGTGTCAGCATAAGTTTACGGTCTTATAACGTCAAATGGGGAGGGGGAATCGATTCTCTGCTGTAGACTAAGCACAAATAGCCCTTTGTGTAGCTTTTGAATTGTACAGTACTTTAGGTGAATAAAATGAACGATGTAGGGTAATTTGAAGAAAGGTCTCCATGTTAAAAAAATATGTATGTTGGATAATGAAAGAAGTATATATTTTGTTAACACTCAACAGCTGAGTCTTCCAAGTACCAGATTATATTTTTACTATCTTTTCTTTGCTTGATCTATATTTAATTTTATATCTATAAATTGGATAACATAAGCTTTTATGACGTGTATTCGTATTAATATGAAAGAGGCAATAAAATGTCGGTAGGGCTATACTCATAAGCGTGCGCAAACGTATGTATGTGTGAGGGGAGTGTCTTAGTGATTGTATTGATATGTGTATGGAAATAAACATGTGCGTAATATCCAAATTATAAACGACTTAGTTTTACTAAAACAGCCATCTATTTTAACACGTAACTGATACAATCAAACCATGTGCAAACAGTAACATATAAAACCCCAGCCATTCGAAAATATCCGGGGGTTTAAGCCACTGCCTTTCTGTCCTTATGATCTCAAAGCATCATCAACTACGAAAACATAATCTCATTTTACACCTTCCTTATTTTTGAGTTGTTACAAAAAGATATTTAAGAGTTTAAAATGAATGGCTCGCATGGACACGAGAGCTATTTGCGATAGTCATCCATAATTTAGAAGTGAATGTCCGGAGGGAAGGCAGCTAGTCATCGCTACTTACTGCCAACTCTTTTGCCAAAGAATAGTGGGTTTGACCGTCACATGTTTGTTGATACGAGGACTCGAACCTGGGACCTGTATATCGCGAGTCGATTCCCCTAACCACCTGACGATGGTAAGCATTTCCATTAAGACATAAGGTACTTCGCTTTCTTTTCCAACTAACAAATATGTTTTCAAACAGGAAATTTCTGCTCTATTTCCTGTTTTTGTCACTGAACTGTTTCGTTCTATCAGCCGTTGGGGAGTTTTAAAAAATGTGACAGTCATTTGTTAATAAAGAATAGTCGAGGAGTTTATGGTAGATGATGTTAATTAGCTGCCTGTCTTCCATCTAGTCTATCACTTCGGGCGAAATTCAATTTAAAACACACTCCAAGTTTATTCTACACACATTTATGTCACTTATATACCACTCTACTGTAATAGTTCGAGTAGTTAGAGAAAATGTATTATTAGCAAATGTTTAAGGGCTAATCCTCTTAATAGAACACTTGTCTAACATGTGATGAGTCGAGGGAATGTGTACCATTAAAATATATCGTACCAGCGCCATCTCTAGTCAGAATAATTATTAGAAGAACATGTAAAGAATGTAACGCGGCGAAAATCTCAACATGTACGTTGATCTAAGATACATTATAGTAGTTTAAAACTTTTAAATGCTGTACAAGTAATAAAAATATTTATAAAAATTAGAAGAGAAAAATTGAATTTAGCAGCATAACGCGACATCTTCTTCCCCATTAATAACTGCCTTAAAATGAGTGGGTGGGTGAATGGATGTTTTCTTATAGCAAAGCTTCATCAAGCTATGTGCTGAGTCCACCGAGGGGAATCGAACCCCTAATTTTAGCTTTGTAAATCTGTAAACTTACCGCTGTTCAGAGTGAATTTATTATAATATGTTTGCAAATATAAAATTAGTTTTTCTGGCGAAATTACAAATTGACATGAACTGCTTTTGTTTTCGCCACACAAGATAACACCTGTAGTTAAGCATTGAAATAATTGTTTTTCTATAATTTGGCGATTAATAATATTATCAGGTGACTTTACCGATTGCGCAGCATCTTGTTTACGCTGAACAAATAGGTTTGTCTATATAGATTAAGCAAAAAGCTACGCAATGGGCTATCTTTAATCTGTCCACCAGAAGAATCGAAACTCGGTTTTTAGCGGTGTGAGTCCGCAGACATACCACTATGCCATTAGGAGAAGCAACAAATATATTGATTTATTTTGAAATTAAGGACAAATCTACACAATGGGCTATTTGTGTTCAGCCCACCACGGGTATCGAAATCCGGTTTCTAGCGGTGGGAATCCGTAGACTTATTGCTGTGCCACGAGGGTGTCTGAACAAACAACTAAACACTTTTAATTCAACAGAAATTAACTGCGTCGCTAAATCTTTGCTTTTATTCACATTTTTTGCAGCACGTATCACATTATTTTGACGTTGAAAATGTAAGCATAAAATCTTATAAGCTGATTTGTTTCGTTTTTAACTTAAGCGCAAAGTTACACAATGTTCTATCGTACTGTTCTCATCGCAGATACCAATACTCTTCCGCATCGTTATTTATATCTTGAAGACTTGGGATAGTCAGATACCTGGTAGACTTCTTCCTTCTCCTTGTAGTACTTGTGTTGTTAGATATTTAATTCTTGGGTTTGTTTTAGTAAGCTGGTTTGGATGGGTATCTATTGGTTTCAGATTGCTACTATCCTTTTCTGTGTTATAGTCGTTTATGTTATCGGGTCATGTCTGTTTATGAGATTATATTTACTTTATGGTTGTGTTTTGAAGTGTTAATGGGATATCGGGTAATTGTGTGATATCAGGTAGTAAGGATGTAAGGTGTTTAATGGGTGTGTTTAATGAATATTTTGACGCTGTCTTCTGGTTTTGAGGATTTCTGTGATCTAATAGAAATTAGCAAGAAATAGTTTTAGCTACTTCCGTTATTTTAGTTATAGTTTAGTTTTATTGTGCTTATGTTCGTATTTTGTTTTGGGCGTATCGTGAATTCGAAAAGGTGCTTTTGTTGTTTGTGCGTAAGCACGTGTTTTAGATTGTTGTTTTGTGATGATTTGTTAGATCTTGGTGCAGGCAACAGCGGTGTTTTTGTGTTTTCTCTGATTTCTGGTTTCGTACGTGTACATCTTTGATAGTTATGTTATTTAGTGTGCTTGTTATGTGTGTTTTGATGTTCTTATAGCTTGCCGTGTGTTGCTGTAACAGTTATAGCAGTGTAGTTGGTGTGTTAATTCTGGGACAGTTTGCGTTTCCATGTTACCGCGGGTATCGAAACTCTGTATTTAGCATTCAGATTTGCCTCCGAGCCATTGAAGATCGCGTTGTTTTGTTTGTAAACCTAACGTAATCACACGATCTAGTTTGCTGTGTTTTTATAAGAAACATAACAAACCATAGCAACAGTCAGATTTCATTGTTGGGTTTTATTCGGATATTACCTAAAGCAGCACAAGTTATATGAAAATTCTTAAGAAAAACAAAAAAAAAACATGGAGATTTACATGTATTAAGGAGAAAAACGTTTTTACGAGTACTTTTGGTTGTTGGGACTTCTTGGTGTTAACAGCTTTGACGTTTGTGCACGTCCTGTGACAACAGCCAATAAGACAAGTCCACTGATCCTTGATAGCCGCAACTCCGTTTTGCGAAGTTAGGCTTAACCAGGATGTTGTTTCGTCAAATGACCTAAGAGGACTTTTATGTGTTTCAGTGAGGTTTTAATAAAATCCTCATTGTATTAGCAAAGACTACATTTTGTCAGTTAATGTCACCGAAGTATCATGAACGTTCTGATACTTAAATGAAATACCACACTTTATCTAAATTACTGCATTTAATATTCAATTTGCATTTTCTGTGCTAATGGTAAAATTTCAGTAAGGAAAAACAAACAAACATTTAGTTTAAAGACAAAAAACAAACAAAAACTTATAAACGTTCATATAAAATACGAACATTAATTTCTCCGCATGGTTGGTTTTATTTGGATAGCTACTCGAGGGCTATCTGTGGTTGCCGTCCCTAATTTAGCAGTGTAAGACTAGATGGAAGGCAGCTAGTCATCACCACCCACCGCCAACTCTTGGGCTACTCTTTTACCAACGAATAATGGGATTGACTGTAACATTATAACGCCCCCACGGCTGGGAGGGCGAGCATGTTTAGCGCGATGCGGGCACGAACCCGCGACCCTCGGATTACGACTCGCACGCCTTACGCGCTTGGCCATGCTTGGCACCCCGCATGGTTGGAATGCACCGGATTGTTTAACGTAATCCTTTCTACAAATTTATAAAAATTTGGTAAACACTAACAAAGCATTGGAAATATGCTAGAATGTACGTGTCTCATGCACGCTATATTTAATCACGAGATATCATTCAGTATTTTCTGTCAATTTTTTTCTTCTAAAATAAACTGAGAATAAAACGTTACGGATAACTTGGCACGCTACAAAAAACGATTGTTGTTGTTTTGAATTAAGTACAAAGCTACACAATGGGCTATCTGTGCTCTGCCCACCACGGGTATCGAAACCCGGATTTTAGCGTTTAAGTCCGCAGACATACCGCTGAGCCACTGGGGGCCACAAAAAACGAAGTGTGTGTTTGTGTAAAATATATATAACGACTAAATGGGATGTTGCCTCAATTATTTGAGGTCTGCGAGAATACTGTTTCGTTCTACCTTCCTCTGTGGTTCGTACTGTGAACGATAAGCCAATATTAACGCTAGACAAGTCAGTATATGGCATGCAGGCAGAAGCTGTGATCGTTTACAGAGGGCTCGTGCACAACTTCCTGTTTGGCATGTGCTATTTTATCTCATCGCGAACCCCTACACTAGCACACATATTAGCACATTCATGTTTATGTAGTTCAATGTATACTATTGATAGAAATCCAGCTGCTAACGAGCCTCTGTTCGTGCTCAGATAATGACAAGTATATCATTAGTTTTCTGGGGTGCATGTTTAGAGTAGTTTGTTAAATATACTGACGCACGATCTATAATAAAAGATCTTGCAGTTAGTCCAAATTATATAGCAAAGGCAAGCGTTTTAAAATATGTTTTAATACAATATTTAATGTTGACACGATGTTCTGTATATGAATATCTTTAGGAACAGTTTCTGTTCTCAAAATAAATATACACTTTAGGTACTCGATGGTTAAATGAATATGACGTAAAAGCTACTTTTATCACTTCTGGATTATGTTGCGTATTGTATCAACAAGCATGTATGTGGCTTTTGCCACTGACCTTTGCTCTTGTATATAATTCGTTGTTGACAAATTCCGCACTTTGTTTACAATGGCTGTGGTGCGACTTGTTGTAGGTCTTTTCTTAACGTTCCAAACTTCTCAAGCTGATCTACATTCCTTTATTTTCCAGTTTTAATGACATTAAACACAAAATATATCCTCTTCTTGTAAATTCTAAATCCCTGATATGAACATATTTTTATGAGAAGAGTGTATAAATATTTTGCGTCGAAAACGAAACATTAAATACCCGTCATAAAACCAAATACGATCTGTTTAAAGTAGAATAAAGTAGCTGCCAAACAATTTCAAGTGTAGTTCTTATTCACACCATATCACTGCTGCTTTATATCGAATCTCGTTGTCATATGGCTTTCCGACGTGTTTATAATCCACATAATTTTCATATAACATATTCAGCTCTGTGTATTCAGCATATGAGGTGTTGCTTGTACATAAAGACAGTCTTTGATTAAAAACATTGTTAAATATATTCTACAAAATTATTCGTAGTTTGTGGGCATTGCCAGTTTATCCCTAATTTTCAAGGTAAGGCTAGAGGGAAGGCAGCTAGTAATCACCACTCACCGCCAACTCTTGGGCTACTCTTTTACCAGCGAATAGTTGGATTGACTGTAACGTTGTAACACTTCCACGGCTGAAAGAACAAGCATATTTGGTGTGACGGAGATTCGAACCTGCGACACTCGACTCGTAATCCAGGCTTCTAGACATTCGTTGCTCACTGAATATCACTGGTTTTTGAATAAACCACCAGGCACGAAACTGAGGTCTATACTATGTAAGAACTACACTGACAAACACCACACCAACATTATTTATAAAATACAATGTGATAACTGCCACGATTTCTATATTGGAGAAACAAGTAGAAAAATGAAAACCAGATTCAAAGAACATAAAAAGTCACCTTCACACGTTTTCGAACACTGTAAGTCAAATAAACACAACATAACCATAGAAAACACTCAAATACTAAATAAAGAAACAAACATAAACTAACGCAAAATTAAAGAAGCCTTACTTATACAACAACTTAAACCCAAAATAAACCAATATAAAGGAACGCCATTATACCTATATTAATATTATAGATAAAATTATATATTCAAAATCTAACCCCGCCCTCTACATTGCGACACTCAGTTACACAATCCCTTCCAAACATGTGGTCAGCTTTCGGTCACTTACCTCTTTCTTTGTGAACCTGACGATGACCGAAGAAGGTCGAAACGTTGTTCGCTCTTCTATGTAAAATATTTTCTCAACCCAAACGAGCCGTTTTTGCATATAAAATTCTCAACAAGTGGGTTTCTCGACATCACTGATTATGTGTCGTTTAATTCCATTATTCTTTGGTAAAAGAGTAGTCCAGTAGTTGGCGGTAGCTGGCAGTGACTGGCTGTATTCCCTCTAGTCTTACACTGCTAAATTGAGGACGGCTGACACACATATCCTTCGTGTAACTTTGCGCCAAATTCCAAATATGCGGCACCTGTCCCCCCCCGAAAAAAAGTGGTAGGCTTTGCTCCCCCATATGAATTTGAAGAATTCTGAAGAAATATGCAAAGTCTGTTGTTTAAAATGTGAAAATATTTTATTTTTAACGAGACTCAAATTTAGGTTACTACTCCATCTCGATAAAGGTTTTGAGACAAATAGCCCCTTCAAACATAAATAAGATTTGCCCTCCCAGAAGGTCTTGTCCCTCCAAGTGAGAGAAATCTGGTGCTTTCACTGGTCTCACTGTTCAAATAGCTCAAAATCTGAGGGTTAATTAAGCTATCTTTATTCTAGTTTATCGTTTCAAAATTAGGCATGAATAGCTTAGTTAGTTGTTGAGTAAGAGTGCATGAAATTCAAAAATAAACACCTTCATTTTAATCGACCATCCTCTTAGATTTCTTAATTTATTATTATTTTTATTAATTTTCAAAACCAGTGCTTAATTTATGTTAAATTCGTATAATCCAATGACGGGTTCACAAAACAGTAAGAAAACGAACCAGACGATGTCTATAAATTCAGTGTAAATAAAATCTGAGTAACAATACTGCCCCGTCACAGCAAACATGCTCGCCCTTTCAGCCGTAGGGGCGTTATAATGTCACGGGTAATCCTACTATTAGTTGATAAAAGAGTAGCCCAGCAGTCTGTGGTGAGTGGTGATGACTAGCTGCCTTTCTTCTAGTATTACACTGCTAAATTAGGGACGGCTAGTGCAGAGAGCCCTCGTGTAGCTTTGCGCGAAATTCAAAACAAAATAAACCAATGGTCACTTTCTACTGCGGCGATTACCATTTGGTATTTCATAATACGCAAAAAGATGTATAATAAATGTATAAAATTAGACTTCAGTTGAGTGAACTTTACAACATACGTTGGAGAATCTCTTTAACGTGGAAACCAGAAAGACTGCGAAAGCGTGGAAGGGGTGGGGTAGGATGTTTTGGGTCATCTGGCCATATTGTATTTAGGCAATCCAGAAATATTATAAATTGAATAAAATCGGTAATACTGTTTTGTAATTGGCCACCATATATTTTATTGAAACGTTTTGTGTTCCGGTCTGGATAAAGAAAGTTATCCTTCTTATTTTTACTATTGTGGAATCTGTTTTCTTCGCAAAGATTTCGGAAATATTAAATTGGGCCAATAATACTGTGAGGGAATTTTACAGTTTTACACCATTTAAGACTTTAATAACTTCGTATTAAATTTGGTTACATATTAACAACATACAATCCACCAGAGTTCGGGGTTATTAAAAGGGGGACGTGTTTCCCTTATTATAGGACGTTAGGGTTCTAGGTAGAAGTATATCAAGAGAGGTGCTATTTCGGAGATTTTTGCAGTTTCCTTCGGTAAATGACACATTTTAGTGTTACTGCTGCTTTTTCCTACCCTTCAATCATCTTTTATACATCCCTAGTCTATGTTCAATCCTGCTCCCTTCTAGCGAGTGGACACTGGTCAGTGAAGTCTTTCAATGAATTTCGTCACATTTTGATCGAACATTGGAACTTTATTTAAACTGCTGTTTTTCACACGATTCTACAAGCGTGTAGAAGATAGACATGCAACTTGTCTCACATGTTTAACTTTCTTCCCTGTTTTTAGAGAAATAGGGGCGAGTACTTCTTTCAGTTTTACCCCTGTCATCCTCGTCCCCTTAACGTGGCGAAACTAGTAGTTATATAAGGTTGCCATCCACATGAGTTCGAGTTTCTCTATGTGGGTATTTGGGTACGGATGTTAAATACCCAGGAGGGTCAGGTACATTAGACCTCTTCCTCCCTCCCGAACGTTTATAGCGTCTGTCTTTGGCGACGATTTTTTATTTATTTATTTTTTTTAAGCTAAGGACATGAGCAAAAGTATAACATCGTACTCAGGCCCATTTCAGGGCACAGTCCATGTATAAACGCACAAGTTTTTTGTTTTTTTTCTATTTTAACTATTTTTCTTGTAATTTTTTTTTCTTTATATATTTCATATACGTTTTTTTTGTACTTTTCTCCTTTTTTCTTCTTGTATTGCCCCCCAGTAGCTCAGCGGTATGTCTGCGGACTTACACGCTAAAATCCGTGTTTCGATACCCGTGGTGGGCAGAGCACAGATAGCCCATTGTGTAGCTTTGTGCTTAATTCTAAAACAACAACAACAACAACTTCTTGTATTGTTTTTCTCCACGGAGAAAAACAAAAAACTACTACTTCTTGTAGTAACAATAGAAAAATAAAATAATGAAAATAAAAGAAAAAAAAAAAAATATAATAATAATAATAATGAATTGTCTAGTGAAAGATGGCCAGCTTGTGTTACATTTCTTAAATACAAGTTAAAAGGGGAGAGGTATTTAGGACTATTTACATCATGTACGTGGTATCTGTCGAGATCACTCATTAAGTTATTCTTATGCCAATTCTTATTGAAATATTGTAGAGTATTATGCAAGAGTCTTTCAGATATTGTGTCTATGTCTGCATACTTGTGCATGAAAGTGGATGATGTGCTTCGTGGTACTTTATATGCCGCAGTTAGAACCGAATTTTGTATTCGTTGAAGTTTCTGCAAGTGTGTGGGTGCTATGTTAATCCAGGCAGATGATGCATATTCTATTACGGGTCTTATGTACGTTTTGTAGATTTTGAGTATATTGCCTGGAGATGTTCCTTGGTTTTTACCTGAAAGACTTCTTGCATTGTTTGCTCTTTTCCAGATTCGTTTCATTATATTTTTAGTGTGCGGTAACCACGTTAATTTTGAATCGTATGTTAGACCTAGAAATTTAGCAGATGTAGCAGTCAGTAAAAGTGATCCATTCATGTGGAGCTTTAGTGGATCTTTTTTCAGCTTATTCAGTCTGGTGAAAATATTACTTGGGTTTTCGGAATATTGATTTTGATTCTGTATTTCTGGCAGTATTCTTTGATGTTATTTAGAACTGGTTGTAGGTTCGTGGTTGCTATTGACAGAGTGGGGGGACTTTCCCAGTCTGCTACATCGTCCACATGACAAGAAATAATTATCGCTATTTTAAAAGGAAAGAATATTACAACAATTAAGTCATTATAGCCAATCGCCATGCCTTATCTGTCAAGGCGAAGTAGAACACACGTGCACGTTTCTGCTGCTGTTATAGCAACGCACGTGATGATGGGTGTGTTCAAGGTGGACAGCTGAAATGTAAGGATCTCTGCTCTCCCTCCTGTATATTCGTGGTGTCCAGAGGCTCGTTTTAGAAAATTGGGCGCTGTGATAAATCGGGAAACGCTAGTTATTTGCGACCAGATCCATGTAGCTGAGTATGGGATTTTTAAAACAATTCCAGTCCGCAATTTAAAAGACTTCAGAAATTACTTCGTATCGCAAACGGTTTTCCTAACTATCCAAAAATCAAAAAAGGAATGTCATAGTTCTAGCATTTGGTAAAAAGATGTTCATTGTGTTAACGCAAAGCCGTCTGTATTTTGTCCACCGAAAGGGATCAAACCTTGAATTTTGTAACAAACATATTTCTACGATTTTCAAAATTAACAGGAACTAAATAATTTGCCAATATTTTTTTTAATCTCACTCTTTAAAATGTTTTGTTCACTTTTATTAAAGATCACGTGGGATGAGAACAAACAGGAAACCCAATCTCCCAAACCTTCAAAAAGCTCTCGTGTTAATAGATATTTTGTATTATAAGTATTTTCAGTTTTTAATGCTTTATTGTGTTGTGCATAATACGTGCTAAAGTTTAAGGTTCAAATCCTACACGCCCCATCTAGTAGCACAGCGGTATTTCTGCAGACTTCCAACATTAGAAACTGGATTTTAATACCCTTGGTAGGCAGTGTGCAGATATCCTATTGTGTAGCTTTGCGCTTTCGTCACTTCACAGAAGGCCCCCAAGTATATAAACAAACGAAAAAAAACAAACTTATGCTTAAATGTCGAGTGCAAATACATAGTTATTAAAGTCATTGCCATGACAACATCGGATAGACATCATTTGCTGTTCAAATTACTAGCCTCGTTCGAGAATAGCGTTATTTGTGATTACTGCGGATGTGACGTCACAACTTATAACTTAAAGTACTTCTTCGCTATTTATGTACACTTTAAGCTCTAGAATTAACGATTTAATTCAGTTAAACAGAACCAATGTTTTTCAAACTGTGGTTTGTAGGGCAAGATAAGACTCATTAAACATTCATCATTTCATTTCATTTAGGAATATTTAGAATCTAATGATTTAACAACGTCTAGAACAACCAATAATAATAAAAAAACAGCAAGAAACACAGTGCTACTAAACCTTATTTAAATATATATAAAAATAGCGATACATGCGCGCGCACACGCACAACAAATGTCTGGCTGCTTGTGTGGGTTGGGAGTTTCGAATGCTTGGAAGCCCCTGAAATAAACGACCAAGAGTTATTATAGAGAAAAACCTGTGAACATTAATGTGGTGGCCTTCATTAAAACCCTACAACTGAAATCAAGGGGGAGCCTAACCATATTTGATTATCCACCAGATAAATTGTTTTTTTATGTCGAGGTGGTGGGTATGTGGGGGTCCTTAAAATAAAAACAGAAATATTATTTTCTTTTTTTAAATGGGCCCGGCATGGCCAAGCGTGTTAAGGCGTGCGAATCGTAATATGAGAGTCGCATCTCCGTCGCGCCAAACATGCTTGCCCTTTCAGCCGTGGAGGCGTTATAATGTCACAGTCAATCCCACTATTCGTTAGTAAAAAAATAGCCCAAGAGTTGGCGGTGAGTGGGGATGACTAGCTGCCTTCCCTCCAGTCTTACACTGCTAAATTAGGGACGGCTAGCACAGATAGCCCTCGAGTAGCTTTGTGCGAAATTAAAAAAACAAACGTATCATTGTTGTTGTTGTTTTGAATTAAGCACAAAGCTACACAATGGGCTATCTGTGCTCTGCCCACCACGGGTATCGAAACCCGGATTTTAGCGTGCAAGTCCGCAGACATACCGCTGAGCCACTGGGGGGGGGCGTATCATTGTTGTGTTCTTAGGTACACTAACGATGCACAAAACAACATATCTTTCCCTCGTTCCACAGCTTTTCTAAAGATGTTAATAGAAGGAAACAGTGGTTTTTAAGGATCCGACATGATGAAAGACCTCTGGTTTTGGTAAATAATTCAAAACTAAATTGAAAATTTGCATAGGCCTAGCCTGATACTAATAATTCTGGCCTAGGCCTATCCAACTTAGTTCTGAGCCTATGCAGACATGCACCCCTCATCCATAGATACAGTTTTTCTCGTTTCAACATTGTAGTTTCTATCAGAGTTTTATCTGTCCTTTACGTGCAAAAATTCACACAACCACGTGTCGACCGTTGGAATATGTATTTCACTCTTTTATATTGTAGATATTTTGTATTTAATGTGGCGAAAATACTAGAAATGAGATTATTTTAAAATATTTAAAACAATACAGAAACACAAGCGTGCACGTAACGAACCGAAATTTCCTTTGCTGTAACAGCCACTAGCAAACGAAACGAAATCTTGTTTATTTCTGTTTTCAAAGCGTTTGACAAGTAAACTTAAAAATAAGTAAACCATGCTTGGAAGCAAAAAAACGCTAAAACTGAAGTAGTTCAACTGTAACATTGATGTTTTTTTTCATAGAGTATATGAAATTAAACGAATTAGGCTTCGTTACTAAACGGAAACAATAAAAAAAAACAACTGAAATTCCGTAGCTGAAAGCTTGCAATATTTAAACCAGTTACTTAACAATCGGCACTCGAATTTTTATACGGGATCACGCCGTACAGTGGTTGGAATACCAACTTCTCTGTAATGAAGCGTAGAACTGCAGAAATTAATTGGGCCCAGCGAACGGCAGGCAAGATTCTTTTGTGTTTTTTTTTAGCTTTTATTTTTTTTAAACTACTTAACAGTTAATTTTGTCTTTATAGGTTTCTTCTAATTTAATATTTGGGATATTGTTTTATGGAAAAGAATAGACTTTAATTTGTTTGTCGACACTTACTCTGTTAATCAATAATAAAATTGTTTTGTTTCTTTCAATTAAAATAAATACGTCAGAAGTTTTCAAACAATGGTCATCAAGAAATTATTTTTGTTACTTAATTACGTAGCTCGGCATGGCCAGGTGGTTAAGGCACTCGATTTGTAATCTGAGGGTCGTGGGTTCGAATCCCCGTCACACCAAACATGTCTGCCCTTTCACCGTAGGGGTGTTATAATGTGACGATTAATCCCACTATTCGTTGGTAAAAGGGTAGCCCAAGAGTTAGCGGTGGGTGGTGATGCCTAGCTGCCTTCCCTCTAGTCTTACACTAGTCAACACAATTAGGGATGGCTAGAGCAGATAGCCCTTGAGTAGCTTTGCGTGAAATTCAAAAACAGTGGAAGACTAGAGGGAAGTCATCACCACCCACCGTCAACTCTTTGGCTACTCTTTTTCCAACGAATAGTGGGATTGTCCGTGACATTATAATGCCCCCACAGCTAAAAGGGCGAGCATGCTTGGTGCGACCGGGATTCTAACCCGCGGCACTCGGATTACGAGTCGCACGACTTAACACGCTTGGCCATGCCGGGCCCAGTTATCGAGTTAACGTGACTGAAAACTTGTTTATTTGTTTTTGAATTTCGTGCAAAGATATTCGAGGGTTATCTGTGCTTGCAGTCCCTAATTTAGCAGTCTATGACTAGAGGGAAGGCAGCTAGTCATCACCATCCACCGCCAGCTCTTAGGCTACTCTTTTACCAACGCCCCCACGGCCGAAAGGGCAAACATACTTTTTGGACGGGGATTCGAACTCTCGACCCTCAAATTACGAGTCGAGTGCCTTAGCCACCTGGCCATACAGGGCCGTATGTGATTGAAAAAAACTAAGCGTGTGTTCTGTACATGTGAATCCAGCAATTGTAATGTCAGCATACCTGTACCAGTATAGTGGTGGCTGAATTAATCGCTTAAGATTCAATGTGGCATAAAAATGTTGGCTAGAACTGGTGACAGGATTCCTTATACTTGGACCATTTATTTGTAGGTAGTTTTGGTCATTGAATATACAATTAATTTAGGTGTTAATGATTTTTATAAGGGTGCTAACTGGTTGTTTCGGATGTGTATCAATAGATATAAACATCTGAAGCTATCTTGCAGGCTTCGGTGGTTGCGACTTCTGTGAAGAGGGAGATTACGTTAAAACTGGCCATTAAGGTTTTATTATTTAGTTGATTAAGAATATAATTTAAAATTAAAAGAGTCTTTGAAAAAGGAGCCGGCTGATGTTACATATATAGAAAATGCCCACACTATATATTTACTGAGGTTATACTTAAATGATTCATTGGTCGACATTATGAGTCGTAGTGGGTTTATGAGGTTTGGGGCTGGCTGCCTTGTAGTTGTGGTGTGCATGAGTCGGTCTTTCGTACGTAAGAATAAAGGTTTTTCTAAAAACAAATCTATAGCTAGTGGTTGTCAACATTTTAAGTATAACAAAATGTGACCAATTTCAACGAAAATGATTAATTTATGTAAAGTTACATTTTGTGTAAAAATTGTACATGATGGTGAAAAATGGAAATCATTTTTGGATTCAATGTACAGGAATTACTGTATAGCATGTAAAACTTCAAGACAGTAAAATGGTATCAAAAACACGAGTTTAACGAAAACGGATTTTATAACAATGAAAAGTCTGATTGTAAAGATAAATGAAACCGGTTTTATAACAATTATAGTCTAGCTGTAAAACGCATAAAAAAGCAAAGAAAAACCAGTTTTATCATGGAAATATTGTAGTCACTGCTGTTTACGAGGTACCATTGTTCAACTACAATAGTGTACTAAGTCTTGGCTGTAAAACAAACAAACACGGTATAAAAGAAAGAACAACCGAACGAGGAAACTGATATACGTATATCGTACACATGAAATTTGCCGCTAGTGTAGAAGACCTCACCGTGAAACACGTTCGTGCAAGAGAGACGGGCACGTGATCAACAATGAAGTTAATGGGATAGAAGTAGATCCTCGAACGAGTTCATGATATGACTCGGTTGTTTTCTCTCTTTTTTTTTAATGACCTTACGCACAGTTTGCACGCCGTTAGCTTAGCAACAGAAAACATTCCAGCGTGATCTTGCTCTAACAGAGCTTTACAAAGAGAATTTGTTTGAGAGTACACGCATGAGCACTTGGAAGTGTTCTAGTGATCAACGCTGAAAGATGCAGACAATAAGTTTTCTCCCAACTCAGCCATTTGTTTTTTCCTTTACTTCACTAAGTCTTAAAGATGCTTGTGTTGTTACTCACGAAAGTGGCGTATGTTAACGAGGTTCATCAATTTGGATGTTATAAGAATGCAGTTATAGATTTGTTTGTTTGTTTCAACACTTTCGGGATAAGATATAAAAAGGGCTACTTGTGCATAGATAGCATTTTCTCAATTTTAAACCGATAGACTAGATGGATAGCAATTAATTAACAACACCCACAGCCAATAAATATTTCAGCTACTCTTTACAAACCTAGTGTTGGGACTTTACTGTCAGCTGATTTTACTGAAGCGAGACGAAAACTATGAATTCTTCTCTTCCCAGTCTACACATATTATTATCGACAATACTTGGTGTATGTGTGTTTGTGTATTTGACTTGCAATAAAACGATTGTTATACAATGTTTGTGATTCATAACTTAGTTTTAAAAACCCTGACTCTCATAAAAATGTTCTGTATTAACTTTGAAGTTTCTTATTGTTATATCCTAGAGATAATTCATACTTATAATTAACATATATACTAAAAGTCTGTTGCTACAATATTTACAATTATTGTGTCAATAAAAGAATCGTGGTTTCGCTGGTTCTTAAACTATAGTAATTCAAGAACCCTTTAAAAAATTTATTTCGTCAATCCTTAAACCAATCGATAATTTTCTTTCTTCTAAAAACAAGATTCAATGTACCGGAAGTATTGTATTCTAAAATTAAATGTTTTTATTCATATAAATTAAATTTTGCGAAAGAAATTCATCCTGTAAATTATATTTTTCAAAATATTTCTGGGAAATTTCAAATATGACTTGCAAATTCCATCGAGTACCCTGGTTCGAGAAATGCTGTTATAAGTTACATCAGAAATACTGTTTTCAATGGACACTAAGAACATATGGTTTTAATAACTTTAGGGGCCAAATGTAATTAAAAAATCAAATTTTAAGGCTTAGTTTCGAATTTAGTAAAAGGAGTTTTTAAATGTTTTTGGTATGCCAGTTTAACTTATCCACACCAAGAGGAATCGAAAATCTGGATATAAATATTGGTGGCCTTCGCATCTTTAAATAGCTGTTTGGTAAATGTGCTGTGCCAGTACTTAATGAGACCCAACATACACGTCGCACAAAATGTATACACATTTTAATTCTTAGAATTAATTGACTGGAAATGTACTTTATTTTTCAAAGTTCTGCGTAAAGAACAAGAGCTGATAAAGTTAGTTTAAAATTTAATACGGGTTCAAATAATGGAAAAAAATTGTGAAAATGTCACGATGTTATGGCTGTTGTACCAACTGATGGTAATTCAAGTTTAGTTCGCCATCTTACTTTGTACATGATTTAAATCCTCAACGACCACTGCACTGAGTTAATGTTTTTGTTTTGTTTTTTAAATTACGTGTTTTTTTTTGGTATTGACAACGTAAATGGAAATCGTTTTGTATGAAAGAAGACATTTTGTTTAAGGTATACATACATGAAATATCGAGTTTACACATTAAGAACAAATTGTTTTAGTGTATCTTTGACCAATAAGTGGCATTACATAATGGTCAAATCATGAAAAATAAACTCTCTTAAAAATCAATAATTTGTTATTTAAGAAAATGTCGGTCGTGTTAATAAGTATAGAGTAGGTTCTTTCTTTCTGGCTTTCTTTAATAGTTTAAATGCATCTGAAATATACTCTAGAAACGGCAAGTAGTCTTACATACCAGTAGGTTAACATAGTCACTTCTTCTTTCTGTATTTATAACGGCGGTTAAAATCATGAATCTGGTCATGTAGATATTAAAACTTCCAATCACAGCAGCAGAGTATAACTTTTGTATTAGCGTTACCATTTTATGAATAATCTTCCACATTTTCCAGAATTTAACACACAGACTGCGAGGGAGTGAGACAGTTTTAGTAGAGCGATTTTCCAAATAAAGTTAAAGCTTTCTGGCATTAAAAAAAAGGAAGATTTGTACTACTTTCGATACCCGAAATCTGAATTTCCCGCCATTGTGACGGAATTTGCACTAGATTCCAAGCTACGAGGAAGCACAACCCAATATTCCATCCAAAATCCCATAAAAAAAAACACTGTTGTGTCAGCATGTGTAGTGCAATACAAGATCAGTTTCCTCATCTCAATAAGGCCGTTTTCTCCCTCGTTTTCACTAATTTTGTCGATACAGGTGACTGAAAACGGATGAACGAAGCTAACTTGCCACTGTAAGGTGACCAAGTACAATAGATACAGTCTAGGTAATTACTGAGAAAAGTTATTTTTGAAGTTAGCAGATCAAACCATTTATTTTATTACCCAAGTTCGATTTTATTGATTCAGAGACCAAATGTTTATCTTGCCAATATTTAATATAAAAACATATGTAAATATTTACGTTCTTGTTACCTTTTCAAACTTGTGAGTCAAGTGGGCTAAACACGTTCAATTAGGTCCACTAATCAGTGGCACAACAAACAATTTAGGGGCCTCGGGGCAAAAATAAAAAGACGGGGATCTCTTTCTTTTTGAGAAAAAAAGACCAGGCCACCAGGTCTGCCACGAATTCCAGAATGATGATATCTTCTGTAGGATTTAGAAACTAATTTCCCATACTGGTGACATATAACAATCTTCGGGTCTGTGGCCTTTTCTTTGTGTTGATATTTCTAGTGCTATCGAAGCTTATCTGCGTCATAACAAGTAATAATATTCCGTCACAAATAATATTAGCTTACAATCAGAATAAGCTATGTAGTAAGAGCAAAACTAAGTTAATCTGGCCGTCGATACAGCTGAATAATTATAAGTGTGTTATAATGTATCCTAATCTATATAAGTAGAAACATATCACAAGTTGAACACCCTAGCTGTTAACGATATTTTCGGTCATAATCCCAATAATAACTTATGAGTTTCGGCCATCTTAGAAGGTTTAGATTAGATTTAAATACATATTTTAAATCGACAATGTAAAAAAACCTTTTACAGTAAAAATTTCAATAATTAACGACAAATTAAAATTATTTTAATTATATTTGATACAACAAGTACGTATACCAGTATTAGAAATGAAAGGAATAACAAATAAAACAATGGCATGCTTTATTTAAGGAACCCAAAAGTACTAGTTCCCATCCTAAACCACCATTATTGATGTAAAATTTGTTGGAAAGTGACTCTTTGTCTCTAATAATAAACAATAAATAAAAAAGTATACAATGTCCAACCTCCAAATAGCGGAGGGGTAAGTCTGAAGGCTTACATAACACCCAAAATTTGGTTTCGATATTCGTGGTGGGCACATCACAGATAGTTTGTTGTCTAACTAACTACTATAACCAGTACTGTTAATGAAAGTAACAACAAACATGAAAAGATTTGATTATTTCTTTTACATTTTTAAAGTGTGCATCACAGTACAGAATTTTAACTTGTGTTAAAAGATACACGGACTGACAATGATACGCTTGAGCATTATTTAAGCAAGACGACTTGTTCAAAAATCAAGTTTCAAGATTAATCGCTAGTATGCGTAAATGAATGATTTTGCAAGTCTGAAATAAATAAATTGTATCGTAACTTTCAGCAACAAAAATGTTATGATTGACGTGCAAACGAAAACGGTATACTATATGAAAATTTGTCGTTATTAAATATAATAAATGTTCTTATTTTTTGTTTTATCTGTTCTGCAACAATAGTTACATAGATAAAATCCAACAATCTCATCGCCTAACATGTTGGTTGATTGGTTTGATGTTTTATGGGGTAAAGCAACTAGGCTATCTGCGCTATGCCTAACACGTACGAAGGACTAGTGTTAAGGCTATTAACATTTAGTCGAAAGCAACCGTACATGTTCAAAACTTATGGGAACCATCGAGCCGTAAGAGAAAACGTAAATTTCTACAAAAAGGGGTATTAAACAGGAGCTGGATTGGTGCGATTTGCAGCCAATCGTTAAATTTTTATTTGTATGTTGGTGATACTTTCTCTTTGCTTAATAGCGTATTTTGCCCCGTTTAATTCAGACGTTTCCAAGGTCGGTTTCTGTATGTGTGAGTGTTTAGGGCTAACATATAAAGACACTGAAATTTTGACAAACATCCGTGATTCAAGGCATAATTACAATTTGTTCCATATATACCTTCACAAAAAATAAATCAAAAGTGTGGACAATATTGAACGTCTCTTCACTAAAGGTGACGAGAGTATATGTGAATTTTATTAAAAACGAACTTGTATGTTATAACTTTGTTTCAAACTTGTAAACGCGCGCATTTTTTGCATGTTCAACGTGAACATGAAAAATCCATGGTAAGGACATTCCGTGTCATAATTTATGTTATACTTTTAAACATGGCCAGGTGGTTAGAGGGCCTGACTCGCAGTTTGAAGGTCACGGGTTTGCATCCCCGTTACACAAAAGATGCTCGTCCTTTTATCCTTGGTTGTATCATAATGTTACAGTCAATCCCACTGTTCGTTGGTAAAAGAGTAGCCCAAGAGTTGACGATGGGTGGTGAAAACTATCTGCCTTCCTTCTAGTCTTTCACTGCTAAATTAGGGACGGCTACCGCAGATAGCCCTCATGTAGTTTTGAGCGAAAATAAAAGACAATATGAATTATTACTTTAAAATCTAGGGAAGATCTAGCAAGTAACTCTCCTGTGCTGTAGCTTTGTGCAAAGTTCGACATATATCTCTATGTTTCACTCGCGGCAAAACGGCTCAAACAAATGGCTCAGAGTTTGTTTTTGTCTTTTATTTTTTGAAGTACAAATCTCTAGAATTGCTTTCTTTTTTCTTCTGTTAGATTCAGTGTTCTATAATTATCTTCTAAAATTTCACACGAAGAAATGAAAGTTTCATGGTTAATTTCGTTTCAAGATTCAACAAGTGGCAAATATATAAAGTTTAAGGCAAGAGAGCATCCAGAATTTTCCAAAAAATAATGAATGTTTTAGCGCTACATTTTGGCACTGAACTTTGTTTTTGACAGTCACTCTAATCCGCCAGGTGGTTAAGGCACTCGACTCGTAATCTGAAGATTGCGAGTTTGAATTTTTATCATACCAAACATGCTAGCTCTTTCAGCCGTGGGGGTATTATAATATGACGGCCAATCCCACTGTTCGTTGGTAAAAGAGTAGCCCAAGAATTGGCGGTGGGTGGTGATGACTAGCTGCTTTCCCTATAGTCTTAAACTGCTAAATTAGAGACGACTAGCGTAGATAGCTTCGCGCGAAATTCAAAACATACCAAACCGCAAGTTAGCAACAATAAATCCGAAAGATAAATTATTTCTGTACCATCAAAAACATAGTATTTTCTGTAGTACGTATGTATAAATAAAACCTATGTATTCGTATTGAAAGGTTTCTTACTAGTGTCACTTAAGGTGTAAGGACAGTGACGGCAAAGAAAACTTGAGTAATCTAGTTCGCCCCAACCTGGGCTTTGACAGTTTGTTTGTTTTGAATTTCGCGCAAAGCTACACGACGGCTATATGCTGTAGCCGTTCCTAATTTAGCAGTGTAAAACTAGAAGGAAAGCAGCCTTTGCCAGACTGGGGATAAATTATTTCAGGAAAGTTTTCGTCAAAGACCTACGGTGGGTGTTAAATCGACCACACCTTGAAAGAAAGGACCCTTTAAGAGTTTAAAGCTATTTTAAATATTTTGTACACTACAGGTAATTCATACACCCGTTTTCATATCAGAATACGAGTGTGAAAGATTCCAGAAAACAAATAAATTATCTGACATTTATATCTCTACTTTACAGCTGCGGCATAACGGTTCATACAAATGGCTCCCAATTTCTCTCTTCCTTTTTTCAAAGTACAAACTTTTAGCTCATAACCCCGCCATCTCTTGACCGATTTGAGATATAATTGCAGTTTTCGATTCCGGAGATGTAACTCCTTCGTTTGATATACTTGACCACAACCAATGTCTCATAGTTTAATTTACTCTCATCATGACTAAAATAATATAAGATTCAGGCCAGTGGGGTAGAAATCTGACGAGGAATAAAATCGAATCGGAGAATATTTAGTCTAATCCTGCCCAAAAAAATCAAGAGTCGCGTCTATTAATGATTTCCTACTCTTTCCTTAATTTTCTACGCTTTTCTTTTCTACTGTGAAACAGGAGGTTCTGTTTGTTTGGTGCGTTATTAAGCACAAAGTTACACAAAAGGCTATCAGGAATCGAAACCCAGTTTATAGCAGCATAAGTCCGGAGACCTACCACTGAGGGGAAATAGAGGGTTTGGACGCCCTTAATCAGTTGTAGTAAGGATTATTCTTCCTAAAATAATAGTTTTATAATTATTTTCCCTAAATTTCATGTTTTAAACCACCACTAGCATAGACGTATATTTACTGACTCACAACACTAGAATCCTTAATTCGACACCCGTGGTAGACAGAGTACAGATAACCTGCTTTATGCTGAGCTTCCAACAAACGAACAAAGCATGAGTTTCGAGTCTAGCTGGTTTACTTTGTTTAGAGTTTTAAATTGTGGATTTAAAAATTTAATATTTCATTTTTATTAAACATGTTTTTGTACTTATTTTACGATCCCTGTTCCTCCTTTTAAATTAACAATTTTTATTTATTATGTTTCTTAAATTTTTATGTCCATTTTTGGAAAATAAATTTTAAGCTACATCCGTGCATTTCATTCAATTGAATGTTGTATGTTTTTCAAGAGTTTACCGCTCAATGACTTTTTTACACCCATCAAGTATTTATTGAGTCAGGTGTTTTTTGATACCTGAGGCTTAAACAAGTGTCGAGTACAAAGGAAACCACCAACAACAATATCACATATTTTATGTATTTATAGTCATGTAAATCAGTTTTCCATGAAAAATAGGTCAGATATTCATAGTGTTTCATAGAGTACACCTGTCTAGGTTTTTGTTGCAAAATACTCAGCGGATTTTGCTACAGGATTGTGAAACAAAAATATAAATAATAGTAAAAAATAATTCTAAAATATGCTTTGACAATATCAGTGGAGTGTGAAAACTACTAGCATAAATCGCGCCTACTATGGTAATCGTCTACTGTTAGAATATTCGCTGAAATAGCCACAAAAACCCACGTAGAGACAAAGTGCAACAGCACACTCAAGATATGGTGAATTTTTAATGTAGCAGTTTCCATCTAATGTATTATAAAGTACACAAATTATTTTCTAATTAACATGAATTAATACAGTTTATCAATGATGTAAAGTGAAGGTCTTAGAGAACTTCTACAGAATGAAAAAAATGAAGAATGTCCAATTATTTTAAACAGAAGAGAGCATTTCCAATTATTATAATAGCATTGAAATGATATGGAAAATCTAGACAATTTTAGAAGATGGAAATCTTAATTTTCAATAATCAACTTAAAAATAGTCCAATAACCTTCGTAGGAGTTTGTTTAGTAGCTATGCATAGGTTTTCGCGCAGTATACGTAGCTGTTTGTGATGTATGCCGGTTGCGATGAAAAACTAATAGGATTTCTCCTTCTCTTTCAAGAATCAACATAAAAATAGTTCTGTAACCGGCGCGGGACTTAATCATAGGTCCACTCAGGTTTGAATAAGACATTGATAGCCGTTTTTTTGTTTTGTTTTTGTTTTCATAGGCTTGTGAAACAAGAAAAATATGACAACAGTAATAATAATATGAAAAGGAAATGGAATTTTGTATAATAATTAGAAAATCAAACTTTTAGCTATTATTAATATTTTAACAGCTTTATCCATTGAGAAAGAAGGTTTCTTAGTGTTGTTTCAAGAACATGTCTGCGTTCTAAGATGGTTTTGTCAGTATGTTTTATTAGAATTTTTGTGAAATTCCTGGTCAGATGCTATTATGGTTCGTGATAGCAGTAACTTGAATCTTCTATACTTGAATTAATCATTGAAAAATTAACTTACTTTGTTGTTGTTTTCCCCATGTTTCACACGACTCCGAAACGCAGATTTATCACATTTATAATAGCCACATTTTACCTGCCATTCTCTAAACAGTCCTGTGCAGTCCTTGTTGCGTCAGTTTATAAAGGCTTTTCATTTTTTTGTCTACCCCTTATGCTGAACTGTAAATTGAATTACTTACATAACTCGCTTTACCACACATTTATAAAAATGGTTTCGCTTTTTTTTTGCTTTCAACTAAATTGGAACGAACAAGGCGTAAAGATTGTCGAATAGGGACCTGCCATCCTATTTGTGGACCATTATTTAACCTTAAGTGGCCTCACTTTGTGGCGTATTTGGACAAGAATGGAACAGTCTTAACGTGAGGCAAGTTTAGTCTTCTATTAATGATCTGTAATCCATCAGGCTGATAATTCCTCACAGCGACACTGTTAGCAAACTGTGAGTCAGTTATATAAAACACGTGAAAGAAAAGCAGTAGGCATTCTTTATTTAATAAGCATACGTAACAGTAAAACTATAAGTACGTTTTCAAACACATTTCTTCTGAACTATTTTTACACCAACGTGCTCGTGAACTCGCAACGTTGTTGGTTCGAGTGTTCCAATAAAACATGCATATCGCACAGAAAAAATGTAGACACAAATATTATCACATGTTGAAATTCGTTTCAGTATTTTCTGCTATATTTTATATAACAAAAGTTGGGCGGAATCGCTTTTTTCACTCTGTTTATTTTAACAGATTGGAATAAAAAAACAAGTCAATAACTTGAGCTTTAAACGTTATTTCTTCCTACTGTATTGGCAATTAAGCCAGAGTGGTTAATATTTCATCAGAACTAAGCTCGAATAATCTAATTGTGAACAAAATAAAATATTCAGTTACCAATCACATTAAACAGATTAGTTCATCTTTGTAAATTTGTCATTACCCTCTTCTGTCATCCCCTGGTCTTTTTTTCTTTTCTCTTTTATGTTTGAGATGTTGTTAAGGGAGGGGATATTTCTTTTTTTGGGGGGAGAGGGTTCAGATAATACGTGCAAATAGGAAAATCAGGTTTTTAAACTTATTTCTGTGACATATTTCTCTGCTCCCCAGTGGCTCAACGGTATGTCTGCGGACTTACACGCTAAAATCCGGGTTTCGATACCCGTGGTGGGCAGAGCACAGATAGCCCATTGTGTAGGTTTGTCCTTACTTCAAAACAACAACAACATATTTCTCTCTAGTTGCTGTTTGGTCAAACGACCTGGATTTCTGTGTACCTCCCTACCTAGCTATTGTTGGATTGCTTGGTTTTATTCGAGGAAGCCTAGAAGCAAGGAAAATTCGTTTTACAACAAACATTCATTACCCACGTGATATGGTTGTTGCCCCGTCAGGTTCTTTATTGCTACAAGACCAAAAACTCGACAAGGAGAAGCGATAAAATGCACATGGGAGTGGCTCTTTTCAGGCCATTTCTATGGGTGGTGAAAAAACATCGTTTTTTTTCCCTATTTTTAATTGGAAATATTTCGCTTTAATCATTCGTTATGACCATATAGTCTTGTTCCCATAAGCAGTTTCACAGCTGTCGACATTATACTATTTTTATTTTTACATAAATATTCTTTTAAAATAAAACCAATCCTATATCTAGCTACCGATATGATGGTCGTAGGTAAAATAATGAGTTACTAGATTTAATGGGGAGAGTTTGCTTTGTTTTTCGCGCAAAGCTACTCGAGGGATATCTGCGCTAGCCGACCCTAATTTAAGAGTTGAAGACAAGAGAGAGGGCAAGTAGTCATCACCACTCACCGCCAACTCTTGGGCTACTCCTTAACCAATGAATAGTAAGATTGAGCGTCACACTATAACGCCCTCACAACTGAAAGAGTGAGCGTGGTTGGTGTGACGGAGATTCGAAGCCGCTGCTCTCAGATGTGCCTCAACCACTAGGCCATGCCGGGCGAGAGATTTATTTATTTATAATAAAGCAAAAAGCTACACAATGGGATATCTGTGCTCTGCCAACCACGAGTATCTGAACGAGTTTTTAACTGTGTGATTCTGTAAACATACAGCTGTGTCACTGGGGGGCACAGTGAAGAGGTACTCGGTTATATATTCATCATTTATGATAAAATTTTCGGAATGTTTGTTGCATTTTTGTTCAGACGTTTTTGGAACCAATCTATTGATCTATTAAGAAGTCTCGTTGATTACGTAACGTTCTGTAGAAATGTTATAAATGTAATACTGGAAACCCTGATTACTGTGTTTCGTATTTTCTGTGAGATATTTAGTTTTGTGATTACTGTTTCTTATTCTCTGTGAGATACTTAGTTTTGTTGTTTTGAAATAAGCACAAAGCTACACAATGGGCTATCTGTGCTCTGCCCACCACGGGTGTCGAAACCCGGATTTTAGCGTGTAAGTCCGCAGACATACCGCTGAGCCACTGGGGGTATTTAGTTTTGTGATTACTCTCATATTTTCTGTGAGATATTTAGTTTTGGGATTACTGTGTTTCGTATTTTCTGTGAGATATTTAGTTTTGTGATTACTCTCGTATTTTCTGTGAGATATTTAGTTTTGTGATTACTCTCGTATTTTCTGTGAGATATTTAGTTTTGTGATTACTGTATTTCGTATTTTGTGTTTTAGCTACATTTTGAAATTATTACATTTTGATATTTATAACTATCCATCTTTAAAATTGAAATTTACGTTTATATAGCTAAGAATAAATTGGAGCGAAATTTGAACTAAACGGAATTACACGGTTCTAAACTGGATATGTGGGAAGATTACATATCACATACTTGGTAATGTAGGGTGTTGCGTAGAATCGATTAAGAACCTCTTTTGATCACCAGAAGGAAGCTTTTGAATTTCCGAAATTTTCTTTAGTAATGTATTTCATTATTTTGCTGTTGAAATATTTTGTTACATTTTAAAAGCTCTAAAGTTTTAGTTTTCTTTTTCAAAAGTGTATATTTTCTTCGTTTTCCAGCACATGCAAGAATTGTGTTAAAACTTTCTGTAATAATGACCGAAGTGTGAATTTAGGTTCAAACGTTGTTGTTGTTGTTGTTTTGAATTAAGCACAAAGCTACACAAAGGGCTATCTGTGCTCTGCCCACCACGGGTATCGAAACCCGGATTTTAGCGTGCAAGTCCGCAGACATACCGCTGAGCCACTGGGGGGCAGGTTCAAACGTAGATTGTGAATCTGAAGCACTTAACGTCTCTCTCAGCTCCACGATGATGTAGTTTTCATTGTGAATCTGAAGTACATGTACTTAACGTCTCTCTCAGCTTCACGATGATGTAGTTTTCAGTGTTTTTTTCGAACCAGTTTATCTTTGTTGTAACATTTCTCATATATCTTTGATAATGTTTATCGGCGACTGCTAGTGGTGGCGCAAGACATTAACACACTTAACAGTTAGTTGGAGCCCCAGATACGTTAGCATGCTTAACAGTTAGTTGGAGCCTCGGATACATTAGCGTACCTAACAGTTAGTTAGAGCCCCATATATATTAGAACACTTAACAAATAATTGGAGCCCCAGATACATTAGCACAGTTAACAATTTCTTGGAGCCTCAGATAATTTAAAACACAGAATGTTTTTATTATTTTCACGAGAACATTAGTGTAGTACTTATTTGAAAAAGAAATATATACAAACATTTTCACTGAATATAAACCAAATACACATCTCTCGGTAAGGGATGGACATTTAAAAATGGCAGCAGCGGAACACGCTTCATTCAGACACGCCTTAAGTGTGTGCGCATGCGTTTAATTAGCTGTCAAGTGTAGTTCACGCACAGCGTACATCATTTGAACGAGATAACGGCGCAACGATGTTAGCATGCGTGTAGAAAGAACGCTTTGATAAGTGTATTATGCTCATGTATCTTCTGGTTTGTAGAAATAATGCAATTAGTATATTTTTAGGGAATAGGTAAGAGAGAAAACATGTTCATGCTCAGGGCCCTCTAGGGGGCTATTACCGACCCAACAACTGTTTTCACTTGGGCCGCAGTAGCAGGATGTGCCTTGTAAACATCCTTCTATTTGTGTTTTTTACATTTTAACAAAACTTGACTCATGTGTCACCAATGTGAAAGACATATGTTTAACTAATTAACACACAGTAAAGCGACTTTGATCATTTACTTCCCAGTTATTTCCCCAAAATGAGGTGTCCGGAAGGGTCACCTGTTTTAACCACTCGCACTACTATGCAGTAGTGTGTTGTCAGTCAATTAGCCACTAGACACTAAAATGACGTTACGTAAGAAAACTTAACGTTGCAATTTATACTGCCATGATGTTAATAAAACGTGCCCATGCCACGAACCACGAGAAGAATTATTCAAAAGCAAGGAATAAAAATATTTGTTGTTCTGAATTTTAGTTTCATTTACTCTTAGAAGACAACATTTTGTTTTTGTGCAGAGTAAATAATTTAGGTTAGGCTTTGTACAGTAAAACCTTTAATAATCATATTTGGACTAGAATGCTAACTTTATGGATTATTTTACTGTCTCCATATTAACACTACATTCTATTAGTCATTTCTTCTCTTCGTTATCATTTATCTCATTTTATTTGTTAAGAACTCGCGGCCGGCGAAGCTGAGGTTAAACTGAATAGATGGGGTACTCCCAACACAGTTTGGGTTTGATTTGTTTTGAATTTCGCGAAAAACTACACGAGGGCTATCTGTGCTAGTCATTCCTAATTTAACAGTGAAAGATAAGAGGGAAGGCAGTCGTCACACCCACCGCCAATTCTTGATCTATTCTTTTAACAAATAGTGGAATTAATCATCACATTATCATTATCGTGGGTATAAGGGTGACCATGTTTAGTAGGAGTTGGATTTGAACCTGCAGCCCGCAAAATGCGAGTCGAGTGCCCTAATCACCAGGTCATGCCAAGGCCCCACAGTTTGGATCTTACTTCTGCCCGTATTTCAAAAAGCCAGGGCACGTTAGATAATGGCTTACCTTATCATTTATGCCCGGATGCTGGAGTTTGTATTTTGGCTGTGAGTGTTTTGTTTTTAATGTTTTTTCGTCATGGAATTCAATTATTTAATTTTATTTCATTAAGTTTCTTCTAAGGTTTGGTAACGTTGCGTATAATTCACGCTGTCCTTCCTTTTGACGTATTCTCTATTTTTTTCAGATTTTAACTTGCCTAAACAGATATCTTTGTGTGTGTGTGTAATATATCTAAATGTTTTTCACACTCTCTATCGTCTTAACGGTTAGTCTCAGAAAACAAATATATATCATAATTCTTATTTTCAAACATTCATTACAGAAAGATTATTAATATTTCAGTTCCTAAAATTTCATATCGATATCACTTTGTCAGTCTTTGTGCTGAACGGTAAATCTGAGAAGAAGAAAAAATTGTTCAAAACAAACATGTTTTTATTGTGAAAGACTTTCACTGTTCATACCTTCGAATCTAAGTGATTTGGTTGACTGCACGTTTTACATTTTTTCATTAATATTTTCAGAAAATTTCCCAAATTCTTTCGAAGGGCATCTGCTAGTCATTAATATTAAGACTTTGTTTTTTGTTTGCAACAGAAATATTTTACAAAATCGCATTAATTGTCGTTACTTTTCAGTTTCTGCTTTAAAATATTCTAATTTGTATGTTGTTTATATCCGTTTTTATGATCACGAAATTTCCTAAAGTTTATCGAAAGAAGTTCTCGTGTTTTGTTGCTGTTGATCGAGAGGTTCAGTTTTGTTTATTCAATCATTTTCCCCTAGGTTAATATTTGTTGATATATTTATTTTGTTTCATGATGTGTTTTGCCAATTGCAGTAGTGATCACTTTTGACTATAAATCGTTAAAATAAAACACTGCAAAGACCAAAAGATTTATTAGTGGCCTCGATTCTCACTTTTTAAAATGGCATTACTTTTGTTAGGCTAGGCCTCGTGATTTTTGCTAAATTTTTCATGGTCGAGATCAACTTATATCTAACAAATAAAGTTATTCTTAATAAGTAAAAGAAACAACAACAAACTATTTTATGTATTTATTTTCATAAAATATGACAAACGTAAAAGTAATCCGAGAATAATGATTTTGCTCATCGGATTGTTTTTTTCCTTTCCGTGGTAAAACGAAACACACCTGATTTCATATAGCAATATTTATATGGCTTTAAAAATGTATAATTTATTAAGCAAACAATTTCAAGAACCTCAAAAGAGATTCCTGAGATATTTTTCCAGATATGTGGTTTGTTCCCGAGTGACGTGAACTTCGTGAACATAAGCTTACACAAGCTCTGTATAGCTAGTGTGCGAGTTACAGAATTATACAGTAATTTTCTTCTGATTCCTTTAACCTTTAATTTATTCCTGTTACGGAGTATTATAACTATGAATTCTTAGCTACTTATCAAAGTATTAATTCACCTTCTAGTTCGAGCACGTTGAATGTGAGTATGGTTGTGTTACAAAACGACATGAGCGACTCCTAACGGTTACTTTAAATATTATGTTGCGAAAGATTGGGCAAATTGTGGTGTTAGCTAGTCAAATAAGATATAACTTCATGCCATAACTAATAAATAAAACCTTTCCTTGATTTAAACATGTTGGTTCACAAAATATAATTAGCATAAATTATTTCTATTTATTGCTCCATATTACTTTCGGTCTAGATAAATGGTTCGATTTAAAATATTGTGTTTTTATTTCTTGTTCATAATTTCTTTATTTATTCAAATTATTAACTTTGAGATTTATGTTGTATTGTTTATTCACGTTTGTATCAAGTCCTGTGTGTTTGCGTGTGATAATTTTGTGTCCTAATTGTTTAAAAGTTTTACTTTGGATGTCTGCTGTTGTTACAGTTTAATTAATCGGTTTTCGTTCGACTCTGGCTTCAGGGACATTTTGTTTTACTTACAAATAATTAGGTAAGCCATAACTTACTGTTTCATGCTTACTCCACGTTGATACACACAAGTTTAAAATCTTCTCTATCTAGTGGAACATAGTTCTTTGGTCTGAGTTATTCCCAAACCGAGACAGAGATCACTACATTTCTAAGACAAATTCTTAACAAATATAAACAGGACCTATTATTTGGAATGAGTAATAAAGCTTACCTAAAAATATGAAGGCTAAAACGGATTGATTACAGACAAGATTCATTGACACAAATTAAAGCCGAACCTTTTATTTACTCTTTTTATGCAAATTACGACAAATTCATGTTATTTAATTACTGAATAAATACCACTTATAAAACACTTTTGAGTTAGAAATTGTTGAAATAAAAGTAGAATTATTATTTTTCATTAAATAAGGAAATTTGGCACATCTGTATGTCTTTGAACTTATTCTGCTAGACCCCGGGTTTCTATACTCCTGGTAGGCCCAGCATGGCCAGATGATTAAGGCACTCGACTCGTAATCTGAGTGTCGTGGGTTCGAATCTCCGGCATGCCAAACATGCTTGCTCTTTCAGCCGTGAATACGTTATAATATGACGGTAAATCCCACTATTCGTTGGTAAAAGAGTAGCTCATGAATTGGCGGTGGGTGGTGATGACTAGCTGTCTTTTCTCTAGTCTTACACTGCAAATTTGAGGGCGGTAGCATAGATAGCCCTCCTGTAGTTTTGAGCGAAAATAAAAGACAATCAAACAATATATTTATACTAATTTACAAAAAAGTAACATTTTACGAATGTAAATTCTGGCTCTATTTACTTTGTCGGTGAGGAAGTCAGTAATATAGAGATTTTATTCCCCGTATAATGTCGAGACAGCTCAACTAGCTATGTGATCACAAGCGGGATTAAGTGATACGTCCATAACCATCCCTAACATTTGTGGTTCCTTTCTTGAAGTTCAATAGCCAGCTCCAAAGTGTTTTTTTTAACTAAACGACAATTATTGTCCTTATACTTGTTTGCTTACTTTTTATAAGATGGCGTTCATGGGTTACTAGGTTAGAGTGTATTCTAAAGCTTCGTAAATCAATTTTATATAAAATAATAATACAACAGGTAGTCAAAGATCGTGAAGGCTATTTTGTTCTATCAAATAATGATAAACTAAGTTATAGCTACTGCCAGAGCTGGACAAGCTAAAGGCCTGTTGATGAACAAAAGTAAAAGTCTCGGTTTCGGCTATTCACTGTTTTTTTATACATTGGGACAATCTATATAGCTGAAAAGCGGCATATACACCGGAGATACAGCGACTATGCCAGTAGCTCTTTATATCTCTCTTCTGATGACCTGCAGATAAAAAACTCCAGATGGCTTTTGTATGGCTTTAGTGTTGCCGTCTATGTCATCTACACATAAAGTGCTAGTGCACCCTCTGATTTCACGTTCTAAGACATTAACATCACGTTACTCTATTTAATTGGAATTAAGGACACAGCACTTATTTTAAAACTTTGTTCTAAGGCAAAATATTTTAAGCACACGAAATTAGAACGCTAAAATCCAAGGTCCTGTTCCCCATGGTAAGCTCAAAAAATAGCCTAAAGTGTCTTTGGGCTGAAACAAACAATTTCTACAATTCCTATTGCTTCCCCCTTGTCGTGTATGTAAAATTTTCTCATTAGTTTTTATTACTGTTTTAGCCCCCAATCCTTCAAGTAGCTCTGCGATACACACCACTAAAAATCGAGTTTTGTTACTCGTTATAGCACGGCAACAGAGAGGTTATTGTGTGCATTAGTGATTACCAATAAACAAACTTTTTTAGAATTAATAATATAATTATGAAAGTATGCTTTTAAGCATATTCAATTTTTTTTACTCTTATCTAATTCCAACTATTTAAATCAATTCTATGGTGCTTAATCTTATGTCTTTTATGTCATTAAACGACAATGTAGGAAATGTTTTCTTTACACTGGAATTTGAATTTTTTTCTTATTGGTAATGCTAATATACATATATATAATTTTTTTCTCACAGGTGTTGTAATTGTCATAGGTGGCGCCATCTATCCTAATGGATGGGGAACTAGGGAAGTGCGTGAGGTGTGTGGAGGAATATCCGATTCTTACTATCTAGGTAAGATAAAACCTCGTAAATAGGAGGAAACACGAGACGATTTGTTTTAGGTCAGTGATGTATCTTCGTAAATTAACTCAAAGATGTAGTAATAATTTCGTCCAGCTTATGCAGGCTTTTGTATTTTAAATAATGAAATAGAAGCGAATAACTTTCTTCACGAAATACTTCTTTTCAAGATATACACAACTGAGAATAAAGTTATGTTTTTTCTCGATAATCTTTGCTGTTGTACTGAAGAAAGAGTAATCACGTAATAGAGGCTTGAGTTAATCCTTGCTACAGGTTTAAGTTTGAAAAAACAAAAAGCCTGAATCCAAATAAGAAGGTATGAACTTGTTCTACAGCTTCCATTGCGAAATATTTTTAGACAGCGTGTCTCATTATAATGTTTACAGGACTTAAATTGTGTAAGACATTATTAATAATTCGTTTTAAACTATATATTTTAAGACATTTATTGCGCCTCAGTGGTTCAGTAGCAGGTCGTGTTACGATATCCTTTGTGGGAAAAAAACAGGCAGACCGTGACATAATTTTGCGTTTAACAACAACGAAACGGTCAATTAAATAGGGTACTTCTCTAGCTTATATTACGTAAATCGTACTTTAGTACATCGTTATACAAATACCTGTGCCTATAAATTCTGACAAAGTTTCAGCAGATTTTAAGAAGATTTGATATTATATTTAAGTTCGATTTCTGTTTTCCACGGCTTGGAATGGCCAGGTAGGTTAAGGCGTTCGACTCGTAATTTGAGAGTTCGTGGGTTCAAATCTCTGTCGCACCAAACATGCTCGCTCTTTTAGCCGTGAGTGCGTTATAATATGACGGTCAATCCCACTATTAGTTGGTAAAAGAGCAGCCCAAGAGTTGGCGGTGGGCGGTGATAACTAGTTGTCTTTCCTCTTGTCTTACAGTGCTAAATTAGGGCTAACGCAGATAGCCCTCATGTAGCTTTGCACGAAATTAAAAAAAAATTACCCACCTACACGCAAAAAAGTGTATATTTCAATTAATATCGTTTTAGAAGCTATTCATAACTTTTAGTTCCGAGAACAATTTAAAGTGTAAGGTAATAAAAGGTGACCCAAGATGCATGTGTGTTGTTGATTCACTCGAGTAACTGATATGCACCAGTTCTAGAAAGAACAGTAGTTAGCAATTTTATGTATGTGTTTTAAGTGGCCTCTGACGGCACTTTGTAACGAACACTTTGTGTATGTTAAGTATTTCATATTCTATATATACATCCACAAATTTTAACGAACTAATGAATAAGTAATTTTGATAAAGAAACAAGCAAGATTTGATTTTTTTTGTTTCACAAGCGTTAGCGTAGCCTAATGGCGACCAAACTCTGCTAAGACTTTTGTGAGGAAAGAATCGGACATAACCTAAGGTTGGGTAAACTAGATGCAATTTTTTTAGGGATTGGCATAGCGCAAGGCAGCCGAAACGGTGCTAAGATTTTCAGAGATTGTAAGGGGCAATGTTGTTTTTTATTAAGCACAAAGTTACACAAAGAGCTGTCTGTGCTCTGTGTCACCACGGGTATGGAAACCCGATTTCTAGCAGTATAAGTTCACAGATATGCCGCTGTACCTCTGGGTGGGCCCCCCAGTGGCTCAGCGGTATGTCTGCGGACTTACACGCTAAAATCCGGGTTTCGATACCCGTGGTGGGCAGAGCACAGATAGCCCATTGTGTAGCTTTGTGCTTAATTCTAAACAACAACAACAACCTCTGGGTGGCGTGAGACGCAAAGGAGCCAATCTGGTTCCTTCCTGAAGTGTCTTGTTTTTTTACGGTTTTATTAATTACTAATTCGAACCAGTTTGAAAATTCGAAACCGCTACCCAGTTTTTAGTTCTCCTTCAAAATTTTTTTTTATCACAAATTTAAAATAATACCTTACATTTAACTTTCGTTTAGTCTTAAGTAAAGCTTGTGACAGAAATGAAGCCCAATAATGATACTCTTCACATCCAATTTTCGATTTTATTTATTTTCAGGGACTTGTCAGCTATCCTGGTCCTTCTATTTGATGGGTGCTGGTGTTGTCATGCTGTTACTTTGTTCTTTCCTATCTCTCTGGGCTTCGAGGATCAAACCACATTCATACCGGATATGACCTATAGGAAGGGGCTTTGCAAGCGTTTAACTTTTCTTAGGAAGAGCTTTTTCGAACTACTGGAGAAGGAATAGTGGGGTAGAGAGTAGATACGTGTGGTTAATTTCAATACGACAACTTATGTTTATAAAAAATAAATTAAAAAATTCGCAGCAATTTCATCGCTAATATACAATAACAAATGTTGGAGTTTTTGCTACCTTGAGATTTTTACAAAGAAACTTGATAGTTTTGATAAGTAAATTGTGGACTCATGTCTTTTTGTTTTTCAAAGAACAAGGTTTCATTCCGTTAGGATAATATTAATATTTTTTGTATATTCGAAGCCAGACCAAATATGAAAAAAATGTCCTACATACAACTGACTCTTTCATGAAATGTATTTGAAAGCAAAGGTTAATAAAGGACAGTTTAAATATTAATTTATAAAATTGATGCCGATTGGCTGATATTATCGGACCGTCATGTGTATTTTGCACGTGAGTGACATTTGTAATTACAGGGGTTCGACTCCCCTCGGTGGGCTTAGCAGATAGCCCTTTATGGCTTTGCTATACGAAAAACACACACTTGTAATTACAGAAATATATATGTATATATTAGGGATGTTTATCTATTAGATTTTCACGTTTAATAGACTAATTAGTAATTTACTATTTTGTTGTATGCTATTTTCGTTTTTATTGGAATACAACTATTTAAAGAACAACTATCATTAATAAATTCTACAATATATCCAAGATTTTAATCCCGATTTGACGGGGAAAGAATTACACACAATTAAATATATTGACTTTTTTTCAGAATTAAATGAATTAATTATTCCAATTTATGCATTCTCCATTTTTTATGAAACAATGATATATAAAGGCTAAAACATTTTTAACCAAATAATCTTAGTATTTTGTGATTTAAAGTATCACACATTATAATATTTTAACTATCCACTCCACTCTCCCCTTTAGGGTAACGTATACTATTATTTTTTAAAGACACGGGTTTAACCATTTCTTTGTATTGGGCTTGGCATGGCCAAGCGCGTAAGGCGTGCGACTCGTAATCCGAAGATCGCGGGTTCGCGCCCACGTCGCGCTAAACATGCTCGCCCTCCCAGCCGTGGGGGCGTATAATGTGACGGTCAATCCCACTATTCGTTGGTAAAAGAGTAGCCCAAGAGTTGGCGGTGGGTGGTGATGACTACCTGTCTTCCCTCTAGTCTTACACTGCTAAATTAGGGACGGCTAGCACAGATAGCCCTCGAGTAGCTCTGTGCGAAATTCCAAAACAAACAAATAAAATTATTTGTATTATTGCCTTTTATTAGGCTCCACCCACATTTGTTTATTATTCGTCTTGAACACAGTTTCCCGAAATTTAAAATTTTGTCATTCACGCTCTCTTTAATAAAAATAGTTTCTTGCACGCCCTTTCTATTTATGAACAACTGAAAGAGCGAGTAAAGTGACGAGATCTAGCACACGTATACACATTGGAAGGAAATGTACATTTTAGAAATTACTTATCATTTTCACTAATGAGAAAAAAAATATTAAAACGTTTTTTGTTTGTTTGTTTTCTTCATTATTGCGCTACTGGCTCTTCTCTTATCACTTGTGTCCCACCCTGTAAGATATCTTTTTGCGTCTCTTTGGAAGTGGCAAAGTTTGGGAAACTCTGAGCTAGAACAGTAGAAATATGTATGCAGTCAGTATCATAACAGTTTTAGTGTAAAGTTAGCAGCACTGTACAATTTAAAGTGAGTATTATTATAAAATACTGTGTTATTTTTTAACGTTTCCATCACTATATGAATTTTATCATTCTGAAAATAAATTTGAACTCAAGCAAATAATTGTATTTTTTCTGTACTCACTGTTCTCAAACTATTTTGCTTCAGTTTCCTAAATCTTATTTTTATAACTCGTTTCCTATGCCTCAGTGGTAAGCTTCAAAGTTTATAACGGTAAAAATTGGGGATTCGATCCCTGTATTAGATGATTCTTATTGCATTTTTGCGCCCAAGCTAACAATGTATTAACAATGTAGTAGGAATTGTGATAACACTTTAAATTGAATATAAAATCAGCAATTACAAATCAATTAACGTATAGATTCTGTTAAAACAGAATTGTGGCAAAATTAAACATTTGTTACACAAATATCAGCAATATACATATCATCGAGGCTTGGACAACTCGGAAATGAATTGTACCCCAAGTCTCTTTTTGTAAGTCCACGAAGTTGGTCATCAGGCGTTTGTCGTATTTACTAAATCCGTTTGTTATTTGGATACACATTAACCATCAGGGCATCAGGTTTCATCCCAGTCACGTGGGCCCCACGTGTAGGAATTCATTTTTCACACTTGTACAGATAAAATATTTCACTTTATTCCATGTTACCCATAAGCTCAACCGATAAGTCTGCACGCACATGATGCTAAAAATCGGGTTTTGATATGTGGGGAGAACACAGATAGCCCATTATGCAGCTTTGTACTTAATAATAACCAAGATACTCTCTTTGTTATTAACTTTAACTATGTAAAATAACAAGTAAGAAGTATTAAAATCAAGATAATTTTTATCACGAGTATCACGTTGTTTTATTATTTTGCAAGGGAGAGATATAAAATTAGGAAAGTGAAATTATTAAAACTTATTGATAGCAGCTAAAACTTTCAATATGAGCAAAAACCTTATGCTCAAGTAAGTTAAAGACAAAGTGACTTATCCCTAGAATTTACATCTTTGTGCAAATTAATCGAAACAAGACGGAAAATTACGATTTTTTTCAATGTTTTGTGTTTTATTTCTGAGAATCCAAAAATTACTCGCAAGTTAATACATGATATGACCGCCTTTATTTTTCAGAAGATCATTAATCCACTTTGGCATCGAGTCTACGAGTTGACTGCAATCTTTATTAATGTTTAGATCGCAGTACCACACCTCAATTATGGCCTCAATTAGCTTATCTTTCATGGTGCAGTCTTTTCCCCGAAGTCTTTTTACAAATTGCCCAAAGATTTTCAATAGGATTTAAGTCCGGAGAGTTTCCAGGCCAGTCCAGTACCTTTATTCACTTTGTTGTCATAAAATTCTTCACAAGTTTCGATGTGTGGCACGGAGCCAGATCTTGCTGAAAAATGCCAGATCCATCCGGAAATTTCTTTTTCAATTCTGGAACGACTCTTTTCTGCAAAACTTCGATGTACTGTGACCCTCCCATCATATCATTTACGATATGTAAGCCTCCAACGCCATAGTAGCTCAAAAAGCCCCAAAATATCTTCTTTAAGGGATGTTTTACGAACTGATTGATGTGAGATTTTCGAAGTTTCTCACATGGAGATCTGCAAACATGCAAACTTCTTTGACCCTGTAGGAAGAAATGAGTCTCGTCACTGAATAACACTTTCCTCCATTGTTCTTGTGTCCAGTTCTTGTATTTCAAACCCCATTGATGCCGTTTTTTCTTCATTGAGTTGATAAGAAGTTGTTTTTTGATTGGTCTCCTTGCCCTCCTAACGCAATTTCGAATGACGTAATATTCCTCAAAATTTCGTCATATATCCCAAAAATAGATCGACCGGACTGCACAACACAACTAATGACGCCGTCTGTGTGAAAAAATGACTATTAAAGGAAATCAGCTGGTCCAGTGAGCCTACACCGGCCGCCATACTGAAAATATTGTAAAATGACCATTTGTTTCAGTTAATTTGTACAAGGATGTAACTATACCCACCCCATCTTATTATGGTGGAGCTTGTGATGTGTTCGTTCAAAAATATGATCTCAGAAACAACCGCACCGATCATCACTAGTAATAACTGGGTATTTTTTTTATAGCTAGGGAGTAGTTTTACAGCTTAACAATAAATAAAACAGTTGAAATTTCCATTACAAAATGATATGTTTCAGATTTAACCGGTAAGAATTGTAAACAAGAAGTTTTAAATATAAGACAATCAAACAGCGAACTAAAAAAAATTATTTGCTTTTCTTTAGTGAAAATCTCATGAGTGTTGCAACAGAAAAGTTAGACACTTTCATTGAAAACTGATTCACAAAAAAACACTTCAATAAGACCCACTCTGTGATAAACTACTGTGATGACAGATCATTTTTAAACTAAAAATTTCAATAAAATCATTTTTCTCATGGATGATGGACACTATTGAATGTCAGGTACGAGTACGTTGTCATATAATTGTCGGACATTTCCAGAAAAAGCCTCAGATCCAATAACCTTCCACAGGAGCTAGCAGTTATACCTATCTAGAGGTCGGATATTTCTGCCAGTATTTTATTGAACTGCACCCTAGGGTCTCAGTAACAGAGCGGAATGACTGTGGACTTACAACGCTAGAAATTAAGTTTCGATACACGCGTGTAACAGAGCACGGATAGCTCATTGTGTAGCTCTGTAATTAACTTCAAACAAGCAAACAAAAATCACAGACCAGAGAGAAGATAGCCAGCCAGTTGGTCTCTCCATCGCTATGGTTGTATTCGCCTATAGTTACTGTATAACGTCAGTTTTATAACGCGCTCACAACAGAAAGACTTTCACTATCAGGAGGAATCGCGGCATTGGTAGACTTCGTAATTTCTCCAAAAGGGGACCAAATGCTACCTGGAGGGATCGCTTGCTTTTACCAATCGCATCAACAAACAGAGTAATATGCTGTCTGTCAGGGAATCAGTAAACACTGAAATGAAGTCACATAAGAGACACTTAACGTTCAATCTGTTCTACCGTGACGTCAGTAAAACGTGCGCAAACCATGAATCGCGAGAAGAATTATACATTCTGTTAGGCTGTAACGCAGTATGACACAGGAACTTTAAAAGCAAGAATAACATTTTCCACTCTTAATATTGGTTCTGTTTGCTCCCGAAAGAGAAAAATTTTGAAGACCCTGCAGAAGAAAATCTGGGATGTATTTCATGGATCGAAACAGACTCGATGAGTGAATCTGAGATACTGAAAAAATATATACCTTTAAAGAAACGTTGTCGAAAGAAGTTACCATGTTTTTAATAATATTTTTTAACTCAGTATTCTGTAGCAAGCTTTATGAGATCTGATAATCGTACAATGTAAATAATAATAAAATAAAAAACGTCTAAATATTCGTTCATTAATGTTGTCCTTCTTTTTCTTTCTTAGATTGAAAAAAGCGTATGTTCAAAAGAAATATAACACACCAAGCGCAAACCAGAAGTCCAATAATAATAAATATATAATACTGGCCTGTGTAGCTAACGTTAGCAATAATAATATCCATAATACAAATATTTCTCTCAGCACTTTGAAGTCATTTGTGTATTATAAGGGTTCGGTAAAATTTCACTTTTTTTCAGTTTGACAAATGTAGCCCAAAAGGTTGCGATGGGCGATGTTGACTATTTAACTGCCTTCCCTCAGTAATTGGCTAGCGCATATACCTTTATGTAGTTTTGTGTGAAATGTAAACAAAAATTAGAAAATTTCTCTCAAAATCTTTATTACATTAAACAGATGCATATATAGTTTTCATCTAGTGACATGAACTGAAAAAAAAACAACTGGTGAAACACACGTCTGTAACAGAAACTTTATTATTATTTGCAATGTTTCAGGCAGAAGCCTTTTGTAAGAAAATTTAAACCATATTATATAAAAGAAAAAAAAAGGCTTAGCTAGAATCGTTGATTGTTTTATTCATTTGTTTTGGAATTTTGCGCAAAGCTACACGTAAGCCATCTGCGTTAGTCATCTCTAATTTAGCATTGTAAGACTAGAGGGAAGGCAGCTTGTCATAGCCAACATTTGGGCTACCAACGAACAGTAGGATTGACCGTAACATTATAAGGCTCCTATGGCCGAAACATGTTTGGTGTTACAGGGATTTGAACCCGCAACCCTTAAACTAAAATCCGAGCGCATTAACCACTTGACCATGCCAAAGCCCACAAAAATTAGAATATAAAGAGATTCTGCGAGGAGTACGTTAACAAAAATATTTTTAGAAGAAACATTGTTGAAACTATTCTATAAACATTTATTAAATAAAAAACGGGAAATAAGTAGTCAAATGATAGAAACAGGATTTTGGAAATTAAAATTATACAGAAAAGTAAATAACATAAATTCGGAAGATGATAAAATAGTAATTTAATAACAATACTAATTATCAGGGAAATATGTAGACATGTCAAGTTAGCAGGAGTGATGCCATGATACCAACAGAAGCTGAAAAGACTTTAAAGAAACATTTTAATTAATTCCGTGTGGTGTGAGAGAATTTGGTCTGAATATAACATAAATTTTTGATTGAAAGTGAAGAAAAACGACCTTTACGCTCTAGAGAAATATAAAATAAAATATATATCTTTTATTTAAAGCAACGTTTCGTCTTTGCTTCATTTTCAAAGTTAATATACATAACAGTTTCATATGTATAGATATTAATCATAAAGGAGTTACAAAGGTGAAACGTTGGTTTAAATAAAATATATATATATTACTCTATATTTATCTGGAGTGTAAAGGTTCTTTATTTCTTAATCTTATCAAAATATGCGAATCTCTCCAGTGTGCACGACAAATTTTGAAAGACAACTTCATGTTCTGAGCTTTTGTCATAATTTACAACAAAATACAATTTAAAAGAAGATGATATCTTCAATAGCCGCGGCACTTGAAATTATTTTAGCCAGGATCAGAGTAGATTAATCTATAATACCTTTTCTCCCTCTTTTTTTATTATCCTTATTGTTTTGTGCACGTGGGCCGCACATGTACTCGATTCAATTTTATTACTCGTCAAAATCTTTATCAGCTTAATAACTGAAATTATTATAGGTAGGATTAGAATAAACTAATTTATGAAACCTTGGGCGTAGTTAAATAATTAATGGGAAAAGTTTGACTTTCGGAGTCCAAAGCTGTGTGATGGAGCTATCAACTAAAAGTTTGTGTTTTAAAAACATTCGAAGCCATTCTACGAGCCTTTAGGCCACGACTGAAAAAAATATAATAAACCAGTCATGTATGTGGAAAAAAAAAGAGAGACAAATTAAAAAGCTAACAAATGCTTGTTAACTAATCAGTCAGTTTCTTTAGATTTACTATGAACGAATAGTTACTAAAATTACACAAAACGGGCTTTTTTTCAAGTATTTTTGTTTTGGTAACTTGAGAATCATTTCTAAAGAATTATACTGTTTTGGTCGTTCTCCGTAAGTGATTGTACGTTACATTGTGTCGTTTGTTCCGTCAAAAAAACAACAACAAAAAGTGTAACCTGTCAGTATTTAAAGAAATAAAATAGTATAATTTATAAGTATAAGTACATACAATAAAAACTGATATTTTTCGTATTTAATTTATTTTGCGATACGCGGCCGTTTCTAATTTTGAAGCACTTTGCAGCTGTTGATGTTTATTAAGTTGCAGTGATAACTATTAACTAGGCCTCGAAAATATTTACAAACTAATATTGTTGTTTCCCGCTGGTACAGCGGTAAATCTATGGATTTATAACGCTAAAATAAGGGGTTCGATTCCATTAGGTGGACTCAGCAGATAGCCCGATGTGGCTTTGCTATAAGAAAACATACGCCAGTATTTTTCTTATAAAGTATATTTTTAAGATAAAAGAAAAACAGAAATCCATATAAAAACATCAAATAACAAATAGGCCCGGCATGGCCAGGGTGTTAAGGCACTCGACTCGTAATCTGAGGGTCGCGGGTTCGAATTCCGGTCGCACCAAACATGCTCGCCTTTTCAGTCGTGAGGGCGTTATGATGTGACGGTTAATCCCACTATTCGCTGGTAAAAGAATAGCCCAAGAGTTGGCGGTGGATGGTGATAACTAGCTGCCTTTCCTCTTGTCTTACACTGCTAAATTAGGGGCTAGCACAGTAGCCCTCGCGTAGCTTTGTGCGAAATTCAAAAACAAACAAACCACAAATGCCATCGAAATGTATCAAATATATTAGCATATAAAAGCTGTATTGCAAACCTGCCTTATATAAAAGGCTTTATTTACACATTGCACTCGTTCAATTACATTTTAGTAGCCATTGTCCTGACATCTAGGTGCGTTCTTACAGAACATACCAAAATAATCCCTAGCCCCGCAAACTTTTAAAAATAAAGTAATTATGTTGCCATTATATAAGTTGTCATAAATTTATATTACTACATTTAAAATATAACTGGTTAACCAGTTAATAAGTTATCCAGTTAACTTATTCCTTAGTATATGAAACATCGTAAAAGCAGATACCAACAGATCCACAAAACGCCAAAGTATATTTGACATTAAGGGACCACCCATAAAAAGGGAATGACCTTGAAGGAGCTTTTTAAGTATATAAATTGTCAATTGAATATCGTCATACTCGAAGTCTTTACCAAAAAAGAAAAGCTGAGCATTATTTGTGTCAATACACGTAATTAAAATAGTTTCACGTTAATTTCAAACATACAAAAATTTACTAAAGCAAGTTTTATTTAATGTTCTGCGTTTGACGTGCTTTATCTACTGTTCCTCAAAGGGGATAAGAATGGGTTTCAAAAATATTTTACATACACGTTGGAAAGAATAAAACACAAGGGACTGAGGGACGGAGGAAGTCCAAAGTGAATAAAAATTGTTTGACCATAAAAGAAGCCTTAAAACATTATTTTAAAGTTTCACACGATAACAAATAATATACGATGCAAACAAAACACATATTAAATTGTTTACTGTGTACTACAAAATCCTAAGTCGAACAAATGAAAAGAACATTTCATATAATAACCAATTTACACGAAATACAAACATTTCCTTCCATGCTCAAACGCGTACAACACTCCTGTAAACAAAGGTTTAGTAATTTTTTGCTGATGAAAAATTAATAACTGTAATTACTGCAAAACTAACTGTTATTGATTATACAAATTCATAACATTTTAGAAGAAACATGATGTTTAAAAATATTCAAATAAATTCTGAGAAGTTTAGAAAAGAATAAATTATTTCGTCTTTTGATATCACGTATGACCGTTTTGGTGATTGAGCTTTATAAAATATTATAAAACATGCTATCTTCTCTCATGCTTTTGGTAACTTTAATAAATCGTTAAAAACACAAACTTAAACTATACATTTCTGAACTTGGTAACTGACATACTCAATAATTCATCAAGCACTATAAGAAACTGACTACTTAATCAAAATACCTTCCTGATTTTGTCTATGACACATTTTGTGTCAATGAGTTATTTTATAAATTTACAAGAAAGCTCTAATAATTAAGATCCGAACTTTTCGTGTTATGTTAAAACTTCCTCTAAGTAAAAACAATAAGAATGTCTGAACCAAGAAACTAGGAGCATGATTTACAGTTATGTTATTAGAACCTTTCTTTTTTTTAATGTCATTTCTCCAGTGTTCTTATTAGCGAAAACTCTTATGTTTGGGATTGAAATATTCCCTTCTCGGTTTTTAGGCTACTTTTGTTTATGCAACAGTGCCAGGAATAATCTCAGTTCGTTAAAACATCTTTGTCAAAACGTATCTTTGTTTATCAAACGTTGTTTACACCACAGAAGGTATCTAATCTTAATATTTCACACTTATGTTATGATAAATTATAAGTCAACTGAATCTCATCGTATGTTGCTCTGGTGTAATATTTCTTACGTTAGCCAGTTTTCAGGTTCGTTCAAAAACAGCACCTTTAGAAACTAGAAATGGGTTATTTGACGTTTTATTTTTAATTACAAAGCTACACAATGAGTTATCTATACAAACCACCATGGCTATTAAAACTCAGTATTTTGCGTTATAAATCTTTAAACTGGAAGCTGACCCACTGGGGGGATCTGGAAAAGGTCTCGTGAAGCGATCATTGGAAGCTGCATACTATCACATTTACTTCTTGTTAAGTCAACGTTTAGAAAACACAAAATATGTCTTAATATTAAGAAAATAAACAAAAATAAATAATATATGTGCGTGTGTTTTAGTGTAGTTCAAAGGATGAGACAGCTGAGATGGACTAATAGGTTCCATCTCGTTCCTAAACAGAATGTTATTTGGTATAAAATATTTATTTATTTATTTGCTTTTAACGCAAGCGTAGAAAGAAGATCTTTAGCAAACGTGTTTGGTAAAACTTGAAATTTGACAAATACGTTCGTGTTGGTAGACGGCGTTAAATACTAAGTTTTATTTGTTAGGCTTAGGCAATGGTCTGTTGAATTGGAAAAGATTTCGTTGATTACAAAATCAATATAGAAAGACATAAAAATTAAGATTGTCGTGGACATAGTTATTACATCTTTGTAAACAAGAGATTTCGTTGTTCAACTAATTAATTACAATAAGAAATATGAATCCACTAACGTAAGTAGAAAAAGTAATGAGTTGGAAAGGACATAACTTTTACCATTTTCAAGTCATATAATTTGAGGTTGAACTCTGATTTCAAGTTATCAGTTTCAATGAAAATTTCAAATTTCGTTTTTTTCAACCGAACCAGTTAGAAGATTATTATTATTATTATAGTTTTAAAATTTTAAGCCTAATCAATGGTTATAAAGATATAATTAAGTGAATGACAGAGACTACTGTTTTCATTTAATCACTGTAGTTAGCAATGCAAGTTGTAACGCTAAAAATTAAAAATTTAAGTAAACATATAATATTTTCACTGATATTTTATACATCTGAATAGAATATTTCAGTATTTCCTGCAAGTTTCATTTTGAGAGAAATTTCTCTTTATACTAGTAGTTTTGCTATTACTTTACGAAGAATAAAGATTGAAGTCTGACTTGTTAAGGTAATTAGTGATCGCTGCTACTCGGGTTTCGTTAATTGTGATGCATGTATTTTTTTTAGCTTTATATCTCCAAATATCATACAAAAATAGTACTTGTGTAGGTTTTGTACATCATGAACTGTTAACTGTTCTTGATTAAACTTTGAAAAACTGGAGATATTAATGTTTTGAAAATTAAAAAAATATATCTTCATAGTATGTTAGATTGAACAAATTAAACTAATTCTAAGGTAGGAAAAGTTCAATCTCTCTCAGGTTAAACTTCAGTTTTGGAGCATTTAGACAGAATATTTTATGTTCTTTTATATAAGTTAGTTTAAAAATAGTAGAAACTGAAAGGAATAAATATTACCTCAGCTGGCTAGGTTTAGATCCAGCTTTTATAAAGTTGTTTTGAATAACCTTGTAGAAATCAGCTGGTGAAGCTAACTTTGAGGGGGATTATAACATTGCTTAATCATAATGCACATAATACCATAACAATGTGTACTCAGTGGCTTGTATTAATATTTACATGGATTTATTTGAATTATAGCTTTTCTGTATTTATACTTATAATGTTACATTGTAAAGGCTAGTTTGATATTTCTGTTTTATCCACATTAAGATGGAGATTTTTTTCAGACATAAATCTTCAAAACATTTAAAAATCAGAGTTGTATTTCATTTTCTATCATGATGTAATACATACATGTTTTATCATGATGCACGTCAGTATAATAAATGCTAGTTTTTGTATCTCTTCAGAAATGTGAAAAATATTACCAAACTGAATGAGAAGGAACTGTCTCTTGGAATAGATAGTAAAACCTCATGGCACAATTTGTACAAACATAGTGCTTGGATTTTTCTTGGTGGTCTTTCATATGACCTGACAGAAGGAGATATTATTTGTGTATTTTCTCAGTAAGTAAGGAGGCTCGTTTACTGTATTTCTGTGTTAGTGGTACGTATAATGAACTGCTTGTGATCAGATATACCTTATAAATAACATATCAGTGACTTAATTTCTGTAAAAAAGAAGTGATAGTTTGCTCATGTTTATTTAAAAATATATAAAACCTGTCACTGAAGTTTAAGAAATTCTTTAACATGGCCAATAGAATTGGGGAGTTTGTGAAATTGTCAGTTCTTTAATCGATTATGTTCAAATAAATCAATTTTTTCATGAGGTTTTTGATATTTGAAGTGAAAATAGTAATAATAAGCAACATTCCTTTAATTAATTTATTATATTCTTGAGTCATGAAACTAATTTAATGATCCAAAAAAATTCTGTAATCTCTGTTTCCTGCACATTTGTTTAGCAATTTAACCTAATGGGTCTCAGTTTACTAAATTTATTTATGCAACAAAGTGCTTGTGTACCCAATAATTTGATGGTTACATGAACCAAAGTAGTGTATAAATAAGATAAAACAACATGCCAGCTAGTCAAGGATTAAACATAATACAGTATGTAGACTCCACTGGTAGTGAAGATAAAACAACATATCAGCCATTCAAGGATTAAACTTAATACAGTATAAATACCCCATTGGTAGTGAAGTTAAAACAACATCAGCCATTCCAAGATGAAGTGTAATATAGTATGTAGACTCCACTGGTAGTGAAGTTAAAACAACATATCATCCAGTCAAGGATTAAACATAATACAGTATGTAGACCCCACCGGTGGTGAAATTAAAACAACATATTTAGTTTGGGCCAGTAAAGTATTATTCAACTTACTGAGGTGTGTAGCTTATTGAATGCCAGCAAGGTGTCTGGACTAATCTAGTAATGAATACCCTGTGTGGTTGAGACCAATTATCTAGAGTTCTGGAACTATTTTAAGGTAACATTTGTCTGTTGGTGTATGCACCCAACTTTCTTCAAAACTACTGCTGTGTGTAATAATAATTTTTTATTTTTTTTTTCAGAAACTGTATTTCAGTTTAAGTTCAGTATTTCTGAAATAAATGTGCAGTTTGTGATATAGGCTGTCACTATTGCATGTTTGAAGTAATAATATCTATTTGTTGATAAATAGATATGGTGAAGTGGTCAACATTAATCTGGTGAGAGATAAAAAAACTGGCAAGTCCAGAGGGTTCTGTTTCTTATGTTATGAAGATCAGAGGAGCACTGTTTTAGCTGTGGATAATTTAAATGGTATCAAGGTAATTATTTAATACTTTCATGTTATATCACTGTAAGGCTGTATTAGTAAGTCTTAAGTAAACTTGTGTATGAAAACTATAAATATGATATAAATCTTAGTGATCATTTGTTAGCTTTCAACCACTGACAACAGTGTGTTCATAACGTCCAAAGAATGAGAAGATGTGAAATGAGTTTTACAGCTTCAGTATTATCTGATATATAAAAATGCCATGTTTTATTTCCCCTTTTGAAACAAGGATTAATTACATTACAGTGGACAGTAAACTAGTTAAACATGTTTTTGTTCCAACTATCAATGTCACATTTACCAAAGCTAAAGTAGCAATACATTTGTTATTGTTTTCTTAGCATAAAACAGTTTTAAACCCAGTATGTCTTTTTGTTTTTGCAATGGATTGTTTGGTTATAAAAATCATATAATGTTTACCCAATTACACCAGGCATGAGTAGCTTTATTACCAAAATAGTTTTAGCATAATCATTTATTAATCTTAGCAGGAAGTAAATTTTGAGATGTTAAAACATGTCCTGTTCTGATTTGCAGTTACAAAAACTGCTTAAAAGGTGTTAAGTTTTCACACACAGGCTTTAATCAGAAACAGTTTATTTGTATATACAGTCACTGCTAGAGAAGGATATAAAGTCAAGATAGGTGTGAAAATTAATGGGGATAAGTGGACTTAAAGTTGATTGTATGCAACATGAACTAAGCTTCAAATCAAAATGAAGGAAACAACTTGCCAATTATTTGTAACAGAGATTTCAATATTTATGAGATTTCAAGGAGTAAGGCTACACTTGAAGGTTTAATACTGTGATTCAAAAATAACTCCCAAACAATTAGAGATCTGAAATGTTTTTTATTGTGTGACATTTTTTCATATTACTGATTTTATTGTATTATTTCTTTTTGAAACCTACATAAATATTTTTCCACTCTAGTGTATGATATAGCAGCACTTAACATGATAATGGCAACATATGGTATACTGAGGAATGATGTTGGTCTGTAAGTTGGAACTGATTGTACAGGATTTGTGGTTTTGAATGGGTTATGTAATTGCTACATGGGTTTAAAAAAATAAAAATTGAATCACAAAGGTAAAGGTGTTAATGAACATAAAACAAGTTGAAAACAGTTAGATATATGCAGTAGAACATTTTGGTCTGTAATAATGTTTAAACAAAAAGGTTTTGCTTTATGTTTTTTTTGCTTAAAGGTTGCAATACAATTAATACATAACTTATACCAATTCTACATTAAATCAATTGATAAAAATAGCTTTTTATTAACAAAACTTTTTATACAGGCTATCAAAGATGTCTTTGATGTAAGCCATAACTCTGAAAGTATGCTATTAAATTGTTAAGTGGTGTACGTATCCTGTAGTCTTGCTAACATAATATATATTGTTAGCTTACATTTATGGGTGTATTAGTTTATAGTAAGTCTTTAGTTGTATGTGAAATTACTTACTGAAATGAAAAATGAAATATTTAATACTCAAGGGCTGAATGTCCATTTATCAGTTTATTTTATTCAGCAATACAATAGCTTCAATGAATAAAATACAGTGTAAAGGTGTATATATTTTTTATATTATTCATACAACAACAACACAGTGTTTGTAGGATTCATACCTCATTGATACTAATTGGAATGCCTAAGCAAATAAATAAAAGTAGGCTTAACGTAATGTCAGTGTGTGAGCACTGTTTGGTTTAGGTGTATAGTCATTTATTCATTAATAATAATAATCTGAAGTATTTGGGAAAGAGAAATACTACATTCGTTAGCAAGGTTATTAAACTATTAATAGAAATCTCCATGGATAATTGAGTGAGTCGTTTTTGAAATCAGTAATTCATTTGTTTTGAATTTCACACAAAGCTTCACGAGGACTGTCTGCATTAAATCAGTAATTTATTGTATATTTTGACACAGTAAGTCAGAATGTAACTCAAATATTTATTTCTTTAACTCATTATAAGTTGATGATATGAAGAATTAACATTCCAAAAACAATAGTTCATATCGTGTACTGAAGCTGTTTTAATTTTTCTCCTGTCTAGTTATGTGGGAAGACCATTCGTGTTGATCACATAGAAAATTTTAAAATTCCAAAAGAATGTGACAGTGATGATGCTGTGTCAAAAACATTACGTTTAGAAGGCTGTGCTCCCAAACCTCCTGAACTTCCCCCTTACCAGATGGTGAAAGATGTTCCAAAAATAAAAAAAGGTTTGTTTCACACCAGATTCATCATTAAATAGTTTTAGTATTTTGGTTTAATTGATAATTTAAATCACTGTAGCATGATGATTAACATAACTGTGACTGACATCTTTCTCAAATTAGAAATGTATATGTAAGATGTTAGAAATGGACAACTTAAATTAGATAAAGTTAGCATTGCTTAAGGGAACTAGCAACATGTAATGAATGACCAATATTAGTTAATATCATCATGCCAACTACAACACTCGGTCAGTAATGGGTAGGTTACAGTTATGGACATGCATTACTTTCATGTGAGAAAGTTTGATTTTTTTTAAGTAGTTCACATGTATTAATAACTTGGAAGAGTTATGATAATTATTCTTGTAAGAATATTTAGTAAGTAGGGGCCCGACTGTTAATTAATAAATAAATACTGTGATTTCTTGGATAATTTAGTCTTTTCTTGCAGTAAAGTTGCTTTAGGATCCAATGAAAATATTTATACAAATTTTTTCAGAAAGCTAGATGCTGGTAATTTATTATTTTTAGTACAAATTATTGTAGTTTTTTCTGTGGCATTTTAGAGGTACCCCCATTATCTTGTTATTCCAATGTCTTAAAGGGGTTTTCACTTACAAAATGGTTACAAGCTTAATAAAATTGAGTATTTGTTAATATCAATTAATGTCACATGAAATAACAGAATTAAAATCATTATCAATGTCAAAAAATAATTAACTTGTTTTAATTAGTTCTTCTAATTTTTTTCAGTAAGCCAAGTAATCAAAACAGTCTCATTATTATTGTTTAATTAACATTGTTCTAATATTTGTTTTATGTCAGAAATGATAATTAGTATTTTCAGTTTATCTGACTTTGTGACTCATCAGTTGGAAATTCCATTAATACCCATCTTCACTGTTGACTTCTTTTCTTTATTTAGTATATACTCTTTTTCATTCTACAGTCCAAAGTTATTTAAATTATTTTAACATTTAGTTTTATTTTCTTTCAGATATTCATAACTAAATATATCTGTATACACAAACCTAGTATGTTTTTTGCTTTTCCTACCAATTTTGACTTGTGATGTTCCTTGTAATCAAATTTATTTTTTACACAAGTCCTTTTATATTATTTTAATAGATGTTAGCTTATTTAATAACATATATTTATGGCATCAATGATCACCAAAATTATAATTTTACTTAGTTTCATGTCATAGTTGTGAAAAGTCTTGATTTAAATTACATTAATGTTCATTTTTATGGGAAACGTTTAGCCACAGCTCATAAAATTAATAACCCCAAGTTTGTTTTTTTCCATATGCAAACATTTAGTTCATAGCTCCATCATATTTTGACTGATTTGAGGTCAAACCTTTTTGACTGGTGTATTTAACAATGCCCAAGGTTTGTAGATTAATTTACTGTAGTTCTGCTTAAAAAAATTCAGTTTGATGGTAGGCTCTTGGAGATCCTGATGTGTAATAAAATTAAATCAGGTATATGCAAGCCCTGTGCTTGGTATTGCTGGTGTACAAAAATATAGGTAATAAAAATGAAAAAAATAAAAGGTCTTATAGATTCATTTACTCAAATCCCACATAAAATAACTTCATGTGTTGTAGTTATTTGAGGATTCCCTCATCTGTAATGGAATAAGTGCGTATATGAAACCGTTTAGGTGACAAAGATATCAAAATAAAATATGATAAACAAATACTGTTAAAGTATCAGTTTATTTAAAGGATGATGATATTTGGATCTCTTCGTCAAATCATCCAGTTTACAAGAAAAATATAACAAACTAGGTGACTGTTCAACTTAGTCCTTTAATATAAAAAAAGATAATTTTAATTAAAATGCATGGTGTATATCACCAAAATAAACTCTTATGTGTTACGCTAATTAATTAAAAGTGCAAATAATCTTAAATATATTCCAAAAAATAAATATTGGTTTGTAAGTAGTATATTTGTTTATTGTTGGCTATTGCCAGTCTCATTTTTTATAACATATTAGAACTCGTTTTGTCATCCAGGTTACAAATTTTCCTTTGGAGCTCATGATTTTCCAGCTTCATCATTACACTTTGATCACCTCATGTGTGTCCATTATAAATGGCATTTCAATTAAGACTTCACTGTACTGAAGATTTGTGGTATCTAGCAAACGTAACAATTACTGTTGACTTACAACAGCGTGCAAGTGAAATAATGTACATACTGAAACATGTACAGAGATAGGTAAAGTTTCTAGTGCTTCACATTTTTTTAGTGCATCATAAAAATGTGAAACACTAGAAATTTTACCTATCTCTATTCCTTTATTAAGGTAAAACCAATAAGCTTTATTCTGTCACATAACAGAGTGAAGATAAGGTAAGTATATTTGAGCTATGTAGAAATTATAATCCTAAGTTTGGTATGCTGCAGCTATGGAATTCAGTTCATGTATTGTTATTTCTCATACTTTTATATCAGTGCATATGTTTCAGGTTTTTATGGCGTATCCAGGCCCAGATAAACATACAAATACTGATATTTTTTTATCCATTTTTTCCTACATTAGAAAAGAAAAAGAAAAGGGAAAAAAAGAAGCAGAAAGAAAGCAAAAAGCTAAGTGATAGAGACAGTAGTTCATCTAATGTTTCAACTAAAGATATTAAACCAACCAATAAGGAGAAAGAAGGCAAAAACGATTTGGGACACAACAAAGACACAAGTTTTAGTTTTTATAATTCACCTCAAAAACACAAATATGACAATCAATCAGAAACATCAGTTCGAAGTTCAAACATTCCAGCACGCAGCAAATTACCTGGAGAAAGAAGTCGAGAAATGGAACTTAATTGTTCCAGGCACAGAAGCAGAAGTCCATTATTAGCTACGCAAAACTCATCGAGAGGTTCATTGTCAAATAAAAATTTAAAAAAAGAAAGTCCATCAGATGAATGGAAACATCGTGCAAAATGTAAACCAAAAAATGGTCAGGAAAAGGGTGAAGAGAAAAGACATCTACTTAAACACATACCTTGGAACAAAGACTACAATAAATCACAGGATGAAGGAAGGGTGGAAACTAGAAATAATGACCGGCAATCAAGTAGAGCAGACAGAAACAGAAAAGAGTATGGTATTGGAAAAAGGCAGAGAGACAATGACTTTTATAAACAAGAAAGACCTATTAACCAAGACTACAAAGGACCAAAAAGATTCCTGGATCAAAGGTCTCGATCATCACTATTACAGGGCAGGTTTGATGATGGGAGGAGAGACTGCGAAATCAATTTAGGCTTCACGAATAATGACAGCAGGAGATACACAGAGCAACAGTTCAACCATGCCAACGGAAATAGCAGATACTTGGAATGTATACATGACACAGAAGATTTTATAGATCGAAGAAGGAGAGACTGGGAAATATGTACAAGTTACACAGAAAGAGAAAAAGAACTTGAATGGCTTAGAAAACGGGAGTTTGAATTACAGAGAGAAAGAGCTAGAGAAGGTTACAACCTGAGAGAAGAGTTTGGTGGGGATTTTAAATTGGATAGAAACTGTTATGAGGATTTTAGTCACATTCCAAGAAATAAGTCCAAAAATCGAATATCCTACAGACCGAAGGACAGAAGTAGGAGCTGGAACGACAAGAATAGTATCAGGCAGCCAAGAATACCCCAGAGATAAAAATGCATACAAGTCCTGCAGGCTTTCATTTGTACATTATAACATCATCAGTTGATATTTTTTGTGTCATTCATTTTTCGCTATAATTCACAGGCAATGTTAAATTTTGGAAATTTAGTTTGTAATATATAAGATGTTGTAAATTAAAAAAAAAGGAAAAAAATGTTTCCAAGTTCATTCCAGTGATTTGTTCTTTAAAAAATGTTTTGGTGTATTGTCTTAAAACTTGCTGGAAATAAATTAACAGGTTCATCTCATCTATCTCTCCATGCAACATAGAGTGGGGCTTTAAATGAAATTATGCATTTGAAATTGTAAGACTGCCTATACAGTAAATTTATCTGTTACAACTGTAATTTGATAGTATAAAAAATACTTAAGATCCATGTATAGGTAAAATTGAGGTGAACTTTGTATGTGGCATCTCTATAAAGTTCATATGAACTACTAAATGCAACATCAATTTTGGCACTCCAGGTGGAGGCATATGTTGCCCCACCTCACAGGCTGGTTGTAAATGTGGGAATTTTCATGCTGTAGTAGCCTATATGTTTACCTATGTGTAATTATTAATTAGTAATACATTTTTGAAATTTTTATCTAACCTGTTATCACCTTGGAAATACTATTTCCTGTATTAGTAGTGTGTGTGATTTGATTGTAGATCTTGACAGAACACCTGATGTATTATGTACCTGACCTTACAAGAACTTGAATTAACTAAGTATTTATACGTTTCAAGAAAGGTTTTGCAGACTTGTTGCTAGATTGATTGTGTTATCAGTTATGTGAATGTAGAAAGCTTCTTTTATCTTTCTTTTTTGCATGTAGTTTGTAACCTGTTATTTAAATGGTATTCATATGGTCTTCTTTGGGATAATGAATTATTGCAAGTAGATCAGTGTTACCAAGTCTTAGGATGTCTATTACTAGGGGTACTTTTCCAGTGTCCCTGAAAGCGTTCTGTTTCAAGAATAAACATAACTAAAATTAAGAGTAAATATTTTTATTTCTTGATTTTCAAGTTAATGTCATGTTGTGTTATAGCCTAGAATGTGTATGATTCTTGTGATTCATGGCACACACATTTTATTGATATTACAGCAGTAAAAGATTGCAGCATTACGTAACATCATTTTAGTGTCTACTGACTGACTAACAGACAACACATTACTGTATAGTGGTGTGGATGGCCCTATGTTGAGGAAATTGTGTTTTAACTTCAGTCAGTTTTGGTTTTCCACTTTATTGGAATACATATTCACAATATTGTAAATACTGTTTTTCCTCTGTTGGGTTTTTAAGAGGTTTGATGTGTACTATCTATGATAAATTGTGTTTGGAGCTTTTGGATAACTGAACTGAAAACTGATATGTTTCATTTAATTCCTGCTTTTACTGGACATATCACATCACTTTATATACTGCACTAAACTGAGTGGGTGTTTACAAAACTATTTTGAATATTCGTCATACAAGATGGATAGTTGACCAATTCTGGAAAGCTTGCTACACATTTAATAAAAGACAAACATAATAAATTTTCTAGCATCTATAAGAAATACATATATTAAAAAACACAAAACACTGAAACCAAGCAACTGTGTTGATCATGTGTTTACAATCAAATTAGAACTTATAATGTAATAAATAAAAGTACCACAAAAGTAAATTTAAAGCAAGTATTAAGGGTGTAGTATTTTACAAAATTCAGTGGGATTAGCAGTAAATACATAGCATAACTGTTTACACCAACATATTATGTAGTATATAAATTATAAACTTAATTTTAGAATTTAGTAGGCATTAATTCTAAATTTTGTCTTTCTTCCACCAAACTGTTGCACAGTTAAACCTCATAAATGATCAAATGTTGAATTGAAGTTGTAAGATGGAAACTAAAGTTTTGTTAAAGGATAAAACAAGTAATACTTTTTTTTTTTAAAGTTGAGAAACAATATTGTGTCAGGTTTATCTAATTTTGTCAGATGGATACAACTGAATCAACATCTAATTCTGAACTTAGGAATTTGTAATACATTATGTACACAAGTGAATTATTAGATACAACAAAACAAACTGAAGTCATTGCATTTATCTATTGTTCCTCAAAAATTATAATTTGTGGTTTAACGAAAAAACTAATTTTCCATTGTCAGAAAAGATTAAAATTGGTATGAATCTACAAATAACTTAATCATCAGCTATTGATAAAAACTTTGCAAGTAAACCTTGATTAATCTTCACTGCTTGAAATGTAAGAAATCCAAGCCCTGGTTCAAATATGCTGCTCTACAACAAATATGTTGACATATCTATAATAAGTCTGTTTTACATTACATAACATTGTTAAATATATCTTAACTTCACAACAGAAACATTTATCTTGTAAGCATAGCAAGTTGCTTTGATATATATTTCAAACCTTATAAATATGTTGATCTGGATTTGTAATTATTGTTTTTGAAACAAATGAAACTAGGTATAAAAAAATAACGTACTTTTAAAAATTAAAAGTAAAAACAAAATGGTAGATATGTTTCAAAACAATATGTAAATAAAATAAAAATTAATGACCAGAAAATAAACTTGTTAAAAATAATTTTGACAAAAAATATGCATTGGGTTAAAATAGGGAAATAATATACAAAATGGTGAGCTGAATTTTAAAATTCATTCTGACATCTCAATCATACAATATTGGCTGTAAATAACAGTAAACAAAGTTTTTTTTATCAATTTCATTAACTTATCTTAAAGAAAAACTATTTGATAAAGTTATAATTTTTATTTGGAGAGATATATGGATCTCAAATGCTACCACCATAATGTTGATGAAACCCTAAATTTTAAGGACCAATTATGAAACATAATATCTGTCAACAGCTTGTTTATTAAAACTTTATTCCTCGCTATCAGATTCACTATTGTAACTCAACTGAGACGTCCACCACTCTTCAACTTCACCAACTATAGCTGTCATTTTTGGCATAAAACTTCTGCTTAGTCCATGCTCCTCTTCTGATGTTGGTGATACCAATTCACTGCCTTCACTTAAATCTGGCAGCCCCTTGGATCCTGACCAGAAATTCAATACATACAAATGTTTTTATACATACACATGCACTTCAAAAAGAAACTACATCTTTGATGTTATGTACTAATGCTTGTGCAAGTTTTGTCTGAAGACTGAGTGGAAAAATTAATTAAAGGAAATTAAAGTATTATGCTTCTAGACAGAATTTTTAAGGATGAGGCACAGAAATAAGAACACAGACCTGGAATGGGCCATGTACTTAAGAGATGCAAAATTAAATGTATGTAATAGACTGGTTAACATATGATTAAAGATAACAAAATGTAGGTTGGTGCTATTCTATCTAACATATTTCAAACTTGACAGGAAGATAAAATGTATTCTGAAAATTAAAATGTCATTTGGAGAAAAAAAAGTGGTTTTCCTTATTACAGTTAATAATCAACAATCAACCCCAGAACAAAAAACATATTAGTCATGTCAAATAGTAGAACTTGAAACTGATTATAATTCTGACACCAGCTCACAAGTTTCAAGTCAGCTATTTAAAACTGACAGTAATTTTCACAGCAAACATTCAAATTTGGGTTGGTGTCATGCTGTCTAACATAGAGTACACACTGAAGAAAAATTAAACTTAGGTTGGTGCCATGCTGCCTGATGTAGGGTATACGATGAATGACATCCAAAGTGTGTTGGTATCATTTTGTTTAATATAAGTTATACCTTGAAGGAAATTAAAGTAACAGTGTATTTACACACAAAAAAGTTTTAACCTTTTCCACATAGGTGAATCTTTAATGATTTAACTTTCAAATTGTCAAATTAATTCATGTTTGAGGAAGCCACAGGCAGAGGAAGAAGGGAACATACCAGGCTGTCTTGTGTTCCATTTCTTGATATTAAACCTTTCTTTTTCAGCCCTGGAAGCTCCATCTGATAATGAAGGAACTAAATATTTCCTTCCACTCTAGAAAAGAAAAATATTAATTTGTAACTTTTCTAAAATGTTACTTTAAAACAAAATACCATCTGAGAGTGAGATGTTAAGATGTTTCTGTCCATCATAAAAGTTTACATTTCACGAACAATACTAATAACGAACAACACTGCAAGCACACAATCTGGTTTTTGTTATTTTTTAAGAGAGTTATCATGTGATGCTAGGCTATGGAATTTCATTATTTTTGCAAAGGATTACTGGAAAATATTAACAATATGTTTTAAACCATCCATACAAACACACTGTATCTCTCTAATTTCTATCAACATATAACGTAGAAGCACAGTACCTGAGAAGATAAGCTGTCTGATCTTCCAGGCAACCCGCCAAGTTTCCTACGATGCCTCACTGAAGCCCCGCTGTTCTCTTCTTTCCCTTCTTCTTTGGTTTCTGTAGCAGCAGGTTTGGCCGGAAGAATATCTGAGCCAGCAAGCAGGGCTTCATTTGTTGCTCTTAAGCTGTTGATTAAACTGTTCTGTTGCTTTTGCTGGAATTAAGTTTTAGAAAAATTGTAAAAATAGAATTCACATATAGATGGCTGCAACTTATCTACAAACCTTGGTTTTCCATTTCTTATACAAACAAATTATGTCTTTCTTCTACAAAAATGTTACTTAACAACATTCAAATCACATACAAATTGTACAAAAATGTAACTATACTATTGTATGTGCAATAAAATATTATTTTGTGATTACAATATTTATATTACTTACAAATACAGTATTAAGTCATGGTTATCAAAAACTTCACTCTTACTGGGCAAACTTGTCCAAACTAGACAAAGTCTGACAATTAATGTTTTTTGTATGTTAAAACAAAATTATGGGGTGACAGCTTTAGAATTTTTAACCTTAAATTTTACCTTCAAATAATGATATGTGTCACTTTGTGTTTGTGCCATTCATGATAAACACATAAATAATGACGGTGATGACAATAATGATGAAGTTTCAAATAGAATTTAACATAAAAATAGATAGTACTTCGGAGAGCAGGTCACTAGTTTAAAATCAGATATTACTATTCAGAAACTGTCAGCAACTCTCATAGCAGATTAGCCTTTAAAGAAAGAAAAGATTAAATATATCCTGAAAATTATAATACATTTGTATTAAAAAAAAATCTCTTCATTACAGTTAAGAATTACACCCACTCAAACATAAACAAAGAAATCTGTCATACGTAATTCCTGACAGTTATACGTGACCATTGTGTGTGACCATATTAAACAAATGGTTTGGTTCTGGCATGGTTTAAATTTTGTGCAAAGCTTCCTGAAGGCCATTTGCACTAACTGTCTGTAATTCAGCAGTGATAAACTAGAGGAAGGACAACTAGTCAATACCACCCACTGCCAATTCGTGGGACTGACTGTCACATTATGACACCACCAAGGCTGAAAGGATGAGCATGCTTTGTGTGATAGGAATACGCTTAAAGGGCAAAAGTGTTTGGCGGTGGAATTCAAACCCATGACCCGCATATCGTGAGTCAATAGCCCTAACCATCAAGCCACTAAACAAGTAAAAGAATCTAAATATTTATAATAGATATTGTACTATTCATGAAGAATTTGAAGCAGGATAAGCAACCTGTTGATAAATATGTAAAATACACATTCTATATTTTAAAATGCAATTTAATTTCTATCTTCACAGTAAGATAACAAAAATAAAAAATACAGAATAGTTATGACAGTATTATATTCAGATTAAAATATCATTTTCTGTGAATACTTGATGTGAATCATATAAATTCTAAATTATTTTAACTATTTATAAATAACTCTGTAAGGAAAATTATAATCTGTATTGGAAAGTGTTCTTTTTTGGCATATTCTATCAAATCAAGGTGAATATTATGACTTGACATAAACACTTACTGCCTTAATTCTGCGTAGACATTTGTCAAGCCACTGACGAATAGTTTGTTTGGCAACTTCTTCTTCAATGATGTACTCCAACTCCTCACGAACCAGTAGTTCTTCCAGTTGCAGAACTTTACGAATATCCACTGACCAATAAGATAGCATGCTAAAATCAAAACAGATACTTGTCTAAACACAACTGTTACATGGAAATTTCAGTTCTTAAAGCTTTCTAGATCAATATCAATTACCTGGCATAATGTTCGTTCTTGATGTCCAAACTAAGAAAAAAATTTATAAAACTTAATGTTACTATCAAATTAAGCACACCTATACGTTTTCTCAAAGAACAAAATTAAACTTAACTAGTACTGTTAAGAAGCCTCAATGGTTAATTTGATGCCATCTTCACAAATTTGATATTGTTACAATTACAAACAGGCTCCAAATATAAGCCGAAAAAAATTGAAAAATACTACAGAATACAATCTAGTAATTATTAGACCAATAACAGTACAACAGTTAATTAAAGAAATAAAAAAGGTAATAAAGCCAATTTACACAGCGTAACTTATAAATTAAATAAACAATTATTAGACATACTGACTTCCTTCAAGCTTATTTCTCAGACAATACAGGTGAAGATACTTTGATGGTAAAACAGTAGATTCTCACAGTTTAACTGAACTGAAATTATTTATTTTGTTTCCTGATAAAAACTTAAAATTACCATAAGAATAAAATTCAACTCATGGTAACCAACAGGAAAACAAAAGTAAGTCTACAACCTTAAACATAAGTTTACATATTCAGAATTAACAAAACAATTAAATCTGTGTGATCCATATTACATTAACAACCCTTCTGGTCCATTAATACTTGTTCAACTGGAGCTTCTGAAAACAATTACTTCTTACACTGTCTTAAATCTAATAATCATAAGTTAAAAAGTCATCAGACTGAGTAATTAGTGTCAGACAAAGTGATAAGAGAGTGCATGTCTGGTCGTACTTGAGAACGTCATGGAAGGTAACATCTTCACCATTGTGAAGCCGTTCCATTTCATAGCACATGTGTTTGAATAGGAGACGGTCTTTTTCTGGATCCACTTCCAGTCGACCCTATGTTGTGGATGGTAAGAAATGAGGTGGGAGGATGAATAATTGTAACAGAAGTTCTTATACAAACTGAAATTATTATGTAGTCTATTTTTTATTAGATAGAATACTTCAATACATTACAAATTATATACCCCAATTATCAGAAAAAAAATGTTATTAATCATATAGGAGACACAATGACTTGTAATATAGAGGTTTGTGATATAATAAAAATACTAAAACTTATTTGATCTTTGAATCGGTATACCTTCAACCCAATTTGATCTAGACAACTCACACTGTGATACTACAGTTAACAATAGAATAATCTCATTGTACTTTAAAAGTAAACTTTAATGGTTCGTTGGGCTTTTTTCTAGAAGTGAATCAATTTTGTGTAAAAAAGTTGCAAAAATAAAAGAAACATTTAGTGTATTGTAATCTCATATTCATATGGATAAATACGTGCAAAATCTTTTATTGCCTAGTGGCTGTTTAATTTACATTTATAAAGATTAAAACAATTTTACCTTTAAAAGTCTAAGAACAAACTTCACTCTTCTTACAGGTATCACTCCCTAAACATAAAAAGAGTATTACTACATAGTCACACTGATTAATTAACTGTCCTTAAACACACAGAGTATTATTACACAGTCATATTGATTAATTAAATATCCTTGAAAACACAGAGTATCACTACATAGTCATATTGATTAACTATTCTTAAAACACACAGAGTATTACAACACAGTTATACTGATTAATTAACGATCCTTAAACACACAGAGTATTACTAAATAGTCATACTAATTAATTAGCTATCCTTAAACACCCAGAGTATTATTACATATAGTCATACTGACTGATTAACTATCCTTAAACACACAGAGTATTACTACATGGCCATACTGATTAATTAACTATAATTAAACACACATTATTACTGCACACTCATAATAATTAATTAATCATCCACACACAAATATTATTACTGTCTGTACTTATTTTAAGTATCTTTTAACACTTAAACAGTATTACTGTGTGTTGATATTTTAATTAGTTACTTCCATAAGATAACCAAAGTATATGTTGGATAAATGTTTGCCCAAATGTCCAAAAACATCAAGAAGTTTGGTCAGTTTACAAGATTTAATGGCCTGGTGGGTTAAGGCGTTTGACTCATAATCAGAGGGTCATTGGTTCAAATCCCCATTGCACCAAACATGCTTACCCTTTCAGCAGTGGGGTGCATTATAATGTTACAGTTAATTCCACTATTCATTGGTAAAAAAGTACCCAGGAGTTGGTGGTGGATGGTGATAACTAGCTGCCTTCTCTCTAGTCTTACACTGCTGTTTTAAGGATGGATAGTGCAATTTCCTCACGTAGCTTTGCACAAAATTAAAAAAACAACAAAAAGATTTAGTTCAGTTTTAGCTCCAGGTTCCACACTTCATTAATTTGTTCCTATACACTAAATACAAGTACAGTAAAACCTGTCTAAGGCAGAATCGCACACGACTGAGTAAAATTTCTGGCTTAAAGGTGTTTTCCAGCCTGGACAGTGAACATGTATTTCCTCAATTATATGTAATATTTTAGCAGAATGTTATACTTGGTTGATTCAAGGAAAGTAAGATGTTTTGTGGATAAAGCTATTGTACTGTTTATGCTATATTTATTAGAATAAGAACAAAACAGACATCAAAATATATGTAAGTACACAAAATCTTAATCAAATTTATTTGAAGAAAGTGTCCAATTTCAACTGTTTAATTTTTTTTTAATGGGTTTTCTCATGTGGTTAAAAGAAATTGACAGTTCTATGGCCTTTTCTTGATGTTCATTTTCCCCCTTCATTTTTACATACAATTTGATAGCGTTAATATAACTTAAAACATGCAATGAAGTTGGAATTTCTATTTCCACACTATCTTTTCCATTTTGTTCATCTTCTGAATAACTCACACTGATATCTTCTTGTGATTCTATTATAGATTTTAAATCAATTTAATTACTTTCTGTTAAAACATTCTTGTCAATGTTCATAAAACTTCCCACGTTCACAGGATTATATATGCATCAATGTTTTCAATCAGAGTTTGGATTTCACTAGAATCATTATAACAAACAACTTCTCCACAACCTCCATCATTATCAAGAATAAATTCACAGTTTTGAAAGCAGTTGATTACATATTTAATTGAATGACTTATAAATGCAATTGCATCTAACAATTTCATGGTCATTTCAGATGCTCTCTTACAGTCGTCCATGTTTACAATAATATTCTGAAGCGTCAGTTTTGAGTATTTCAATTTTATACACTGTATAATTCCATAATCTAATGGCTGTAGAACTGATGTTGTATATGAAGGTAGAAATTCTAAATGAACATTTGAAAGTTGAACTTTTAAGTGACAAATTGCATTATTTACAAAAAGTAGAATATTTATATTTTGTTGTTCCATTCTTGTGTTTCATTCGTTCAAAAATTCCTTGAATATAGCACTTGTCATCCAAGCTTTATTTGCTTTCCATTCCACAGAAAGTTGATTCTTCCTTAAAATTTTAAAACAGTGTGGATTTTGACTTTTACCTATTTATTACCCATGGTAAATTTTCTCTAAATTTTAAAATTAGGGAAGATAGGATTTTTTTTTCATGAGAATTATTTAAAGAGTAGAAGTTTGCACTTAAAAAACAAATATATTTCTGCAAATCATGATTCTAATTTAACTGCAAAGATAATGACGGCAGCAAAAAGAACAATATATTTAATCAACACTTACTGTAACAATATATCAGAGAATTTATTAACATTTAAAGAAATTATTAATTAGACAAGAATTTATTAATATTTAAAGAAATTATTAATTAAATGGTAAATTAATATTAAAAAAAAAACATTTTTTCTGCCTTACTCAGGTCCTAATCCAACTTATTGATAGATGAAATAGGTGAAAGATAGTTTTCAGTTTGTGTTATGCAGGTTCCACCATATAGAGGGCCTTTTATAAAAGAAATCTTAAGATAATGCTGCAAAGTTTTGATATTTTCAACTTGTACAGGTTTCTGCCCTATGCAGTTTTTGGCTTAGATAGGTTTTACTGTACCAGATTAACAATGCAAAATAATTTCCAGAAGAAAAACTTACATATAAAAAGTCCTAGCCAGAACTGATAATGAATATAACTTTAAAGAAGAAGTGTACTCTACACCAATTGTTAGGTCCAAATAATGTCATAGATTTAGTGTTTATTATATGATACACTGCCCGCTCAAACATCCTGTTAAAAATGAAAGTCCTTCAGACAGAAACCTGCTAAATGTTGAAATGAACAACACAACTAAAATATCTATCCTTTTAACTTGTATATAGACACTGAAAACTTGCTTTTTTTTTAGAATATGTATACCCCAACACACACAAATAATGCTTTTGTTGTTACCCTTTGCTGAATATCTACTAAGTTCCATGTGTTCTGAAAGTTCCTGATGTCTGCATAGCTCAGCAGTGCATCCTCTTCATTGGAGTAAAACAAGGAAAAATTTTCCATAATAATGGCTGTTGGGTAAATTTATGTAAGTTTCACAGATCATGCAGCTGGACAAACAGTAACATGAACATTTCCATTCATTAATTAATATAAAAGACTACAACACACTAATACAGGTTACAAAAAAACAACTGCTACTAACATCCTGTGTAATTATTTTTTCACCTTCAAAGTATCAGTTAGATCTTTATAAATATTTTACACTATATATCATCAGATACATTAACTGTGTTTAATATACTTGCTCACTAAAACACAGCTGTAATACAGAAATTATACATTTTTTTACATGTATTACAATGATACTTTGGTAAAGTCATACATGAGAGACTATCACATTTTTTAAATATTTTGCTTATTGTTTCAATGAAACTCGCAAGTTGGAAGTTATAACAAATTCTAATTATGTCAGTTACTTTAACACTAATCAACCAAATAAACTATTTAAATATTAAATCATAAACAGGCACTAATTTAAAGTTACTAATACTTATATAACACTATAATTGTATCAAATACCACAATTGTTTTTTCCTTTTTATGAAGAAAAATTCCAAAGTGATGTAAATATATTAATCCTGTCCAGATTTTATTTTAATCAAATTTAAAAATCTCTTTTACAAAACGAATTGCTACTGGTCAAGTATTTAGCTAATTGAATATGTAATGTATTGCTTAGCATCACTGGGAACTACAGTGGAAAAATATTATATTATGTTATCAGATACAATACACATAAAACTGAATACAAATTTAAAAACACAATTAACTGGTGATGGACTGTAACAAAACTTATCATACAAAAATTATTAATAGACAATATTAACAATTAATATTGTTAAACTCACCAACCAAAAGGTTTAAGACAATGTAGGTAATAATCACATAGAAGGTACAGAAATATATCAGACTTCCAGTAAAGTTGCCACAGTCAGTTTCCCAGTAGTTCTCGCCAGGTGTACAGTATGGCTGTCCAATCTGATGGAAAATAGCTAAGTTTTTAAATCTTGTACTTAAAATTTCTGTCCACTTAAGTAAGTGGATTTAATATTCAAGAGTTCATGAAGTAATAGTAGTATTGAGAACTAATCTTTCTTTCTACTAATGTTCTTAGAAGAGAACTTATGAGAAGTCAACACTGCAAAAATGATATCTTTAAAATTATTCTGAACAGGGCCAACTGAAGATTAAGGTATGAAAGGTGCAAGGTAACATTACAACTAAACCTGAACTATTGTTAGCTACCAATGATAAGTACTTCCACTCAACACCACTTGCTTGAACTATTGTTAGCTACCATTAATAAGTACTTCCACTCAACACCACTTGCTTGAACTATTGTTAGCTACCATTAATAAGTACTTCCACTCAACACCACTTGCTCGAACTATTGTTAGCTACCAATGATAAGTACTTCCACTCAACATCACTTGCTTGAACTATTGTTAGTTATCATTAAAAGTACTTCCACTCAACACCACTTGCTTAAACTATTGTTAGATACCAATGATAAGTACTTCCACTCAACACCACTTGCTTAAACTATTGTTAGCTACCAATGATAAGTACTTCCACTCGACACCACTTGCTTAAACTATTGTTAGTTATCAATGATAAATACTTCCACTCAACACCTCTTGCTTGAACTACTGTTAGCTACTAATGATAAGTACTTCCACTCAACACCACTTGCTCGAACTATTGTTAGCTACCAATGATAAGTACTTCCACTCAACACCACTTGCTTGAACTACTGTTAGTTATCATTAAAAGTACTTCCACTCAACACCACTTGCTTGAACTATTGTTAGTTATCAATGATAAGTACTTCCACTCAACACCACTTGCTCGAACTATTGTTAGCTACCAATGATAAGTACTTCCACTCAACACCACTTGCTTGAACTATTGTTAGTTACCAATGATAAATACTTCCACTCAACACCACTTGCTTGAACTATTGTTAGCTACCAATGATAAGTACTTCCACTCAACACCACTTGCTTGAACTATTGTTAGCTACCAATGATAAGTACTTCCACTCAACACCACTTGCTTAAACTATTGTTAGCTACCAATGATAAGTACTTCCACTCGACACCACTTGCTTAAACTATTGTTAGTTATCAATGATAAATACTTCCACTCAACACCTCTTGCTTGAACTATTGTTAGTTATCAATGATAAGTACTTCCACTCAACACCACTTGCTCGAACTATTGTTAGCTACCAATGATAAGTACTTCCACTCAACACCACTTGCTTGAACTATTGTTAGTTATCATTAATAAGTACTTCCACTCAACACCACTTGCTTAAACTATTGTTAGCTACCAATGATAAGTACTTCCACTCGACACCACTTGCTTAAACTATTGTTAGTTATCAATGATAAATACTTCCACTCAACACCTCTTGCTTGAACTACTGTTAGCTACTAATGATAAGTACTTCCACTCAACACCACTTGCTTGAGCTATTGTTAGTTATCAATAATAAATACTTCCACTTAACACCACTTGCTTGCTAGGAGAGAGAAGCTGGATTATAATGCCCAAAAACTAAGACTTTGCTAAAATTTTCTCTACATGTCATTTATAAACTGTGTAATAAACAACAGTTAAATATACTGATTAAATCTGAGACAAGAAGAAAGAGCAACCATTACAATAACTTTCAATCATCACACTTGTTGTCATAACACCAACTATGTTTCACTAACTCTGGTATTACATACACTGTGCTAATGAGTTTTGTTTTCTATGGGATGTGAAATAAAAAAATATCTGATGATTTTAAACCAAGAGCAAAAAGTTACTAACCAATATATAACAATATTAAACTTAAACATGGTCCAAACTGCTTTATGTTTTTGTTGCGTTTTTTAAACTTACTTGGAAATGGAAACATTTATTACACAAAATATTACAATAGTCCTTTTAAACCAGCATTGATTTTTTTAATTATCCTATGAAAACTTTAAATTGATTAAAAAAAAAAAGTAGCATAATTTGACCCTACTCTAAAAATAACTAGGTTTGTTGTTTGTTTTGAATTCTGAGCAAAGCTACACAAGGGCTATCTGCCCCAGCCATCCCTAATTTAGCAGTGTAAGAATAGAAGGAAGGCAGCTTGTCATCACCACCCACCATCATCTCTGGGGCTACTCTTTTTCCTACAAATATTAGGATTGACCTTCACATTATAATGCCCCCATGACTGAAAGGGTGATTATGTTTGATGTGATGGGCATTTGAGCCCGTAACCCTCAGATTACGAGTTGAGTGCCTTAACCACCTGGCCATGCTGGGCCAATAACTAGGTAAGAATGTAGATTAATTCCTACCGAAACTTCATCGAATAAGTTAGGTTATTGGACTCACTTAATTATTCCATAATGTGGATGCTAGTCTACTGCACACTTTGTTGACATACAACCTTTATTACACTCACAATGGGAATAATGATTATATTAAAAATGAATTATACTTTGACAAAATATTGGATCTTATTAGTACAGTTAGGTTTCCAGTAAAGTTTGCTTGTTTAGTTTTTTGTGTACAAAGCTACACAATGGGCTAGCAGTATGAGACCTTACACTTACAGCTGAGCTACACACTTCCAGTTGAGATATATTATTACTAATTACTCTTTTTCCTTTGATTCAATAATTGTATAAATTCCTTTTTTTGGTACATTTGAGAATAAAGTTTCATAGGATTTAGACTTCATTAATGATAGAATCTAGTATACTTATAAGAAAAACCATGGAAACATATAAAATAAATCTTCAGTGAGTAATCTGGCAACATAAAATGTATATTCTTTTCATACCATGCAGTCATGCATGATCTTGTTCCAATCTTCCCCTGTTACAATCCGAAAAAGCATAGCAATTCCACTTGGTGCTGTTCGGAAATTTGCCTGTCTACAGAATTCATGTTAGAAAATTAATATAATACACCTATACACAACTTTAAATGTCAAATTTAAATTTTACAAATAGAGAATTTAAGTTTCAATTGTGGAAGAAAAAAAATGACTTCCTACAAATTACCTTATTTTGGCTATAAATAAAATGTGGTTTCTCAGTGTCATAATTACCAAATGAAAAAATAAAACCAGTAAAATATGTTTTTTTTTCTTCACAAGCTTTAAAATCTTTGTTAATGTTTAGCTTCAAAATTTTAGAGAAACACATGAAATTATACCCATAAACAACTAGATTACTGAGGAAACTAGCAACAATGGTTCTCCAAAATTATACTTAAGTATGGATAATCAACATAAAAGTATTGTTGCCTATATAACTGTCTTTTCTTTATTTTCTTCAAAAAATGCTCATGATACTGAAATCTCAAACCTTACCTCCCAATGTTCTCACCAAATTTAACTGTGCCAAACAAAATAACACCAGTCAAAGCATAAAACAGGATAAGCAGGAACATCCCCATGATTATAAAGAAACTTTTGTAGACAGACACCACTACTGTTAACATCAACATCTTCAGTGTAGCCTTAGGTAAATAATGATTTAATACTGGCATTAAAACATAATTCAAATATAGTTTCAATCTTTTCAACAATGTTAACACAACTAAACTATAACATCAAAAAAAAATCCATTAAAAACAACACAAATAACTAATTTCTGCTATAAAGAATGGTTTTACCAGGTTTATATTTTAATGAAAACACATGTTACGATGCATGGCAAAATGACTTATTTTAATGAAAGCACGTGTTAGGATGTGTGGTAAAATGACTTATTTTAATGAAAGCACATGTTAAGATGTGCAGTAAAATGATTTATTTTAATGAAAGCACATGTTAAGATGTGCAGTAAAATGATTTATTTTAATGAAAGCACATGTTAAGGTGCATGGTAAAATGATTTACTTTAATGAAAGCACATGCTACGATGTGTGGTAAAATAACTTGCTTTAATAAAAGCACATGTTAGGATGCATGATAAAATGAATATTATATTATAGGAAACACACAATGTCTCAGTCAAATTATGAGACATGTACATTTCAAACAATTTCATTCTAAGTTTCTAGACAGGAAGCAAAGTTAATAATTATGACAAAAATTGTATTGACTACAGATTTCAGTGACAGGGATGGTAGGGAAACTTTACTGGCTAAGAAAAGTAATTTGACATGTAACAGTAGCCACCAGAATGCATTTTAAGTTATTCTTTGCTCCCTGATTGACACTTCACTCTGAAGGAAGGAGAGCAAAGGTTAAAAATGTGAGGCAAGAGAAATATTAAGATTCTAACAAATATAAAATTAAATTCAATAAATGGTAGCTACTGGTTTAAAGCAGAAAAGCAATGCATAAATTATGTCAAAATTACATGTACCAATATTTAGATATAAATACAAAAAAAATGTCAGTAAGCTTAGCTTGTCAAAGATGAAAGAAAAGAGCACAATATGAAGAAAAGTCTGGATTGTAGGACACATTTGTAAACTTGTTTGTTACATCTTGTTTTCCTCCACAAAAACAAGTGTTTGAAGCTGAAGTTTTATTTGCAAATTCACGTGAAACACAACCTATCAGCTGGTACTGGTTAATCTTTCTAAAACCCAAATTGCCAAGGCCTATTAAATAATTATCTTGTATGTTTTCATGGCTACTAACAAAATATGACCTATCAGTCTACCTAGGCTGTCACATCTTGTAAACTGACTGTCAAATAAAAAAACACCTCAAAGCCAACCCTTATCATCCATACAGTCAGCAAGCTTTCTTTTTAATTCACTTAAATTAACCATCTCCATGTCATCTAAATGTAATCTGTTCTAAAGACCAACCACCCTTTTATAAAAATTGTCTTAGCTGAAGATGACTCCTACACTGCCAAAATTTATATCTGTGCCCTCTAGCCCTACTATTCTCATCATTAAGAATAAAAATGATGCCCCATCAACACCATAAGTTCATTTAACAGTCTTAAACACATTCTCTAATTCTTAACCTCTCCTTGTATGACAACACCAGCATCCCAAGCACCATTCTAGTAGCCTTACTCTAAACACTTCCAACAATTCAATGTCTTTTCTGAGGTAAGGAGCCCCAAACTAAACAATATAATGAAATTATTGCCTCTTTAGACTTGTATTCAATAATTCTGTATATACAACCTACTTGCTCTGCCACTAATTGCAGCATACTGATTGGATGGCTATAGAAACTAATCAATTACTAAACCAATATCTCTTCCTTTCATCATGCTGTAAGGTTTTTCCCATCCAAATTATATTTTAAACTATGATAGCTTGCATGCTTTGTTTTGCATTTATTATAATTAAAACCCATCTACCATCAATATGACCAACTCACTAGATGATTTGAATCCTTTTATACAGCAGCAACATCATCCTCTTCACAGCTAGCAATATCCAAGACCTTAATATCATCTGCAAATTTAAGTAATTTATTGGGCATTCCTTTATCTATGTCATTGATGTAGATCAAAAAAGAGCAAAGGTCCTAAGAGTGGGCCTTGAGGTACTCAACTCATGACATTAATTCAATCTGACTGAATTCCATTTAAAACAACTCTTCGCTTTCTTCCATCCAGCCACCCGATCAGGTAATTATTTAAGTCACACAAGAATTTGAAATGTGGGTATACTTTTTTGGGTTACTCTATATTTGGTAACACCTTCACACACACACACACACACATACATACATACATACACAGTCATAATGTATATAAATGTATAATATAGTTAATTAATAATAAAAAAAAAAGTTTATGGCAAAAATATAGAGCATTTTTGAAGTTTCAATTGCACACTTTCCATGTACCCCAATAGAAGGCATGACTTTTATACTAAACACACAAACATCTTAGAAAAGTAACGAGCATAGGCAAGATCAAATTTAGCTCTTAGAGAGCCCCAGGCTGAAATAGAGCAAGATCCCCTACACATAGGTCTGTATGTACCATAGAATTAGAAATATAAAAATAGTGTTTGTATGTTTAACACTCTCAATCATACAAACAAATACAGTACAGCAACAATACATCATATTTATTCACAAAGAGTAGATATACATATCTTTAAAAGAAGTATCTCTATTTACAGACAGTAAGTCAAAACTGGATGACAAAATGGACGTTATGAATTATTAACTGCAATTATAGCCATTGCCTACTAGTAAAATTTCTGGCAACTTCTGGGAGAGGGGGAGGTTATAGTTTAGTTAGATTATTGATTAATCCAACACACAGTACAGGTATGAAAAACAACATAATGTATATTCTGGAGACGAATACAGCTAGCTAATATACCTTGATATACATAGAGCTTCTATAAACATACATCTCTTTTTCTCAACATCTTACACATTTTACAAATAGGGGGAAAAAAAAGAAAAGATTATTTTAAAAAGAACGGATTTAAAATCCTTATGAGGAGAACATGAAATCAGTACTCAACAACTCACATGTTTGCCAGTGATAGTGAAAAACCGGAGAATGACAACCACAAATCCAAAGGAGTTACTAAAGTCATTCTGTGGGTTAAAAAGACGTTCATGAGAATTGTGGCTAGGGAATAACTTGTTAGCATTTCATATGAGAATACTACTGATAAAGGTTAGCAATTATACAAATTGTTTGTTTAAGAATACAATCACGTGCCTCAAATATAATTATGACGTATATACGTTTTATCTAAAATAACTTTTATCTGACAAGTTTTTTGTTTTTTTAATTCAATAAAGTTTAGAAGTTTCTAAAGTTTTTATAAACAGTTACAAAATAGAACTTGATAGATCTGTTTTGATTCTATATTATTATGTCAATCTACAGAGCTTAAAAACAAAGGGTGCAGTTTTGTAATCATATTTTATTTAGCCTATTTCAAGCCAGAAACTGATAGCAGTGTTTAGAAACAAAATAAGAAGGATCAAGGTCTGTATTGATGCCAACAGGGATCACTTTCAACATTGTTTATAATTGTCATTCATATATTCATGTATTCTATATTGAAACATGTCTAATAATAAATATATAAGTGCACTTTGACTTTCCGAACACCCTGTACAACAGTTATGTACAAATGCCTAAAGAAATACATAACTTAACCTCAAGTCTATATCAAGATTTAGTTGTACACTTTGATCCTACAATTTGAACAATGAAAATTATAATGGGAAATGGCTGGTTCTAGCATACGAAAAATTAGCCTTCTTGTTACCAGGGGTCACTGCTACTGGCTTACTCAAAAAAATGAAACATCAAGTTTCTCACCTTTTTGTAACATGCCCTAAAGTTGAGTTCACCTTTTAAAGTATATATTTAGTATTCTTGAAAGTATGAGATATCTTAGATGCATACAACCAAAGAAAAATTAAGTGGACAATATCAACAATAAGGACAAATCACACAACTCCAATATTATAATTTATAACAATATGAACAATTATATAACTTTTATTTAAATACTGATAACAAGATTATTGCCAATAAAAATCTAATTTTAATGCAACTATCAATCACAATATTACCAACAGTAGGACCAACCATAAATCTTTTATTTCCTTGAGACATAAAGAGAGCAAGTTCGATGTAATAATTAGCTATATTTCATTCAAATATAACACATATAACTTGTGTATGATATCATAATGTAATTAAATGCGACCATGTTTGTTGTTGTTTTTTTTACACAGAGGTTAGTGTTAATAAGTAACACTAACAACGTGCAATAAATTAACAACACAAGATTATAAACCTTCCTTAAGCTGGTTTCTTTATAAAATTCCTGATTTACTTACCATCAACATGAAATGCATTATCAGCCATACAACTCCCAGGCAAGTGACAAATAGGTCGTAACGATTCCGTCGACTCTGCCAGTATCCTCTTGGCGTAAAAGCGATACTTTTCATTATGACCTGCCCATATGATGATACACTTTTACAGCAGTTCAACAAGAGAGCAATGCATTTTGATGGTAATTACAGTTATTTTAGGTTAATTTTTTTTTTCTCCACTTAAGTCTGACACTGTTCTTAAACTCTTCTATGAAATTCTAAGCTAAAACTAGATTTTTCTGTACAGGGGCAATACAGTTATGACCTTAAATGTAATCTGCATTGATATAAATGGATATACTGTTAATTATGATACTTCAAAAACAACTATTAATCATACAAACTTGTGAATGAACGTAAAGAAGAGTATTTCATAATGTCAGCTCTATTCAGAGCTGATTAAGGCCTTTACCAGTGTGGTTTTCAGGTTAACTGGGATTATAGTTGGGTGATCAGTGGCACAAACTAATGAAGAAACTAACAATCCCATTAACTGAATGTTTCACAAATCATAGTATGTATAAACAAAGGAAAAAAAAAAGAAAATTTAACTGCTGCCTTCCCCATTAGACCCTTGATTAAGGAGCTCCTCCCCCCAAAAAACAACAAAATTGAAAAAAATTGAAGAAAAAGTGCAAAAAAAACATAACAGCTTTGTAGTAAAAATTACTCATTTATGAAATGTTTAGAAAAAAAAAGAAGTGAATCAGATAACAAAAATCAACTGAAATGGCTAATATGCTCCATGTAAATAAATATAAATACCCTACAGATTTCAGAAATTACTCAAGTTAAAAAAAAAAGACAAAGTGCTTACAAGCAAGTTTTCTAATTAATATATAAAAAAATTTGTTGGTAGTGAAATTTCTAGCATATAATCAACAACACGAAATTTTATTACCCCAATTAGATCTGGTCCTTTTTTCGATAAATGGTGAGAAAGTATCAGATACAGAGGAGAAAAAAAGAAATGAATTAGTAGTAATCAATAAAGTTTCATGACAGATAACAAAACATAATACAATTCAAACTGTTGTTGTCGTTCCACTTAAATTGCAGTACCTTAATTATATAGTTCCAATCAAGCAAATTCAACTGTAATTTATTCACTGCTGCCTCACAATTCTAATATTATCAGATAACTTATTGGAGAATGCCATTTCATTGTTAGCAACACTTTTATTAATTAAAATTACAGTGAACATTGTGAGTTCATTTCAGTTTATTTTTAATTTTGTGCAAAGCTACATTAGGGCTATCTGCGCTGGCTTTAATTAATTTAGCAGTAAAAGACTAGAGGGAAAGCAAATACTCAACATCGACCACCACCAACTCTTGGGTAGCTCTTTTACTAATAAATAGTGAAATTGACTGTCACCTGATAATACCCCCACAGTCAAAAGAGCGAGCATTTTTGGTGTGATGGGAATTTGAACCAACAACTCTCACATTGTGAATCAATCACACTAACATTGTGAGAAAAAGGTGCAATTTTTCCGTCTTCAAGATCACACTTCACAAGTAAATAGACTATACCAGAAACATTCTGAATAAAACAATTACTACACACAGTCTTATTAAAGACATTTTACTTAACCTAAAGTGAGTTGCCAAAATATACATGCAAAAAATGTTTTTACCTCAATGGCAAAAAGCACAGTAAAGGCAGCAGAAACAGTAGCCAAAGGTATTGTATGGCTTTCATCTTTCTTCCACTAATAAGAAAAACACAGATTAAATCAAACTGATATTGTTACATTCACTTAGTCACAAACCAGTAAATTACTAAGAAAAAGCATGAGATGTTAACATGTTTATAAAGGTTAAACTTATTTTTCTGTGTGAAAATGCTATTTCTTCAATGTCAAAAGATTTTCTGCACATTTTAAACATAAAACTATGAGCAAGCTTTACGTACACACATAATTAAGGGGATAAAGAGTCTTAAAGATCAATATTAAACCTTTCACCCACTAATCAGTGATGTCGAGAAAACCCATTCAAATATTTATCACACTTTCCCTTAAACTAACTGCACCCACCACAAACAGAAGACAAACCATTACAAAGATCACCTACAGTCATGGGAAAATAAAATTGATTTTAGCTGATGGTGATTCATACCTTACCAAAATGTATATACATTTTCTCTAGTCTTACCGTTCTCCCCAGTAAGTTCATCAACAATATTAATTTCCATAGCAAACATCTCAATCAAGTATTAAACATAACAAAGCACACATTCTTCAAATATGTTTATAAATAACAGTTTTTCTTTCCTGGATATGCATTTCAAAAAATAGTTCTTTTGTATAGTGTGAACAAGTTCTACTGCATTTTCAGTTCCAATACAAATAGACAAAACTTGCAAATGTTAAACAATGTAAAATAAGAAAATTAGTTATACTGACTAGTAAAATACAAGAATTTATGTATGTATTACAAACAGCAGCAGAGAAAAAAAAAAATAAAATAAATAAATTTGCAAATGTATCTTACTTACGGCAGTGTAAATATAATTATGTGCAACTTTGTATGGTCCTACAGAGAAACACTTAAGTGTTTCTACAGACACTTGATGTTTGCACACTTTGTGAAAATAAAACATATTTTTGGCAAAAACTTTTGCCATGATATTTTGCATAAAAATTACATCAACGAACTGATGTTGTGGTGATCTGGAAGGTGTAATTTTATTTTTTAAAACATACAGTCACTTCCAAAAAACCTTGTGTCATTCAAATAAATTGATAATAAAATAATGAAAACATTTCATTATTACTGATGGTAACAACAATTCTTTTATTTAAAACATATCATGATTTAAATTATGCAGCTAGTTTGCCAATTTTTCTATGCATATTACAGTTTGAGTATGATGAACAAAATAAGAAATAATTATGAAGCCAGTTTTCCAACTTATCTTTTTACAGTGTTTGCACATGGTTAAAAAATAAAAAACAACATTCAATAAACATTCTTGAATATAAATGTTGGAAAATCCCACACTCTACAAAATTTGAGATTCAAAAACAGCTTTTAGAAAAAGAACTTTTTGAAGTCACTTTAGGTTCTTACTAAATCTAATTATGCTTGTCTAGTAATTTTTAACTGAAGAGTGTCTGTAGCTTTTAAACAGATACAAGTTAATAATAATGTTCTTGAAAAAAAGGCTACAAAAAAAAATTACAAAAAGCTTCCCAGCTTTATGGGTTATTTATAAGACTTCAGAACATCTCAGTGAATGCTTTTGGTCAATGTTACAGGAGATGTGACTACCAACTTTCCCACAAAATCAAAAACAACTGCTCTAACACATATAAAAAAGAGCAGTTTTGGCTCTATCCAGTCACATTTAAATTTTTTTATTGCTGTTTCCAAAGCTTGCTTACATTAGTAAATAAGGAATGTATAAAAGCCCAGTAAAAAACAACAAAGAAATGCTCAAAAATCAAGAAAATGGATGGATAAGATGTCCTCATGAAATTATACCTTCCTAGCAAATTTGACTTGTTCTTTAGGAAGGGCAGAAAATTTCTAAAACGCTAAACAAGTGTGCTAGTTAATAGTGAAGCGTTGTGAAGAAATGAATATTTGAACAGTTTGTTGAATTATACAATATTTTAAAACAACAAAATATCATGTATAAAATATTGCTTGATTTATATCTCCATTCTTTTCAAGCAATAAGACAAACCGTACACTGACACACAGCAAGCTACTGTTAGTCAAGACTAAAACAGCAATAACTCTCTTAAACAGCAAGTTCTGAGTAATATCATAGATGAAGGCCCTAAAGTGGTGTCCATCAGGTCTAGGTGGAAGATGAAGAGGCTGAGCAATTTTCAATCTCTTCTTCAGGTCACACCATCTTCTTTGGTCTACTGTTAGGAGAGCTGTTCCCTATGATGAAGAGTCAGCATAATGTTTAGAGCTTTCTACACATTAATTTGTTACAAATTTCATTTAATTGAATTACAATCTGTTAAACTGAACACTGGATATTCAAACTGTTAACAGTTTTCTACAACGTTAATTTGTTACAAACTTATTTAATTGAATTACCATCAGCTAGACTGAACACTATGTTTAATCTGTTAAGAGCTTTCTACTAAATTAATTTGTTACAAACTTATTTAATTGAATTACCATCAGCTAGACTGAACAACTTATGTTCAATTTGTTAAGAATTTTCTACAAAATTAATTTATATATTTAAAAATGGCTGGTATGAGTAGAGAAACCACCAGTAGAGGAGTAAACAATGTTTTGACCTTTTTAGGTCATCGTCAGGTGCAAAAAGAAAGAAAGGGTTACTGAGGAGCAGCTGACCATATATTTAAAGATGGTTGTGTAATTGAGTGAAGGAATGTAGAGGGTGTGCTTAGATGTTGGATATATTTATTAATATGGGTATAAAGGCATTCCTTTATATTGGTTTATTTTGGGCTTGGGTGGTTGTTCAAGTAAGGCGTCTTTAATTTTGCATTTATTTATGTTTGTGAGTTCATTTAGTATTTGGATGTTTTCTATGGTTATGTTGTGCTTATTTGAGTTTCAGTGTTTGAAAACGTGTGAAGGTGACTTTTTGTGTTCTTTGAATCTGGTTTCCATTTTTCCACTTGATTCTCCAATATAGAAGTCTATCACACTGTATTTTATAAATAATGTTGGTGTTGTGTTTGTCAGTGTAGTTTTTACACAGTATAAACTTTAGTTTTGTGCCTGGTTTTTGAATAAATTTGGTAATAACGTGAACCTGATGATGACCAAAGAAGGTTGAAACATTGTTCCTCTACTAGTGCTTTCTCTACATATAGCAGCCATTTTTAAATATATAATCAGCTAGACTGAACAATGTATATTCAAACTGTTAAGAGCTTTCTATAACATTAACTTTTAAGAACTTTTGACATGATGTCCAAGAGGCCTGAGGGATTTGTGAAGCCCTGTTTTGAACTTAACTCTTACCTGATGATAGCTCAATGATATTGATTGAAATGTTGTAGTTACTCAAATGAAAACTTGACTACTGTGAAAGTTGCTGTTACTGTAACTTGAATTAATTATTTCTGTATATTATTGATAAAGCATCTGAAACCATTTTAATAATTTCATTCAAAACATTCCTTGGAGTCCATAGGTTGTTTAGAAAGTTCTTGACTTAAAGAAAGACTAATTAAAGAGCCCAACACATCATTCCAATATAAAAAACAATGGAAGAAATATAATTTAAACCAACAAGCACAAAACACTGCCAAAAATACAGCTGAAGAGAATTTCTCAAAATAAAATTCTTATCTGTTTGTTGTTCAATGGAAAAACAGTTACAAAATTCAAAGGTTCGAAAACAGCAAAATTCTATGTTTATTACACTGTGTGGTCTAAGTTGACACTTTAAAGGATATGGAGGTCATTCCATGTCAAATCATCCAGGAGGCTGCAGGTGACCCCCACAGAGTGCCTTGAAAAAATTCACGTGCTCATCTACCCATATAATGAATAATTGCCAAAGATTAGATCAATATCTCTAATAGTTTCTGATTTACAGCTCTGTAAAATTTAATTATTTTTTTATTTATTTTTGGCAAATTCATTTTCGGGCAACTTTGGCTGCTTAAAGATGCAAGAGTAATGGTAGTAGAAGGCTGAAATTTGTTACACTGACTGAATTAATCCCACGGAATTCAAAAATGGTCTCAAACCAAGTTTATCTCTCTTAGCATTTTCATAGTGAGGCTCTAAAATCACCTGAAAATCCAAAATCATAAAAAACATTGGTTTTATTTAATAAGCCATAGCTCTAAGACTTAATATGATACAAGGCTGATTTTTTTTCAAATTTCCCAGAATAACTGGTGACATGGTCAAACTGTGGCCTGAAGTTTGTTTTTTTTTAGCTAAATTATAAAAAGTTGAATGCAGCTAAATTATTTTACAGGAGATCTAACAGACTTTTAATTACAAAAATTGCTGATTTATCAACTGATATGTTGTAAAAAATTTGAAAAAAAAAATAGCTTTGTATCATATTAAGTCTTAGAGCTGTGGCTTATTAAATAAAACCAATGTTTTTTACAATTTTGGGTTTTCAGGTGATTTTACAGCCTCACTATGAAAATCCTAAGAGAGATAAACTTGGTTTGAGACCATTTTTGAATTCTGTGGGATTAATTCAATCAGTGTAGCAAATTTCAGCCTTCTACCACCATTACTCTTGCAGCTTTAAGCAGCCAAAGTTCCCGAAAATTAATTTGCCAAAAATATAAAAAAATAAATTAAATTTTACAGGGCTGTAAATCAGAAACTATTATAGATATTGATCTACTCTTTGGCAGTTTTTCATTATATGAGTAGATGAGCACATGTGAATTTTTTTAAGGTAGTCTGAGGGGGTCACCTGGAATAACCCATGGTTTAGATGCCAAAAACTGGCAAAACATTAGATACCAGTTAGACTAACATCTGCGATAAAGATCACGTAAATTGCAGATTGTTTATTCCTTTTGTCTTTATTTATCCACTTTGGTTCAAGAATCAGAGGGATGTAAAAACAGCATTTCAGATTTGTTTATCTCAGACAAGTCACTAGTCTGAACTGAATGGCCTCTTGGGAAGTGACTTAGAAATGACAAGGAACAGATCTGAAATGCTATTGTTACGTATCTCTGATTTTGATATCTGAAATGGAGAAATTAAGACAAATGTGAAAAAAAAAGACCATTTTCAGTTTAAATGAATTTCATCAGAAAATTTGGACCTACAAGTTAACACTTCACTGATTATACCTCTTTGTATGCTGCATTAAATTTACCAGTTCATTAAACAATGATGGAAGCATAATATACTACAACTGATGTAATGCAGTTACTTAATAAAATGAAATAACTTTGTCGCCTGACCAACTTGATAAACTGTTATTGTATACAAATCTGAAATATTCAAGATACTCCCTGGTGAGATTTCTCACACTGGTCATCAGACTTCATATTTCATAGACTCTTAAAAACTTCAAAGTTTGTAATTAAATAGATATTTATATGTATTATCAGTACATAATTAAAAATAATCTAAGCTGTATAAACATGCTTCAAAACAACATATTTGGATATAAGAAATTAACTTGGTTTTAAATCTTGGTGACTGTGTTTTTATTCTAAAATAAAATACAATACTTTTGGGTAAAGGTTAACATACCTTATTTTCACTGTAATTAGCAATAACAACACCCACGAACAATGTCAGCCCAATCATACAACCGAGAAACACAAATATATGAATATAGATGGCATGGATCTAGAGATAAAAGAACCAATCATATTTATTTAATGACAACAATAAAAACATATGGAATTCACACTGTTCCAAGAGTGAATTGTGAACTTGATTATTTAAACATTTAAATAAGTGTTTCATATTTAATTTTTCTAAAATCCTCAAAAGCTGATGTTTTATAATAGTTTATCTTCACTCCTTTACCACAAAAGGATAAAATATTTTTTTGTATGAGAAAAACATGTCCTGTTTGATAGCATCTTTAGAATGAAATTTAAGGTTTTCTAATGACATAAGTTCAGTACTTAATGGTTTTCTAGTATTTCAAGAAGAAAAAAAAAACAATTTACTTTTCTAGTACAGTATTTGAAACATAAAACCAGGTTTTACAAAAATCTTTCAACTTGTATGTTTATGTTTAGCAACATTACACTTGCATCATATTCTGTCAAATATATTCCATATGTACTACTTTTTTTTTTTAATTCTTCCCAAAGCTATACAAGGGCTATCTGCGATAGCCATCTATAATTTAGCAGCATAAGACTAGAGGGAGGGCAGCTAGTCATCATGACCCATCTCCAACCCTCAGGCTGCTCTTTCACCAACAAATAGTTGGATTGACCATCACATTATAACTCCCCTATGACTGAAAGAGTGAGCATGTTTGGTGTGACGGGGATTTGAACCTGCAATCCTCGGATTATGAGTTGAGTGCCTTAACCACCTGGCCATGCTGGGCCACCCACTACTGACAAACACATCTAATATTCAAGCCTATTGATAAACTATCCCTAACTAGGCCTAGGAAATATTAACTCATTTAAAATATTACCATTATTGAACTAACATGTTTTGAAACATAACACAGCATAAAGCACATTTCTCTTGCTTATTGAGTCTTTAAAAAAAGGAATAACACCAAAATATTTACTTAAATGGAAGATTTTGTTTTGGTTACACATTTTATTTAAACAATAAGTGCATACGTATATACAGGGTGTCCATAAATTATTCACCCCATTATCGGCCTTTACAAATCCTTTATTATAAGAGCTATCTTGAAACAGTTTGCAGTAACTAATAGCACAACTAAAGACATTTTGTTTTTTATTTTGCAGAACATCCACTCAAGACATACTCTTAATGTTTGGAGCAAAATCATCTACTACTTCAATGATCTTTGTGCTACCAATGGGATTTGCATAGAAGTTTACTGAATTATTGACTGAACTGTGATAGTTTATCTGTATCTGTGTATAGTGTGAGTAACATTAAAGTTACTGAACTATTTTAAATTTTTTGAAATAATTTAAAAACAACATTTGCAAACAAATACAATAACATGTGCATTTCATGTTAAACAGGTATAACTTTTACTTGATTATTATTCTTATATCAAAACTTTTAAGATTTATATTTTCATTTTTTTTATATTACATGAGGAAAGAAAAAACTGTTACTTAACCTGCAAAAAAACCCAATCAAATATCAATGATAATGAAATGCGACTTACATATAAATACACAAATGATTCCAGTGCAATATTTAAAAAACAAAACACAGTTGGTACATAAAAACTCATGAACACAGTTAAACAAAGAGTAAATATAATCGTCACACAAAGAAGCAAAAGTCACTGGTAAGTACAACACATGCTCACAAACATCATTATGCTTTGAAAACAAGACAAAAGAATAAACTTATGAATTCATAAAGACGTCAAATAAGTCGTGTATGTGTGTTTATATGCACACAGATTCACAGTTGTAAAAGCTGCCTCTGATTTTAAACATAGCTGACCAACACCACCCTTACAAAGATGAAAGAAGGACAAAAGTCATAGGTGAATTAAGTAGCAACAAATGCCGTAACCTTTATTAGAAGAAACATATTAAAATAGCTTGAGCAGGGTTTGCCTTAGAAATAAACACAGAATATAGTAACAATTAATTTTAAAATTCTTATCTGTTAAAATATGCAAATGGCTTAGTACAGTTTTCCTCAAAACAAATATGCCAATAATACACAGTCTATCTCTGACCTCATAGAATATTTATGACAATTTCATTAAGGATTAGCAAATGACCCATAAAGATTACAGCACAATACACAGCTAACTATGAATTATGTAATGTAATGATTACTCTCAGTTTTAAAATATTGAAAACATTCTATCAGTATCCTTGTCATCACATCAAATATATTTAGTTAACCAATGAAACATTGCAGTTGAGCTAATCCTCAATATTGTGAAAAAAAGAAAAAAGAAAAAAAAGCTCCACCTACAAACAAATATCATTAGACATTATAATTCCCTCAGTTACAATTAGGTACCTCTTAGTATTGTATAGACTGTTAGATGAAGGGAAGTGTCACCTTGAATAAGACTGCACATAAAATGGGTTTCAACCCTTTTGGGTTACAAGTATTAAGACATGTTTGTAATAAAAATAAAACATCTTTTTAACAGCAATTATCGAAATGATCAGCACAAAATTATCTGAAACACTCCAGTTCCTCATTCCACTGATTTTATACACTAATACAGGTCTGAATTTGTATTATTTTTAAGTTTAAAGCTGTATGTGCTATGCCCACCATGAACACTAAACTTCACCATTATATGCAGTGAAGCTTAGCACTGAGCTACAAGAGGGTTGGATATTTGTTTTATTTTTGAATTTCACAAAACGCTACACAAGAGCTATCTGCACTAGCCATACCTAATTTAGTAGCGTAAGACTAGAGAAAAAGCGGCTAGTCATCACCATCCACCACCAACTCTTGGGCTATCTTTTACCAATGAATAATGGGATTGACCATCACATTATAATGCCATCACCCTCTGGCTGAAAGAACAAGTATGTTTGGTATGATGAGAATTCAAATTTGTGATCCTCAGATTATGAGCCAAATGCCTTAACCCATCTGGCTATGCCGAGCCCAGTGGGCTGAAAGTCTAGGAAGAACTGCTACATAGTTCACATACATTCTACAATCTCTTTTCCTCTACTGTTTCTTAACACTTTTAGAATTAAATTATATGTTATTTACTTTTATTCTTATTTCTTTATTAAGTTCCACAAAATAAATACATGTTCAGATTATTAAACAATTGACAACTACTTTCATCCAATAGCCTCTTACTTCTCATTCCCAGATATACACACATATTAACAATTTTTTTCATTCACATTTTTGAATTTGTGATCATTGAAAAAAATTTGCAGTTCTTTTTTTTTCTCCTATCAAATGTTTTTGCTTTATTTCACCAGACAATTTGTTATAACAGTAGTAGTTTTTTTTTACAATACAGTATATTAGTGTAGTGTACAGCTTATTCTATTACATGACTTGGTAAGCATAGTCAATATTTTAAAAAGAAATGTCATGGCTTAGCATTACGTCTGAAGGATTATAATGCTAAAAAATGGGTTTCGATACCTGTGGTAGGCACAGTACAGATTGCCCATAATATAGCTTTAGACTTAACAACAAACAAAAATAAAATTCAATATTTTGAATCACTTTGGTAATAAACAGCAGACTATATGTTTATAATACAGCTTAAATCATATAAATATTCATTTTAGATTACGTTCAGAATATACATACATTTTGATCAGCTGAAATCTAAAAATTAATATAAAACTAAATTGATTTATTCTACATGTCAATGATACAATTGCAGGTTGATAAAGAAAGCCTTCATTAAACATTCTAATGCAATGTTAACTAAATTTATTTCTCTAAGCATTTTCTTTCTCTCATAAACCTCGAATGATTATGTTACAAACAATCTCTGAAACAGTATCTGAAAAAAATGGCACTTTAACATTTTCATTAAAAACTAAATACAGATAATGAATGTGAGTAAAAAAACTGAAAATTATCAACATGTGTATTTTTGTGTCATATTACTATATGCCTACATTTTCTCTCTTAGAATATGGCAGAGGTAAATACTGAATAAATGCCCAGATCTTCTACCAACCACATCAACTAATAGGCAAATACTAAACAGTTCCATTGTTTGCACTGATAATTTCCCAACAATACACATATTACTGTTAACTGTGCTTGCTAGAGAACATTTAATAATTATGATGGATATTTGTACATCTGGATGAGTTTGATCTGGTAATCTTGGAACATTTCTGTGTTTTTCGATGAGCTTGATATGGTAACACTGAAGTTTCTCTGCATTAAAATAAACTTTATCTGGTATCACTAAAACACTTCTGTGCATCTGGATGTGCTTGGAGAATTTCTATGTATCTGGATAAACATGAACAACCCTTGAAGCATTCTAATGATGTGTATCACCCTGATATGTTAAAACTACTATTTCTATCCAGTTGGATGAATTTAATATAATCTTAGAGCATCTCTGTCTATTTGAATTAACCTGATATAATAGCATTGGAGCACTTTTCTTGTATCTGGATAAGTTTGATATGGTAACTTTGGATCATCCTTCTCCATCTGTATCATTCTCATGTGGTAAAATTGGAACACTTTGTTCATTTAGATGAGTCTGATAATGTGTTATGCAAACTTTACATCTTTCCCACCCACTCGGTTAATATATAGTTTTACAAAAATTCTGTACACATTTATCATTTGTTTTTTGTATAGGAAGTCTATCAAAGGAAGCCACTAAGTTCCTCTCCCTCTAGCTATTTATGGAATCACTTATGCTTTCTCTCAGGAAAGATTGCTGTAACATGGATCACACTCTAAGAAAAGAGACAGTAGTCATTTCTACTTCCAAGTGAAGCAGTGCCCCAGGGATATAGCATTCCTTGTTTTGAAATGAGAGTGAAAGAGAAGTGACAGTGGTCATTTCTACTGCCAAGTGAAGCAATGCCACAGGGATATAGTATCCCTTGTTTTGGGATGAGAGTGACCATCAATTATGTATGTTGCATTTGTATCCTTAGGAATACATCACTGTTAACCATCAAATTTTTTTTGAACTTAAAAACTGAGAAGAGAGTAATTTAGGGAAAACTACTTTGAGATGTACCCAAGTTAATGTACAGATATTAATTCAGTAAAGATGTTGAAAGACATTTGTCCTCTAAAATCTTTATCATGTTTATGAGCATTGAAAATAAATATTGTTTCACTGCATAATACACCTGTCTCTGTTTTTGCTTCATATTTAGGCAAGGATAAGAAAATGAAGATTTTGCCCCATAAAATATTCTCTGGTGAGCCTCCAGGTATTTTCTGGCTCCTAAATGATTAGCCAAAAGGTAAGTAAGTCAGAAAAACAGCATATCCCACAGTATGGTAACCTTAGAGCATTTCAGGAATGTGTTTGAATTTCATATAGTAACTTGCTGGATGTGTTTTTTTGTTTTTCCCATTTCCCAAGATCTAATTTTTAGCAAAGTACAAGCAAGAGGACTGGTCTATCTTTGGTCTGATTTGGAAACATATGGGAATCCAGATTTGGGGAGTTTATATTTCACTGGTAACCCTATGCACTATATGTCACATAGACCCTAACCAAAATATAAACTATAGCTATGTAAATTACAAATATCAATCAAATACTTCTCACTTCAATATACATATCTTTTTACTTATTACAGTTTTGCTACTTGTGTTAGCTTTAAGAGGAAGTCAATTTGCACTGTTTGAAAAAAAAGACTTATTTCAGGTTTTATTCCACTTGCTATCCATGATCATTACATATATATATAGATATTGCTTGTAGCCAAAAATCAGCTTGCCTTTGTTTTTCCTAATTCTCATCTTATGTGGTTTTTGAACTGCTTATGGTCTAAATCCACCTCGCCTACTATAATATACTTATTATTTATAGTTCCAAATAATCTTACACTGTTTGATTTTTATTTAGGTTATGAATAGTTGAAGGTATAAATTCATCTTATTTGAAACATTATTTTGTTTTAAACTTATCACCTCTTAGAAAAAATTATACAGATTTTAACAACAACAAAAAAAAATACAAAGAAAAAGTAAAGATTTTTATATCACTGGTTTTGTTTTGCTTGTAGTTATGTATGCATACATACCAAAGCTTCATGCTAATATCTGTAGAATCTATTAATTCTTTTGCAACGGGCTTGGTATAAATATACACTAGTTTGTCTTCACATTTGTTAACTTTTTGTGCTATAACATTTGATACAGCATGTGTACTTTTACAAAATTTGGTAGACTTTTAATAAAGATTACAAGTTTTTAGTATACAAAAATATCAGACTGTTTAATGAAATATTTTTACTGAAGATTTGTTTTGGAAAACAGTCTTTTGTCACTAATCTGAATGCAAAGTGATTTCACATTATGATTAAAATACTATTCTTCATCCCAAATCTCAAGTATTATTATTTAATCTCTAAACCCTCCTAAATATATTTCAAATGTTTGTTTTCAGTAAATATTTATATTTTATGTTATTTTTTATACTCTAACAATGTGGGATCTGTCAACTCAACCTTGTAGCCTTCATATTTATGAATTAATTATAAATTATGCTTTTTTGTATTAGAATGACAACATATTATAACATGAAAATATATGTCTTGTCTAAGTAGCTTAAGTCCCATAACACTATATATTTATTTTTTATTATATTGGCCTTCCAGTCATGCCTAACTAACATTACATAATTTGCACTGACATAGTGCATGTGCACTCGTGCTACATATCCAATAACATTAAATTGATCTCTAGTCTTCCACACGTTTTTAGTGGACTATTATTTTGCAATATAGAGTCACATTTCAATTATTTTACATTATACATATACAAACATATACATATATATATTATTAGTATTTAGAAATTAATTATTAAACTTATTTCCCTTAAAATATAGAACAATAAATCTAGAAGTAAAGCAAACAACCATCTCTTCTCATTACGACCTTTGAGCTCGAATGCTGCTGGACATAAGTTGCTAAGCCTTCTAAAATTTCACGTGTGAAGGATATTAAAGTTTTTTGTTTTTTTTAAAGTTATATATATATATATATATATATGTGTGTGTGTGTGTGTGTGTGTGTGTATGTTTATATACACACACAGAGAGTTGAATCATAAATAACTAAACTGATGATACTACAAAATTCCACTATAATTAATTAAGCTTAACAGTAGCTTTTTCACAGATTAAAGTGGCTGAGAAAACTACTAAGACAACATTCTCAGCTGTCAACTGGCTATTCACATCATATAGTGTAGTAAGAGTATGTAAAAGACCATTTTAAAAAAATGTAAAAGGTGAATGGAGTCACTATGTTAGATTCTGTGCATCAGTATATTAAGGAAGTAACTCGTATATAATATTAAAAAGTTTGAATTATAACCTACAATTTGATTCCAAACTTACTGAGATATATTTACAAAATAGTAGTTCAATAAAATTTTGATGAATGCAAGTCAACAAATGCAATAACATGGCTTTTGACCCCTGATCTGTAACAAAAGGTTTAACATTTGTAATACATCCTCACTAGGTGAGAGCAATTAAAATTTTAAATATATCTGTAAAACATCCTCACTAAGTGAAAGCTATTACAATGATAAATATACCTGTAAAACATCCTTACTAAGTGAGGGCTATAACAATGTTAAATATCTGGAAAACATCCTCACTAGGTGAGAGCTATAACAATGTTAAATATTTGGAAAACATACTTACCAGGTATCCAAAAGAGAATTAATGTCAAATTACTTCCAAACCCATTAGAGAAAAAAAGTTTAGTAAAAACAGTACAACTACAAAACCAAAAAAAGGATTAAGATGAATATTGAAACAAATGTTAGTACTAATAACAAAATAAGTACAATCAATGCTGCACAAACAATGGACATAATACTAAACATTAAACCATATGAGCCAACTACTGTAAAAAACAAACACACAAAAAGATAATGGGGTGTAAGCATGTCTTTATAAGCATAATACACTCCAAAAAAAAGTAAAATTAGGAAGATCATTTCAAGAACTTTACATAATGGCATAACTAGATTAAACAGCACATAGCAGTTTGCAAAGCGCAACTAAGACATGCACATTTCTGCTTATTTCTGTAAAATAAAAACACAACAAACAAAGTAAAACCTTGGCACATTAATGCTTTATAAAAGCATAGTTTTCATGAAGATTGCAGAAGAACAAAACCATATTTCAGTTTTATACTGTAGCATTTTTTATATCAACACCACATTCTTCAATGCATGTGCATCCCAATCTTCATTTTTTTTAAAAAAAAACTTTCTCTGCACTTGCACTGGCAAAGAGAAAATATCCAGAAAAAGGTGTGAAAAATATTTATATATTTTCACTGATATTTAATTTTTTTTATATTAATGTGACAATTAAATATGTTCTTTATCTCCAACTTTTTTATTAACTACATATTGTTTCAGATATGTTTATATATGCTGCCTTTTCTCAATGTTACTGACTGCTTAAAGTCTGAAACCAACTACTTTTCACCATTCTTTCTTATGGATAACAGAAAATCACTTACGCTGTATTTTCTAATGGTTTGCTTATGACAGCAAAGAATCAATTTTAAATTCAAAGCTAAACAAATTTTTATGAAATAATTAGTATTCATGTCAGAAAAACTCAAAAACAACAACAAAAAGATAAAAGTTTGGTAACAGATGTCTAAATTCAATTCTGTGTGGTTACAAATACTAATGTTCTGGAAAAAATTGATGTCATCTGATTTGGCAAATGTGAGGGTGGAAGAAAACTTACAGGTCCCAGTCTCTTGAGTAAGACATCACGAATGTCCAGCCAGCCCTTGAAAGAAAGAACTTCAAAGAGTGCCAGCATAGCATTGCCTATATTGTCAAAGTTGAACCTGCGAGGGTTGGCCCTACAGAAATAGGACAGCAGTTAATAGAAACAGAGAAATCAGAGAGTTAGGAAACTGGTAATGAGGAAACATAAACAGTGTTCATTACTCCAGACCGAACTGATGAGTTTCTTCTTTTTAGTTTTTGCACAGTGGTGAAGATGTCAGTATGAAAAAAGATGTTGAAAGTACCTAGAAGACGAAGGGATTTTCTGCACTGATTAAAAATCTACAATGAGACCACAGTGCTGGTAAACGGGTAATTAAGTTTTGTATAACCTGACATTAATATACTTGTAAGTATATTAAGACACAAAATATGACATCAAAAGAAAAAAAATTTTTTTTAGTTTGTTAATAATAGTTCTTTTTCCTAAAACAAGTGATACTGTTAGATGTGAACACACAAACTAAAGAAACTCAATTATTCTTTGAGCAAAGGTTAGATGAAATAGGTTCAGTTGATGAAGAGAAATGAACACAGTTCACTATGGTAGTCAACACACAAACACACACAATCTATTTTGTTATTACAGACAGTGCTATAAACCCCTTCTCTAGATATCAGAGGTCACGTGCATCCCACAGCAACAGGAAATGTCAAACATCGAACTCACTTCTCCTGTCTGTTCTATCAGGATATCACGTACTTCAGCATAGCCCTCTAAGGATAGAACCTCAAATAGCGTTAGCATGGCCGAGCCCAAGTTGTCAAAGTTGAAGTTTCGCGGGTTAGCCCTGGGACAATAAGAAGTATATTCTATTTACTCGAGAAAAAAAAATCACATTACCACCAGTGTTCTCCTGCTGCAGTTTTGATATCCAAAATACATATTTTTATAGAAAAGTAAATCAAAATATGAATTATAACACTTGTTATACAAAAATAATTTAATATCTTCTCGAGATGTTTCCATAACAATCACAGTGTTGCTTTTTGGTACAGCTAAATATGTACACAGAATAGTCTGTTTTACTAAAAAAAAGAATAGTTTTGAAGAAAATGCTTAACTGAGATGTTAAAACAGGGTTTAAACCATCAAATAAGTAAAAAATCTTCATATTTTAATTGTGTATTAATCTTCACATTTATATATACAAACACTACTAATAATACGTATTTTATGGGCTTACTGAATCAAGTACATTTTTTGTTGTTTCTTTTTCTGTTTACTAATAAATGTTTAAGATTTAGTCTAACAGCTGTCTCCTTTTCAATATTAGCATTAAAACTACTTGACAATGACATGGATTTATTTCAAAGAATTACATAAAATATTGAGAAGATATACAATTCATTACAGTATGATTTGTAAATTTAGAAGCTATTATGGATCTACATATCATTTCATTCATGTGTTTAATGGACTTATAAACACTGTTTTAACATCTTGAGCTAACATTACTTCATGAATTAAAATGCTAAGACACTGACCATAAATGAACTACTTCTACTATCCTATTTTTGTTCCTAATTTACAAACATAACAAGAAAGCAATTCTTCTCACTTCTCTGATTGCTGGTGTAAAGCAGACATCTAAACACCTATCAGCAGGATAAAGAAAACTATCTTTCAGCAATTACTTTAAAAATACTTATGTCTGAACTTGGTTATGCACAAAAAAAAAGAAAGAAGCTGAAAGGGGGTAAACACACGCACAAGTGTGAGCAGATAAATTTCCAGTACTAGCGATTTCCAATTATTCACAAATAAAACAAACAAGTCCTTTCCTCCAGTTTTCCAAACACATGGCAGTCTTCACTGGTAATAGACTTGTCGAGTAATTCAATGGTGCATGACTGTATTAAAAAAAAAATTTTAAAATCCAAGTATAAAACAAAATAAAACAGAAAATTCAAATAAGCCAGCCTTGGAATGCTGTCTTTTCCAAAACCATCACTTCCAACTTTCACCCATTAACCCATTTAAAAAAAGACATGTTGAACAGAAATCCATAGGACTAAATTATCTAAATTATAGTCACATAAGTATTCCTGAATCATTACTCACAACAACAAAAATTCTAAAACTACAAGATACCAGAAAGTTAGATTTTATGACCTAAATCAGCAGAAGGTTCAAAACATTTTCTTCCAAGTCTACAAAATGTAGGGATAAACTTTGAATCAACATAGTTTCTCTGCATGTGGAACATAATCTGCATAAATTGACTAGATTTCCAGTAAGTGACATGGACAAAACTAGGTTTGAAAGAAGTGAAATGAACTTAAACAAAACCTCTCCAATTCCACTTTATTATTATTATTTTTTGGCATATTTATAATTTAAGGTCTAGACTTAACTAATTTAACAGGAAATGTTTACTGTAATTTTTTAAAATTTTGTTTTTAGAATTTTCACTGACTTATGAGACATGTTTAAAAACCCCAAATATACAGAATCTTTAATTCTCAACTGACAGCACTACACAATTTTACATAAGTTAAATGCCAAGCCTATTAATAAAAAGCATTAATTTTCTCACCAAACTCGAGGTACCAGAATGGCAGGATAAGATTCATTTACTCCAGGTTCCAGTTTCATTTTGGTAATGAACACTTTTCTCATGAACACCCCAACACACTTCTCCTAATGTATATAAAAAAACAAAACAAAAGTTAAGCAATTTCAATGATGTTGAATAAAAACACAGTATTAAACTAAACCCTAAAGTTCAACTCTCATTTAGGTTTAAGTAGAGAGCTTTCCTAAAACATTTCATCAACACTGTTGAGTTTTCCTTCTATAGTCTGATGTGATATTGCAGTGAAATGCAAAACATGACTCAAAACAAACAAAAGTAATTACCAAACAATTACAATAACTGTCATGAAAAATTACAAAAAAGGGAGCTGAAATGTGCCAAAAGGGTCACATATTTTGACCACTTACTTATATTGTAGTATGACATCACATAATTAATGCTTACTTAAATCAGATTAATATTATTTTGTTGAGTTATAACCCTATTATATGTAAAATAATAAGTAAACAAACAGTCTTATACTGGAAAAGGTTAAAACAGAACCACCACAGTGAAAATGATTTATTAAAAATATAACATAAAATAAAAATTACACATTTTCAAGAATAACTGCAAACTGTAATAAACAATTACAATCATTTATCCTAAACAGTCTCAGGCTCATAACAGCTTATAGCTGCTTTAATTTAATTTATTTTTTGTTTGTTTTATAGTTCTCTGAAACATCTTATTAACCTAACAAAACCACAAGTTCTTTGAACTGTGTCTCACTAGCCTATCAAAGCCATGTGTTACTTTAAAAGAAATTATGATGAACAAAGTATTGAGTGACACGGATTCATCACATTCTATTTATCACTTACATAGTGCTCAACTTCAAATTTTTCACATCATGTTTCTTACATAATAAGTTTCTAATTTTCACATGCTAGTTACTTTTGTTGAAAAATAATAAACAAAAAAATTATTACAAGAAATTTACTAATTATTGTAGCTATTAGGCCTATATATACTTCAAATACTTTAAAGATATTTTGGTAAGACTAACTGTATTTCACTCACACATTTTGTTTTGTTTAAAAATAATTCATGTGATCTTCAAATGTCTCTTTTAGAACACAACAAATACATTAAACACCAGTTAAGAATATCCAAAAATCCAATGTAATTTATCTTCTTTAACTGAATTCAGAAATCTTAGTATCTTTTGAAACAACGTTATCTGTCTGTCACCAAGCTCTCACCGTGAATTGTCTGCTCTTATAACTCCAAAATCAAGACAATGATATTTATGTAGGGTAGAAACCACTCTTTCTATTGGTAACAAACATATCCAATAATAATATCAGAGTATTATACACATTTTTTAAGGAAAAAGAGAATATGGGAGGAGGTACAATAATGACGGTTGAAGAAAAATAGAGAAATATTAATAAATAAATAAATGTATTGAAAACTTAGATTCTGACTTTTCAATATCTACAGCATGTATATTTCATTGGTCAAACTTTGAAGCCAAAAAATAAAACAAATCTGCACATGAGAAATGACAGTGCCACCAAGTTACATGATTCTGAGTTACCCATGAGGATTTATTTAAATATTTTTTTTGAAATTAAAACTTTGAAGCATAAAATATGTTTTTATGCAAAGTTTATTGATATACACTGATAATAAAGTTGTTTACTCAACTTTTAAAGGTCACGAATGTTCACTTAGGCTCCCACTGTTCATATACACTGTTAAAGATTAAACAACAGCACTTACTCGAGTGTCAATTGTAGGATCATTGCATCGAGCAAGGCGACCACCAAACAGATGCACTCCATAACAGGCAAATACAAACATCAAGACAATAAGAAGAACGGATACCTAAATATAAAAATTTTTATGTTTACACTGGGAAAAAAAAACAAACACTTTTATAACTTATACCTACAAATCCATTGAAAGAAAATGTTTGTCATCATTGTAATAAAATGCAGTTTTGTTTGATGTTCAACAACAATTAGTTCAGAGTAGAAACGAAAATCTATGACTTTCTATTTCATTACCATTAAACACTGAAAGAAAGGAATAATTTATACTTGTTTGTCCAGTTTGTACACCACTGTTTCCTCTGTGGTGAATTAGGTGTGAACTCTGTTTAAATGTTTTATTCTGTGTGTATGTGAGTCTAAATTCCAAAGAAATATACAACAAGAACCAAGTAACACAGAATGACTTATATAATTCAACAGAAATACACTAATGTTAGTACTGTGAAAAAATATCATTAGGTATTAAGGTTTAAGTTTTGTTAGAATAATCATATTTTTCAACTGATAAAAACATAACTATAAAGCAGGGACACGTTACTCTTACACTGAAATACAGAGGAAAACACAAGCCATGCTACAGATAACATAACAGAAACACAAGTGTCCTGATACAGATGTTAAACAAAGCTATCACTACTTGTGACTGGGACAGAAATAAGAACTAGAAAGTCCAAGATTTCATGTAAAGAATCTGTATTGTTATAGGAACCTGTTAAAGTTGGATTACCATGGAAAGTTCTGAGATTACATACATTCTAAGAATCATAAATGCAGAATCTACTCTGCTAAAGAAACTAAACTGTAGTTCTAAACAGTGATCAAAAATATGCAAAATGATTCACTTTTGTATTTCAAGTTACTTCAGTTCTTCTATTTTGTTAGATGCAGTTTAAAAAAAACCAAAAAAATACTTTAATAAATTTAAAAATTAATTCATTTATTTATCCAAGGATAAAAACTCTTAATACGTCTGTTAAAAAATTACGCTGACTGTTTGAATTGCACGGCTCCAGTTGGTTCCAGGGGAATCTGCTTGGTGTCACTAGGTTTTTACAGATCAGCTGATTTCGACGCCATTTCCCGATTGCAGATATCTTCATTTGTGTATTAGCTACGCAGTTTTAAGTGAAGTGCGATTTTTTCGTTTGGTGGATTTCAGAATGAATGACCTGAACGAGCAACGACTTGCTGTGAAAGTTTGTGTTAAACTTGGAAAATCTGCATCTGAAACTTTTGCTATGCTTAACATGGCTTATGGTGATGTTGCTATGAAGCGTACGGCATTTTTCAAGTGGCATGAACATTTTAAGGATGGTCGACAGTCCATTGAAGACTACAAGCATCTCAGACGTCCTTCTACGTCAACTGACGACCCACATGTCGACAAAATCAACACCCTGGTGTGGACAAATTGACGTCTGATTGTCAGGGAGCTTGCTGAAGAGTGTGGGATATCAGTTGGATCTTGTTACGAGATTTTGAGGAAAAAATTGAAGATGCACCGCGTTGCTGTGAAATTTGTGCCTCAGAAATCGTGAGTTTTTGGCTAAACACTCGATGACTGTTCTTCCCTCCCCCTACTCACCTGACCTTACTTCTTGCAATTTTTTCTTGTTCCCCAAACTCAAAAGACCCTTGAAAGGAAGAAGATTTGAGACGATTCCCGAGATTAAGGCAAATGCGACGAAGGAGCTGAAGGACATTACAAAAGAAGTGTACCAGGACTGTTTCAACAAGTGGAAACACCATTGAGATAAGTGTGTGCGTTGGGGAGGAGAGTACTTTGAAGGGGTTCCAGACCTGTAACTTCTAAATAAAGTACATTTCGTTTTATGATGTCAGTCTGCGCATTTTTTGAACAGCCCTTGTATATGCTTACAAAAAAAAAATCTCACAAAAATGAATTCAACTCACCAATAAAATCTCCTTAAAACCTCTTAGGAGTTCATAGACCACCTTCCGCATGTGAGGCACAAGACTAAAGATCCTTAACGGACGTACACAACGCAAAATCATCAAAAGCTGAGGTCCAGACTGAGGAGGAACTTTCTCAGGCATCCAACATAGAAAAACCAAGCTCACCTAAAAGGTGGGTTGGAAAAAAAAACTAATAAAAATGCTTAAAATGGTAAAGTTTTAAACATATTACACTGCAAAATTTATCTGGTACATATGTTAAAAACTTACCTGGTGTTATGCAAGTGATGATTTAGGTCTCTTTGTATGTTACACTTTTTACAAATCTACAGAAGAGTTATCTGTACCAACCACCTCTAACTTCCAAGTGATAAACTTGTGGGAAAGCAGTTAGTCAACACTATCCAGCATTAGGCGACTCTTATCAGAGCAGATAATGAGATCTGATTGTAACGGTTTTAATGCACTGACAGCGGGGAAGCACAATTATTATTTTTGGTTGTAGCACATTAATAACTGCTTGGCCTCATTAAGCACATTTCATATAATATCATATGTAAAGCACAACCTTCTATCTGTAACAGTTTGGAGAGAAAGTTTCAAAGAACTACTGTAAATCATCATTGTTAACCCACTGCACTAACAGTCTGAAATATATTGAAACTACTGCAAGTGGATGAAGTTCATTATATTCTGAATATTTAACTTTTCATGTTCCACCATTAACAGCAACATATCCAGCGAAAACCACAATGCCAATTCTTTGAAGCCTAACTACATTTTGTTACAAATTTGAGAAGATGGCTCAATCTTAGTACTTAACTCCAAAATTCTTAACACTTATTATGATTTATATAAACACCATATAATGTGAAAATTTCATGTTATCAGTTTGACATTATTAGCTTTTATTATGTAAGTTACGTATTCTAACATCATAAACATATTATTTTATTCATAGTAATACTCACAGTATAAATAAAGAAATCCATGATGCCAGCAACATCTTTTATAAGAGCCTTCGGAGTAAACAAAAGTCCATCGGCAAAAGTCTTTAGAGTCAATTCAATGCTCATAGCTACAACAAATACGTATTCTGCAATCTAAAGTTTAAAAAAAACAACGTTACTATGCCTCTCTTTATGCCATTACCTTACAACTCTTGAAACACAACAAATTACCTGGCATCACCCATTACTTCCGAGAGGAAATGTATAACAAAAAACAAAGGTCACAAATAACTGATTCTAAATAAAAATACAGTAGGAAATCAAAATATATCAACACTTAATAAGAGTTTTAAACCAGATAACTTTAAAAACTTAAAGTATAATTTCAATACATCATGTTGTTTGATTTCATTAACCGTACAATCACAAGGTGAGGTAATATACAAAAAAATTGCTATGTTTTGGTAGTGAATTTTAACATGAGAAAATCTCATATAGAATTCTCAACACATTTACAATTTAATATATCATTTAAAAAAACACAGTGAAAGTCCTGAAATTGTTACTGAGCTATTCATGAAAAGTCTACCCAAAGACAAACAACTTTTGCTCAGATGCATTCATTTTTAAAAATGGTTTCCAACATGATTATGGCTTCTAGGATGCTCTGTGCACTTAGCAAAAATAACAATAGATGTTTTTAACTATTTATTATGATCTTCTTTTGATGAGATCTTGTCAAATAGCACCTACGCCTCTCAGCCACTGCACAACCTAACATAGTAGAATTTGTTAAAATAAGAAAAACAAAGTATCTTATTATTATTATTGTACCTTCTACTTTGCAATTTTCTTGTACTCTTTTGATTGGATTCTAATGAGTGTGGTCATTTTAACTTGAAACCCATCATAACAAGTATCACTAGTGCCAAACCTACACTTTGTCTAAGGTAAACATTACTTTTGGACATTATCCTGATGTAAATTTAGCAATGAAAACAGGACGTTAAGGGTAATTTACTTTTGCAGAAGGCAATGGTCTCTTACCATGATCTTGACACAAATAAGGAAAAATTACTCATTTCTAAATTATGAGTTTTTTGGAAGATACAAGCTGATGAGCACAGAAGTTGTATTATTGTTTGTCAGCTTTAATACAACATTATTGTTAAAACAGTTTTTAAGTATACTGTTCCAAACAGCATAAGTAAGTTACAATGGATTAAATATATGATGTTATACAACCACTTTCACACAAAATTCAATTGTTTCAGATGTTAATTAAAATTCAAAAAATTACTTTGTTGGCTGTATTTGAAATAAATATAATTTTGTTACACTATTTTCGTAGGCAAGCACTGGATAAAACTTTTTTTTCATAAATTAGTATAATTAATAAACCTTTAATTATTGTACCAATTTATGGTCTATAAAAATCAAGTAATTTAATCAACTTGCTCAAGTATTAAAATGAATAGACAAATCAAGTCTTTCAAAACATATCTTTTTTCACCAGAACATTAAGGGAAAAGTCTCTTGAAATTATTGTTTTTGGTAGCACAACATAGAATAAACCCAATACCAGTACATTAGACATCAGAATTGTTTACAAAAACACAAAACATGGCTGATGTTTAGAAATAACCTTTGGGTGGTTTTTGCATAAAAGTATTATTTGTATGAATTTTAGTAGTGTGAAATCAGTATAAAATATAATACCTGAAGTACAGGAGTGATCATAATTCTTCTAGTTGGAGTTTCAAACATCATGGATATACAGGATACAGTTGTAATAAGGATCATTACCCAATCCACATAGGTTACCAAACCAAGAAGATTACTGTACACACACAAAAAGACAAAGTGAAATTAAGGGTGCACTTTTAACAACATTTCACATTCTCACAATTCAGATGATTGATCAAATAATAAGATATAAAAAGTTAGTGAAATGAAAAAAAAAATGGGAAAAGTAAAAATCTTAGTATTATATTTCAACATACATATAATTCAACCTCTTTAAGAGCTTATACTAACAACGTAGAATTTTTTATGCAAGTAACACATGAATTTTCACAAAATTCCTCTTTGAATAGGGCACATAAAATGTTTATATGAGATATGATAAGCTCTGCTCATAGTTTTTAAAACAAGCTTAAACTATCTTTGTCACATTTAGCCAAAGTACGCTTAGTTATTGGCATCTGCACAAATTTCTAGGAAGGGGCAAAGTTTTCCAAGGAGTGTAGATAGACACAGAGTATTGTGAAACTGTGAACTGAATCAAAAATTCATATACATGTGCCTCCCTTTTGCTTAATTGGATATCTTAATGCCTAAAAATAAGCAATGAATACAATATAATATATATAGTGTACCAAATCTTTCACAATTGACTTTTAAAATGTATTTATACAAATTATTCTGACAAAAATTAATAGACCTAATACAAACAAAGGAAACTGACTTCAAGTCTCTATATCACTAAGTATGGTTAATATTCCATTACAAATTTGGAGATATTACAAGTCATGAGACTCAAACAGCAGGTTATTCATAATACTGATTTTTCATAAAAACCCAAAACAAACCAACCGAGTAACAAGTAAAAATAAATTGGTTAACTTTCTAAAAATACAGTCCAGAAACCATCTATTAAGAAAATTGATCATTGATTTATTTTATTTTTGATAAAAAATTGAGATCTACAATGCTTTTGCAAAAAGAATACAAGCCTTTAATATAACATATTTGTGAGATATCCACAGTTTTGTACCAGCATTTGTTATTTTTGTTTGGATGCAATATTAATACAAGAAGTTCTAAGATAACTAAAATCTTATATAATTAACACACTTTTCTTTTTATCTATCTGTCTATTTACAGAAATTTAGATCATTTGCTTTAAATTAAAAATATTTTATCTTTTTGGAAATCCAGATAAATTAACACAAATTGCTCATAAGAGATTTATAAGAGTTCTAGAAAAAAATTAATTTTAAAGTTTAACACAATTACTTATACAGAAGACATGACTTACTGTAGAGTTTTGTATTTAATCTTTCTTTCTTTTCCCGTCACTGGATCCCTCACTCTAGGGTCATATCGTGCATATACAATCATCTGAGATATTTTACGAAACTGGCTCTCTCTTCCAACAATAAATAAAGGTGTGTCAAAATATGGATGGTTTTCCCTTAAATCCTCTTCTCGTTGATTTCTATATGTGGAACATAAAAGTGTCAAGGTAATTTCTATCATTATGTGTAAAATTATTTACAAAATTTATGAAATGTATTAAGCTCAGATAAATCTTTTTTTTACTAAACATGCAATCATAAAAATTCATCAAATATATGTTATAATGTAAAAATAAAACTGTTTAATAAGTACAGTAGGAGTCAAGATATCTAAACTGGTCTATCAGGCAAATAGTAGAAACTATTATCTAATGGAATCCTTTATTGTTCTGATTATTAAAAAAAAGTACAAAATCTCTTTTATCCAACTGTTTGTTCCAGAAATTATAATTTAAACAATATTTTTATTATCTTGGTTTCTTTCAGCACATATCAGAATTCATTTAAATGTTTACACCTTTTAATTTCTGCTTGTTGACGTTTCTGTTGAAGCAACTTAATGTCAAAATCATGGGGACTCCGACCTGAGCCTGTTGTGTTCACACTTCCCACATCTCCATTTTCTTTGAGATGGTCATAATTCTGTTTAATCTTTATAGAACCACCTCGCACTGAATGGCGCATACTCCTGCAATAACAAGCTTTACTGTTTGTACATGTTCATAGGATGCCAAAAAAATGACTATTCATTGATATTAAATATATTTTTCATGCCGTTGTAATTTCTACCTCAAATAAACAATCATCACAAAAATTATTCCTTTTCGCTCCAAGTAAATTAAGTATGTTTATGCACAGAAGTACTTAAAAGTTGTTATTGTACCCAGTACTGGTTCAGAAAGGTCATCTAATTTAGTCACTCACTTAAACTGGCTACCATAAAATCAGAATTAAGTTTCATCTTTTATCTACAATTCCTAATTTTCATGGCTACTTATAGTAATAATGTTTTATTTAATACTGAGAACAGCACACAGTGTAACCATATTACTATGAGTTTATGTATTTTAAATGACCTTGAATTCACCATGATTATCTAGTGGTACAAATATTACAACCCTGAAAGTACTTTACACATCTCAAAATTTGCAAAGTTCTTAGCAAACACATAATTTTTTATAGATAAAAATCAGAATTTTTAAGTGAGCATTTTCACTAAAACTTTGTCTGTAATTATATGGTATTATAACACCATTTGCTCCGAGTACAAACTAATTTTAATGTTAAGATTAAGTTAAGTTTTTTCATACAGGAAATTTCAAATTTCGTTTTTTTAATCCATAAAACCTCTTGAATAAATATCAAACATTTTTCTCTGAAAACCTTTACGATGTCACAATTTTTGTACTAGGAGAAGTTGTTTTTAATATTTCTTCATACAACTAAGTACTCAAAGCTAATTTATATTACAATTTGCTTTCTAAGACATGTTTTATACTTTATTTTAAACATAACTCAGTTAAAGTTTGTGGCTTGTACACTGTACTTAACTCAGTCAAAAAGAGTGCTCTAGTAACGTAATAAAAACAGCAAAAATAACTGTTTTTAAAAATTTAGTACTTAAGATAAATCATCCAAATTAATGTTATGTTCCTGTTTTCTGATGTGTCACTAAAATATAATGCAAACACATTAAACTACAATACAGCTTTGTGCTTGGTTACTAAAATAAGACATGCCATTTGATTTTAGGGAAAAAAAAAGAATCCTCATCTCTCATACCTGTTCAAAGTTAAAAAAACAGAACCATATATTAAACTAGTTAAATATTTATATTCTTCTCTTGACCACTAATATAATCAGCATTTTTGTCAAATATAAATTATTTCTATAACTACACATAAATTATGTAATCCTGTCATTGTTTATAGATGCTAATTTTGTTTTTAACATAATCAGAATTACTTTTCAGAAGTTGTTTAATCTATCAGTAAGCAATTCAGGCAATATTTATCACTTTGTAGAAACACTGACTCAGTAAAAACCAAAACTCAATCTCTGAAAAACTAAACACAGTTTGTTACCCTGAAGATGACCTAAGAAGGTCAAAACATTGTTCTGTTTCAACAGCATAAGCAGTCCAATAGTATATACTTCTATGATTCATATGGTCTTGAACTGTAAATATTATTTTTACCTCACAAATATATACACCTTATGCTTACCACACATACAGTGCATAGCTGCAATAAAATTTGACTCAAAATTTATACCATAATTTCAAATTTTTTCATTTCTTTAAACATACTAACTTAAAAACATTCCTTAGGAAACTCTGGACAAACACATTTCTATATAGATAAAAACACAACTTAAAACAATTTCCATAGAAACTTTAAAATCCTCACCTTTCCTAAGATCTTTGATAATTATGAAAGGTATATTTTAAATTTTTCTTTGTTTTATTCATTTATCTTGTATCCCAAATACCCTTTTATCAAGATTATGAATATATTTTTTCTTATGAATGCAGTATCTTATACTTTATTGTTTTCTAGCAACTATTTATTCAAATAATAATTTCAGTCACCTTCGATCAAGTCGAACTGGTTTTTGTCCCGACCCGTGTTTTTGGCTTTTTCCTTGTATTGGGATTTGACCAGAATCTCCAACCAAAAGTCTTTGGTTATTAGAATCTCTAAAGAAAAAAAGAGAAATAATTTCAAAATCACAAGAATAAGACATCCAAGTTTCTACAAACCAATTATTTATTTAAAACTTGAAAGGTTTTGTTTTAGTTTCAAGACGACAGCTCTAAACACTTGTTTAGAAGATACTGTTTTGACATGTTACAATCTTAAATACCAAAAATTTTCTCACAGAAGAAAATACTATTGTTTGTTACCACTCTTTTTTCATTTTTAACTATAATAAAAGTTAATATTAATCTATATGCTATATTATTTATTGGAAAGAAAATTCTAAAGTTTCTGTGATACTAATTAACCCTTTAACTGCTCTGTACATCATACAATGTTTTAGATATTTCCACCACTGTTTGATATCTCAGTTGACATTTGTTTGCACCAATGATGCCATCCCCAACACCTATACATAGCAGGAAAAGCTGCATAGAGTGTAATATTGTTCAATATAGTCATATTATTCCCAACAAATGCCATGCAAATGTGTGAGATAAGACAGAAGTACAGTACCACATCTGGTATAAACAAACAAGTTCAGCTCGCACTCCCATCTTATCTCATGGTCATATTATGTTAACTTAATATATTATATAAAAGTTTGAACATGCAGCATGATCTTACAAAATATTAAAATAGAATTTCAGTAAGTTTATTCTAGACTCATATCAAATCTTAACTCAGATAACAAATGGTCAAAATCACAGGAGGCAATCAAAATGTGTTGTTTGTACAAACTATAAAACGAATTAAATATGGAAGACTGAAATGAAAACAAAGTTTGTCTATCTTTTTAACATTTACTTTAAAGCCTCAAAGGAGAATTTGATAGATGCTCATATGATGATGAGTCTAAATGTACTTTTTGAAGTCAGTTTTAAAACTAAATATCACTTCAAGTCACTACAAATTAACATCTTCATGACATAGCTGCATGTATATATTTCAAGTTTTTTTACCTATGAGCACTCCTAATTTAATGAAATCATAAATAGTTTCTATTTTATTAATATCTAAGATGCATACAAACTTCTAAAGTATCTAATGATATCTCAAATGTCACTGTTGTAGTTTTATTTAAACAAATCTCTTGTGCATTTACAGTAGGTACTGTTATCTTGAGTTATAGAAGTGAAAGAAACTCAGTGAACTAAATGTTTATAATATGTAATATTCCCCAAATACAAGCACTGGCCAAAACAGACACATCAACTCAAATCTATTCTCTAAAGTTTTTAATTCTATTGCCACAGGTATCTTTTACTGCACAAGATACAATGTTTTAATGTCTTACATTCCAGATTTATTAAACTACTTTTTATTTATGTTCTACCAATTAAAATAGCATGAAATCTTAGCAAATAATTAAAATCTTAATTGTATTCAAGTTTTTATTTCTATGAGGCAATATTTTAAAAAAACCTTGAATTTCCCCTGGAGAGACACATTTTTATTACCATATTTTCTCAATTTTATCCAACCATCCTTTGACAAAGTAAGAAATTAAATGTAAAGTAGTCTCTACAAAATCAACACTGCTCAGAAAAATCTTTTTTTTTTTATATATATAGTTTTCAATTTTGTTTGGTTACAGAGTTATCAAATAGAAAATCAGACATCTCCTGGCACACCCAACTGTCATGTCATCCATTTCAGGATTAAATAGTTCTGGTTTGCTTTGAATTTTGTGCAAAGCTTCAAAAGGGATATCTGCACTAGCTGTCCCTAATTCCGCAGTGTAAGACAAGAGGGAAGACAGCTACTCATCACCACCAACTTTTGGGCTACTCTTACCAATGAACAGCAGGATTGACCATCACTTTAAAACACCCCCACAGTTTTCAGCTGTTTGGGCAAACATGTTTGGTGTTATAGGGATTCCAACCTGCAACCCTCAGATTATGAGTCCAGTGCCTTAACCATCTTGCCATACCAAGCCATTGTTAATAGTTCTATTTTACATTTAATTATATATTACCTATGACCAATAAAAACTCAAGGTTTTCATCTGTCAAATGATGTATTGTTTAAAATGTTATTTTCTCATTTTTGAGAGGTAAGGAAATTCATTTACATTTTGCATGTATTAGTTTATACTGTTTGGTGTTGTATTTAATTAAATGTTTGTTTGGACGCTTGTTTGAAGTCAAGCCCAAAGCTGCGAAATGAGCTATCTGTGCCTTGCCCACCATGGGTATCAAAATCCACTTTCTAATGTTGTAAGTGTTTAGACATACCACTGTGTCACTGGGGCCTAGTTAATTATATAAAAATTAAGTACATTACTATCAACAGTATAAAACATTTCAGGTAAACTTTCTTTGACAATCAACAGTAATAAAAAGAAGACTTAATTATTTCATTTCTTGTTTTCAATGTTTATTCTTTAATTATAATTATAAAAATAACTAAAACGTGAAAATAGGGGTCCTTTTAGATTAGTTAAGATCAGATTAGGTAAAATAAATAATAATATTATAATAAAAATGTTTCACAAGGCCTATACTTGATCAGCTTGTAGTAGATCAAAGGTAATTAATTTGTTAGTGTAATGTAAGTTGCACATTTCCTGAGTGATTAACAATTTATAATGGTGTGAATAGTAATTATACATGGTTCAAAAAACAATAAAATTTAATTATAAATAAATGAATACTGTTGTGAACGTAGAGCTACTTAGGATAAAAGAATGTAGTTTCATGTTACAATCTGACATACTTCCAGAAAGAAAAAAATGGTAATATAGATGTATTTCAATTTCTTTTGTTGACTACGAGGTACATCAAACTGGCCAATTCCATTTTAAGATAAAATTAGAAAAAATAACAAATATACCATAAAAATTGTTTGAGAAAAAAAAATGTTTGAAATGCATTTGGAGGTTTCAGGGATTACACAAAGGAAATTTTAAATTTTTGAGACCAGAAAAAGTATTTTTAATTTTAACATGAAAATTGCTTTTTGCAAGGGCTATTCAAACAACTCAATGTATTCATGGAAGAATCTTTATTTTATTTTATTTAAAATATTTCACTAATAAATGTGAGTTTTTTTATGTGAGCAACTTGTAACATTAACTAGAAGACTGCCAAATTTTGTGAGGATATATGCCCTACATTAAAAGTTAGATGTATTAAATTTATAAAATGTACAAATGTGTACAAAAAGACCATGTTGAGAGAGTTAATGAAACTGTTATATGCATGATGGTCCTTTCATAATGTCACCAATATGGTAAAAACAAAATAGTCTGTGCAGAGAAGAGACAAAAAATAGTTTAAAAAATGTCAAATTTCCTCAATTTCTGCAAAATTTTAAAAGGTATTTCCATCAACTATTAAAATATAGTGATGAATAGTTTTTAAAAAGATACTTTCAACCAGTGCTTTGCAAAAGTACCTGGAACAACTTAAAGTGACACACACCTAGTTGCAATACTCACAACAAAGTGAGAATAAAGCCACACACACAAGAACCTGATAAGCAAACAGAGGTAAATAAAATGACCAGTGATTGTATTTTTGCTTAGTTATCAAACTGAAGTTGTTATCAGAACATGTTTTATCACAAATGGTTATTTTGTAAAATAGCTGACAGAAAGTGGAAATTTCTGTTGCACTACTCCAGTTGACTTGCAGCCCACTAGTTGCTAAAAAGCATAAAATATTACTCCTAATCCTTAAACACCCAGGGAACCTTTAACGAACAGTTAACAACTAAGATGTAGATTACAAGTTTGATAAAATCACCAATGTATCCATGTTTAATCATCTCCATGTTCTTTCATTTGAAACTAACTTGACAAAACAAAAACTGAGATATTTGAACTTTGACTTACACGATGATGTAATTAACATTTGATTTCTTCAGCTGGGACAGAGAACTACGAACAGAGTTGGTATCTGACATTAACAATAATGGAGGTTGCTTACGATAGGTTACCAATGTGTCACCATCTTCACTTGTTTTTTTCATAGTTGGTGTCTCTTCAGGCTGCTCTACAGCAAATTGTCGCATGAAACTTTCTCGAACCTAAAAATTTTATCCTGTTAGATGCATCCTTCTTCCAGATAGATAGGGCATTTAAATAAGAGGCTACTAATCATCACTTTTCTGTATCTATGATGTAGTGAAATAGTTCCAAACCTATAATATGCATATTCTAGGAAGCTATGTAAAAGCCTTTGAATAACATTAAAAAAGAAAATAAATCCCATGCCTAAAATCGAAGGGCAGTCTCAGTGAGTTACCAATGAATTCCATAAGTCAGCTTTCATATTTCATATACTATTAACTTGGCCTTGAATTATTTCATTTAATTTACACTTTTATTAAATTAACCATTAATAGTTTCATTTGGAGATTACTCACTGACTAAGTATATTTTATTATGAGTCACAGCTTTTACAGTAAGTAAGAATGTTTTTAGAGCAGTTACGACAATTTGATCACTGGTGCAATCACTCTCAAGTATGAGTTCCAATGGTAAAATACTAAAACAATCTTATTATTAAACCTTGTGTACTGGAGAATGGTAACACCAGTGATCAAAACACTGTATATGTTCTAAAATAATCTTTACTGTTAGACCTTGTGTACTGGAGAATGGTAACACCAGCAATCAAAACACTGTATATGTTCTAAAATAATCTTTACTGTTAGACCTTGTGTACTGGAGAATGGTAACACCAGTAATCAAAACGTTGTACATGTTCCAAAACAGTCTTTACTGTTAAAACTGTAACTTGTAATAAACTAATTTAACAACTGTTTATTTTTTTTAACAAATTATGTACATCAAGGATACATTACAGCCTCAAAGCTGGGGGTATAAAGTATAAAATTATTGGGAACTACTGATATAATAATGTTATAAAAAGTGTTTTAAAAATAAAAAAAATAATAATTTGAAAAGAAAGAATCCCATATATGCTGGCATAAATAAATTTCACATAAGTTGTGTTTATATATAAACATATAAGCTTATGTAATACTTTATATACTAATAACAAACTACATACAAGTCATACATTAAAAAAAAATGTTTATCTTTAATAGAACAAAAAATAATGCATTTAGAGATTTACGCAGATTTCAAACATCAAAATTACTTGCTTTGGGAATGTTAAACTCAGAAGGAGTTTTATGCAGCCTTGTCATCTGTGGACTGTCGGGAAATTTCTCAAACATACGAAGTCGTAATGGCAGACCTTCCTTAATACCAGCACTTTCTTCTCTAGCTTTCAACTGAGGAATGAGTATTATATAATGTAAACACCTTTAACCTCTGCAAGGTAATCACAAAGTGATTTTAGATCACTCATATATAACCTTTAAATTTCTTCAGAAAAATTTAACTCAAACTCCACCCAAATCTTCTTAGTACTTTTTTGTTCAATTATTAATTATATGCAGAAATTTCTATTACCATCTCAAATGAAGACATTTATGTCATGGTGAAAAAAAATGTTAATACAATTACAAAAAGTGGTAAATAATTATACTCAAATTCTTAACGAAAGGCACATTTATGAAAGTTTCAAATAAATTCTTAACTCAGCATCTCACACTACTGTGCAAAAGAGCATAAAAATAAAAGTAGTACTTACAGTGTGGAGTTTGAAAAACTGAAGAGGCTTTGTCAGTCAGTAAAACAAAAATATAACAACATAAAGAAAATTAAACAGACATAAAACTAATCCAAAACAAGCACATTAAATAAATATAACAGGAAACAAAAATGAAAAAAAAAAAATGAACAGAAAGTTTTATACCTTGTTAAAGAACATTTTATACATCCAGAAAGTAAAAGACATAATAAAACATAAATTAACCCTAAAATAAAAAAGAAATTAAACATAAAAAACTGTATTAACAAGCTTAAAAATTATTTCTCCATGTTATGCATGTGTCATGTGGGGTGTATTTATATTGTTAGTATATTTATAATCAAAAGTTAGTAATTAAAACAACAAACAATAAACAAAAGAAACGTGAATGCAAAAAATAAATAAATGATAAAAATAACATACAATAAAGAAATAAGCATAAGTATTAAAAACAAAAAGGAAGTACAAACATAATAAAAAGTCACTAAATCATAAAAACTGTGATCTGTTAAATTTAACTTGTAAATGGAATAAGCAAACTAAGTCTTGGATCTACTTTTCACAAACTATAAATTAATTTCAATGGCTTAAAGGCTGATATAATATTTAAAACTTGCTCTATGTCTTCAGCAGAAAAAATCAAATGTCACTAAATTTGTTATACTCCTCAATCCATAATTCTATCCTTTTGAGTCAATAAAAAAAAACTAACTTTAAATAGGAAACAGTTTTTTTTGGAGAATTTAAAACATCAGCAAAATGTAACAACTACCAAAATAGAAAACTTTCTGATTCTCATTAGATTATTATTTTTAATGTATTCTCTCTTATTTCATACTTGTTTTAGTTTTTTGATATCTTCATCCAACTCCAAGTTGTCCAGAATGACTGCCACAAATAAGCTAAGTACAATCTACATGTGAAAAAAAAAACCTTGTTAAAGTTTAGTGTTACATGTATTTATCAGATGAGCTGTACCAAATCTCTTTACTGATTATTTGTTTGTTTGTTTTTTGAATTTTGAGCAACGTTACTCAAGGGCTATCTGCGCTAGCCGTCCCTAATTTACTAGTGCACGACTAGATGGAAGGCAGCTGGTCATCAACACCCACTGCCAACTCATTTAGTGCAATGAGGATTTAAACCCTCGACTCTCATGTTACAAGTTGAATGCCTTAACCCACCTGGCCATTCTGGGCCTTATTGATTAAAATAAAAGTCTTTGCTATAAGAAATGAGTGCACAGTTGTATCTTTTCTTTTAAATATACTCTTATAAAGCTGTGAGAGTTATCAAAACTAAAGCATATTTGAATAAAGTTTATTATTTACATACAGCCACCAAATGTATTGAGAAACTAGTTATTATACACAAAGAATAGTAATATTCAAACTTTATTCTAACAGTATAAATATTGTAACACTTCAATTCAGGATCTAAACAAATACACTACTTTAGTTGGTTCTAGTTCTTAAAAACTTGTTATCAATATATTTTTCTTAAAGTAACAATTATTTTTGTTTAGAAATGTTGGCAATGTTTCAACTGTAAATTTCTTTACTTTCCTTAAGGCAATAAAAATCAAAGCAAGATTTAGTTTTCATCCAGTGTACAAGTTGTATTAACCCCATGAAGCTTCTATTATACAAAAATGCATATTTTAATGATTAATGTAAGTTATAAAATAAAAATTGTGTTCAATACTCTGGATATCCAGGGGTAAAAGAATATGTAACAACTACGAAAATCTTTATTTGATATGTTACTAGCACAATTCCTACAAGGTAAAATTAGCACCTCTTGAAAAGACTAGTTACCAGCTTTCTAAGTTCATTGACTAAGTCACTAAATATCTGGTGTTTATTTAACATCTTACCAATGTGACAAAAAGGTGATATAAGATGAAATATATAGCCACAAGTGGCCCTATTGTTTGGCTTGTTCGCAGCATTGTTTCATTCATCACATCTACCCACCCTTCCTGAGTGAGTATCTGGAACATTGACATGAAGGCCTGGAAAGATATTTAATTTGCTTAGTAATCAAAAACCTTACGAAAAAGGCACAATTTTTTCAACAACAACTGATGACGAATAGTAATGTACTAAAATATTCACAAACACAGCCTCAAAATAAACCTTCATAAACTCCAACAGAATAAGAATGCCATCTATTAACCTGTGTAGTAAAATTTACAACTTTAAAAATATGCCACTAAAGTGTGATGAAAAAAAAACTTTTTTATGAGTAACTACTGACTTGACAAGCACAACATTAAAATGAACCTGGATGTGTGGTTCTATTGAGAAACATCAGTGAAGTGATAGGTTATTAAACACTGTAAAATTACTGCTAATAAACAGCCTTTTTCAACAGAAATAGCAAATTTCTTGCATTTTTCTGCATCTAGTTTAACATAAATTCTAGAATCACTTCCAAGAAAAACAGCCTAAAAGTGATTGAAAAAAATGGAGGCCTATTGTAATTTTCCCTAATTTTCAAAAAACCAAACTTTTCCTTTAAGTACTATAAGTACGTCACATAGCAAAAAAAAATAATAAAAAATTACTCACCCAACATAACTGCACCATTTCTTCACAAAAGACACATACCTAAACTGTATTTGACATATATGTTCATCACTTACCAATGCTAATATTTATTCCAGATCTGGCTACATTATTTACACGTTCTGTGACGTTTACTTCATGTTAGAACTAAATCTTCCAAAACTGTTCATGTTTTATCAAGGCACAGTTAAATTTATTATAAAACTAAAGGATGCCTTCTAAATTTGGCCATAGCTTTCCCAGGACTAATAAAATGGATTCAGTAGTTGTTCTTATTTACTTCTCAGGAAAACATGATAATATTTACACCTTGATGATTTCAGATCTGTATGCATCCTGCTCGCATCTGATTACTGCCAGATCTACATCAATTTGTGTATACTTTCTTGTTAATGTTTAACCATACACTCCACTTCTGAATAAATTCCATGTCTTTTGTAAGGGTTAACACTGTTAACTCTTTTGCTGCATAGTTCAGATATGTGTGACAAAACATTTATACTTACGGACTGCAAAATTCAGATTTACCCCATGGCTACCAAAAAAAAAGTTTTCCTTTATTGGAATATATGAGAATATCTCCTTATACTTGAAATAACTGCCTCTTAGTGACTTATCTTGTCAATATTTATGCCATTTGCTGATGAATACTTCTAATCTTCTTCAATTTTTTTGTTTGTTTAAATATAGATTTCAAGAAATACAACTGTCAGGTATAAAAAACAGCTTCTTTCACTATCAAAAAAACAATACAAAGGATCAAATTCATACTTTTATTTTTGGGAGATAACTGACATAATTTGGGAATCAGCTTGAAAATTAATTATTCAATAAAAGGGTTAAAGGTCTGACTGTACTCCATTTTAATTTATTACAACAGTATATCTTTTCCATACAATACCAAACTTTAACCACAATTCTTACCACCTCTTTTGATCAGACTGACTAAAGTAGTATACATATAAGAAATATTCATACTTTGCTTTATTTAATATTCTTCCTTGAAAATATAATTGCACTAAATATAATTTTACAAATTCTGTTAATAAATGTTTTATACTTTTGAACAAAGGTGAAGAGTTCTTTATTATGTAACACTGCTGATTTAATACATATTCGGATAAATATTTATACTATCATGGACAGAAAAGTAATTTTCACAGAATATTATCAGCCTTACAAGAGAGAAAAATAACACCTAATGTTGGCAAAAGGTTTATTTCTTATTCATCAAATGACTGAAGGGATTACAAGTCATGGATTTTTGCATATAAATATTCAGTGGAAAGTCCTCATTAAGCTATTTTGTCTTTAAACCACTTTAAAAATTACAAGTGACGTGAAACAAGTATGGAAAAGTAAAAAAATAAAGCCTACACCAATACCAAAATATTATCATAACAAAAAGGATAAGAATTATAATTACCAGTAAAACACAAAACGTAAATAAGACACATAGAATACTATGATAAGCTGCAGTTTGCAACAATACAAAAAAACATCATGACACATATTTTATCATATGTGATGGCTAACAAATTTCACCAGCTTTAACAGTTTATGGTATGGCCCTCTAAAAAAACAAAAAACACTCACTTCAGGAAATGCTTCAAATTTATGAAAGTTAAACTCGGCCAGACAACAGAAGAGCTGCATACTTATACTGGAAGTAATGATTAACAAGCACATGGTAAAGATAATGAGGCTTCCAAGTTTCTTTCCAGGACCAAATATCTGTTGATAATGTACCAGAATTATCTTTAAAAAAACACCACCAAAACTTCACCAGGTAAAAATACTTCAGAAGATATTCATATGCAAAATCTGAGAGTACAAGAAATGAGAAAAATAATGATTAATATAATAATTAAAACATGCGTTATTACATCACACTCTATACACAGTTAACTTCAAATTCTTCTGATGTTACTTTTATGGTGTTATGTCCATTTATTTGTGCTTTTGAATACATTCCTCAACTTAAAGAGCAACAGTAACAACTGGTAACAATATTCCTTCCTTTCTTAAGATCTCAAGAAACTTTAAAATAATTAAATGGGTAATTAACCCTTTTCCTATGTTAGGTTTTATTATTATTTTAGTTTTTCTTGAAAATTAAGTTTAAAAAAAGGCAGTTTTTGTGATTTTTTAAATTTTCCTTTCTGATAGCTTATCAGACATGGTAACATGACAAATCTGAGCAAATAATTAAAAAACACAGTAAGAAAAGGTTTGCACTGAATTAACTCAGGCATACAAGTTTTTGAAACACAGAGTCATCATAGTCAAACCATGAAGGAAGTTGACAAGTTTTATAAATAATAGGAAGACAAACAATGACTCATAACCATATGACATTTCACTAAACTCTGATAATGGCCCCAACAACATCAGCCACATTTGAAAAGATCTATTTACCATTCATATACCTGACTTATACCCAAATCCTGTCACCAGCTGACACCATTTCTATTACATTTAATTCCAATTGTGTTTCTAATTATATATAAAACCTTAGATTGATGAGTAATGATCATACTTGAAATAGAAAGACCAATGTTCTGTCAAAACATGTGGTATGTTCAACCATCTATAAAACTTACTATTCTTATAAATCACTGTTTACCTGCCTGTTATTATATCAGTATAATATACTTCCTTAGTCAAGTTTTACAAACATATAAAACCTTGAACATATACAAGTGGTAATTAAACAAAGTATGTCACCATCTAAATCATTTCACCAATATATTTAACTGATGACTCAACTCCTACAACGCTAACATAACATTATACTACATCTAAGAAACATTTATATTGCACAGCATTGATCCTTGAGATGATATGTAAATAAACATTTATTACCAAATTTAAACATTCTCTTGAAAAGTTTTCACTTTTTCCTATAACCATTATCTGGACAATTGACCACCTAATAAATAACAGATGTTGACTTTTTGAAGTTGAGAGTATTAAGAACTAGAACAATAAATTATATTGTAGAAATGCATTGTATAAACCATAATTTAGTTCCAGCTAGATCAGTGAGTTAATTTCATAATAGGATTAACTTCTATTTAAATCAAATCACAATTTACTTATTTTAAGTGTATAAAAGAACTTGCACTCAATTATAATGCACGGCTAATCTGATAAGAACACTGAAAAGAAACTGCAAGTCTGTCAGTTTTGAACACAGTAAAGACATATTTGTGTGTGTGTGTGTGTGTTTTAAAAACTTCTTTCCTAGCCAAATTACTAAAATATTTTAAACAAATATATAAATAATATCATTAAAACTGTTGTTCCCAAACACCACTAAATGGATATTTCAGATGGCTCACAAAACAATTTAAAAAAGGATGTTAAAAAAAAATATATATTGGGAACTGCTGTGTTAAAACACTCTAGATTTTTTCTAATAAACAATAAAGCCCTAAAATATTTTAGGCATTATTTTTGTCTGTAAAACATTAAATAAAAACAAACTGTAAAACTAGTTATTCAGGTCTTTACCTTGTAAACAAAATCTTCCAGCATTGGAGATGCCTTAATCAGCCGAACTATTCTCAACACCTAGGTAAACCAAAGAGTACATGTAAAAAAGTATTATTATTATCACAGACTACTCAATAAAAATAATGAAAACATATTGAAACCATCACCAGCTAGTTCCTCACTATTTTCCTAACATATAAGCTTGCACCAGTTCAAAGTGGAATAAATTTTCTGAGCTTAAAGTGTTTTTAACACTAGTCTACAACACCAACAAATAAAAACAATGCGTGTTGAATGGGATGGTGATTTGAACACAACCTACAAGTGCAATTCTTACTTGATTGTAATATAGTGTTGATACCTAATAAGTGTTTTAATGTTTCAAATTACAGTCTATAAAACTAAATAAAATCATGAGCCATTGCAGCAAGAGTTAACTAGAAAACTAAGTAGTGTTAATTTTTTTTTGTTTAGTATTGAAAGATAATACAAGAGAGTAAATAAAAAACAAAGCTGCAAATAAAAATACAAAGATCTTTTTTGTTCACTTCGGCTATGGTTTCATTGTAATGTATAGAAAACTCACTCACTTCACTAGCCTGTAGTAGATAGTATATCTGTGAAATCTGATCATAAAAAGTATAAACAAGTGGACATCTTCGAACTTGTTACTTTACAGTTTGGCTCAGAGAAAATTGTGATTTTCAAAAGTGAGATATGTTATATTTACCAATTAAGAGATTTTAATATTATTTAACAATGTGACAGATTATCAAAAACTCTGACATTTTGTTTCCTCTTCTATATTTTCAGTATGCAGCAGAAAATTTGCATGAACTTAAAATATCACAGAACAAATAATGACATGTAAATACTTATCATTTTTCATATAAATAATGAGCACTTAGTGATAAAAAGTTTTATCAGAAAGGGCAAATCTTACATTAACAGGATCAAAAAGATTAATTGATAACATCACATTTTCTCAAAACATTTCAAGACCATGATACGTGTGTGTGTGTGTGTGTGTGTGTTTATATAGACATGAGACTGAAAAGCAGAATTTAAAGCAATATTATAATGCATTTCAAACATAAACAAATGATAAGAAAATTATGATGTATTTCAAAGATAAATAATTAATGAAAAACTTTCACTTGAAGCATTATTAGCTTGAACTGTAGTAATTTTTTTTAAAAGTTCCCATGAATGAACAGATAATGTGATACTTTAAAAAAAAATATTGTTTTTTGTAACTAAAATAAAAGTCAGAAAGATTAAGAATATTTATATAATCATCTACAGATTATAAGCTTGTGAAAATATTTTTTAAGAACTGTGTTTAGTTAAACAAGTGTATGTTCGCCTTCTGCCTCCAAACTCTCCCATTATCAAGCTTGTTTTTAAAATGATGACCTGAAACAATTTTTTTATATAATTAAGGTTTCTCATTTGGAGTTTGTGGCCAGCAATAATCACCAGCTACTTTGGGCCTTATTTTCACTAAAATAGTCAGTTGTTCAGCCAGTTTTTCTTAAAGAATACATACTTTTCACAAGGGATTGTACAAGCCATGAAAATCCTGGAAAGTTATGGATTTTTAAAAATAATTTTTTCAGTACTGTAAATTTTAGTGAAGTCAATGGATTTTATCAGGAGGTCTTTCATAACTCCTTTAAATTTAATAACATCACTCCCACATCACATTTTTACTGATGACAAGCCATATCATTCTGTTCATCAGAGTTTTGTGAAATGATTTCTAGAAAATACAACTCATAAAATGGAAAACATGTTGACTCAGAAACAATGATTAGAAATAAGCTTTAAACTACATATCTCCTCTTGCAAAAACCACAAGTTAAATGACTATTTTCTCATGACAATTTAACATTTAAGGTTTGTTTCTCACTAAGCTATAGTTCAAGACAAACACAGACATTCAAGGCTTATTTCCCATTAAGCTACAGTTCAAGACAGACATAAATGTTCAAGGTTTGTTTCTCATTAAGTTATAGTTCAAGGTAGACACAGGCATTCAAGGTTTGTTTCCCATTAATTTACAGTTCAAGGTAGAAACAAACATTCAGGACTGTGAGAATAAAAGGCCTTTTCTATGTAAAAAATGTACTTTTTACATAACTTTAATCTCATAACTATCACTTTAAAAATTTGCCTAACCTACTTAACTTAAAATTTCTTTCTTCAAGTTGAAACACTAATGTTGAAAATTACTTGCATACACAAACTGGAAGATTTATGCACGAACTCAAGATAAATTTTTGATATATCTTATTGAAATAGAATATTATAATTTTTAAAAATTCATAAAATTGGATAAAAAAACATTTACAAAAAATGAATTGCCAGTGTTAATATGGTACCATCAGTTCATTGGCACACAAAAGTAACCTTAAGCTTAGCATAAGAGTGAAACCTCTTTCTTATGTTTTATTTATTAAAAATTTGTAATTTTTAAGTAAAACAGCTTTGTTTATTTTACATTTCTTAACATAAGGTTCTCATCAAATACTTTTAACAATTTTATTTTCAATGCAATGTCCTTAGCTGAAAATATCTGAAAATGAATTCATATTTCCTACAATTATTGTTTGCATACACAATAAGTAACAAAATAAATTTTTGTCACCAATTTTACCTGAAAGTAAGCAAGTTCAGACATAAAAAGACTTGGCATAATATGCAGAGTTGTACCTATAGCAAGAAGAAACTCAAATTTGTGCAGTGAACGACGGTAGTAGCCCTGAAAACCCAAGCACCAGATTTTGAAAAAAACTTCTAGATCAAAGAAAATTGTAAATCCAACCTAAAAAAGAAAATGAACATAAAAAAAATCACTGAAAAAAATTTTGTCTTCATAGGTTCTTATAAACAAACAACTTTTTTTAACCACAACCATTACATATTCACAATTACATACACCAACTCAGATGCACTACAACTCATATCAAAGTAGATCTATTAATTTGATTAAACTAGCTTACACACAGAATAGTTAAGTGGGGAAACCATACCTGAACCAAATGCTCACCAGATTATATGATAACAATTAGGAAAACAAAGGTTCTCATTGTCCACTTAAGCAGTCTCATCCACTAAAACTATTAAAAAAAAAGCCAACCCTTATTCTCAAATTCTTATAAAGATTTCATTTAAGCTCTTTTAACTTTACTGCTTCCATGATAAATGAAAGGAATTTATTTTAAAGTCCAACTACTTTATCAGAAGATCATCCATATCCTGTCAATATGTATATATGTGTTGACCCATAACAGCCAGATGGATAGGGAGCTTGACTTGTAATTTGAAGGTCTCAGGTTCAAATCTTTTTCCCATTAAACAAGTTTGCCCTTTCTGCTGTGGAAGTGTTATAATGTAATATTCAATCCCATTATCCTAAGAGTTGGCAATGGGCAGTGACAATTGGCTGCCTTCTCTATAGTCTTTCACTGCTAAATTAGGAATGGCTAGTGCATACAGATCTCACGTGCAATCCAAAACAAGCAAACAAATAAACTTATGTGTCCACTAGTCTTAATAATCTCACCATTAAATACAAAAACAAAGGATGAAGCACTGACTAAATCAATTTCCTCGACAACCTTGAATAACACAGTTAGATCCCTTGTAATTCTTCTTTTCTCAAAAGTAAACAATTTTGCAGATCAACTGCTCTTGTATGACCTTTTCATCCAAGTTGTCAACTTAGTAGCTCTCGTATGAGCCTTTCTTATCCCCCGCTGGGACAGCAGTAAGTCTTTGGATTTACAATTCTACAAACAGGGGTTTGATTTCCCTCGGTGGACACAGTAGATGGTCTGATGTGGCTTTTCTTATTAAGAAAACACACACACACCCACATATTGAACCATTCTGAACAATTCAAATGTTCTCCCTAAAGTAAGGAGCCCAGGACTGAACACAATAACTCCAAATGTGGCCAAACCTATGACCTATACAATGAAATAACCTTTCTGGATTAGTATGCAATACTTCTGTTGATACAATTTAAAATCCTATTTTCCCTAACCCTAGCAACAGCATGCTTCTTGAATGGCTTAGAAGACTGATCAACCAGAACACCAAAATATTTTTTTCATTTAACATTGTTAACTTTATTGTTATCACAATTAAGTCCTTGTTCAAAGATTTTAGTCAAAGCTAATTTCAAAGTACTTTAACACTTTAGAATAAATTAAGACATAAATAAAATTCAATAAAAATGTTTTATTTCTAACATAATAATTTCAGATACGCATACCAACTATATCATTTTACAAATTTGTATTAAGAATTTATAGCAGTTAAATTACTCAGGTCTTGAAATTAAAGAATTAATTATAAAAGAGGTATATTAAAACATAACTGTGTGCTCACACTCATTTACCTCAGCAAAGTAGTATTTCATGTAAAAGGCTTCTCGAGGACGACCGTCATGCTCAAATGAAATACTAGCACCAACAAAAGCATTGGCTACATTCACAACCATAACAATTACTTGGAAGACAGCTGAATGGAGGAAAATCTGACAACACCGTGGAGCTTTGCCACCTTTATTCTCATCCAGAGTTACCAGTTTCCAGCCAGTGTCATCTCCCTTAAGAACCTAAGAAAACAAAAATGTACATCAACCTAATAAAGCACTTAATGTAGCAAATATCAGTTTAAACTGTTTTGCTGAGATTAAAATATTTGAAGCAAAGGAGGATAGAATTATTTTCCTACCTGTGGGGTAGATTCTGTGGGAATGGTTCCCCGTTCTCCCCACATCTGTTGAAACTGTACTCTAATTTCATTAAAGGTCTCAGTGATGACAGCAATGAATACATTCTATTGGAAAAACAACAGATACTTTTATCAGAGTTTCATTCTTCTTTTAACAACCTGTAGCACATTTTGCTTCAACTCAGTATTGAAGTTTTTTTCTTTTTAGACAGAGATCATAAATGCATATGCACATTGAGTAGCATACCTATAAATTAATCAGGATTGCATTTCAGGTACCTTTAACATAAACTGTGTTTGTAGTCTTCCAACAGACAATCAAAAGATAATGTGTTACACACAAAACCTTTCTTGATGCTAATGACAAATGCTAAAAATTGTTTAGCCTTACACAAACAGAAGCCTTAATGTTTCTTGGCTAAAATGTTATATTTGATCTACTGAGGTAAGTACAATCTATAATTACTTCTTCAACCATTATTGCATAAGTTGGAACAATTTTTAAAAGATGCAAATCACATTAGTTACAAAGATTTATGCATAACAGATATACAGTGTTTAGTTTTGACAGGCATTGCTATCAAATAATACTATTAAAAAACAAAAATAAAATGAGTCCGTATTAGTGGTGATTGTTCAGTACTACCATGCATTATTACCTAATAATGCTAGTATATACACATGATGAACAAAGCCAACCAGGTTAATAACCATACTTTACCAGTGCTAACATCCATGACTAATAGGATTTGATAAATAAAAAAACAAGTGAAAACTATTGTCTGAAGCCATCAATCAATTTTTCATTAAAATGTGAATGTTATTTACTCATATTCCAGCAGAAATAAAATGATGAAACACTGTTTTAAAAAATATTAACCATCCAAATTATGAAATATGAAACTGAAGAATAAGCATATTTCAGAAGTATGCCATCTTTGGCAGTACTTAAACCTATAGAAGCATGTGAAGCCCTTATGTTCTTTTATAATAATAAGAACACAAGGTTATTTTTATCCTGTACAAAATGCAATATTCTTCAGAAATTCACTGAACATGCTTGCCCTTTCAGCCATGGAGGCATTATAATGTGATGTTCCATTCCACAAATCATTGGTAAAAAGAGCAGTCAAAGAGTTGGGGGTGGACAGTTTCAATTAGTTGTTCTCCCTCCAGTTTGTCACTGTTAACTTCGAGACAGTTAATGCAAGTAGCCCTCGTATAGCTTTGCACTAAATTCAAAACAAATCAGACCCTCAGAGACACTTCAATATAATCTCTACCTGAACAAATACACAAAAAAGAGAGAGAATGAGGACATACTCACTTTCACTAACCATGCCAAGAAAAATATCATAGTTGTGAAATAGAAGGTAGCTCTCCATGCTGGAAGACTATCAGAAGCCATGTACATCAGATGAGACCAGCCCTCCTGAGAAGCTGCTTGATAAACAGTAAAGAAACTGTGTGCTGGAAAGGCATACATATGGAAATTATTATAAAATATGCCCAGAATATTCATAGTGACTAGATTTTTTTCTTTGAGTCACCTTTACATATAATTAATATATTTAGTTATTTATACATTTATCAGTACACTTTTGTTGACAGAGTACTTACAAGTATTTACTAAGGATTAAATGTTTTAACTTTAATAAAGCTCTACAATATTTTTCTTGTGTCAATCATATCACTTCAGTCTTATCTCACATGGTTTCAGTTTCAACCCTTCTTGCATCAGTTACACAGCTGCTAATACAATGCTAAATCATGATAGACATTATAAACATGAGGAAAAGTTTTATTGATGGTGGAACACATAACATATTTTGACAGAACAATGATCTGTCTTCTTACATGAATGAGACAGACTAGTGTTCTATTGAAACATAATACATTCCATCATCAATAAAACATTTCATTGTGCTTATAAATCATTATCTACTTGTCTATAGTTACATTAGCATAATGCGCTTTCTTACTCAAGCATTTTAAGTCATAAACCTAATGTTCCACATCAACTAATTCTTATTTTCTTCACATGATACACACTAAAATATCAAAATCCTAGTGATAAATTGGGTCACTGTGTCATGCATGTGTGTCTTGAATATGTCACACACACAAAAAAAAGCACGCAATAGCAGTTCTCCCCTAAAGATCAGTCCAACATTAAAGATTTAAATGTATGCGTGTGTGTGTACATCATAGTATCATGAAATATTCATCAAAACTCAAAAATTTTGAAATTATCAAACTGTTTTTGTTGTTAAAGTATTCTTTATCAATTAGTCTACATTCTATGTCATAGGGTTATTGTATGTTTTTGCTTGCAAGAAATTGACCACAAAATAGAACTAGGTAAAATTGTTTACATTCTGTATAAAATACACAGCAGACCACACCAGTAATTAGTAGAGTTAATTAAAATAATGATCATTTGTTAGTTTATAGTTAGGGAATCCTTAATCAATGAAGCAACACAAACAATATGGTGCATAAATAGTTTTTAAAAATGTCAAGAAAGTTTACATGGACTCTAATAAATTATTCAAGATCCTAGAATGTTTTTGATGTTCATTATAATATATGAACTTTTATCTATTATCAAATCTTACCAAAGTCATCAAAACCTTTGTATCCAGATACATTTTTCGCAAGGTTCAATTCCAAACATACCATTCCTTCAGGACACTGATAACCAGAGTCTGGGTTTTTGGAACAGTAAGTATCGGGAATGGCTAGGTCATTCAAAGTGACATGGCTAGAGGAGTTATTAGAAAACTATAGTAGTACAGTACATTACACAAACTCTTCTAAAAACAAGTTATAAATTACAAGTGCACTCTCCAAATATTTCAAACACATGAAACACATTTTTATGTTCTTTACTGTGAAAATGTATTTCCAATAACAAATATATATATACACTGGTGACCAAGCATCAACCTTTTAATACACTAAAACAAAAAATTACTTCAATGCCACTGTCTCAACTTGTATAAAAAGTATGCTATCAACTTCATCTCATTGTTATATTACTCATATAACAAAATCAGTTTAAAAACACAAAAAAGGCAATTACATCTGATTTATGACACAAATTAAAACTTAATTTCTGCTTGTGGAATTTTGTTTAACAACCTGTATGTATGATTTTTAAGAAGCCAAGTCTGACAATATGAATTATTTTAACAAACAGATTTATACACAAGTTAAAAAGTTGAATCTATCCTAATTAAAGACAATTTTCATTCAGACAATTTGAAAATCAAATTTAATGTTTACCAAAAACTACATTAATAATATAAATCAATGACTGCAACTCATACAAGATTACAAATGCCTAAAACTAAGTAATTCAAATAAACAGTCTTTCAGTTAGCTGAAAACATATTTAAGATATGACAGTAAATAAAGTGAAATTTCCAAAATCACAGGACTTAAAATTATCTTCACCAACAACAACAAAAGAGTGGGGGGGTATAATATATTAAACTTAAAATAGAAACTTAATGCACATTAAGACTTAAATAATTTTATATTAAACAAGTATGAAGAGTTTTGATATAACGAGTATTTCTTTTAGAGTTCAGACAATTAAATTTAATCAATTATGTCTTTCCAAATGTAAATGGGAATCAATTAACAAACATTACATAATCTTGAGTGATACAACTCGCAAGTGTGCATTAAAGAAAACTAGCATATCAAAGTATCAAAAATTTTACTTGGGATCTGTCCCATTGACAACACAGTGGTTGGATAAATCTCCAAAAAACTGCACCCCCAACAGTCCATACAGCGACATAAAAAACAAGAAGAACAAGGTAACATTGTAAATTTGCTGGCTTGAACGTCTGTAAACAGAATCGAAAACAAATCATGTGTGAGCTACTGAACTTATGTCAATGTCTTATGAGTGTGACAGAAAAAAAACAACAATATTTTTAATCAATTTTTTTAGAAATGGATACATGTAAGTTATTATACAGAATTTTATTTGGAACTAGCCAACAGAAATCAGTAAGTTGAGTGATAAGTTAACAGCTGTTTATAAAGCTTTAATATAACCATAATAAGAATAATGAAATATATAAATTATACTATATTTATATCCATAGCTATAACCATAAAATCTAAATTTTTACTTCTCTTAGGTTAACATTTGATTAAACTTTGCACCACTGAACTTAAAGACTTTTACTAACAGATTCTACATTTTAAAATAAAATTCAAGACATTATTTCTGAAACAAAAACTCTTAGAAATATATTTTCACTATTAACTTTTTATCCCCATTTCTTTCTGCAGCTGGACACATTAAGCACATATGACATCAAATGATCTGTAAACATATTAATCATGCATTCAGAGCCACAACTGATTGCACACAGCTTGCAATGCTATATCGTTCTCTATTCTCATCCCACACAACTTCTAGTAATGATGTAATGTTGCAACATTCTATTTAAGTTTGAAAACTTTGAACAACATAAAACAGCACTGATTTTATATTTTAACCCTTAAATAAGATAAAATACTGTTACAAGGCTTTTTTTTTAAAGTATGCCATTTGAAGCACTTTGGAGACATCTCGTACAGCAACTGCCCAGATTACTTAACATCTTTATAATGTATATTGCATACATTCTATACAATGTAAAAAACAACAACAAAAATTTGTTCACACAATACAAACAGAACCAAAACAATAAAATTCAGTTAATAGTCTGAGACAAAAAAAAAAGAAAAGAGAAAAGCTAAGAAATTTTTACAGTAATCAAACTGTATGTTAACTTCATTAAAGTCCCCTGCAATGACGGAGACAAACAATGTTCTCACATCTTACTATGGCTCTATCCTATCCTCAACACAGTCCATGTAACTGCTGCTGTTATTTTGATAAATATAAAAGAAATATTCAAATATAACCAGCATTTAAAAAATATATACATTTATTTATTTACATACACAAATGAAATCTAAAAATTTGAATTACACTGTCAAATAAATAAAAAATCAAACATCAGGTCTTACTTGAAAATCTGGTTAATTCTGGACTTTGGCATAGAAAACTTTAAAAAAACTCTAATAAACCGTATCATTATCAAAGGCCTTGGAGCACGAAGAATGGAAAGGTACGAAAACCTTGGCACTATGTGTGTCATTTCAAATATCTACTTGGAAGAAAATTATATATTTAGAGATAAATTCCACAAAACAATCTATCTTATCCTGTCTTCTTTTCATTACATAACTTATTGTTTTATTTGTCCTTGCAAGAACTTGTAATATATAAAACAAACTCTCAGTAAATCTTCAATGTAAAAACATTTTTTAGCATAATTAATACTGCTCTCTTACGTAATATGTTTTACCACAAAACCACATAAAAAGGTACTTGTCATGATTTCTGAACAGTACTAGAAATTCATCTACCATTTTATATTTAGATTACTAAATGAGCAAATTTTACAAATTTAGCACTAATTTTGGTACAGTTTCAGAAAAAAACTTCTTTTTTTTGCAATTTGTAATTAATATGTTTTATTAAAAACCCTATTTCACAAAATATTATACATAATCATATAAGTCAAGTGAAAAAAATAATTGAGTCAACAGAAAAATACTAGAGAGTGGTTTTTGAGTTGGTTGCAAAATAAAAAAAATTTATTAACTAGATTTTTGCTGAGTTTTTTTTTTTTAAAGAAAAAAATGACTTTGGTTTCTCAACAAATCCTAAACCTAGATGCATTTGTCAACTGGTTTTGAATTAGGACAGCTTGAAGACACATTTATGAGCTGCAGCTGATTGATGCGAAAGGAAAACATAACAGTAAGATAATGCTGAACATTAAAACTTTCTGTGAAATAGCATAAAACGGTGTATTTATGAAACATCCATTACATACTGATATTCAGAAAATACTACAATATTACTTGTTTTATTTCACTGATAACAAAATATTTTTGTCTGTATATTATGTAAACTGAACCTCAAACTAATACCAAAATACAGTACAATACGGATAGTAAATATTTCCAGTTCATTTAAATTTCAGACAGATAATTTGAAAATATATTATTTTAAATATGAATTTCCTCTTGAAACTCTCTGGATTACTAAATAATTTTCAAGTTGAATATCTTTTTAACATTGGTTAATTCAAAACAATTATATAGAAATATATACAACCACTCCCTTTTAAATTTGAAAGTTATAATTTATAAAGAACTTTTCATGGCAGGAACAAACCTGTAAAATCACAGATATCCATAGAAAGAATACCATTGTCGCATCAAACTGACACCACCTGTCCTTCAAGTATGGAGCATCTCCCTATTTAACAAATTTGAAGACTTGTTAGCAAGTCACATTTATTTTTATTACATCTAAAAATATTATTCTTGATTGTACAGAAAAAAAACAAACTGGAAACATGATACCAATGAAGCATTTTATTCTCAAATAAGTTCAATAATATCCAAAAATACAGTATAAAAAATGCAAGTACACAGAAACAAGATGGAAAATATTTTACTGGCTTCTCCATGCAGTATCATTAAGCACTTGAAATAAGTATAAATTAAAAAGAAAAGAAAAAATTGATCCTGATTATATCCTGCTTCTAACTTATCATTTCTAATTTACCTTTCTTTGACTTTATTTAAAAATCAGGACTGAAGGTTATTTCCATTTCTTCTATGCAGTGATAACTATAATACTGTCAGTAATTCTTAACTCATTACCAACAATACAAGGTCTGGTGGTTAGAGTGCTTGACTTACCATTTGTAGGCCATGAGTTCACCTCTTCACATGAAACATGTTCACCCTTTCAGCCGTGGAGGCATGAAAATGTGGCAGTCAGTCCCATTGTTTATTGGTAAAAAGAGTAACTTAAGAGTTGGTAGTAGGTAATGTTGACTAGCTGCCTTTCCTCTAGTTTGTCACTGTTATATTATGGATGGCTAATACAGACAGTTGTTGTGTAGCTTTGCACAAAATACAAAAACAAAAAGCTACAATGCATAATTCAACACATCACTAAAGATTACAAATATCCCATGGTTTTAGTTAATGAACAAGCTAAGTCATATTATTTTATCTATTTCCTGCCTATGTTTAAAAATACTTTTAAATAATAATTGGGTGAGAAAAAGTGGTGAAAACTCAATTACTTGTATATATATTTATTATATAATACTACAAAACTGGGGAATTTAACAATCAATTTTATTATCATTTGACACCTCTGAAAATGTAAATAAATATTTCAATTTTTTTTTCCCTTCTTCCTTTCAGGGTTTTTTTTATTATTTAATGCAAAACTGCATGAGAGCTATCTGCACTAGCCATCTTTAATATAGCAGCAAAAGAAAAAAGTAATCTCCACCAACTGTCAACTCTTGGGCTGCTATTTTACTGATAAATAGTGAGATTGATAATCATATTATCCTGTCCCCACAGCTGAAAAGGCAAGCATGTTTGATGGGATTTGGATATGAACCAATGATTCTCAGATTGTGCGTCAAGTGCCCTAACTAACCTGGTCATGCTAGGTCTTCTTCCTTGCAGATTCATCAGATAAATTCTTATTCTTATAAATAACACTTTACATTTTTCCAAGTTAAAAAAAACTTCATTGTTGGGCTATAGCACTATTCATCATACTCTCTAACATAAGTCTATAATCCTTGGTAAATATATTAACTCTACAATATCTTATAAACAATGTTACAGAGCAAGGCTACTTACCTTACACATTAAGAACCATGTATTAAGCTAAAATTTAAAATTAATGAATCCTTAATTAATATCAATACACATTTAACATGAATCTTAAAACATGTAACATTCATTAAGAGTAAATTTCTTACAAAACTTAACTACTATAAAATACAGCCCCATTTTAATTCTAAAAGAGTACATTAATTTCATATGAGAAACAAAATACATCAAACTTTTCATGTCTAAACCTTACAGTGTCATATTGTAGTTAAGAAAACTTTTGAAATAGTATACAATTTCATGTCTTCTTACATCTAAATAGCCCTACATAAATAATTTATGTGAAATACTACTATAAAATACAGCCCCATTTTAATTCTAAAAGAGTACATTAATTTCATATGAGAAACAAAATACATCAAACTTTTCATGTCTAAACCTTACAGTGTCATATTGTAGTTAAGAAAACTTTTGAAATAGTATACAATTTCATGTCTTCTTACATCTAAATAGCCCTACATAAATAATTTATTTTAAGTGTAAGAAAAGAAAAAAACATTTTATTTTGTTTATGCTAATTCTAATGAGGTTTATTATCAGTATGCACAGAATTTATCACAGTACAGATACTAAATATGTTACAGTTATACCAGAAATGGCAAACATACTGAAGTTACATATAAACAAAAACATGAACAATCACTTACCGTAAGCACACCACGAATGTGCATTTTGGCAATCATTTCTGATGTGAACAACAGGGTGACAATAGCATCACTAAAGAATGTTGCATGAATTAGAACTGGATATTTATCAAAAGTGTGTGTGGTATTCAGGCTAACTGAAATCATGCTAACCAGGGCACAGACTCGAAGAAGTCGACGAACCCATAACTGGTAAAAATGAATCAAAAACAAATCCAGAGCTTAAAAATGTATATTTTTTGTTTCTATACCAATAATTATTGACATTCTCCATAAAAATAAAACTTGTAAAGCAGTCCAAGATACAAAAAAATATAAATTGAGTTATGTTTGTATTACATAAATCATTAAATTTAGATTTGAATAAAGTTTCTACTGTTATGAGAAGAACTGAACATTTTATTTATGTAATAGTAATTCAGAAATAAAACAACAAAATACCACTTCAACCTTTTGTCACATCATTTGAGGAAGTCTAGTAGTAACAGTTAAAAAACTGTGAAAAAATAATTCATTTTATGAATAAGAAGTTAACAAAAAATAACATTTTAGTCAATATATCTTAAGACTAACTTAAACATGTACAAAAATATACTTATTGAAAAATATATAGAAAATTTAATTGCACTCCAGTAAACATGTCAAATAATGTGGGTTGTTGGCTGAATAAAAATGTGAAGTTTGAGGTTGTGGAGTACCGTAAAAAGAAAAATATACAGTTAACCACTAGGCAAAAAAAGATATCAAAATTAAAAAAATAATTTAAATAGTCACCCAGCTTTTAACAGCATATGGTGTTTTGGGCTAGCACTTTTCATCAGATCACAGAGTTTATAAGTCACAAGAGGAATTAAGTAAAAACTTTTATGCATAGCATTTTGAGTGCTATGGACCAACCAGCAAGAGAGATTTTCATGATGTGAGAAACACTACTAGTATGGTTTCTCTAACAACAATGGCAGGAAAACAGGAGTATGAAAACAATTTATCTGATTTTTTTACTTATATCAGACAAGATATAGAAGGAATAATAAGTAATATTCTAATTTATTTTCAAGTAACTAGTAAATCTAAAATAAAATAAACCTACCATGTTTACCCATTCTATATCTGCATTCTCATTAAGGCTTTCATCAGGTCCATAATCAGCAAGGACTTGCTCTCCTTTCACACTCTGTTTCCGTCCAAGCATCTTGAGAGCTGAAAGCAGATAAAGAGACTGTAAAGATTTTCAAGCCATCAGAAATGAATAATAAGTCAATAATATATACAGCAGCTATTTTCCATGAATAACCCAAGAAATCATACTTCAAAAATAAGCATGATTTCTGAAAAGCAATTACATTTTGTGAAAAATAAGTGTGCTATTAAACAACTTAAAATATTCAGGGCAGAAAGCAGAAGTACAAAGGTTCCAAACAAGGATACATCATCACTACAGACCAAAATAAAGAGCTGGTGTAAAAGCTGGTATAAAGATAAAAGAAATATACCATTACTTTCAAATACAACACTTCAACAGATAAAAATTAAAAGTTCTGGAACATTTAACAAATAAAATAATGTTTTGCTGGCAGAATTCCAGAACTATCTTCAAGTGTCCAACGAAACCAATTTTCTTAATGTGTGGTACTTTTGTATCACAACCATTACTGATACTTAATGAATTTACTTTACAACTTTTAAAGTCTATTTTACAAGTATCAAGTTGTGAAATTTCACTTTCATCCAAAAGTCAAACTATTATAAAATTCTTAGTCACTTTTAGTCCACAAGTACTACTTTTTTTTTTTCAACAAAAAAGTACAAAAAAATCAACAAACATACACTAATTATAAGTAATATAATATTTCTACCGAACTTGTTGTTATTTACCTATAACTACACTAATAAGCATGACATATTGAGCACTGCTCTATAGAACTCACTTGATTTCATTCAAGTTTCTTCTTTGATCTGGATATACTTAAAAAAACATCAGCACTTGTTCAGTTAGAGATATCTATCTTCATGATGCATTTGAGAAGAAAGAAAGAAAATTAGGGAAGTCTATCGGTCCTACATATAAGAACCAGGTTTTAAATGTTTATGATAGCTGAAGATAAGTTTATTTCTAAATATACTAATAATCTCTATACCAACAACTCGGGTCAACTATTTATGACAACTTTCAATCAGGTTTTAAATTTTAAATTCCTTCAAACAAATAGCTTTGAAAATGATATTCAGACAAATTAATAGGTCATATTTATCACTGTAGGTTTGGGATGACTTTAAAACTACTAAAACTATGTTTATCAAATTACTAAAAAAAATGGAAACAATCTTAACTCATTTACCATCAAAATGGTATTTATAGTTAAACTACATCATAATTTTATTCAAATCCCATGAAGTAAAATTACCTTAACTGGAGATGCATCTAACCTTTTCAAATCTTAAATTTATATCCACTTGAGATACTACCCTCAGATTCAATATGGAAACTCTTAATGTCTCAATTACCTTAATACTTTAATGGTATGTTTTGTACAATGTTTTATGAAATTAGAAAATGGTTTTCTCTCACAGACTGTTTAGGCAGAGGACGAAAAATGGAAGACTTTTGAAACAGGCAGTTACTGTCCATTCTACAAAGATTAATAGTAAATGGTTTATGGTTTTGCCCCTGTAAAAGTGGTTTTCATACCTACAATACTGCACAACAAGGCAGCCACACATTAAAAAAACTGGCCCTGCTTTTTAACTTTATTTTGAACAGAGACAGTGGGGTAGGATCTATTTACTCTAACTCTAGAACAACTTTCATACAAATTCTTGTAATTTTGCTGTATTTGAAATATCTAGATTCATCACAGTATAACAAGCAACTTAAATCATGCTTTTAATACATTTGGAGGCAATGTCTGTGGTATCATATATGAAAAACCAAGAACCAAATTAACCAATGACAATCCTTTCCAAACTTTACAGAAATTCTATAGGTCATTAAAATTAGAATGTTAACTATCAACATTCTCCTGAGAATAATTTGTTTTTCCTAAGGTTAATAGTTGACTTTCTTCAAATGCATAATGCAAGAGGTGCACACACACACATGCACACAAACAATCATGTTTTAAGCCTAATAGTAGTGAAATTTGAACTCTTCTATTATCTCCTCAAGTGGATACAAAATTATCAAAGTTGGATTTTATAAGCAATATGAAAATGAACAAATATCCTATCACCAATATTAGGCCCAGCTGTTCTCTTTTCTTTGATGACCTTTAGCATTTAACACTATATCAAAGCTATTCTTGGTTCTTCCATCATTCCAAATTTACTGTTTTAGATATACACAGAGTTTAACTTTCTAAATACTAAAGTACCATCATACTTTTTATCATTTTTTGTACATTTAAATTAACTTCCACAAATACTTCATTTTGTAAAACATCAATATGTTAAATTTACTTCTGCATTACAGAATACTAAATGGACATCTATACGAGTGTTATCTAACTAATGCAAACAACCGTGAAGGGTGATTCCAATACAAGGGGTATCTTCAGGGATAGTTTTATATTTCATAACTTAGGTTCTCTTCAGAAAAACCTAAAAAGGGGTGACTTTATTAAAGGTTAAAAGATATCTTAGGGACTGACAGGATAAAAATCTTTGATTTATTTATGTTATTTTCTGTAGCTATTAGGATGAAAAGGAACAAGTTAAAACTTGAGTTTGACAGCCAAGGTTATGTTTCAAAGGGTTTTATTCTTCCAAAAGGGCAAATGATTTATTGAATGAGTTACCATACGCAATTTAACAGAGAAACCAATGGTTTCCTAAAAAAATTAAATAATGGGCTTAAGTTTACTGTTATCAAGATTTAGTTCAAAGAAACTTTTCTCCCTCTAGGTTATGTTACATGTTATCTGGATGCCAATTTGTTGTACTCTGAATTTCAAAATGCTTTTGTTAAGGTATCAAACATAAGAATATTATGAAAATTTCATTGGTGGAGGTTGGATAAAGTCTAATTAATTATACTCTAAGGTGGCTGTATGAAAAAAATCAGGAAATTACCAATCAAATTCAGTTAAACTAGACATATTTTATACATGGATTACCTAACAAGTCAATACTTTGCCTTGATTTTTCTTAAGTTATATTGACAGTGGTCTAACTAGTACATTAATACAATTTGCATATTATATTTTTCTTAGGTATTTCTAGATGTACTGAGTATGTTTAGGTTATAAAGAATGACTTTGATCAACTGACAAGTTAAACAGGTATTACCTTTCGTTATAGTGAGAATTATTAATGCATTTAAGATACTATAATTTAAAATCACATTTAATACACAAAGATTTTTTTTTAAACTCATCACCTACTCTGTAAGTATCCGTTGTTAGTAGTAGAGCTAATGGACTTTTAGTGCATTTATAGACACATTAACTACAAATAAAATGAGATAGTTATTTATAAACACTACTAGATAGCCCTCACTGGTAATACTGTGTAAACTGTTGAACTGCTTATCTAGGTTTATTTGAAAAAGATTAGAAAAGGCTGTTAGAATGATTGTGAAGGTGAAAGGATTTATCTTATAGAAACACATTAAGACAATTTATCTTCTCATGTAAAAAAAGAAGGATAACAAGGAATCTTAGAGAAGTTTAGAAGATTGTCTAGGAGATTTATAGAATAAAAGCCTCAGGCCCAACATGGTCATATGGTTAGGGTGCTTGACTCATAATTTGAGGGTCAAAGGTTCAAATCCTCCTCACACCAAACATGACTGCTCTTTTAGCCATGGGACATTATAATGTGATGATAAATCACACTATTTATTGGTAAAAGAACAGCCCAAGAATTGATGATGTGATAACTAGTTGACTTCCCTCTGGTATTACACTTCTAAATTAGGGACGGCTAGCACCAATAGCCCTAAAGTAGCTTTGTGAAAATTCAAAACAAACAGACAAACAAAAGCACCAGATTTCTTTGTGCTATATTCTGAAGACAAAAGCTGAAAGTCTGGAAAAAAAAAAATCCAGTTTGTACAGTTTTGTTTTTCTAAAAGGGTGATTTCAGAAATGCATTGCTATAAACAGTAGTAGAGGCTGGTACTTTACAATGGTTCATGAAGGGAATCGATAATTTCCTGAAAAATAATGGATGGTTTTAACTTTTATTTTTTCCCTCAAGAGTGGATGTACAGTGATGGCCTTTAAAGCCCAAATAATATATTATTGTACAAAAGTGTGATGTAAATTATCAATAAGTTTTCACAGCACTGTATAAAAAATATTAGAGAATTGGACATCCTTAATTTTGGTTGACTTACTTTAACAACTAGAATAAAATAATGTACTAATTTTTAATCCTCTGTGAGCTTTCCAAAATACTTTCCTGTTATTATAACTGGTATGACCTCTATAAAATTATGACATGCTAATATAGATATGTTCTCTGGTAAAATCAACAGACCCCTAATATGAATGCCTGAATGACAGTGTCACTCATTTTAAAACAGCATTTCTGTTACCAAGGACAAATATATATTCATTTATTATAATTTTTAATTCTCACAATACTCTTTAATTATTGAACATGACATTAAAAGTAAATAAGTTATTTCCAATATAATATTTAAAAAATTCATGAAAGAAATAATATAAACAGCCTAAGCTAGAGCTATAAAACTGATACACAGAGTTCTATGATGATGAAATATATTTTTTTTACTGCTAGTAACTACTGTGTAGCACAAACTGGTGTTAGAATGCAATTAGCATAATTATAAACCTATGTATTCATTTGAACCGAAGGTTAGGCTTATAACATACAGGGGACCCGTAAACCGCACCAATCCATATGTTATTATGTTATATTCAATAATACAATTGATGAGTTGCAGGCAGCTGTTACCGCAACATTTGGAACAATAACTCCTGCATGTTGAGGAAAGTATCTCACAGAACATGGCGTCGCATAATATTATGCAGCGAAAATGAGGGACAGCACAGAGATACACTGGATACATAAGATATATGGATGGGTAGATATTCACGAGCCACCCTGTATATTTAATGTCAAACAAACACACAAACGTAGATTATAGTAGTATAGTATAAACGGTATATATGACACATATCAAACTTAAGTTAATATTCACGTGGAGATAACTAACAGTCAGAATTTTGGACTAATTTTAAAGCCAAATCAACTACAGAGTCTATGTAAGTTTAGCAAAATTACAAATTTGAAATTAAAACAAAACCCAAAAAGTCCAAATTTGGATTTGTCTCGAAGTAATAATATTACTGATACAATTAATAGATAACTTACAAGTTACGTAAGCCTTGATAACTTATTAATCCTCTCAACAATATTTATTTATTCCGTGGGGAGAAAACCTCCAAATATCTGTATAAAATAATTTATAAATACTATGCTTCCTTAAATTTCAATTAGATGCGCAGATGCTTCTACTCTACGCAAGCGTAATTTTAATCATAAATACTCAAACGCAACAAAAACCCTCTCGACTCGCCTGCATCGTAAATTTTACCCATTTTTAGCATGATTGAGTGTTGTACTTCAACCTCATATTAAAAATGTTTACTTGATACAACTATTATAATAATTGTAACATGTATTTATTTATTCATACCATCACTAACATGATAATTTTGAATAAATGTTAAAATTAATTCCTTATAATTTCCCGTTTGAAATAATGTTTATAACTTCGTTACTCGAATTTTACGACACGTTTTCCGAAATATTAATATAACCTGTATTTACTGAATAAAGTAAAGGTGAATGGGGTGCTTTTTTTTAAACTTTTATGAAAAGATTTGATGCCGTCAGTTTCAATATCACAAAAGCCTGAGCTTTAATGCATCGGAATTATTATACAAATTGTTTGTTTGTTTTGGAATTTCGCACAAAACTACTCGAGGACTATCTGTGCTAGCCATCCCTAATTTTACAGTGTAAGACTAGAGGGAAGGCAGCTAGTCATCACCACCCACCGCCAACTCTTGGGCTACTCTTTTACCAACGAATAGTGGGATTGACCGTCACATTATACACCCCCACGGCTGGGAGGGCGAGCATATTTAGCGCGACGCGGGCGCGAACCCGCGACCCTCGGATTACGAGTGCACGCCTTAACGCGCTCGGCCATCCCAGGCCAATTTAAAAAGAGAAAAATATATAGTTTAAGCTGTTTTTAAAGTATTCCATTGTTACAACTGTATGGTTAATAAGCTCATAACTTTACGCCTCAGATAAAAACATTTTCTGATAACGATTCCGATACTGGATACAAAATTAAGTTCGTCTAAATAAACATAGTTGGACTTTTTATATTTTTTAATAATGCTAACTGATCTACTCAAATATTTAGTTCAAACGTATTGTACACAGTATCTATTTAATTTATTTTATCTTTGAAGTAACATTAGTGGAGATTGGTTTTCTTTATAGTGTCTATAATTATTACTTCGCACACTAGTCGTGGGTGTATGATATTTAAATATGCCATGCGTATTCTACCGTTTCATTTTAATATAGTACTTTAGTTCGGAATTAATAATTATTCTGTATGTTCGTAGTTTCACATAGCACGTAATACTGACAGTGTTTAAATTTATTTCATTCTAGCTGCTCACTGTTGTAATGTTACTAGTTTTACAAGGATGTAGACTTCAGTCACTGGTAGGTCAGGTGATAACTTGCGGATAGAACCTCCTTCATGTTTGAATGACAAATACCAGTACGTGAATAACGCTAATAATAATTGTTCTGGATAAATCCAACAGCTATCATATTGTACAGTCAAAAGAAAGGACAACTTAGGTCTAAAAAAAATTAAAATGCAGCATGTAATCAAGAGCACACACTGTAAATTGTGTCAGTTCTCTGTATTTTATTTTTACAAATCCAATCAAAGTAAGATAATTTAGAATAACTTCACAACAAACATCTCATATAATTTCCTATTATTCTTGACATATTATTAGTAATACAAGAAAAATAACATTGAAGATGTGATATTCCCTTTATATAGATTTCCTTCATGGAACAGGTTGAACTATATGAAAAATGCAGGACTGTGACGTCTGTGACTGTGTGTCTCTTTGATTTCTAACTGAGAAGAAAGAGTTAAAACCAAAATGTACACGGTAATAATAATCTGTATTGACAAAAGTACATTAATGAATAAACAAGAGTAAGTGTTTTGAATGTGATTTGGTTTCTTTCGAATTTTACGCAAAGCTGCACCAGGGTTATCTGCGCTAGCCGTCCCTAATTTTGCAGTGTAAGACTAGAGGGAAGGCATCTAGTCATCACCACCAATTGCCAACTCTTGGGCTACTCATTTACTAACGAATAGTGGGATTGACCGTGACTTTATAATGCACCCACGACTGAAAGAACGATCATGTTTGGCGCAACGGGGATTCGAACCCGTGACCCTTGAATTACGGGTCGAGTGTCTCAACCATCTGGCCATGTCAGGCCACAGTAATATCGTAACAGTTGATTCTTTGTGCCCATTGCAGGAACTCGAAACAATATTTTATCAGTATAAGTCCATAAACTAACTACTGTCTCACAGGTGGACAAATAAAGCATATATTTTACAGTAAATCAATTGGTCTCAGTTCATCAAACTTGAAAACAATTCAGTAATCGGTGGGCAATATTAATCTTGTTGACAAATCTATTCATTAAAGAGTTAATTTTCAATTTATTCAAAGATGAGAATAAAAAGGCAAAAATTACTGGACATGACTCAGACGAAAAGTCGTGTTTTTCTTATAACAAAGCCACATGGGACTTTCTACTGTAATCACCCAAGAAAATCGAAACCCTAATTTTAGGGTTGTAAATTCAGACTTACCGCTATCCAAGCGAGGAACGACGTGAATGAGTGCCAACATATAATCATTTGTAAGTTATTATTAGTTGTATATAGAAATTAATACACGTAAAGTTGTTGTTTTGAATTAAGCACAAAGCTACACAATGGGCTATCTGTGCTCTGCCCACCACGGGTATCGAAACCCGGATTTTAGCGTGTAAGTCCGCAGACATACCGCTGAGCTACTGGGGGGGCATACACGTAAAGATAGACTAACCAAAATCTTCATTTTCAAAATACAAAATAATTTTGTTAATAAGTACATGACTATAATGGTGCTAATATGTCTTGTATTTCCACATAGACCAGCATGGTCAGGTACTCGACTCGTAATCCGAAGGTCGCACATTCGAATCCTCGTCAGTTTACCCCTGAAGAAGAAAGGTCCACTTTTCGAAAGGTTTTTATCTTCTTTCTATCAAGACTTCTTGAACCTATACATACTTATTTTCGTAACATCGTGAATAATACAAGTTATATCAGAATATTAGCTTGTAGGAACATTAAGGAAGAAATAAATGAACTTGTTATCATTATGTGGATTGGCTTCAAACCAGTTTCACTAAATAATTTAAACAACTCGATAAACGAAATAACAATGACACAGCACATTTATTTATCCACAGATTCTGTCACCAACACAAATTTAATTTATCACTTTTAATTATTTATACTCTTTACAAAAAGAAACGCAAAAGGGATATTTTTGTTATTTTAAAGAGATATATATGTAATAACGTTACAAGCTCAAAGTATATGATGTTACACGTGTTATGGTACTGATTGTCAGACCAAAATGACAATAAAAGTTGTGCACTTTGAAAACGGAGGAAAACATCGGATTTTTCGCAAAAACGCACTCGTGTCCAATAAATTTGTTTGAGAGATCTGCATGTTCTGCAAGTACAACATGTCCAAAATCCCTATAAAAGTGACGGATTCTTGGTTTCCATAGGTCAGTGATAAGCCACCGACACGCAATACAGTTACGCCAAGGCTGACTGAAGCACAACGCAACAATGCCATTGGTCGCTTGGAATCAGGTGAATCTCGATCAGATGTTGCCAGAGCTGCGAATGTCCACCCAAGCACCATCACAAGGCTATGGAATCGTCACCACAACATGGATCAACTCGTGACCATCCACGATCTAACAGACCTCGTGTTACCACGCCCGCACAAGATCGTTACATCCGGTTACGTCACCTTCGGGATATGACCACCACTGCTACATCTACTGCTTCAATTATACCAGGGATGCGTTGGATTTCCTATCAGACCGTACGCAATCGTCGACGAGATTTTTAGGCCCCATGTGCAACCTATCATAGTGAACGTCAACGATGTTTTTCAACATGACAATGCCCGTCCTCACACAGCCCGACTCACCACTGTCTTCTTGAGACACCACAACATCAACGTTCTTCCCTGGCCCTCCAGATCACCAGATTTAAACCCCATCGAACATCTTTGGGACGATTTGGACCGACGTCTGCAACAGCGACAACCTCAACCGCAGACTCTACCTCAGCTTACAGCAGCTTTATAGGCTGAGTGAACAGCCATTCCACAGGATGTGATTCATCTCATCGCTTCCATGGGCAGTAGATGCCAAGCAGTTATTGATGCTCACGGGGGTATACTCGTTATTGACGTTGAGTGACATTAAACGTCAACTAGTGAGCGTGGACTTCGCCTTTGCAGACTTTGGATGTTCAGCAGTGGTTGTGCAAAGTTTCACACATGTCATACAGAACTACCCGAAATAAACGTGTTAACAATGTGTCTCAAATTTTGCCTTTTGCGTTTCTTTTTTTGAAGAGTATATTTCGCATAAGTGTCCCATCTTTTGTCTTTACTCTAACTTAATGTAAATAACAATTTAAAAAAACACAACTTTTGTTTGTTTTTGAATTTCGTACAAAGCTATACGAGGTCTATCTGTGCTTGTAGTCCCTAATTTAGTAGGATAAGACTAAAGAACGCACATCACCAAATCGTAGGCTACTCTTTTACCAATGAATAGTGGAATTGACCGTAACGTTGTAATGCTCCCACGGCTGAAAAGGGCGAGCATGTTTAAAGTTGCAGGGATTCGAACCCGCGACCCTCAGATTAGGAGGTGAGTGACTTAACCACCCAGCTATGTCGAGCTAGGAAGAAATGAAATAATGGGAATATATATTACTTATACAATTGATATAAATTGAAAACCCCATTTATATAATTAGCCCTTTTGTGCTTGGGAACATTCCTTTTCTTAGTAAGATTGTCTGACATTAGCTAAAATAAATTATAAATTACACACACACATAGACAAATGTAAATACGTCATATCGTAACATTGTACCTTGTGTTTATGTTTTTAGTGTAAGTAGTAGAATGATAACTTTTTTTTACAGACTGTTCTCCGCTGATACGTCTACCGTCTTTCCTGACTGATTGCGTTGTGATGTTGCTGATAGTGGTGACGGTGATGATGACCCATGGAAAGACGTTGCAAAAAATCATCCCCTAATGGAAATATTAGCTGTTGATGATGAGATATCATTTTATTCATTTTGCCACCTTACCAAAGATAACTGTCTCATTCAATAAACCCCCTTGAAACTACTGGTGTTGATAAAGTTTTAAATTATGATAGTGTAAAAAAAAAATACTTCAAGCAGCATTCAAAATGCGTTCAGAAGGAAATAGGTGGGATGATTGGTTGTTTCTTATCCAACGTGTTGGAATTCAATGTTCGATGCTCTATCTCGCGTAAATGAAGTTAATATGTCTTGAAGTCAAATGACCAAGCTCTAGACCGAGGTCTTGATCAATTTGGCATTATGTGGCTGAACGGTGGTGAAACCTATTCCTAGAGCATTTAACATTTTGCAAAAAAACATTTATAGGACAACTGGTTCCTATTTGGCGCGTTTGTCTATCCAAATTGGGCAACTGTAAAATTGTAGATCTCTGGTTGGAGTGTTAATTCGAAGAACAGAAATGAGGTTTAACAACGTGTTCAACGATAACAACTGAATTCTTTCGACATGTTTTCATCTTAGCTTCAAGCTATCCTTATTTACAGAAAATTGGAAGGAACAAATAGACATAATACAATACAAAATAACCTAATTAACATAGCACAATAGAAACAGAAGATTAAGACGATTATTCATATGCCTGCAATGAGGGCAAAAAGTAATTGGTGCTTTTCTAAGCAAATCTCTTGTTAAGTCTGTTTGTAATGATGTATTTCCAGATGCAGTTGAAAAGTTTTTTTTGTTATTTCAGTTGTAAAAAATATGCTGAGGGCGAAAAGAGGAGAAATGTCCGATGGCAATTTCGAAAGAACTGTTTTCTTTGAATGTAACAGTGATATTGACCTACCAGAATAATTGTTTTAACACAGCAAGTACATTATATTATTTCACACTAATCAGTTATTTTAGTCATTTGTTTTCATTTTACTTGTACAAGTCATACAGTATTTTTACTTTGAATGCTACAAAAGAAAACTAGAAGTAACTCCTTTAAAATGCTATTCTGAAAACTTTGAATGTCTAATGCATTTTTAATATAATGCAGTCTGGTATTTTTATATTGTACTAGTTTCTTATATGTTATAGAGAGTTTTCACGGAGACCTAAACCATCATGAAATATGCAGACTACACACAATTATTGGATGACATAAAAAATCTCCTTTTAGTGAACAAAATATTAAATTATTAAAAATATGACCTACAACACTGCCTCCTTTCTGACTTTCCACAAGTAAATCCTTCTCTGAAGTTATCCAGATGGATATTCCTTCACTGCCACACTTCCAAAGACAGTTATGGTGTATAAACGTTTGTTTAGGCTGCATGTTCTTCTGGATTCTCTAACCACTACATTAATTCTTTTCAGTGCAATATGTTATCCTTCTCAACACCTACTTGTTTTTGGAGTTTGTTCTTTCTTGTGGTATGGATTGTACAAACATAATGCCACCTTAATCCAATCTAGTCTTATCGTGATTAACCACGTAAGTCTTTCTTATTTTATTATCAGTTGATTTAAATCTTTCCTGAGTGAAGTCATGAAAGCATTAGTGATGTTTTTTAGCCTCTCTGTATATTCTTTGTAAGACTGCTGAGCAACCATCCTCAAAATGTGAATATAAAAGATCTTATAGCATTTTGAGTTTTCTTCTGAAAATCTGTGATAGTGGTGTGTCAACTGTAGCTTCATGTATTTCCATTCAATAACTGATAAATAGTAGTGGAAGATCTTGGTCCCACACTTTTTATGTCCATCCACACATATGGCTAATTTATTTAAAAGTACGTAGATGTATCCCTCCACCCACTATTCTATTCAATAAAATAACTGTTGTTTAATCATTTAGATTCCAAAGATATAACATATTACCACAAACGGAGTTGATCAAAAATTCCATTTCCAATTTTGGCGAAATGTTTCTTCCTCCAGACGAGGATTAGTATGATGAAGTACATCAAAATCAAGTTGTATTTCTTCCCACTGTTACTCTGTAGTAAACGACCAGGTATATTGGTAGCAACTCTTCCAAGTTGTGCTCCAACATAATAATGCTGTAGTTAGTTTTCTATACTATTTTTTTTCGATGACAGTTTCATCCATAACATAGTTTACACGATTTACACTAAGACCCTACTACTCAATCCAATATAAATGTTCTATTACTTTCTCCAGAGTTATTTACCTAAGCTTTGGCATGAATATGTCCAAAAACAAATCATTAAAATTATTTCTTTCTATTTGCCCTTGTTGTCTTCGACAGCAGATAATATCTACTCTGCTGAGGCAGATGTTGCAGCATCATTACGCTTTAGAGTGGATATGTCAACAACTGCAACATCTTTTATTGGCCGAAAGCATTACATCTATATATTACAGTTGACAAATTCGGTGAGAGAAGAACCAGTAATATAGTGACGCCATTGCAATAATAATAATAATAATAAAGATACAAGATTTCTTACAAGTTCGTATATTATATGTTTTCAGGGTTTTATTCAGCTATCATTGTGAATAGTTTTACAGATACCTATTCTGAGGGGAGTGGCTGATTTAAGGTTGTATGGGGCCAGTGCTAATACTTTTTGAGCTCTACATCCCATGTAATTTTACATATAATAAAATTGTCAATGTAAACGCTGTGCCCTCTATAGCCCTGACCTAAATACGCCACTGACCGAGGGAAACGGATTCTTGATTTATTTACCAATACAGTAGTACAGCGATTGACTCGTATCTTTTCAAACATGCGCACTGTTTATTTCACATAGCATTATGCGTGCTTTTTCTTTTTTTCTTTGTATTAAGATGGCTTCATAATTTTCCTATTTCATCCGCTCCTCAGTAGCACGATTGTATGTCTATGGACTAAGATCACTAGAAGCACAGATAACCCATCCTGTAACTTCAAACTTAATTTTAAAATAATCAAACCCACTTGATCCTTCCATTATGAATTAGTACCATCTTATACTTACTTCTACGGATATCAGTTCATCTAAGAATAATTTACTAGCCGAAGAAATTGAAAAAAATCTAGTTTGACGAACCGACAGATTCAGAAAACTATAAATGTTAAGTTTGGGTTGAATTTCGCGCAAAGCTACACGAGGGCTATCTGCGCTAGCCGTCCTTAATTTAACAGTGTAAGACTAGATGCAAGGCAGCTATTCATCACTACCCACGCCAACTCTTGGGCTACTCTTTTACCAACAAAATTAATGATGGCTAGCACAAATAGCCCTTGAGTAGCATTGCGCGAAATTCAAAACAAACCAAAATCTTACATCAAAAACCTGAAAGAATAATTGCTCTACCCCAACGTTTTGATTTAAGAGTTTTTTTTTCCATATCAGCTGGTTAAGGCGCTCGACTCGTTATCCGAGAGGTCGTGGGTTTGAATTCCCGTCACGCCAAATATGTTCGTGGGGCGTTATAATGCGACGATCAATCCCACTATTTGTTGGTTAAAGAGTAGCTCAAGATTTGGTGGTGGGTAGTGATAACTAGCTGCCTTCCCTCTGGTCTTACCTTGCTAAATTAGGGACCGCAGGCGCAGATGGCACGCGAGTAGCTTTGCGCGAAATCTACATCAGTTTTTTTAAATTGTTATTTACTTTAAGTTATAGCAAAGACAAAAGATGAGACACTTATCCGAAATAAATAATTAAAAGTGATTAATTAAATTCGTGTTGGTGACAGAATCTGTGGATAAATAAATGTGCTGTGTCATTGTTATTTCGTTTATCGAGTTTAAATTATTTAGTGAAACTGGTTTGAAGCCAATCCACATAATGATAACAAGTTCATTTATTTCTTCCTCAACGTTCCTACAAGCTAATATTCTGATATAACTTATATTATTCATGATGTTATGAAAACAAGTAGATATAGGTTCAAAAAGTTTTGATAGAAACAAAGTAAAAACCCTGTAACCCGAGCACTTTCGAAAAGTGGATCTTTTTTCTTCAGGATTAAACTGAAGAAAATAGGTTCACCTTTTGAACACGCGTGGGATGTTTTTATTTTATAACTTGTATTATTTTTGGTCTAGTTTTACAATGATATTCACAAGGAAATAATTTGCGTAAAGTTCAAGAACTAATGTTAAAATAAATTTATTTGTACAATTTCATGGTTAACTTATTTACTGAAAGAAGGCATAATTAACACTGATCTAAACACTTCACTGAAACTATGACCTCTGATTCTACCGACTGAAAACAACCGATTCAATGCTTCACTGATTTTTTTTATCATCTACTCTTGATTCTCATCTAATCCATGAGATTCTTGATGTCAGATTTAGAACGTTCTAGATGTTCTACACGCATAGCTTTATGAACTTTTCATTATTCATCCCCTCGCTAACATATAAATTGAAGCATTGAATATATAGTTTACAACAAATGAATTACGTGAATTACAATGTCTTAAGGTACGATTAACACCCTAAAATCTTTAGCCATACTATAGTCTTCAAGAAACTCACTTGTTAATAATATTATTTTTGTAGCTCCAAATGTACACCAATAAATTTTACAAGGAAACTTAAAACACAATATTTTTTAGATAATTATAGATTTAATATTAAACCAATGGGTATGCAAAAATTTATTCATTTGGGATTGTTATCAATGACAACAAGGTTTTATATTTGACTACTTTAAACCGTTATAGTTAAAGCGTACGATGATGTCATTTATACTTCTACCTTTAACATGTTTTTGTTTTCCGAAAATTCGTAAAAGAATTATTATTGTTTGTGATATGAACAGCCTCTTTGCGTTTGTATGAGATACAACTTTTACTACTCGATTTATTTTCTATAGAGGGCATTCAAATATTTCTGTCCACGAAATTAATAGGTTGTATGACGAGTGGGGGTATCACTGGCAAAAAAAATAAAAATAAAAAATGGTAACTTATTTTTCTATTTTATTGCTCCAGTTGAATTATATAAACACTGAGTTATTAAAAAATGTTTGTGATTAAGCTTTCTTCCGTTATATTTTAACCAGCTAGCTTAAATATTTGAGGGCAAATAATCCAATTAGGCTTAGCATAAAACGTATAAAATTAACATGATTATATTTATACTGGAAATGAATTAAGAGTTTAGACTTACTCTGAATGAATTTGAGTCTAATTGTGAAGTCTAAACAGATTTTAAATTTAAAGTAACATAATTTGTTGTAATAGTAGTAATACTATTAGTAAAGTTTTGCCAAATTTCGTAAACTTAAAAGTATTAACATAATATACTGCTACTATACGGTATTATTATCACTACAGTAGTGTTAGTAATACGATAATTTAGGTATGCCCATGTACAATTTACAAATAAGATCTGTAAAAATTTAACAAGAATTGTAGTAAAGAATTTGATAGCATAAACCTGTTAATTTGAAGAGCATTTAAATTTGAGGATTATAAAGCTGCACATACTAGAACTAGATAAAGTTATTGCTAAATGATAGCAATAATTTTAATATGTTTGTATCTTGTGTTTTTTTATTTTATTCGATATTGCATTTGTAAGTGCTGCAAAATGGTGTCATTTAAAATTTATTGTTGGTTATATACAGGGTTTCCCAGAAGTCGCGCACCATATAAATTTTTATGTTAATACATATGAATAACAATTTTATTGATAATAATCATAACAGATGCTCAAACTGTTCACCTTCTGCTTTGATACATTCATCAATTCTCTTTAAAAAACTGTCTTTTACTTTGTTGAGGGTTGCAGTGCTAATCCTTTGACATTCAGTTGTTATCGCGCCCATCAAATCATCAGGATGAGTAAGGTTGAATTCTTCAGTTACAGAGCGGTATGTAGTACCATTTTTTCCAAACATAAACACCAATGTAACTCTTTCTTGTATTGTTTTTCACCCATATCTGGAACATAAAAAACAAATTATTATATGTACGTATGGTGCGCGACTTCTGGGACACCCTGTTTATTGGTTAAATTATAGGTTGGGTGAGGAATGGGGATTTAATTAGGAAAGTGATGATGATTAACTTACCAACACTGGGTCTTTTAAGACAATTATAATATAAAAAAAGTTCAAACAGTTATTGTTTTGCTTTCTAGAAAAAGCAACTGTAATTATTAAATCTCTTTGTAAGTTTTTTTCTGTACATGTTACATTGGCAGGCCCCAGGAGACTTGATCTATCCTTATCAATTACTAATGTAAATGATTCATACAAATACTAAAATTTCATAAAAAACATGATAAACACATTGTAACATTGGTGATTACTTCATAAAGTTTGTATTCTTTTCCTCATTTGTGCATAATGTTACACTGAGTTGATGTGTTTTTTTTTATTCAAAACTCTTTGGAAAGGGAAAAATCTCAGCATTTAATACTGCATTACGTAGTGAACACAAACATAAAGATGGTATAATTTCTTAGTGTGGATCATTGGTGGGTCACATCTGGAGTATTGTGTAGAGTTTCAAAGGAAGGACATTGAATTGCTGGAAAAGTAGTTTTGTAAAGATACTTGAATAGGAAAGGTAATAATATGAGGACAGGTTAAAATTTCTGAAATTTTCTGCTGCAAAAAGAAAAGTTGGAGTGGATCTGATTAGTTTGATAAAAACTGAGTGTCATTTCTTCCTGTGGGCACAGTATAATTAAGACATTGTGTATTTTTGTGCTTTAACAACAAACTGTTTGAATACTTAAGATAGTTAAGGGACTTGGTAGTATGGATGCATAATTTTTTTTAATACTTAATTGTGAGAATGGTATGATTAAGGGAATATATATACATATATATATTTGGTCAGTGTTAGAGCCATCTACAGTCAGTATAGCTTCATTTTTCCAACATTTCCTTGAAAGTGGGTTTTCTTGCGATATGATGAATGCAGTAATAAAGGAATTTATGGAAAGACTTTAGAAATACTTGAAGATTAAGGGTTGACTTTGAATGTTTTATTTAGAATTTAGTGAATAGAATAGCTTAAATGGACCAACATTAAATTACATGTTATAAAATATTCTTTGTTAACTGGAGTCTAACTTGAGTTTTATGCAACTTAAATGTTTGCCCTATTTTTAGCATAGCACAAAAAAACCAAAGGCCTCTGTTTCATTATTTCTCTAGATAATCTTGTAAAATTCACTGATATTGCTTCTAACCATTCTTTTCTTAAGATAAAACAAGTTAATCTGAGCTTATGATAATAAAATAACCTTTATATTTGTGTAGGCATTTAAGCAGCCTACTCCTGAATCATTTGCAACTAGTCAACTGCTTTTTATGTAAGAATGCTATAACTGTGCACATCAGTATGAGTGAAACCAGTTACCATTTTAGATTTGTAATAAACATGTTTATAAACACACTGAAATTCCATTCGATTTACTTCTATCACTAAATCACGCTTCAGTTGCTTGAATGACTTGTTAACTGCTATGCACAAGATGCTTTTCTGTAGTTACACTGTTGAGTTGATTCAAAAAAGTATATTAAACATGCAATCCAAATTGTATTTCAAATGCATTACCAAGTACTTACTGTAGTTAAAGGTGATTCACCAAATGTTTCATTAACCTGCAAATCACATTATTCTGTAATACTTCAATATCCTTAGTGCAGCTGGGAATTCTGAATTCAACAAACTGACTAATTAATTATTTTTTAATTAGTATAATGTAAATTGGAAAGAGCAGATGCCAAAGTACTGATACTTTAATTATTCAGTTAGTGATAAGGATCATTTGACTGGGGAGTCATTAATGGCAGTGTTTTGCTGTTTCACATCCATTAACTCTATAATCCAATTAACTGGTCTTATACCAACTCCTGCTGTTGTGAATTTCTTTAATAGTCTATATAGTACATAATCAAAAGCTTTTTAAAAATCTAACTATAACAAATATACACACTTTCTCTCATTGAAATAACAAATAACGTCCTTGGAAAATGGCAACAGTTTTGCCAGGTGAGATTTTCCTCTGTTGGTTTTTGTATATAATATGTCTAAGTGAATGACTTTGTAAAGGAGCTGCTTTTACTATACTGTGAAATGTTTTTCTGTAAGAATAACTGACCTATATTGTTAAGGGTAATTCATATTATCTCCTATAAAAATAAGAGTAACATAAATAACTATCCAATCAAATTTTCACAATGAAAGAGGCTTACCTATCTGATATTAGTCATTTTAAAACCCTGGAATAAATCTGGTCTGTCCATTATGCTCTATCTACTTTTAATCTTTCATAGTTTCTTTTTATCACCAAGGTCTTAATACATGTACGTGATTTAGGCCATTCCTTATGTTTTGTGTAAAATACAGTCTTCAGTGCGAACCTTGCTGTTGAAAGGAGGATTCTTAGGATGACAATCAGTTTATCAAAAAAAAACAGCTATGATGAAAAGTACAAACAGTTGTAGTGCTTTGATATGAACAGAAGAACTAAAGTTGTAGATTTTCTTGTATACATGGTTGTTGTTGACTTTTGATCAGATAACTGTAAGATGTCACTTTCACATATGGCCATAGGATAAGATTAGAGCTTTATTAAACCTAAATCTAAGATTGTGCTTTTAAACATTTTTCCATTATGGAATTTAACAAGTGATGCCTTGGGATGGTAAACTTCCTGATTTATTGTCAATTTCTCTGGAATTTGAACATTGAAATAGAGTATTTAGCACTAAAATAGAACAGCAAAAATTATTTTAAAGGTTAATTGTTTGAAAATTACAATTTCACCTATATTTTCAGGAAAAGTTTACTCTTTTCCAGGTTTTTTTCCTTGTTCTTTTGTTTTTTCTTTTTTTCATGAACATAAATGACACTTCTTTTGCAATTTCATTATTTTTTGGGAAGAATACTTATTTTGACTTTCAAACAAGTTCAGAATTCATAATGAAACACATCCTGTTGGAAGAAAGTGGTAAAATTTTAGTAGGAAGAACCTGAATTTAGCTCTGTTACATTATGAATCAATGCAAAACTTATTCAAATTTTTTTTCTTTAAATAGTCCAGTAGGGCTGGTAACAAATTTTTACCCTGGAGGAATGCACTACACGTTATAAAAAAGGTTATAAATACATGTACAATAATTTCCTAAAGTGTGAAAATCTTTGGAAAGATGCAGAATTTTTGTGGTTTGTACTTATTTGTTAGTAGAAATTAGGGTTGTCACGGTTTGAAATTTTTCTCTTTGGTGGTTACTAATCATGCTTGAACTAATGCACACATGCTTTAGAGGACAAATTGATTTTCAAATGAGCTCTCCATTTCAGAACAAAACTGTCAAAATAATTTAAATGATATGTTAAGATTGCTGCCTTGGATCATATGTTTAAATTCAAATAGCAAGTAGATTCTTATGTGTGTTCTGTTTACGTATTTCCTTGTGCTCTGTGATTCATCTAGCTCTGTGAACTTTCATATTTTTCACTTGCTGCATATTGTATGGCCAGATAAGCAAACTTCAACTATAAGGGAATTTTGACATTCCATTTATTAAGGTGTAAATAAAACTGCATAAAATGGAAGAAGTAATGGTCTGATCAGCATTTAGAAAAATTTGGTACTAGTAAAGGCCTCAGTTTGAATCATAATTGGTTATGCTAGTAAACATGATGTCTTAATCAATATATATATATTTTTTGTTTTGTATAATGGTCAACATTAACTTGCATATACAACATGTGTATATACATTCAACTCTTTTATTTGTGTTTTTCCAAGGGAAAATGTCAGACATATAAATTAGTCTAAAAGTGTTGTAAGTATACACAACCTTCATTTCTCTGTGGGTTTTGTTGTTAGGGTTTATTTTAAGTTTAAAAATCTCATATTTTTCATATTGTAATATTTTTACAGACCTTGACCTGAGTAAAGCTTGCAGAAATTTTTGACCATATTGTGTAACTTTTATAAAGATGGTATCAAGATTCAACTGTAAGTACAAACATAATGCTGTCTCTGTGTTGTTTCATCGAGAACATGGCAACATTGTATGTGGTGGGTCAACTCTCCAAGGAATTGCAGAAGACAAAGCTGCAACTTCAGAACAGGAGGAAATGGTATAATTTTTAGAGTTTGCTACATTTAAAAAGCATTGAAAAAATATTTGTCTAAGCATGTATTGTTGAGATGTGGATGTTTGAAATTCTAATTCATTTAATGATTTTCCTTATTGGTAATCTTAAAAGTCAGTCTCATGAGCTCTTGTACCAAATAGGAAGTTTTGCTGCAAGTAGTTTATAACTGTGTATGTTGTTTTGTTTTGAAACTCATGATAGTTTAGATGTAAGAAAAAGCAGTAGTTTGATAATAATCTAATTATGTTAAGGGAAAAGAAAGCTAAAAAAATGAATGAAAGAAAAACAAGAAAATTATATTGGGAGGAGGGGGCTATAAATTGGAAATGGCAATACACTGTTCTTTACTGTAATATTAGCTTATCTACATTATCTTTAATAACAATAAACTTGTTTATCAGGGCTTGCCAATACTAAAAGCAGTTCATGTTTGAATGTGGATCTACAACAGAGGAGAGTGGCATGAAAAAGATGGTGCAGTGAGGTTAGGATCAAAATAAGATAATATACTGGAAAAGTTGTTTGGATAATGAAAGTATGAGGAAAACACAATGGCAGTCTATTATGAAAGAGCAAAAAGAGAGAGAACAGGACACTTGGATTCCTTGAAGATATTTTAACATTATGGAGAGCTTGAAAGAGAAGAACCATACAAAGTAGCAACTGTCTTGGCCCGGCATGGCCAAGCGTGTTAAGGCGTGGGACTCGTAATCTGAGGGTTTTTCATCCTGGTCGTGCTAAACACGATCGCTCTTTCAGCCGTGAGGGCGTTATAATGTGATGGTTAATCCCACTGTTTGTTGGTAAAAGAGTAGCCCAAGATTTGGCAATGGGTGGTGATGACTAGCTACCTTTCCTCTAGTCTTACACTGCTAAATTATGGATGGCTAGCACAGATAGCCCTCGAGTAGCTTTGTGTGAAATTCCAAAAAAAAGAAAAAAAAGCAACTGTCTTTTACAGGTCATGTTAGTTGGAAAAGGAATTAGATCTGATAGAAGAAAAATAAACTGTAGAAATTGAGAGACAATGCATAACAGAGAGATCAAACCTAGAAAAATGGGAAAGGAATAAAGAAAAAAATGGTAAGTAAAAATTTTAAAAAAAAGCAGACAAGATTTTGAAATAAGTTTTGTGATAAAGAACTAGATGGACTGGAGGATGTTAAAGGCTGGATCTGGTTTTCAATGGAAAAATAAAAAAACAAGAGAGGAAGACACTTGGAGATAAGAGAAAATAAGTAATTGTATTCATTAGTGATGAGAATTGAAAAAGAAGAGAAAAACTGAAACAGGATAAAAGAGAGAAGGAAAAAATATTGGAAAATTAAAAAAAAGCAAGATACTAGCTGAATGAAATTTCAAATAAAATTGGAAACTTGTACTAGAAATAGTGATTACTAATGAAATTAATAAATAAAATTCAGAGAATAGAAGATGTCTTCTCATAGTAATGGAGATAATCAGTAAAATTCATAAACTGACTGATTTGGATCAGGCTTAAAATTAGAGTAATTTTGATCTTATTAGTGATATTAGAAATTACTAAATACTTGTGTTAAAGAGAGAGGAAAATAACTAGGTAGTTATTATTTAATATATTGAGAGGAAGGAAAAGCTGAAAGAAAAAAGCTTAAATTGTGTCGCAAGACCACATTTCATTCAGTAAAACAAACTATGGAATTTTAAGGAAGCAAAAAATTGGGAGAATATAAGAAGTGAATAAGGATGCGAATAATGTGGTAATATGAAAAATTGGTAGTATGAAAAATATTTAACACAAGAGGAGTGAGACTAACCTGTTTTAAACACGTTCTTTAACTTTTGTTGTTGTTTTTATATCAGAGACTACATGAAAAAGAATCAGGCTAGAGAATATTAGTTATAAAAGAGAAACTATGTCTGCTAGGTAACTTAGATAGTATAGTTACTTTGGCAAAACAAGTAGGAGAGTTAAAATCAGTCACAAGCACATATAGGAATATTCAGAAAAAAATCAGTTTACCCCAGGTTTGAAAAATTCAAGGTTTCAAAAAAAGAGGAGGAAAAGAGCAAAAACGTGTTTAGATTTCCCTGAGATGGTTCAGTGTTTCTGATATTTGTGTTATATCATCTGGCCAATAAAGGAAGAACAATTATTGGTATGTGGAATAAAAGAAATAAATTGCCAACATGTTTCCAACTCATAAAGGAGATGTCTCAGGAAAATGTTAGAACAACAAACAATGTATGCAACAATACTATTGAGTAAGATCAAATATGATAAGGTAGAAATAATCCACATAAAGTAGATTATGAGAGAGGTCAAGCAAATACCAACATCTACTAGAAATGAATAAGTAGGGATCGAAGAAGTGTAGCAGAAGACGGTTGTGGAAAAGAATGGCAAGGGAAGCAAAAGTAAGGTTCATTAAAAAAAGAGAGAGAGAGAGACGGCACAAACTGGATAAGAAAATGACAAAAACTGGATGAAAAATTGAAGTGAGAGAAATGATACAAATTTAATCTTTAGATTAAAGAGAGAGAAAGAGAAAATATTTGTAGTATGAGATAGGAAGAAAATCATTATAAAGGAGAGAAGTGTTTGTAAACAAAAAATATATAGTAATTAAACTATAAAAGTGATACAAGAAAGTGGAAAGTTGTAAAATATTTACAGGAAATAAAAATGAAGAAGGAGAGGAAGATTCAGATGTGGAAATAGTTTAGATATTTAGAAAATACCAGAAGAAGCAGGCTTAGGGTATGAAGAAGAAAAGAAGATACTGGTACATCAACGGAAGTGTTAAATAAAAATAGAGAAAGATTAAAGGAGAGATATAGATGTTAAAACAAGATTGGAAAGAGAAAGTAGAGAAGAGAGTAAATAGAGAGGAAGAAAGAAAAGGTTAAAAGGAAACTGAAACAGGAAGAAGTAACAGAGGAGCTGTTATGTATAACATGAATTTGTGTAATGCAGGTGACATAATGATTTTGGTGATTTATTTATTAGTTTTAGATATTTTTTTCATTTGTTTTATATTAACTCCTATTCTGTCTTAGGAAAGTGAAACAGATTCTATTCTGCTCATTAGTATGTATCTGAAAACAGCTGGTATGAGTATTAACACTTTTATTGATAAGCAGAGAAGTTGCAAACACTTTCTTTGTTAACCTGAAGATGACCTAGGGAGGTCAAAACATTAGTTCTCTGCTTATCAATAAAAGTATCAATACCTACACCAGCTGTTCTGAGATACATTTTTATTTCAAGTGCATTTCTCATCACCAAGAATTTCTCTGTTCATTATTGTGTTTCTTGAAGCTCCTCTTATGTGTTTGATAGCAGTGTAATTTAGTGTTGACTGTGAATTTTTGTTATATGGAACAAGAGTAGCAAATTATATCAATATTTAAGAATTTTGTTGTCATTAGTCTTACGATATTCACTATAATGTTTGTGTTGATAAAAATATTGAAAATAACTGATGTTTTAATTCATATGCATGCAGTTTATTTATAGAAAGCTGGTATAAGTTGGAAAAAGTGAAACTTTGTAGTTAATAATTTCTTTCATTTGTTTGAGGGGAGTGGGGTTCATTTATATGTATATACACACACACACACGTGTATATTTCATGTTTTGGACAAAATGTTGCATGAAAAAACAGTTGAAACAACAAGAATTTTGATAACATATAAATTATATGAACAAGTGAAGTTTAGATTTGTCTCAACTTGTAATACATTTTCTGATGAATATTTTTATTTTAAAAGCACTGTAAGTTACCAGCTTCAGTACGGTCAACATTTCTCACAGCCTTTAGTCCAGATGGGTAAGTATGTTTTTTATAAATTGTTGTAGCTCTTATTAATGAATTATAAATACATAGTGATATTCTAATTGAAACATCTTTTTAGTCTGTACACTTACTAATTTAAACTGTTTCACTATTTATTATTTATTTCAAAAACAAATTCAATAACTTTAAGCATATGTTTTTCTTCAGGTGATAAGGTTATATTTGCTATAGGAGGCTTTTGTGTGTGTTTTCTTGTAGCAAAGCCACATTGAGCTATCTGCTGAGTCCACAGATGGGAATCAAACCCCTGATTTTAGCATTGTAAATATGTAACTTACCTCTGTCCCAGTGGAGGATGAGGCTTTTTTATAAATTTTACAAGATATTTATTCTCCCCCTCCACCACATTATCTTTACATTGATAACTTTTGTGGGTCAGATTTTGAACATCCAAGATACAAGATTCTTTGATAAAATGTCTATGTATTAAACAGCATGAATTCTTGTTTGTATTTTGTATTGAAACGTGCACATCAACTTGAATGCATGGTTGAATGCTTTAACTTATTGACATCCCTTATTTTCAAAGATTGTCTTTTTTAATTTCTTTACTTGTTTTTCTAATTCTGTTTGGATGGTGACTTGTAATAGCTTATTTAAACAACTCAATAGTACAGTTGTCTATGGAGACAGCTGCTAATTGTGTAAAATAATTTGTATTTGCATATTGACATGGATTTATGGCTAGATGCTTTATTTCTATGGAGCCATATCTTATTCGACCCATATAAATGCTTTGTACTTTCTTGCAATACAGTGTCTGATGGTCTGCATAGTTAATCTTGGCATTTTTTGTAAACTCTCAGATGTATAGTTTGGTATTATAGCTGTAACTTATAAACACCATAAATCCCTTCAGAAAAGGAGTTTCTTGCATGTTCTTTACCATTTTCTACCACTTGTATAGGTTTAGACAGTTGGTCTACCATTCAGTTTTCTGTTTCAGGAGATGCTTATGAATTTGGTTCTTTTGTCATTTTTATACACTATTTTTAAGGAATATCTTCCTTATAGTTTGAAAAGAGGTTGAAATTTTAGCTGCAATGAATTACTCTGCTTACATTTTTTCTGATAAACTGGTTAATATTCTTTAATGTCTTCAGTGTGCATTTGATAGCTGGTTATGGAGGAGTTTATACCTCTTCTACAAAAATATTGACATTTCTTACTTTACTTAGGTTTATTACTATTGGCATTCCAATATTAGAAACACCAATTTTTTTCATTTTGTATGTTCTTTTAATTGCTGAATAATCATATTTTGCATCATAAAATTCTTTAGTACCATTTTCCCATCAGCACTTTAAAGTTTCCACAACTTGCATGATATAAAACAGCTAGGTCAGTGATTTTAACATGTCATACACCACAAAGATGTACAAGAGTAAGGTATACAGGTGAACAGTCTCTGGTGGTGGTATCACTAATCTGTGTCTTGCATTCTGAAGACATTTGTTTTCGTTTTTCTTTAGGCAGTTGTTTATCAGTATGTAGATATATTACTTGCATCTGAAAAAACAAACTTTTTCAGCTATATTTTCTTGTACCACCATAAAACAGTTGAAACATTCATTATATTATGACTTCCATATTCTAAGAGCCTCCAGAATGTGTTATCATATGACTCTTTATGAAGAAATCAAAATCATTTATACAGTATTCAAATGATTAGAGTATCATTGGGCTTTATCAAAAATGTCTGTCATAAGGCAAAGAAGACATTTATAGGAACAATGGCCAACAATGGCATCATCTACATATTAATATAAGAAGAAAATACTCAATGTCAACTACAGTTATAATAATATAGCTCTAGAGAAATGTCTTGAGAACAAGTTCAAAGTTGTTTATAAATATCCCAACACCATTAAGAACTTCCTACCCTCAAACATCAAAATAAAGAACAAGGAGTTATACAATCCCCTCAGTTTTTTTTACCAAATTTGTTGCAGAAATGGGTAGAAATTTAGATATGAAACTTGTAAAACATAAAGGGATCTTAAAAATTGTCAAACAAATAAGACTATTTCTTTATATCACAAATCATAATTATATAATTAACTGGAAATCAGCCAGAATGATACATGAAACTAGAAATTATGTAAAAAGGGGAATTGTAGGAAGTTCTTTAGTTCAAAAATTGCTGAATTTCAATATTTCAGATGGTAATTGTAAACTGAACTTCATACTGATGTCATATGTCCTCAAAGGACTTGAATGACCATTATAAAATAAAACACGCATATTTCTCTCACAAAAAAGTTGGACTGATGAGGACACATGAAAGTTTTGAAATGTGTTTCCATATAAACTGCTTGTTCCAACAGTATTGTTGTAAACTTTATTATATATTACTTAATTGTAAGAATACTAGGTCTCAGTCATTTCTTTTACATATAATTGTGTCCAGAGCAAGAAGTGGCTATTTTACTCTCCTGGAATAAACTAGAATGAGCTAGTTACAGAACACCTTATGAAAACAGTATTATTTATTGTCATTGATGTGTGAATAATTAACTTGTATATATTGAGTGGTAGGAATAGCTGACAAACATTTCTTTATGAACGTGTTTTCCCAATGAGTATAACCTAATATTATAAATAATTTTGTGTGAATATGATGCATTTATTTTAATCGTGTTAGTGTTTTGGTCTAGTTTATTATACTATGCTTTTGCAGTGTTTTAATAACAAAAGTATAAGGGATTGTTTGTATTATAAACTATTTTTTTATTGCTTAAACCTAATAAAACATGAATTAATTGACTTAAAATATTTTTGGTTCAAAAATTAAACAAATTGGCTATTCAGAACATTTTATGATTTAAATGTGTAGGGTTAATACAGTGAAGGTTTTTTTGTATTTTTGTATTTCATGAATTATTTCTAAAAAAATGTGTAAATTCTTAAAATGTTTAGGACTAAAGTAGCATCCACTCATGGAGACCACAAAATTTATGTGTGTGATGTGAAGACAGGACATCTCTTGCATGTACTGGAAGGCCATCCTCGTACCCCTTGGTGTGTGGCTTTCCATCCTTCCTCCAATGAAATCTTGGCCTCTGGCTGTCTAGGTGGTGAAGTTAGAGTGTGGGACCTTCATGTAAGAAGTGTTTGTTTACATGTTCCAAACAGAAGTTTTTTTTAAGCATTTTTACAGAGTTGCCTTTTTTTGTATATTTCTTGCATCTTCAAATGAGATTGCCCAAGGACTAGCATGTTTTAGAATTATAAAAATAATGTCCTAAGATTGCTTTAATATTATTGGCTTTTCAAATAAGCTATAAGTATGTTAGAAAAGATTATTTTAATTCCTTTAACTGAATATCAGGATGACCACAATCACAAATAATGTGACTCACTTTAAATATCTATTTATGAGCACCAAAACTGAGTAATGCGTATAAGGATTCTTTGAAACAAATTTGTCTGTTGGTTATAAATAATTTAATAGCAATGTCAGAGGAGGTTATTGGCATTTTTTTGTTGCAGTAATGATAAGGAAGGCTGTGCCATATATATTTCATATATTTGTTTATATATTAGTAAAGTAAAAAAATTCAAAGCTATAACCTGATAATCTGACTTTTCAATATATATAGCATATGCTTGTATTTAGTTTGACACTCAGGAAGTCATGTAAAGGTATACAATAAAAATAAAAAATCAGCAATTCATAAGTAAAGTATGTCAAGTGAAACAGACAAGTCAAGATTGGGAAATTAGAAGCTACTTGAATTTAGATAATATAAAAATGTGAATTATAAATTGGTTTGATGTCAAGTTCATTGACATAAATTGATGAAAAAAGTAGCTTAAATATCTTTTGAATATAACTAAAGAAAAGCATGAAATGTATACTTTGATCCACCTATACACATGGGGTTATTTTGCATTTTTTAAAGTAAAAAAGGTCCCTTTTCTATTTTACTAACATATTTACAGGTTAAAATAATTTCTAATTATTGTGTGATTTCCACTTAGTCTCTTGTTCTTTAAGCTGTATAATATTTTTTGTATCAATTTTCTAATGTATTCTTCATTATTTGCTTGAATTTTTAGTTGTGTATAAATTTAGTGTATTTTGGAAATGTGGTGTGTGTGTGTGTAATATATATATATATATATATATATATATATAGAATATTAATACTAAAAAAGTTAAGTAAAAGAAATTAAAAGGAAGGAGTACATTAAAAAACAACAAATCTAAATGTCTTATGAATCATATTTGCTATAACCTAAAAACAAGCTGAAATAAAACCTCACAATTGTCTACAGCTAGTGAAGGGTAATATAGATGTGGGGGGAAGTCATAGATTTGAACACTCACATCTTGCTCTCCTAATTTCTATTTCTTTATCTATTGCTACTCCTTTATTTCATTTCTTTATGTGAAACTGGTGAATGGAGGTTAAGACTGGAAGATAGTGTATCCCCACTGTAAGGTAGGTTCTTCTACTTCATTCACCTAGGAAACAGTGTACATTTTATACCCTGCATTATAGCTTGTACCCTAGTGTCCTTTCAATTAGTGCATCATTACTTTGTTTATTTTTGTTTCAGCTTGTTTTTAAGTTATAACAAACTAATATATATATCTGTTTGTATAATTTTATGTGAAAAAAAAACTGTAATTAATACTGCATTAAATCATTTTTAGGGAGGAAGTGAAGTGTGGGTAGCAGAACAGAACACAGTCATTACTTCACTAGCTTTTCATCCACATGACAGATTACTAGTTATAGCGACGTTCAACAAAATTTACTTCTGGGACTGGAGTCAACCATTACCTTTTGCTACATGTGCTACCTCCTCAGATAGAGAAAAAGTTCGGTAAGAGTCAGCAGTTACAAATGAATTCAAAACTTGAAAGTCCACTGCTATACTTTTCAAATTTCATCATGTATAAGGTTGATGACATTCAAAACATGATTTTATAATTGAAAGCTGAATCAGTTTTTTTACAACTGTGACTGAATTTTCTTAGTAGTGCTCCAACAATTTCCCCATGATGTGAAATTCCTGTACATGGTGAGGGGACCTCTCAGGAAAGGTTTTGTTCTTTCATTTTACCTCCTCTGGGATCTAAATATCCACCCACCGTGTTTGCCATGTGTGGTGATCTGTGAAGGGGAGGAGAGTATCCTGGTGGTTGAGGTGTCTAACTCTTAACACACCACTTTGGCCTTGAATTCTGTGGGTCATTTGGCTAGTCCACTTGAGCTAGGGTCAACCAAGTACCAGTGTTGGATGTTCTCAGTAGGTGTTGTGGACATAGTATCTGATGCTGATGTTTGGTTATAGTGCTCAAGAAACCATGGTGTTGTTGCAGTGTCCTTGTTTGACATTGTTGTGTGTACCCTCATAGGATTTTATCATGGGTGGGGTCAGTAGGCACTGAAATATTCCTTTTTTTACTATGGATACTCCAATTAAAAATGTTAATAAAATAATTAAAAACAGTCTACAGGTAAATGACGACATCTTGAAGATTCTGAGCAGCAATCCTCACTATCTGTACCATCTGTTGTACCTCATTTTCTTATATTACGTTCACTTTCAGACAAATCTTCAGGGCAAATTTCAACTCCCTGGGCTTGCTGGCTCTCAAAAATCAGTAAAGAAGCTTCGATCTGGTTACATACTGGTGGAAACATCCACATCTCAATGCAGTAAATTCCTCTTGAGGTTATGCCTCATGCCACTTTCAATTTATCATGAGGAGTTATTGTTGAGAGAGATTTGAAGAATATCCCAGAGTCAGAGATTCTCACTGGTTTCTCCACTCGAGGAGTTTCTGCAGAGAGGTGTATTTTCTCCATTTTAAAAGATGGAATAATGATGCCGACCAATATCCACGTTCTACATTTGCATCACCATGTCCACTTGCCACCATCAAGGCAGGTTATCATACATTCCAAACCCTCTCTGATGTTTGCAGTGTCAATGGTTTGGTCAGTCAGAAACTTCATGTCGTGGTTCCTTGATGTATGCTCATTGCGGTGGCAAGGACTATGTTGCCTATGAGTGTGAAAGAGACCCTCATTGCACCAATTGCAATGGCTTTCACCTGTCCTACTTTCATTCTTGCCCGAAATGGTTGGAAGAAAAAGATTTGCAGCATTTGAAAGCGATTCATAACATTACTTATCCTGAGGCTCGGAAGTTACTGTCCACCACTTCATTTCAAGGCATCCTGTGCCTTGAAAAAAATCATCCTCAAAACAAAGGAAAATTCTTTTGACATCCATGGTTAAAAAAGTTGATGAATCAACTACCCCTTACATACATGCCAACAAATCCCAAGATTCACTTCCTTTGGTTCTGGGTACAGGCATTTCTTTGGATACATCTTCTCCCACATCATGATGCACAATAATTATTCATTTACATGCTCAGTCACTGGAATCCCCTTCCAACAGAAAAGACCTGCCCAATTGATATAGGGCAGGATCTGTGGAGGTCGGTAGACCTCCCTCAAATAAGGACAGTAAGGAAAAAAGATGTGGTCATAAATGGAAGGGTTTTCCACATAATTCGCCTACATGTAAATAAAAATGGCCACCTTGGTGCAATGGAACTGTCAAGGTTTATATTCTAATCTGGATGACATCAAAACACTAATTGCTTCTTACCATCCTGTATGACTTTCCTTACAGGAAACATTTCTGAAACCTGCTGATACAGTCACCTTTTGGCAGTTTTCTTTGTACAGAAATAATAGGCTGTGTGATAAATGAGTGCATGAAGGAGTGGCACTGTTGGTTGATCAGCATGTGCCTTCCCTGTCTTTGCCACTGGATACACCCTTGGAGTCTGTAGCCATCTGTGTTTTCTTGGGTCATAACATCACTGTTTGTTCTCTCTACCTGTTGCATGGAGAGACATGTGATTAATCAGACCTTGATGCTCTCATTGAACAGTTGCTGTATCCCTTTTTATTCCTGGTGGACTTTAATGGACACCATCCCCTCTGGGGAAGTGCTGATATTGATAGGAGGGGTCGCTCTGTAGAGCATGTGCTCTCTGATCACAACTTTTATCTTTTCAATACTGGTTCTTCCACTTGTATTCATGCACCTTTACTGCTATTGATCTCTCAATTTGCTTCCCTTCATTATTCTCCTATTTTCCATGGAGGGTTGACAATAATCCACGAGGCAGTGATCATTTTCCTATAATTTTGAAAGAGACTGGCTGTGGTTCGATACCACCTGACCCATGTGCCACAGTAGAAGGTGGATCATGCAAAGTTGCCCTTTTCACTACTTTTGCAGAAGTTAATCCAGCCATCATCTGTAAACTATCAGTAGACGACTGTGTGGCAGCAGTAGCTGACTGTATTATACAAGCAGCTACTTAATGTATTTCTAAAACCTCAACACATTTTTCACTATATCCTTGTCTGTGGTCGAATCCTGCCTGCCACATAGCACAGAAGGCTCAAAAATGGGCCTGGGATACTTTTTGTAGATTTCCCACATTTTCGAACTACATCGCTTTCCAGTAGGCCTGTGCACATTCTCGGTGGTAAGACATCAAAGCCAGTAGGGATCTTGCATTAAGTTCATAACCAGCATATCTTCTACCACCAGATCCAAAATCATATGGGACAAGATTCAAAAGGTCAGTGGGCAACATAATTATGTCTCTCTCTTGATTTTGCTCTCTGATAGCCAGGAAGTAGCTGATACCCAGAGCATCACTGATACTCTAGGTGAAAGCTTTTGTTGGGTATCTAGCACTTCTGCTTCTTCCTCCACCTTCTTAGCCATCAAGACTCAGGTAGAGCAATCACCTCTTTCCTTTTGAGCTGTTTATCTCTATGTCTGTAATCGTCCCTTTACACTGATGGAACTCAAACTGGCCCTTCATTGGTCTGGCAGTACATCAGTTGGACCTGATGATATACACTATGAAATGCTAAGCCATCTGTTTCCTGCCCTCTTGCTATTTTCTGATTGTTTTTAACCAGATCTGGCAGAAAGATGTTTTTTTTTATGTGTGGTGCCAGGCTATTGCCCTACCTTTCTCTAAGCCTGGGAAGGATCCCAAGATTCCTTCAAACTACTATCCAATTGCTTTGATGAGCTCTCTTTGTAAGACCCTAAAGAGTTAATTTTCATTTTGTTTGGTTCCTCGAATCAAACAATCTCCAATTGCCCACCCAGTGTGGGTTCTGATGACAGCACTCCACCATGGACCACCTGATTGACTTGAAATGTCAATCAGAGAAGCCTTTCTCAAATGATAACATTTTGTATCAATATTCTTTTACCCCAAGAAGGCTTATGATGCAACAAGGAGGTATGGCATTTTGCGAGACCTCCATATATGTGGGTTATGTATCCATTTGCCCATTTTTATTAAAAATTTTTAATGGACTGGAGATTCCAAGTTTATGTGAGTTTGACACTTCCCATTTCTTTTCTACAGGAACTTGGAGTCCCTCAGGGCTGTGTTTTGAGTGTTACACTTTTCATAATAAAAAGTAATGCCGACACTGAACAACTCCCTCTTACTGTTGGAAATGGGCTCTATGTCTACGATATTCATGCTTTATGTCAGTTGTCAGCTACAGACTTCCCTCAATCATTTACTGAAGTGGACCACAGCAAACAGCTTTAACTTCTCTGTCTCTAAAACCATTTATCTGCACATTTGCCACCAATAGGGAATTCATCCTGATCATGAACTCTGTATTGGTGAAGTTGTGTTACCTGTGGTCCCTGAGACAAAGATCTTGGGGCTTATCTTTGACCGTAAGCTTACCTTTATACTACATGTCAAGTAGCTACGTGTTAGTTGTACAAGAGTGCTGAACATCCTCCATGTCCTCTCTTCCACCACTTGAGGAGCAGATTGATGTTCTGTGCCAAAAATATATTGTGCTCTTATTTGATTGAAACTCGAATGTGGGTCACTGGTTTATGGCTCTGCCAGATCCTTGGCTTTAAAGATGCTGGACCCCATTCATCATCAAGGACTTTGGCTTTGCTCTGGAGCTTTCCACACTTCCCCAGTTCAGAGCTTATACAAAGAGTCTCATGAACCTTCTTTGCATCTCCACTGTTTGCAACTGTCTTTACTATATGCTTTGAAATTTCGTTCCTTACCAAAGCATCTCAGCTGGGGTTGTGTTTTCCTTCTTCAGAGGGCCATACTTTTACAGAACAGATGATTTGCCATTTGGCCTTCGTATCCAGGTGCAGTTGGATGAATTAGATGACATTGTTGTATCCATTGGTCAGCCAATCTAACTATGGCTTTTTACACTCCCCTTATGTGACCTATCTTTAAGGCATCTGAGAAAAACAGACACATCCAATTGGAAATACTGTCTGCTATTTGATGAATGTCTATTTAACCATCCTTCCATTCTTATTTATACAGATGGTTTAAAATCAGGTGACTGTGTCGATTCTGGCGTGGTTTGTTGTGGTTCAGGGGTTGTGCACAGAATACCCTCTACAGCTTCTGTGTTCACTGCTGAACTGTACACCATTTCCCTTACCCTGAATCACATAGAAGCTAAGCAGTACTTAAACTGCACTATTTATACTGACTTGCTTTGTTCTCTATTGGTCCTGGAATCGCTTCATGTTAGTTCACATCCTGTTCTCACAGATATTCAAAACTGATTGGCCCATTTCTCTTTAACATCTACTTCCATCCAGTTTTTCTCGACAAAGGGCCATGTTGGTATTCGCAGGAACGAGCTAGTTGACACCATAGCTAAATCTATTTGCTCTGGCACTCTCACTACTGTACCTGTTCCATACATTGACTATGGTTCTGTATTCAGGGCTCAGCTCCATGCCAGCTGGCAGTTGACTTGGAGCGAGCAATGCTTTTCCAAATAAAACACTATACTGAACTTTGCCCATCTTGCTTCCGTGAGGATGAAAAAGAGGAAGTTGTTCTAACTAGACTATGCATTGGTCACAGTTTTTAAATTCATTTTCTTTTATCTGGAACTGATGCACTAGTGTTTGGTTTGTGTAACATTCAGGTCACAATAAGCCACATTTTACTTTTTTGCTGTTATGACTCTTAACAATGGCACCATTTTAAACAAGTTCTGTCCCAAGGTTTGTCCATAACATTAGTGATGGTGACACTGTCCATCTTGGAAATGCTTTTAGTTTCTTAAAGGCCAATGATCTTTTTAATGCCATTTAAGTTTTTTAATTTACACATTAGACCTTTTTTAATGTGATTCCCCTTTAAGAATCAAAGTCCATCTAGTTCAATTTGAAATTAGAAAATGTTCATAATGTTAAATAACTCGGAACCAAGACTGGAAAAGCCAACTTCAGGTGACTGACAATGGATTTTATACTTACCTGTTTGTCTTCCTTGCCAGTTTTGATAATTACCATTTTGCTTCAGAAAGTCCTTTACAACTTGTAATACTGTAGTTTTTCTCTTAAAGCTGAATACTAGATTTAAACATTGGTTTTATGGTATTTGTTTTGGTTTTTTTTAAACTTTTTGTTTTATCTTAATTTCCTCTTGTGAATTTTACTAAATTTACTTTAACTTTTTACCAGATGTTTGGCACAAATAGTCTAGCTGCTTTGTGCCATAAAACACTAAATCAACAAACCAATCTCCAACAATTTATGGAATTTACCTATTTTGTATTCTTTTAGAGAGAAGAAATTATATAAGTTTTTCCAACTGAATATGGCTCGACACCAAAAATCCACATAAGAGCCAGTCATTAACTCCAGTTTCAATGGTAGAAACAGATAACAATGGTGACTCATTTTTAATATCTGTCTAGATGGAATTCTTGTTGTAAAGAAAGATTTAACCCTCTGGGGACCTGGTGGGTGTACACCTGTTATCTGAGAGCAAAATTCCACCATAGAACAAAACAACTTAATGTCATTTTTTTAACACATTGTTTCAAATATTCCAAGGTTTTATTCATTCATCTACATAAATAAATTTTCTGAATTAGATGTATATGATTTTTGGATTGATTTCAGAATATTTCGAAAAACAAAACAAATAAAACTATTAGTATATGTGAATTTCAATTTCTAGTAGTTTTTACTGATGATAATATGGTATTTTTATCATCCACAAAGAGGAAAGTGAAAATTGTTTTGAAAAAACTACCAATGTTTTAACTTTTCATTCTCAATATAAGTGTAGTTTTATAAACATTAGTCACTTGCTACTTCTCAGGCTCGCATCATGGTATCATTTAAATTTTCTTTGTGTCATTTTCAAGAAGTCACAGACTAGCGATCTAAACACAGTATGACCGATCATTTTGTGTTCTTTTTAACTGTATAAATCAATGATATGGTAAAATCTTAGCTTGGAAATGTATTTTTAGCACTGTGTGCTACCTTTTGTTATATATAAAAAAATTAAAGAAAGCTTGCTTAGCAACATCATGTTCTACTTCACTTGAATTACATTATTGCAAAAAAAAACTACCTTTTCTGAAACAAGATCAGTTTGATAATTGTTAGGCTATTTTCATTTAACAGTATCAAATTCTGTTTCACTGATGAGGCTGGTGCTTGTTAGGTTTTGTTTACGGTAGGCCTTATCAGTCAGAGTAATTATTTAATGGACAAAAAAGTATCACCCCAAACAAATATATTTGGAAATGAATATGAAATAGGTTTCAAGGTTTTTAAATATATTAAAGGAAACTTTCTGGATAACCATTAAGAAAAGTTAACGTGTATAATTTTGATATGGTTAAAAAGTGGAACTGTGTGTGTGTGTGGTCTTTTTTGAATTGACGTGAAGGCAAATTTACAGTGTTATGAAATGGAAACTCTATTGGAATATCTTACATAAAGATTAGTAATAAATTAAAACCTGCAACAAAAGTAAACGTTTTTTAGTTGTTTCTTAAAATAGTTTGCAAAGAAATCTTTCTAAATTACTAAAGCTGAGAATTCATAAATATATTGCATGTAAAGGTAAGGTATTTTGTTTTATGAAAACTGTATAGTCTGTTCAAATTTCATCTCAGTATTTTGCAGTGTAATGAGACAAATTATACAATAGGTGCATCTGTTACACTCAGGTGTTTGAGGGTTAACTTTAACCACTGGAAGAGATGGTGTCAGATTGGTGTCAGCACATGTAAGAAAAAATATTCCTCTTGAAATTTCCGTGACACCAGACAAAACTATATTTTGGTGGGAATTATATTATATAAGCAATATTATTTATTGTTTTTGTTTGAGATTATTTTCAAAGAACTTATTGCAATGAAAGTAAGGTACCTGAAGAGTGGTTATTATTTAAAAGTTCTGCTGACTCGCTAGGTTGTGTGTCTAAGGCCATGGCTGGGAGGATCTTCTGATGTAAACTATATTCATGTCTTAACATTCAACTAGAGTATTTGTAGATTTGACTTGCCAGTTCCCAGAATAATAACTTTTATACTTGAGTATACATTATAGAGAAACTATTTGTCTTAGTTCAAAACTAAGCCTCCTGAAAATGTCTCAGAAAAGTTGGTATGGGTATTAACACTTTTACTAACAAAGCAAGGAATGAATATTAAAGGTTTTTTTCTTTCTAAAACTGAACTGAAACCATTAATGTACAGTGAAATGTAAAGTTGAAAAATATTAAAATCAGCTGTTTGTTTTTCTTTCTTGAATCACTACAGATTGTAGCATCAGACAGTTTCACTTTTCCTAACAACCTCAGATTCTAACCTTATCACATCTGCATTTTATTTTATTTTATTGTTTTATTGCTTTAGTTATGGACACTTTCTGTATATTAAAAGCAATAAATCAATGTTAGATTTTAAGGAAAACAAATAAACACTGGATTTTGTTATCAACTGACATTCTGACTAACTAATTATTAATTCCTAATTACTTTTGTTAAAACATGTATAACAGTAAAGAAAAGAAAAATATGAAAAAGAAACTTAGCATTTATTTTAACGTAGAAGTTGTTTGTACTCTTGTGTTATGCTTTGACAATTCTGCTTTTTTTCTAATTATGTTGGTTGTTCATAAAATTAATTTATGTAGCTTTAAAATTTGAATTTAAGAATGCACAAGTGATATCAAACATTAGAATAGAATGTTCTGAAACTACTTTTCATTAACATTTTCCAAAACATTTCTTCAGCTGTTCAAAGCTTAGTACCAGTAAACACAGAAAATCTAAAGCCACCACTAAAAAAGTAATAACTTAAGGTAATTTTTTTCACACAAAAAATGCTCATTATATTAGTTGTAAACATGTCCATCAAATTAGGGCACGTGTAGATAATTGTTTTGATAGTTATAATGAGAATTGAGCATATCTGGTGGGTTTAACAAACTCAATGACATCTGTAAATTGAGAATGTAGGTGATTCAAATTTCATGTACTGACATGTCATTATCTGTACACTGTATTTATTTTTGGTTGGGCATTGGAACCAGTATTAAGGAGGATAGAAAAAATCTGTTAGGGAGAATTCCAACTACAGCTACATAACTTGACATAGAAACATGAAGATTGACAAATTATTTAATTTTTTTTTTTTTAACTTGGACAATATAGATAATTTATAGATAATCAAGTTCAGTCAATTTTAACTTAACTGTTAAAGATTATGATAGACTTTAAACCAGCCTGGCATGGCCAGGTGGTTAAGGAGTTTAACTCGTAATCTGCAGGACATGGGTTCAAATTCCTGTCATGGGAGCATTATATTGTTTAGGTCAATCCCCTTATTTGTTAGTAAAAGAGCAGCCCAAGAATTTGCAGTGGGTGGTGATGACTAGCTGCCATTCCTCTTGTCTTACACTGTTAAATTTGGAATGGGTAGCACAGATAGCCCTGATTTAGCTCTGCATGAAATTTACAACAAACAAATAGACTTTAGCCTGTTTTAAAAGCTTATTTTAAGTGATTCTTTTAGAGATGGTATGTTACATAGGACTACTTGTTATATTTATTTAATATTTATTCATCTGACATTTTTTTCAGATTCGTGAAGTTTAATCCACTTGGGACCAAACTGATAACAGGCATTTCAAATCTTCCTGTTGACAGTTTTCCATCTAGGATCATGGATTCAGTCATCAGCCAAGGCAGTTCTTCCTCTTTTTCTCAAAATTTTACATCTCAAAGACGAAGCATTTTAACTCGTCTGATGGCAATGTATCGACACTTGGAAGGTTTAGAAGAGGTGTTGGTCATATACTATTAAGTTCTTTTTTGAAAGTGTTAATTATTGTAATTACTTTTTATAAATTTTGTGAAATAGATTCTTTTCAAAAAAATAAATTTTTTAAAGAGCTTTGTAATGGTTTTTAATTGTAGTCCGGGATTAGAACTTATTGCCAATTTCTCAGTGTTGCCTAGATTTTTCATGAGATTTCCAGTAATCCATGAGAATAATACTTTATTGTCCATTTTACCATTCCAGTATCTCCAAAACTAAATACACTTAGAGTCAGTTTTGTTGAAACAACATAGTAACGTTATAGGGGAATATTTCCCGTGCAAGAATTATTTGAAAAAATTGTCTATTTTGAACAGTTGTCTACTTTACAATTTTTAATGTATCATATTTTGCAATATTGCTTAATGTGAAAACTGTTACTATGTCTGGTAGCAATAGCTCACAGAACCTTTGTTTCCATAATCATTATTAGCCTTGTATTGATTAAAGATTGCTTTTAGCAGTTTAATATTCTGTTGTTATAGATAAGGTCAAGCCATAAAAAAGTTTTAACCCTTTGACTGTGGCTACTTTAACCACACATGGATTTTTTTTATTTATTTTTTGCTGTACACTCAATTTCAACTGCTTTTTAGTTATAAATCCTTATATTCTTCACTAAATAACTAACTAGGTTGGGTTAATTTACTGTAAAATTTAAGAGCTTCATATATGTTAAAATAAGTACCGTATATACTCGTTTTACCGCCCGATCTTGATTAAAGGCCCGTTTGAATAGTCGCCCGTGTGAACAGAACATAAAAATAAATAAGGGCCCGTGCTTGAATACCCGCCCGGGCCCTAATCATAACTTTTAGGAAACTTTGTTTTTCAGTATGAAGATGTCAATTTATGATAATGAATCACACACGATATTAAAGCATATCTTCTTAGCTTTCATTTGACACATCATTTGACTACGAAGCGCTCGTGCCACAACGCTATCGAATTTTATGCGCTGGTCGATAACACTCACGCCTTAGGCGTCCAATTGCATAGCAGATAGACATATATAGACATATTTATTAATTATTCGTCATGGAAAAATTTGCGATCAAAGGCCATATACTTCCCAATTGAAAAAGATTAATGTCGTGAAATATTTGTCTTCAACGATAATTTTTGTGCATACCTAATTTTACTTTGAAAATAACAAGCACCCGTGCTTGAATAAGAGCCCGTTTGAATAAGGGCCTGGTATTGAGTTTGGTTGAAAAAAATAAGGGCCCGGGCTATAAAACAAGTAAATACGGTATGTTTGCTTAATTTTTCAAATCTTAAAACTGTTAGTTATAGCATTATTTGATTTAGAGCTAGCATTATTAGTTCAGGGAATTAGTAGTTGCAAGTAAGAGTTTTTTCCTCTTGAAAGAAAGGCCTTGTTGGTTTGATCAGAAAGGGCAATGAAGCTCATTGTGTGAAACCTATTGTTAACTGCCGCAGAATCAAAAAAACATTTTATGTTAATAACACCTTTATCATTTTTAAACTGTAAGCAAACAGGACAAATTTTGGTGTCTTTGTAATTATGTCTCTAAGCAAATAAAAATCTGAATAAATTTAAAAAGACTAGAAACATAAGATAATTATTGTTAAATAATTGAAGAAAACGCCTAATGAGAAGCAACTACATAATTGCTCACTGTAAGAAAAATTTAAAGCTTACCTTCACTGTTATTGAAATATACCTGAGAAACTGGATGAAGGTTAATGGTAGAATAGAAGCACAAACATATATGACTTTCAATTGACAAAACTTAAAAACTAGCAAGTTTAATGTTTGAGTGTTAAACTAATTGGATATTTTTAGGTGTATAAATCTGCTCACAGTTTGAATTAGAAATTTACATTTTGTTGGTTAAATTATAAAATGTTAAATAATAGTGGAACAGAATACTGTGGTTTGGAATACTTATGGTCTGTAGTGAAACTAAGTACAGTTTCTCGTAATTTTTTCATAGCTGAAGTGTTTTAAAAAAGATTAACCAATTTTGACTTTTATTCACAAAATATGACATCACAAACTAAATAAGTCTTCATGCTTTACACACAAACTGTTTTTATCCACGTGATATTTTTGACACACTTATAACCTAAAGCTTACAACTAAAATATAAACCTTTTATCTGTGTTCTTCAGTTGTCTCGGTTCCAAGAACCTCAAGGAGGCTCTTCCCCAACTCAAGAGGATGCTTTAGAAAGTGCACGTGAATATGCAGAAGAAATAACAGCTCGTTTTCTAAGACATCGTTACAGACAAGATGAGGTTTGTTTTTTTTATATTTAATAATAGTTGTGTATTTTTTATGAAAAGCAAAAAAAATCATTGAAAAGATAAGTTGATTGAAATGTACAAACCTAAAATCAATAAATTTGCTTCTGAATTGGTTGGTATATTGCTTTGTGTGCACTTTGTGTATGAAATGTTTGTGCATGAAGTATTTTTAACACAATCATGTTATCTTGTGTTCAATCTTAATTTGAAAGTTTATTCAATTAAAAATGATTCAGTGTATTTGCATTTGTTAGCTTACTGCAAAAATTTATATATCTTACTTTCCACACAAGGTTTAGATGATTGAAAATATTAGCCAGAACTAAGTGTGTAGTATAAATGTTGACACAAATCTGTTCATGATTAAATTTATTGCAATGGATTATGATGCCACTTGCATGTTTAAAAAAAAAATATATAATATGAGACAGCCTAAAAAAAATGATTGTAAAGTTTGTGTTTCAGAATCTTTGTTTTAGTGTAAAGCTAAACAATAGCCTACTTGTACTCTGTTCACCATGGAGAATTGAACCCTGGGTTTTAAGAGTTGTAAGCTTGTAAATGTATTTACAACTTACTAGGGGACTTGTTCTTGAAGTATATTGATATAACCTCATTTGCATCATCAGAAACTTCACGTGATTGTTCTGAGTGTTTCCTTTTGTTATTAAATACCTTTAAATGTGGGAAAGATAAAATTTATTGTAATTTCTCACAGAGGTGTTTCACTTGTGCTGCTTTGTACCAACTCTGTTAAAAAGGTTATGTGTAATTATTTGCTTCAGATATACCCAATTTTTACTTATATTCTGCGTATTGGTAATAAATGCTTTCTAACAATCTGATACATCTGCATGCAGTATTTCTTCCTTTACAAATTTTCTGTAACAAACTGTGGTTTGTGTAGTTTTAAAAAAAAGTCATAGTGTGCCCCCATCCTTAATTATGTATACCACATTTCATGCTGTGTTAGCACCACATATATACAATTAATGTTATGAATTGGCAAGTTAGAGAATCCTGTTATTTATATCAGCAAACCTAAACATATAAAACTCCACTGAATTGTTGCAAAATTTTTCATTTTCTTTGTCTTTTTACTCCCTTGCTGATTACATTGGTATATTCTACACTGATCTATCCCTGCATTGAAAGAAGCAACACATATTTTCACAATGGTTTTGTTGAGTGACTCACTAATAGCTCATTCTTGAAGATGGGTAGACACTGTTACTATTGTGTCTCAATAGGAATTTTATTTAAATTATTATACTGCAGAATTGAACAGCCTGTTTGTTTGTTTTTGAATTTAATGCAAAGCTACATGAGGCTATCTGTGCTAGTCATCCCTAATTTAACAGTCTAAGACTAGAGGAAAAGCAACTAGTCATCACCACCCACTGCCAACTCTTGGACTACTTTTTTACAAATGATTAGTTGGATTGACTGTCATATTATAACACTCCCATGGCTGAAAGGATGAGCATGTTTGGTGTGACAGGGATTCGAACCCTCGACCCCTTGCTATATGATTCAAGCACCCTGACCACGTGACCATACTGGGCCCAGCCTACTGGTATTGCCAGCTACAATTTTAATTTCTCTGTTACTGACAGAGCTTATTCAGAATTACTTATCCACATAACTTCTATTATGCCTCAATAGAGAAACATTAACTTACAGGTGTCTACAGGCATTCCAGATTTGTCAAAATGCAATAAAATGAAAGGTTTCAAATATTACAACATTTTGTGATGTTGTGTACAATTCTGTCAGAAGTTATGTCTGTGTTTATGCCATTGCTGCTATGCATTCAAAATTGTGTTTTGTAACTTAGTATTTTTGAGTGAGTTTCGATTGAATCCTCATCTAAGTCAGATGCTGCCATCATAATAGCTATTACTTGTATTAAGGTGTTACTAAAAATTATTGGTGGTTGTATTATGATATTTTGGACCATAGACTAGGCCTATTGACTGTTGTATTTATGTATCCATAGGTAGTTTTTATATTTTGGTAAGTATTCTGAATTTCTTGTTTCTGATGTACGAATAGCCTGACAAAAAGTTCAGGAATTATCAAAATTGCTGACATGTTTGATATATATCTAGTTTCTAACAGTTTCACTATACAGTGTTCCCTCGCCATTTCGCGGATCCTCTTTCGTGGCTTCACCATTTCGCGGGCTCGGCCGACCCCCACATATATATAAAATAATAAACATTAAATCTAAAATATAGCATTAAATACCATTAAAATATTAAAAATAAATATAATTAATAGTGTAAAGAAAAAAACACGTATATTTTGAGATATAAACATATATTTGAGTTTATAACAGCGTAAAAATGGAAACAGAACCAACTGGAAAGGCTATAGATGTATGCATTGTGCGTCTGCAAAAGAAGCCGAGGAAACAATCGAGCAACGTGGATGGTCGTTAGAGTGGTTAGGTAAACTAATGAAACTAATTAACGAAGTGAAGGCGTGCTCACAGGAATGGTACAACGATATGGTTCGATCAGTACAATTTTGCAATAAAATAGAAGAACTGATGACTCCTTATCAAATGATTTTTGATAGGCTAAAGAGGCAGAGAAAACAACTGCCAATAACAATGTTTTTCCAGCCGAGCAAGAAAGAAAGGTTACCAGTGGCAAGTACTGTTCCTGAAGTTGTAACGACCGACGAAGAAATTGCCGATTCACCTTCCACAGAAGAGGAAGTGGTGTCCCTCGAAAAGACACCACCTTCTGAAGATATGTAATTTTTAATTTTAAGGCTTAATATCTTAATAATTGTTCTTATTATTTCAGCAATAATGAACAGTAGTGTAATGGGAGGGTTAAATAGTTGTACAGGGAGGGTTTTAAAAGTCTAAATGCACATATATATATATATGTAAAAATCAGCAATCCCACTTCGCGGAAAATCTTCTTTCGCAGGGGGTTTTGGAACGCATCTACCGCGATACACGAGGGAACACTGTATTCATATGCAGCATTGATGGTGTAAATTACATTAGGGCTGGGGTATATTAACTACAATAAAACGGTAAATGTATGTAAAACATTCATGTAGTTATTGTCTCCCAGCCAAATAAGTGGCTCTTTAGAAAGAAAAGCATGACCCACCAGTGGGTTGTGTGGGAGTCAACATGTTAATTGAGTATATTTATAGCTTTTTAAAAGAAAGACAAATTAGGGATATAGCTAGGACCATTTTCACTCTATTTCTAACACAGCTATTCATAAAAGTTTCAACAACAATATCATTTTGTTATTTAAAAAGTAAACAATAAATTTTGAATTTGAATATTTCAGGTATCAAAAGCATTATTTGAAAAGATGAGATCTGAAAGAAATATCAGATTTATTCAAGTTTGTTTCTTTTTAATTCAAGTAATCTCAAGTAGTTAAAAATCTGAAGCCAGAGAATGATGCTTTTAGATTTCTTGATAAATTATGTTAACTAGTGAAGAAGGCTAGTGTTCTGTTGAGAAATCTTTGCACCTTTTTTTTAATTTGACATGTACTCTTAAGTTTTTTTTTCTTTTTGCAGACTCAATTTTAGTTTATAAAAGTTTGTTCCATTAAAATTTTGTTTTGTGGTTCCTAGACAAAAACCTTCAAAAATATATATGTGTATGTCTTGAACAGGTTCTAGGAGCTCATAATGAAGGAGAAGAAATTCCAGTAGAATCTGCAGAACCTAGAACCACTTTCCTTCAGCAGCCAAGCACTTCAAGTGGAGCAAGGGCTGACAGTAGTAGAAGCCAAACAAACGAATTTCAAGCAACTGTACAGAGGCTGTCATCAATTTGTGCTCGATTAGAACGTCGAATGTTTGAACAGCAATTCTTACAGTTGCAAGGAACTACTGAATCTCTAGCATCTTTAAGTTCGACATCAACTGATACTTTGCGGAGGGACAGAGATGAACTTTCTCAAACTAGTCAACAGTTCTCAGCACTAGATCCCAGGTACTTGCTGCATCTGTGACTTTTGCTTAATCTTATTTCATTACTATTATTGTATTCAGAATGCATTATTAACTCTTTGTCGTACTGTAATTAGTTGTCTTTATCTCTGTATTTTCTCTTTCCTAGTGATTCGGTATTTCACAAAAAGTGCTACAATGATAACATTGTTGGAACTTTGTAGAATGGATGGCAACTGCCTATTGTGGAGACACAAATTTAGAGAATGACATTTCGAAAGTCTTCCACCTTTAGTCTTCTACAAAGTTTCATCATGAATATTCTGCCTAAACAATCCATCAATGGATAATATTGTCATTTACTTTCATTTGGTTTCATGCATGCATATGAATTTGTTATAGTCAATCAAAATCAGTGTATAAGTTTGTACTTTGCATATTATGTGCAAACTTTTAAAAATAATGTGCAATATTTTTTTTCAACATTTTACTTAGAATTGTACAATAATCATATAATTTATTTACATTATGTTTTTTTTACTTAAAGAAACTATATTTTATTGCAGGAGCCATCCATTACTTAATCGTGAAATGACTACACAGTTAGGTCAGGAGTTTTCTCTTTCTTTGGCTGACCTACTTAGAAGACTGCAAAACTCTCTTCAGAATTTGAGTCAAACCACCTTTGCTTCTTCTGAGGCATGGGAGCAGATACAACAGGTTTATTTTAGATTTTTACACCAGGAAGTTAAAAACAAAACAAAAAACTAATACATTATACCTAAACATAAAAGTTATTGTTCAGAGAAACCCTGAAAATTGTTTTACAATTAGTTTTTAATAGACTTTAATAGAAATTTGTGAGTTCTAATTAGTTCAAAATGTTGTGACACATTCCCTTATCCCATAAATTGTGCTTTTACTGAAAAGTTACAAACAATAATATTGAACTTTAATATTGTTTTGTTTTGTTTTTTCGTGTTTTTTTTCTCAGATAAGAACTAGAATATCAGAAATTCTGGAGAGGCTTTCAAACGTCAGTGGTTATAGGGAAAGATTAACCAACTTGAGAGACCAGATATATGAAGGCAAGAATGAAAATTTATTTTTCTCCAAAATGTTGTACAGTATAGTTTTCAGTTTGGTATTTTGTTTTATAATATCAAATTGTCTTTTTTATGTTATGTTAATAGAACTGGAACAAGTCCTGGTTAAAATATACAGCTCTTAATGTTCACTACAAGAATGTTTATTTGTCTTGTATACGAGGGTTTTATATGGTTTCTTTTCAATGTTAGATTTGAACAAATGAAATGTAATTTTTCAAAAGAGAAAATGCAAAAATCCATTTATAATAGATTGATTGTTATTGTTTTATCTTTTTCAAGTTGATATCTTCATTGCTTTTGTTCTTTTACCTTCCCTCACGTTTATATTTTGTTGTATGATATTTTATATCTACTGAATGTAATGATATTATGTGAACATCTTTTTCTTTCATTCAAATTATTTAGCTTTTGCATTTTAATGCTTATGAAATAATTGGTTTTAGAAATTGAGAAACAGTATTTTTTTTAATACTGACAACAACTGAAAAATAAAACATAAAAACATTGATTTTTCTGTTTTGTGGAAAATACATGTATTTTATTCCACTTTAGAAAAAAACATTTAGTATTATGAAAACAAGTTAAGTATAAAACTAACATTGTACTTTTGGCTGTTTTTATTTATTTACTTATTTTACACAGATATTAACAAATACTGTTTCTTTCTTGAGACTAAAATTCAAAGTTAATTTTCTCTCTCTATTTTTCAGCTGCAGAAAGAATGATTCAGAGAGGAGAAGAAAATTCATTAAGTCAGCATTTTGACTTAGCTCATTGTCTGTGGCTTGTCGGTAAGTTCAAGTATTGAACAGAAAGTATCTTTGTTTCAGTTTCTAACTTTTAGACTACAAGTAAGTAGGCCAGGCTTAACTACACAATTTCTTTTAAAATGTTATTTCACAAATTCTAGAATATCTACTTACTTCAAACTTTATACAAAGTTTTAAACATTTGTGAGCTACTGTACCTTAAAATGTAGCATGTAAACCATGCATAGTGTTGTTTGAAGGTGCAACACTTTGTTTACAACTCATTTACTTATTGTCTAAAAGAAATATTTTTAGTGCAGTGTTTAGTTCACTGTGCTTATGTGTGCTAAAAATGTTTGTAATAATACTATTAGTCAGATGTTTCCATTTGTTAAAGTGACAACATCCATGGTGTTTGTGTGAGAAAAAACTACTGATATAATGAAGAAAATATTGTTTCATTATTTGTGTATGACACAACAAACTTGTTCAAACAAAATATTTCTATATTTATGCCAAAATAAGTAAATAATAGTTACTTTCAGTGATGTTAAAGTGATGTACTTCTTTCTTTTGCAGTAGAACTAATTGAGTCTTACAATTCATAAAAAATTGACTACTCTTTTGGTAATAAATCAAATTATCAGTTTATTTTTACACACACTGCAGATTACCAAATAAACTGTACTCTAGTTTGGGAAAAACTAAATTTGATATTTCAGTCCAGTATTTCCTAATATTTCTCAATGCATCTGCCAAGTTTGTCCGAGTTTATGTAATCTGTCATAGGATTTACCAGTATTACCCTAATTTACCTAATATCTCATAGGATCTATCATGACTTTCCTACTTCAGGAAATGCTTCAGATACCTTAGTTCCTGATACTTCTCTCTCTGCTTGTTGTAAACCTGATGACCACACCTAGAAAGTCTTAGTTTTTCTATTTTAAACTTTCAATAAGGTTAGCAAGTTCTGAATGGATTAGTAGTAGGTTTTTTCTCCTCATAAGTAGAATGAATAATTCAAATAATCTGTGTTTATTTTTAGACCATTTCATTTAAATGATCATCCAGAATTATACTTATAATCTTCATGCTTTATTTTCTATGGCTAAGATAAATTACTGGTTATAAATATCTGCTATCTTTAGATTAACTGGGTGTAGGTTTTAGGATGTTGACACTTTTAGGAAAATTACATTTTTTCTAGTCTAATACCAAGGTGAATTTGATATAACAATTTGCAGTTAAGTAGACAATAAATAATTCATTAAATTGAAATAGATTTTCAACTTTTCAGAGTTAAGTCTTCAGTTGACGCGTCAAATGCAACGGATTTTAGCAGCAAATTACCGCCTTACACGGCTTCATCTAAATGCTACCACCTCTCGAGCATCTTCAAGCACCACCAACACAACATCTGATACAACAACGTCACAACTTAGAGAGAATGACCCATCAACTAGCCATGAAAGATGGTCTGATTCAAGTCTTGGCAACAGGGAACAGTTAAGTAGAGATGATTCTCACTCATCAGATGTTGATTTTCATCAACCATCTAATTCAGAACCTTCCATCAGTGATGAACATGCTATTAATAGAAGTAGTCCTCCACCTTATTCCTTCACTGTAAATAGTGTTAATGAAACTGCAGCTAATGTTGGAGAAAGTGTTATATGGGAGCGGTTACCAAATCCCTTTTCTGGCATTGGTGAAATTGGACAAAGTGGCTGGTCCTGGCACGAAATATCCCCCTTTGTTTGCCAGAGACCACAAACAACCAGCACCAGAGATACTGGCACAGACCCTCCTCGTGAGAGAAATGCTTTAGAACAAATTTCACCAGAAAACTTTTCTTCGTTACTGGAGGAAATTCCGACTGTTTCAGAAAGTGTGGATCATGATGGAGATAACAGTGTTTCAAATCAAAATCCAAGAGGTATGGGTGAAAATAGAGATTCAAGACCATGGTCAAATATGTTCTTAACAGAGTTAGGATTAACTCCAGGTCAGCAACAGAGACAACAGGCAGAGAGGCCTTCATCTCTTGCTTTAGACACTAATGTACAAAGTGACAGTGATTCTAATAGTAGTAGTGGTGATAATGTATCTCAGAGAAATTCCACTTCAGGAAATATACCACCAAGAAGTTTAACAAGTGATGACTTGGGTATGACACGATTCAGACTTATGAGAAGGCCTAGTTTCCGAATCCCAAGAGTAAGAGTTGAGCCTACACTATCGCCACCAGAAGAAGAAGTTCCACTTGCTCCAGAGGAGAGACCACGTTCACCACCTCTTTCGACCATTCTTTCTGCAAATGTGGCAGGTCGACGGCCACGCTGGGCATCTGCACAGACTTCTTACTTCCTTCCTGATTCAAGCTTTAGACCTCTTCCACAAAGAATAAGTAAGTGCTTTGATAAGTTATTCACTTGATGGAAATTGTGCATTGTATGTCAAGCCATAGCACAAAACATTGGAAAAGGAAATTCGTTTCATATGTAATTTTGTTGCACAAAAACTTTACATCACCTAGTTTTGTTTCAGTTTGTATGTTACCACTTGATCTATGTGTGCTTGGTTGTTCATTTTAAATACAGTTAAATACACCATATTATCTTATGAATCTGTTTCAGTTTAATTCCATATTTTTTTTACTTCCAAATTAGTGTTACTATAAAGCAGTTTCTGTATTTTGAAAATTATTTTTGGACTCATCCATAAATGACAGTTAACCAAGAACTATTTGTTTTATGTAAGGTTTTCACATTTCATTTCTATAATCTCTAGAACCTCCTGAAGAAATATCAAAAGTTTTTTTTTAAATGAATTTTTATATTTTGTTTTCCATTTTCTCAATTATATCATTAACTCCAGCTATCATCATCAATGTACAGTGCAATAAAATATTTATAGTAAAAAAATGGAAATATGTATATACTCTTTAAATTTTCATAGATTAGGTTTTGAAACTTCTTTTTTTCATGTGCATAATTTTGCTTCTTTAACTTTCCACTTAGTTTATTTTGAATTACCTTTACTAAATTTTTTTTGTTTTTTATTCATGATCACAGTGCTGTCAGCATGTCTCTTCTATGCTTTGTAATTACATAGGGTAAGTCTCTTGCACAAATTCGAAATGTCCAACTCCCTCATTTGAATAACACCATCTTACTTACATTTTGACAAGCCAAGCTGCAAGAAATTATATTTATAAAAGCTACAAACATTTCAAATATACATTTAAAACACATATAACACACAATTAATATACAAATGTAAAACCTAAATGCAATCTGTTTATTAAACTAATACATATAAGGTGAGAAACTTGCCAAGTACTGTACATGCCTCAAGCAAACAATGGACTTAGTATCTCTTCAATTTCATACTAAAAATCTATCCACAGTAGAGGTTTCTTTAGCTTATAACTGAATAGTGTGAAATCTACACTTTCTATTGGTTATACCATTCAAATTCAAACTGTCACTTGACAACACAGCTTTGACTTTGAAGTGGGTGTGGCTGGCCTCAAACTTAGAAATATTAGAATGTTATTTCTCACATGGAAAATTTTTTTGAAATCCCTCCCCACACGCTAATGAGAAACAGCTGGTAATGTACTTTGATCATTTATGCAGATGGTGTGTGTATTAGCTTTTCACTGTTTCTTGTCTAAGAACCTTTAAACTTGTGACCTGTTCATCATTAAGATTCTCATGACAGCAAAATCTGCTGTTTTAGATGTTTCTTTTTAAAATAAAGGAATGAAACTTAGATAAAATAGAACTTTAATTTATACTTGACAATAGTTATTTCATTAAAATACATTGATATTAAAGTGGTTCAAATTTTAAATGCAGCTAAATAAAATCTCATGGTATGTACAGAAAGGGGTTTAAAAGGGTTAACTGGAGTCATAGGGTTAAGTATTATCTTTATATGTTGCTGCATGTTTTTACATAGAGAATGCAACATAAGACTTTTAAAACTGAATTAGGAGTAAGAACATCGGTTACTATAGTGATTTTTTAACAAATAAAAGCGTTATTGTCAGGTGGAATTTAGTTTGTTAGTCTTTGAAATACTAGTTATGTTAAACACCTTGAGGTTGGTATTAAACTAATGTGAAATTCCCAAATCACTTTTTATGCCAATATGTTGCTTACATTATGCTTCCAGTCAGCATGTAGTTTTCACTGTGTTTACAGTTAATGTTTTGTTCACACTAATAATTTGTATGTTCTTCACACTGTATTTATGTTCATTGTTTTGTTCAAATAATGTTTATAGTCTACATGTTATTTGCACTGTACATCCAGTGCATCAACTCACTTTGGTAAGTTGGAAACTTGAGATGATAATGTGATGTTTATACTGTATTAAGTTTTGCAAAAGAACACCTTCAGAGAACTGACTTTTATGAAAGATATTGAGGTATCATGTTTAAAGAAGGAAAAAGTAACGTTGAAGCTATGAACTGCTTGTTAAATGTTTTGGTTAGTGATGTTTATTACCAGTAGCTGATTGGCTGGTGACAGGTCAATGTTTATACTGACTTGAAGACAAGATATCTTTGAGGGGTTAGATTGTTTGGATTATGTTAATTTTCACTGCAGTTTTGTATATAATGACCAAAACCTTCTTTGATGGCAGTCAAACCACAGATAAATATTTTGAACTTTCGTTATTTTGAAACACAATAGGGAAAAAATATAATGTTGAAACAAAACTGATATATATACTGTGTTTGCAGTATTGATCACTGTTTGATAATATACAATTATTGTTAAGTAGCAACACACAGTATATATGTTTAATCCCTTCAAAGGCTTAGGTTTATGTAATTGCCACCAGATTGTAGAATTTGTTTATAAAGTAGTGACTGTTATACTCATCTTTTAGAAAGTTGTTTTAATGAAAGTATGAGATAATACCAGTTATTTTATTTTCTAATTCTCTAAAATTCACTTAGTTTCAGTTTGTAAACAAAAATTTAGGTCTTTCTGTCCATTAAAAGGTTAAAACATGTAGAAGCTTTTTTTTGGAGATAAAAATATAGTAGTTTTTATGCTACCTCTTGGGGTTGATATTTTTTGAGAATGGAAAGAACAGTGAATAGAGGAAAAACTAGCTCAAGTGATATTGGAACTGTAAATTCGTGTTAAGAGTAGTGATCATGGACAAGGATACTGTAGTTGGTGTTGGTTGCTATGAAAGATTAAATTTATAAATAAAATGCTATGCAAATATACCTTTTATAATTTGAGGTGGATAAACAACTGATGAAAGATTTATATTATAATCTTTTTTTTAACTTCTGATTTCTTTTATAGGTCTTTCTGAATTGTGAAACAAACATATTTTACAGTGGTCAGTAAACTTTTGAACCACATATCAGCTTAGAGAAAACTATTTTATGACTTGAAGTTTAATTTGGAAAGGAAAGTTGAAATTCTGATAGTAAAAAAACTTCTAAAAAGGTTAAAACATGTAGAAGCTTTTTTTGGAGATAAAAATATAGTAGTTTTTATGCTACCTCTTGGGGTTAATATTTTTTGAGAATGGATTTTAGTGAAATGAATCATTGACTAAACATCCACAGATGACACTTGTGTACAAACTTTATACAGTGTGTTACAATAATAACAGGTTAAATATGCTCTGTATTGTTCATAGGGATGTGTTAATCCCCATCTTGGGTAATGTCATTGTCATTTTGGTATAATATCACCATTTAAATATTATGCATTTGTACACAGTTATCAAAGGAAGGTATTTAGAATTAAGGTATATCAATGTTAACACTGCAAGGGGTATGTATTTCAAATATATTATGCAACCGTTGTTTTATCTTTGAAAAACTGATAGTAACTACATCCAAGTTTAGTGTTTTGTACTTTCATGAGTGTTTACCTTTGTCTAGTTTCACATAATTAATGAAACACAAAAACCTGACTTTCTCTTTTTATTATCTAAATAAAAATAAATACGACAGTGGGAGATTTGTTTGTGTAGACTTGTAACAGAGAAAGGGTTAATATTTAAGTGGTTAACATGACTAAACATGTCTGATAACAAAGCATAGGGGTTTTAGACCAGTAATCAATGGATATTTTGTGCCTTTCTTTTAGAGGTATGAAAAAGTTACGTGTAATAATTACCAAGCTGACTGGGATTATAATATTCAGAACAAAGTGAAAATCAGCACTGTAGAGTTGCTAGAATTAAAACATACAGGAGAAAGTGAAATCAGCACAGTAGAGTTGCTAGAATTAAAACATACAGAACAAAGTGAAAATGACCATATTAGAGTGACAAGAATTATAACATAGAGAACAAAGTGAATATCAGCACAGTAGAGCCATTTATATTTTTATGATGAGCATGTTTTATAATGTGAAAATCAACACATGCATTCTGAGAATGTAATTCTCTTATGCAGTTTTTAATAGTCACAATGAAAGTGTCTAGTATGTGTCTCAAACAAAATTAATGTTAACACTATACTGAAAAAACAAAAGCTTTCGTTTGGACCAGTAGAGGTTATTTTATAAATGTTTTCAAAACATCACTGGGAAAATGTTTCTTGTTATCCTACATCATGCATAGACCTATTGAATTGTTAAGTGAAAACTTTCTTTAATATGGTTTGTTTCATAAAATGTACAATTTTAGCTTTATAGTAGTAGTATATTTGTTTCCACATCAGAGAATACATAGTGCGTTATGTTTAACCACATTATTTCTGTGTTTAGGAGCTTTTCTTGGTATTCACAATGAGCCTGGTCATAATCTAACTCATCGTATCCAGTGGTGGGACTTTTCCAAGTTTGATATTCCTGACATAAGTGATGGTAAGTACATTTTGATTTTTTTTCCTTGCAAATAAGCATGTTAGGAACCATTATTGAATATTTTAGGGTTTGCTAAACCTAAAACATTAAAATTCAGTGTCTGTGTTTATTACAATGGAAAAGTAGAGTTACAAAGAACCGTCCTTAACCCTAACCCTCCATTAGTCTCCCATGGTCTTGACAGACCCTCCCTTCCTCATTCTCCCTGCAATATTTTCTAAATGTTGGTGCAGACAGATAGAAGCATCTACATGTTTGTTGTTCTCAGTAGCTTCAGTGCTTGTCTAGTTTGTGTTTAACTTGTCTAGTTATTACACTTAGTTTTGGTGGTAAAAAGAAACAAATTGTAATATTCTGTGTTCATTTATTGGTTAATGAAGGGAAATATTTTGAATATCAGTGTTTTTGCATACAAAATAGTAGTTTATTGTTATTTAAATATTTTGAAGTCAATTTTTTAAATGTGGAATCCACTTGAACTCTGGAGGAGTGACTTTGGGTGATTGTTTTATAACAGATTAACCTGTTCAGTGGCATGTACGAGTTAATTTGTTATCAATAATACCTAACTTCAACACCAGATGTCAGCACCATACACACATTTACAAATTCTTTCCCTTTCCATCCGAAATGGCATCACAAAAAAGTTACAAAATGAAGAAACATAAGAGTTGTATTTTGAACTTGGTTAGGAGTTTGAAGATAGCAGTGGCAATTCAGAAAATTTGGATTTTGATGATTCTTTCAAAAATACAGAAATAGAAGGCTCTGATGTTTGTGAAGATGATGGTAACTGCCCATCAACCAGCACTGATGAACGGGCAATAACACCAGCAACTAAACACAAAATTGCAAGTCGTGGTATGAACAGTTCCAAGAAAAGTACCCTAATGACAATGATTGGAATGCTGAATCCTTTGCTGCTCCAGTTATAAACCCCTTCTCAGGATATCATGGTGTCCAGTACAACTATTTGAGCTAAGACTCAATGCCCTTTACTTGTTTTCAAAAGTTCTTCCCTCTCACAAGTGTCAACCATATTGTAACAGAAACCAATGAATTTGCAGAAACTATGATGGTCTGCACTGATTTGAAGGAAAATTCTAGAGTAAAATCATGGAAGCCAACTAATGAAAAGGAAATTTATGAATTTATTGGTCTGATAATGCTAATGGGCATAGAAAGAAAACCAACTATTTCCATTTACTTCAATACTGACCCTTTGCTTGCCACACCCATTTTTGGTCAGTGCATGCCAAAAAACCAGTTTCTTTTGTTGCTATCGATGCTACACTTTGCTGATAATACTCAGGAAAATATTGTTGACCAACAACTGCACAAGATACAGCCCATTACTGATCATTTACAGAAAAAAGTTTAGAATGTTGTATGTACCAAACGAACATGTTTGTATCGACAAATCTTTGATACTATGGAAGGGTCAACTGGGATTTCGACACTACATTTCAATTAAAAGGGCTAAATTTGGAGTCAAAAGTTATGAGTTATGTGAAAGTGTAACAGGCTATGTTTGGGACTTTTTCATCTACACTGGTGCTACTACACAGTACGGCACTAAATGGGGTGGCAGGGCGAACATGTTGTATGCACATAGATGGAACCATTGTTTGTACAAAATTATAAGCTCTGTTTGGATTGTTTTTTTTACAAGTCCCACTTTAGTGAAGTAATTTTTGGTTGTGATACCTATTTGTGTGGTAGAACTGGAAGTGACACAAAAAGACAGTATTGGTGTTTTTCACTGGAAGGATAAGAGGGACATTTTCATGTTGAGTACAATACATGACAATGTCATGCAAAACACTGGAAAGATCAACTGTGCTACTGGTGCAGCTATTGTAAAACCAAAATGTGTCATTGATTACAATCATTATATGGGAGGGTTGACTTATGTTACAGTGTGTTGCATGCTCATCTGAGTATGGGCAAGACTTTCAAGTGGTACAAAAAAGTATTTTTTCACATGATGGATATATCAGTGTTCAGTGCTTTGGTAGTTTACAAATCACTGGGAAACAAACAACCCTTCTCTCCTGGAGTTTAGACTCGGTGTCATCCATACCCTGATTGAAGATTACTACACCCAGCACCCAAAATCCACCAGAGGCCGGCCTTCCTTGGAAAACCCCCATTGCCTCACAGAACATCATTTCCCAACACTTATTCCCCAAACAGAAAAAAAAAAAGTACCCCACTATAAAGTGTAAAGTGTGCTCTGACAAATTCAAGAGGAGGGAAAGCAGATATGAATGTACTGATTGCAAAGTGGCTCTTTGTGTTGACCCCTGCTTCAAAACATTTCACATGAAAGTGAATTATTAAATGTGTCATGTATTTCAATACCCAAAAATGACATTTTGTGCATTATTATTTCGTGTTTTATTAGTTTGGCTTAGAGAAAATATAGTATTTGTTGCTTATTTCCTTTGTTTTAAAAATTAGTCAATTTTGCTGAAAAAAACCCAGCATAGGAGCTGCAGTAGCAGCTAAAATACTTGGCAGTCAACAGATTAATGCAGGGTAGAAAAGTTTAGAACTCATTTTTCTTAGAAATATGTAGTATAAGATAATTTTATGTAGATATAGAAAGCTAACTTTTTGTGTTTAATATGAATATGTAATGCTTATTGTGTATGTTGCTTATGACAGTTCTTGAAGAACCAAAATAAAAAAAAAATTAATCATTTGAAAAGGCATAAACTGTCAATTTTTGAAAGATACTGAAACACGAGTTCTTTTGAAAGGTTCACTATTTGTCTTCAGGAGAATAATCGGTTTTATCAATGATTATTGTTCTTAGAATAATTCTATCTCTAAAAGAGAAAAAAAAAATCCTGCAACATAGATTTGTAAGATTAATTAACAAGTTCATTTTGGGTATATTTACAGTAGCTGTGAATGAAAGCAGTAAGTTTGGATTTCTATTTATTTATTTTAGGATTAAGCTAGGTTAAACCATAAGTTAATCAAGTTTGTGGTCTCTTTCTTTTAGCAACTTGTACATTTATCTAAGAATTATTATTATGAATTTACAGTCTGAAGATGTACCTAAATCAAAGAATGATGTTCTTTCTGTTATTGGCAGAACAAGTCCAAAATAAAAGAGCAATAATTCTGTTATTGACAGAACGATTCCCAAATAAAGAAGCAATATTGATGTTATTGACAGAACAGTTCTTAAGTAAAGGAGCAATAGCTCTGTTATTGGCAAAATAGCTCTTCAAAGAGTGGATATTGTTTCCATTATTAACAAAATAACTTCTTCATATACATCTTTCATGCAAAAACTCCATAGAAACTTTATTCAAAGTTTTGAGCATGTTGTCATAGCAACAAACATACTTCAGTCCTCTAACCATATCAAAATATTCTTGTTTAAATGTTGTAGAGAAACATGTACAGCAAGTTAAGGGATGTAGAACAAGTGTCATTTCTCTACTAACCATGTTGATGATTTAGTTTTTGTGTTTTTAACCTTCTAATTACCAAAAAAGTGTATTCTTTCAGCTTCATAACAATTTTTAAAATTGTTTATGAACCATATTGTTGGTTTTTAGGGTTACTAGTAACAAGAGGTGGCATACAAAAGAATTCAAATAAAAACACCATTAGTATTGCTGTTGGGGCTTCTGATTTCTACTAGTAACCTTTATGTGTCTTGAACAGAAAAGTGAATGACTTTACTCAGTGTTTAGCCATTTTTTTTACCTCTTTCATTTTTACTGTTCAAGAAAAGACAAAAAAAAATTTAACATGATGCAATGTGTGGCATCTTTTAGTACTGAACAGTATAAAAACAAGTGTGTAGGGTGATATTCTGGAAAATGTATCTCCTGTTATAAAGTCTGGTTGTGAAAATTTGTCTTCTAACCCTATTTAAAATATGGTACAACTTTTTAATATTTTGTTGGATGTATCTTGTATGAAGGATATCTTGAATAATAAAACTATCTTCCAACCCTATTCAGGATATAATTTGGGTTTTTAATATTTTATGGGATTTATCTTGTAAACTTAGAGATAGTCAAACTATTGTATTCTAACTCATGGTAAATTGTAGTTTTTATGTTTTTAAAACTATAAGAATGCATGTTTGAAAGTTCAGAGATCTAAAATTGTGACGAGGTTTGATGTAAACCTCCTTAGATGAGCTTAAGCATATTTGTTTTAAAGGTTACCAACCATAGAATGCAAGTGTAGTCAGTTTAAGATGCTGGTTTAGCTTGTATAGAGTCGTAGTGACTCAATGCTAGCATTCCACAGTTAACATGATCTTGGTTTGGAGTGCAGAATATAAAATGGAAAATTATTTATTTTACGGGTGTAAAGTATTTTCAGTGTTTGAAAGTACCATTTCAACAGGCTTTTATTAATCTTTAAAAACTTGCTCAGTCTATTGCCTACTAATTGCAAATGTCATACAGCCCTCATGGTCAGTTGAGTGCAAGTAATTACACTCTGGTAGCCATATCTATAGCATTAAATATTGAATGATGGTAAACAACAGTTTTTAAATTTGACTGTTTTTTTCTGGTGGGAAATCTCTTTCATCATCAGAAACAAACCTTTTCATTTTTCTGTGATTGAAATCATTTTTATTTGTAACGTACTGAAAATTAGTTTATGTAAGACAAGCTGAGGTACCTATCCTTTATATAGGTTATGAGTTTAAAAGAATGGGGGGGTGGATGTTATGATTAATAACACAGAAGTCTGAACTTTCACTCAATTTATTTATAAAATAACATGTTATTAGTGCTCATTACTTCACTAGAAGTTTTCTACAACCTTTGAGAAGTCAGTATGTATATACCTAAGACATAGTGTACAATGTACAATGGTCACTGGGACTTCGTAAGAAGAATTAGTAGCAGTAGATGTGTTTTCTGTTACCACTTTTCAACACCCAGCTCTTTATGTCCTTCTATTACATTTTACTGATCAATTAACCCTTTCACTTTTTGGCTCAGTATAACGTGCCAAGGTTGTCTACACATTTGTGTGTTAAGTATTTGCACTATAACTTTTGATACAGTGTGTGTATCGTCACAAAATTTGGTAGGCTTGTAATAAAGATTACATATATTTTATACATAAAAAATTAAGATTTTTTAATGAAATATTTTTACTAAAAATTTATTTATGAAAATAGTGAGTTCCATTACTAGCCAAAGTGATTTTATGTGATGATTAAAACTATTCTTCTTCTGAAAAGTTTCACACATTACTTATATAATATTTAAAACATCCTAAATATATTTCAAATGTTTATTTTCAGTATGGTGTTATATTATATATACTATACTCAAGTATGTGGGGTCTGTCACTTAACCAATCTCATAATCACCATAATAAAATTAGTAAATAAATATAAATTGTTTTTTCATGCTAGAATGATTATGTATTAAAACATGAAAATATAAATACTTAGTCTAAGTAGCTTAAGTCTCGTAACACTATATTTATTATATTTTATGATATTGATCTTCCAGTCATGCCTAGCTAACAATACATAACTTGCATTGACCTGGTACATATGCTTTTATGTGATGTATCCAGTAATATGAAACTGTTTTAGTGGACTAGTATTTGTACTCTACAGTCACATTTCAATTATGATACATTATATATAAATAGATAATTGCTATTCAGAAGTAAATTATTGAATTAATTTTCTTGAAATACAGAACAATAAATCAAGAAGTAAAGCTAACAATTGTCTCTTCTTACTATGATCTTTGAACTTAGTTGCTGCTGGATATATGCTGCTAAGCTTTTTAAAATTTTGCACTTGGATGATATCAAACAATATTTTTAAAGGTTTTATATATACGTTTGAATAACCAATAAATCACAAATAACTCTACTAATACTACAGAATTTTTCTATAATTTATTAAGCTTAATAAGTAAGATGTATTTAGATTTAAAAATAAAAAAGAAATGTCAAACAGACTAAAGACACAACCTACATTCTTGAAATCTTAGTTTAAAAGAATGTGTTAGCTTTTTCACAGATTAAAATGGCTGAGGAAACCACTAGGAGGACTTTTAAACTGTTTACTGGTTATCAGTAATGTGTTTGTAAAAACAGCTTGTTTGGGTTGAGAAAATTTTTTCTGTGCCATATATTGAATTGAGTAGATAGAAGGGACCATTTCCAAAAATGGAAAAAAAAGTTAATGGAGCTCCCACGTATGATTCAGTACATAAGCCGTATATTAGAAAACTAAAAAGATATGAGGTTCTTATTTTATATTCTAGCTTTTTAATATTAGTAATTTGAGTTCCTAATTTATATGAAACTATAGACTTAGTATTTTGACATCATAAACATTTAATTTTAAACAGTGCTGCATTCAACGTGCCATGTGATGCACTAAATTCCATATTTAGGTGTCTTTTAATATTTACTTCTAAATTATGGAAGTAATCCATATATAGTATCAACATTTGAATTATCTACATTTTGATTCCAAACTTGTTGACATAAATTATAAAATAGTAATGCAATAAAATTTTTAATGCAAGTCAACAAACACGATAACATGGCCTTTGACCCATGACCCATTGTCTAAGGGTTACTTGACAGTCACTGACTGCAGAAGTATCTTACTGGTCAAAATTCATAGGTCATGGGTAAAAAATAAGTAGTTATAATTCGAGACATGGCTTCACTCTAGCTTTGTTGTGACTGTTGAAGCTGAAACTTTAGCTGAGTTGATGAATTGTTACAACAGCTGTGGACGTTGTCTTTGTTGCATTCCTCCATAGAGAGTGCCAGCACATACTCAAATATATGTCAGACATTTATGTGCCCTCTTCCTCACTGTGTGTATGTTGTCTTATAAGAAATTAAAGTTTTTTTTGTGTACAAACATGGCTTCATATATGAATGTAGTTAATATTAACTTGTGTCAAAGATGAGTGCTCAGTAATAGCATTAATGTACCCCTTGTTCTAAACTATCATCTCACAAATTATGGTTCAGATTGATCCAGCAACCTAGGAGTAATTAGATAACAGACAAATGGATTTGTTCATGCTTTATGCATATAGACTGTTGGATAAATGTTCTGTTATTCATCTGTTTGTTAATGATGGTGGTGCAGCTCTTGGCTTAGACAGTTTGTGAAATTGTGTCTTTAAAATTAGAGGTAACTAAAATGTGTTGTTTTTATCTACTGGTGAAACTTGTCTTAATTAGAATAAGGCATAAACTATAATTCACGAGGAACTTTCCATTGACTTTGATGTTAAGCAAATTGTCAAAGGCTGAAGGTATTGCAAAAGCTTGTTTATGAATGTGCTTTTTCATAACAATTTTTGCAACTATTTGATTCACAAGTGACTTGTTATTAAAAGCCTATTATTCTTGGATTGTAAATGAACAGAAAAAAAATGTTAATTTTAAAAAAATCAGAATTTTAAGTACAGAAAATGGGTCTAATTTTGTAATTTGTGTCAGTTTTGGTCTCAGTCTAAAGACATTATATATAAAGGTAAAATATATGGTTTTTATGGTAGAAGTGGCCAACCATTTTAACACTGTTGCCAGTTTTAGATTTCAAAACTTGGGTAAAATGCTATAGACTTGAAGCACCGCAAATCAAAGTTTTGAACAGAGAAAGGAACACAAGCAGACAGATAAAATTATATAATTAATTACCAAAATGAAATGTATTTTTATAGCAATTGCAGAAAGTCCTGACAAAATTTGTGCTACGTGCTACAACGTGTGATGTTTTTTAAATAAAGGGTGTGTTGTTGATTGGTCACCTTTGATCTCTTAAGTCCATCAGCATTTCTGTTTTTATGTTTTACTTGTTTTTTTTGGTAGGTAAAATATATTTGAATTGAATTTCAATGTTTAACAGTTATCAAATAATATTTACCTACCATCTCTTGACCTATTGTATCCTTGAATATTTTTTTCCCATTTATTTGGAAAATTTTTGTTTTTTCCTATGATGATTTTAAAATTATACAACTTTTTTGTATGTTGAATATTTTTATATTAAAGTTTTATTTTCCAAAATTATTGAAAAAATGACAGTTGTGTAAATGGATGTCCTATTATCACTGACTATAAGTGAATTACTAATAAGTGCTTCATAATTTTGTGGATATTTCAAGGCCAGAGGTCATGTACAGTGGCATTAGACTTTAAGATCATTCGGTTTTGTAATTTTTACAGTGGATAAGAGCTCCAGACCTGCAACTTTAATTTGACTTGTTGGTATGTTTTATTCCAGTAAACACATACATAAGGTTCTCTAGCTGAAATTTACTAGTACGGATACAAAAGTTATGTAATTCATAATGATGAGAAACTCACTTGAAGTAAAAATATATCTTAGGATGGCTGGTATCAGTATTAACACTTTTACTAATAAAGCAGAAAACATTTTGATCTTCTAGGTTGAAACATTGTTCTCTGCTTTATTAGTAAAAGTGTTAATACTGATACCAGCCATCCTAAGATATAAAAAAATATGTAAGAAAGTAAAGTGTATTGGACTTTTGACTTTTCAGCCATTAACCGTATGGTAATGTAGTAACAACTGGTTATATTGTGTACTGTGTGATATACAAAGGTAATATCTTCATGGATATAATTGTGTTTTTAATGATTACAAGACAAATTGAGTGTGTGTAAATGTTAAAATAAAAGTTATTTTTCAAATAGCTGAAGTCAATGTGGTGGTACCGAAATGCAAGATACATAATGATGCCAGCATTGACATCTCATCCAGTGGAGAAGTCTTGGCTGCACTAGTCCCTAACTCCTCAGGAATTGTACATACTGCTGAGTTAGCTATTTATTCACTCAGTTCTCAAACAATTGGGCAGTGCTTATATACATGGAGTTTCGGACCTAATGCCATTTCAGTTAGTCTCTCTCCTTTGGGTCAATACGTAGTTGTTGGACAAGGATCTTCACGTCTCTTTGTTGGAACTTCTGAGGGAGAAGTGAGTAAATTATGAATTCTGAGTCAGAGTGAAGAGATTATTTAGTTTCGTGTACTCCTTTGTTAGACATAGTTGAACAATCTTAGTAAATTTACCTGGTGAAATGTAACTTTCATGGTTTGGTATGAAAATAACTTGAATTTCTTATGAGTGATATTTGTGAAAAAAAACAAAAAACATGTGTGCACATTTTGTTTTTTCCTATTCCACTTGATTTGTTCAAATTTCTCACCACAAGTCATTTTTTTTAATTCAGTAGAGGAAAGTGATAAATAGGCTAAGTTTGTTCAGCATGCTATCTACATACACAGTGATAAAGTTAAAATGCTGAAATACAATAAAACATTGAAAATGGGAAAGTATAATATTTATCATAAAAGTCACAAAAGAAAATATTTTACTTTTGTACGCCTCTGAAGGTCAGTTCAATCCAGTCGATAAGTTCTGGCATTAAACAAAAAGGCCTAATGCTTACCGTCTTGTGATGGATGGAAGATATAACTGAAGAGATGTTTTTCTTGGTTCCAAGTTGAAATCCACGAGGAAGGAAATTAAACATCCATAACTTTTTTTAGTTTATCATGAATATTAGACCTGTTTATTTCAAAAGCTTTTTCAACTTTTGCTGTTAAAAAGCATAAAATTAATTTTTTTGGTTATTGTTTCATTTTTTTTTACAGATAAACTATATCTTATTACAACTTACAACTTTTGCAGTAGTTAAGATTAGTTTTTATGACATGGATGACATTTCAATCACTAGTGTGATGATTATCGAGTACACAAGTTTTAAGATTTTCTTTACTATAATAAAATATAATTTTCTTGCTTATTTTTATAAAATATATTTCTGTTTGTATACATGTTTGTGTATGTGCATAAAGCTGACAAAGATTTGTATTTGCCACAGGTTGTAGCTCAAATATTTCGCTTAGATCCGAGAAATGAGAAAAAATCATTGGTGGTAAGCAATTTTTAATGACTGGCATTATTACTAAATTAACAGAATCAACATACATGTTTTTATTTAGGATTGTCTTCCAAGTTGTGTGTATTATAGTGACACTCAAAAAGTTAAAGATCTTTTACTTTAATAAGGTCAAAATGTGTTGCATGTTATGTGGTGTGTATGTTGTATTCTTATATATAGTATGAGTTGACTTAAATAGTGTGAGACCAGTGGATTTCATTTTAAACATACAAATCAGGGATTAATTGCATTTAGAGGATTTATTAGATGTTTGGTTAAAATCTTAAAACCAAACATTGTGTTATTAGAATCAAACTAGTATTTTTTTTTTACAATCTTATGTTCCTATTGTATTTCTAAACCTAATTTTCAGCCAAACAGTTTGATGAAGAAACTCTACATTAGTGTGTATTGACTCTTTGAAAGGTTCTAGAAATTTGTTCTTATACTGTGTTATTCAACAGTGATTAATACAACTTTTTGTACATGTTTTATTATTGCTTGTTGCAGCATGTATATAATCTAACCTTAAATGGTCAACCTCATGTCAGTCTTAACTCAGTCAGATGGTTACCTCAGCCAGGTCAAGGACTTGTTTATGGAACAAACAGGGGAACACTCTGCATTTGTCGTCCATTGTAAGTTGATACTAAATCAAAGGTTCATGCTCTTCAAATTTATTACATTATTTTATGTGTATAGAGATAATTCATTTTGTTTTTTATATTAGTTTAAAGTGGTTCTTTAATTTAAAAAATAACAAAAAACTTAATGTTGTTCTTAATTTTGTAAACTATTTAAAGTAGTTGATTGGGGGAGACCAAAGGAAGAAGTGAAAACTAATACTAAAGATGTACGAGACAAAAAAGAAATGTAGCATATTAAAAAGATTCACTAATTATAAACACATTAAGTAATATCCTGAATCATATGTTCATGTTTTTTCTCTATAATAAACAAGTGTCTTCAAGCTTATTAAAGGTGAATCACCCATGTGCACACCTTGTTTTCAATGTGACCAAGTATTGAACTTTTCTCTAGACAGAAACTTAACTAAATGTGAATTGTACAAAAAAAAATTGTCTTCAGTTTATTTGAAGGTGTGTTATCAAGAAAGGTTCTTGATATGATAGGAAAAAACTCGCACACTTAAAGTTCATGTAAAGCAGAAAATATTTTTGAGAAAGAGATTGTGAAAAAAGAAGTTATTTCAGTTTTTGAAAGGTATTTATATAAATAAATAAAGGGAAAATTTGAAGTTTTTAAACCATCAGCCTTAAAAATTCTGATGTTACCATCAAATTAGAAATAAACACATACAGATATTATAGACTAACAGATCTGTTTTGTCTACAAAAGTAAGAAACACCTCCTTGATAAAGGTTATTATTTTGGGTAGAAGTGGTCTAAAGTTCAAGTTATGGTTAGTAGTTAACATTTTTGTAAATGTTATTTTACTTCATATGAATTTAATTAAATGGTGCAATAATTTTTTTATTCAAAACATTTCGGGTATATTTTTATTTCCTGTTGAATTGTTTCCTTTGTTAACAGGGTGTGGAACTGAAAAGTTATGAAACCAACACCTTTCAAAAGCTAGCAAAGCATGTTTATAATTAAACTTGTCACCAGTGAATATGGCAAACAGTGTGTGGTTAGAATCAATGTTCACTCTAATTTGTTTTTCAATCCATGCATGAAATGAATTATTATGTGTGCATTAGTATCAAAGTAATGTGCAGATGTGCACTCCCAGTTTGTTTTTTTTGTTTTTCTATGAGGGGTTCTAATCATAGGCCGTATGGCAGTGTTACTAGTTGGTTATTTGGACTTAAGGCTTATAAACTGCAAAGGTCTTTAACGCTGTCAACACACAGAAACTCCTCTTTGTTACTGAGAATGTGCATGGCACTTGATTGGTTATTGTGGAGCTGTGCAGCTGAGAGGAAACAGTGGTGGGAATGCCAAAATTGTACACTCTACTAATTCTTGAAAATCCTTAAGGAACAAGATAAAAATGTAATATTTATAAATATAATAGGCCTAACACCATCATAATACGACAAGTGTAATTTGCATCAAGTTTTGTTTTCTTTGTGACTATTATCTTGATGACATACCTAGATAATTCTACTTGTTTTATTAATATTCCCCTCGGAGTGGATTCCTGTACGTGGTGAGGGGACCTCCCAGGGAAGGTTCTGTCTGGTTACCTTCTCTGGGATCTAAACATCCACCCACGTGTTTGCTGTGCGTGGCGACCCATGAAGGGGAGGAGAGGATCCTGGTGGTTGAGGGGTCCAACCCTAACTCACCACTTTGGCCTCGAATTCCTGTAGACGGGCGGCCCTTGGGTGGCCCCCCTTGGGTCAATCGGCTGGTCCACCTGGGCTAGATCCAACCAAGTACTAGTGTTGTAAGTTCTCAACGGGTGTTGTGGACATTGTGCCTGATGCTGGTGTTTGGGTATAATGCTCACGAAACCCTGGCGTTGGTGCCTTGTCCTTGCATGACTTTGTAGTGCGTCCCCTTGTAGGGCTCCATGGTGGGTGGGGTCAGTGAGTACCGAAACTTTTTCTCTTTCCCATGGATCCTACAAAAAATTTAAATAAAATTGTAAAAAAACAGTCAATGGGTATGCGACCACGTCTTGAATACTCAGAACAGCAATCTTCAACTTCAGTAACACACGTACCTTATTTCCTGATATTGCATTCTCTTTCGGAAAAACCTTTAGGGCAAATGTCCCCTTTTTTTATTCAAAAGGGACTAGAGGGACTTGCTGGCTCTCCAAAGTCAGTAAAGAAGCTTTGATCTGGTGACATTGGTTGAAACATCCACATCCCAACACAGTGAACTCCTCTTGAAATCAAAGGCAATTGGGGATATAAGGTTACACCCCATGCTACTTTGAATTCTTCATGAGGAGTTATTGTTGAAAGGGATTTGAAGAATGTTCCCGAATCAGAGATTCTCGCTGGTCTCTCCACTCAAGGAGTTTCTGCAGTGAGGTACATCTCCACTCGCAAAGATGGAGTTACACTACCAACAAATACCCTCGTTTTAACATTTACTTCACCACGTGCACCCGCCACCATCAAAGCAGATATGAGATATCATTTGCAGGGTTTGGCCATACATTCCAAACCCTCTTCGATGTTTCCAATGTCAGAGATTCGGCCACTCAAAGACATCTTGTCGTGGTTCCCTGACGTGCTCGTTGTGGAGGCAAGGACCACGATGCCTATGACTGTGACATGAACCCACATTGCATCAACTGCAATGGTTCTCACCCCTCTTACTTTCATTCTTGCCCAAAATGGTTGGAGGAAAAAGAGGTGCAGCGTTTGAAAACTACACATAACATTAGTTATCCTGAGGCTCGGAAATTGCTGTCCACAATCCCATCTTGGACATATGCTGCTGCACTCCATTCCACAACTACAGTGGAAGTGCAGACAGATCTCTCTGTGCCTCCAAGAGAATCGTTTTCAAAACAAATGAAAAGCCTTTTGACCTCCGTGGTTAAAAAAGTAGACGAATCGACTTCCACACCCATCTCTGTTCCTCCCATACCCTCCAACAAACCTCAAGATCCATGTCCTTCAGTCTCAGATACAGGCATTTCTTCTGATACATCGTTTTCTCCCACTACAATAAACAAAACAATTATTCGTCCGCATCCTCAGTCACTGGATTCCTCTTCCAATAACAAAAACCTGCCCACTCGACCCAGAGCTGGATCCATGGAGGTTGATAGACCTCCGAAGAAGAAAGACAGTAAAGAAAAAAGACGTGATCGTAAACCAAAGGGTTCTCCAGCCACTTCACCTACCCGTACTTAAAAATGGCCACCTTGATACAATGGAACTGTCGAGGTTTATGTTCTAATCTAGATGATATCAAAATGCTGATTGCTTCCTACCATCCTGTTTGTCTTTCTTTTCAAGAAACATTTCTCAAATCTGCCGATACAGTTTCCATTCGGCAGTTTTCTCTATACAGAAATGACAAGTTGTGTGATGGTCGAGTACATGGAGGTGTGGCACTGTTGGTTGATCAACATGTGCCCACCCTGTCTTTGTCACTCAACACATCCTTGGAGGCCGTAGCCATCTGTGTTTCCTTGGGTCATACCATCACTATTTGTTCTCTGTACTTGTCCCCTGGAGAGACATATGATCAATCAGGCCTTGATGCTCTCGTTGAACAGTTGCCATCTCCATTTCTAATCCTGGGGGATTTTAATGGATACCATCCCCTCTGGGGAAGTGCTGTTATTGATGGGAGGGGTCGATCTGTAGAGCAGATGCTCTCTGATCACAATCTTTCTCTTTTCAATACTGGTTCTTCCACTTACTTTCATGCACCAAGTCAGTCCTTTACCGCTATTTATCTCTCAGTTTGCTCCCCTTCATTATTCTCCCATTTTTCATGGAGGGTTGACAGTAATCCACTAGGCAGTGATCATTTTCCAATCCTTTTGAGAGAGACTGGCCGTGGTCGATGCCACCCTACCTGCGTGCCCCAGTGGAAGCTGGATCAGGCAGACTGGTCCACTTTCACTGATCTCGCAGAACTTGATCCTGCCATCGTAGATCAGCCATCAATAGACGACTGTGTTGCAGCGGTAACTGATTGTGTTGTACATGCAGCTGCTCAGTGTATTCATAAAACCTCGACACGTTTTCCACAATATCCTCGTCCATGGTGGAATTCTGCTTGCCACTTAGCACGGAAGGCTTAAAAACGGGCCTGGGATACTTTTTGTAGATATCCCACACTTTCAAATCGTGTTGCTTTCCAACGGGCCTGAGAACATGGTAGGTGGGTAAGACATCAAAGCCAGAAGGAATCTTGGATTAAATTCACAACCAGCATATCTTCTACCACCAGTTCCAAGATCATATGGGACAAGATTCGAAAGGTTAATAGGCACTATAATTCTGTTCCCCTCTCGATCTTACTCTCTGATGGTCAGGAGGTGACTGATGTCCGGAACATCGCTAACACTCTAGGTGAAAGCTTTTGCCGGGTATCTAGCACTTCTGCTTGTTCCTCCACCTTCCTGGTCATCAAGACTCGGGCAGAGCAATCACTTCTTTCCTTTCGAACTGACTGTTTCTTTGACTATAATTGTCCCTTTACCCTGGTGGAACTAAAAATGGCCCTTCATCGGTCTGCCAGTACGTCTGTTGGACCTGATGATATTCATTATGACATGCTGCACCATCTATCTCCTGCTTCTCTTGATGTCCTACTAATTATCTTCAACCGGATTTGGCAGGAGAATGTTTTTCCTAATGCCTGGTGCCAGGCTATTATTTTACCTTTCTCTAAGCCAGGGAAAGATTCGAAGATTCCTTCAAACTATCGTCCAATTGCTCTGATGAGCTGGCTCTGTAAGACCTTAGAAAGGATGGTTAATGCTCGTCTTGTTTGGTTCCTTGAATCAAACAACCTCCTCTCACCCACCCAGTGTGGGTTCCGTCAACAGCACTCCACCACAGACCACCTAATTCATCTTGAAACATCTATCAGAGAGGCCTTTCTCAACTGCCAACATCTTGTATCGATATTTTTTGACATGGATAAGGCTTACGACACAACATGGAGGTATGGCGTTTTGCGAGACCTCCATACATATGGGTTACGTGGCCATCTACCCATGTTTATTAAAAACATTTTAATGGACAGGAGATTCCAAGTTTGTGTGGGTTCAGTACTTTCACGTTCTTTTGTACAGGAACTTGGAGTCCCTCAAGGCTGTATATTGAGTGTCACACTCTTCAATATAAAGATAAATGCCATCACTGAACAACTCCCTTTCACTGTTGTGAATGGGCTGTATGTAGACGACTTTCACATCTCATGTCAATCGTCAAACAGGAGATATATTGAGCGGCAACTACAAACTGCCCTCAATCGTGTATGGAAGTGGACTCTGGCGAATGGCTTTAATTTTTCTCTCTTCAAAACTGCATGCATGCACTTTTGCTGTCGACATGGTATTCATCCTGATCCTGAACTTCGTATTGGTGAAGTTTTGCTGCCAGTGGTCCCGGAGACCAAGTTCTTGGGGCTTATCTTTGATCATAAACTGACCTTTTTACCACACTTAAAGCAGCTTCTGGTCAAATGCCCAAGAGCACTGAACATCCTCCGTGTCCTCTCTTCTACCAGTTGGGGGGCAGATCGCTGTTCAATGTTAAAGATATATCGTGCTCTTATTAGATCGAAACTTGACTATGGATCAATGGTCTATGGCTCTCCCAGACCCTCGGCCTTAAAGATGTTGGACCCCATTCATCACCAAGGACTTCGACTCTGCACTGGGGCTTCCCGTACCTCTCTAGTTCAAAGCATATACATTGAATCTCATGAACCTCCTCTACACCTTTGCCGTTTGCAACTATCTTTACAATATACTTCGAAACTTCATTCCTTACCAAAGCATCCCACCTCGGAATGTGTTTTCCTTCCTCGGTGGGCAGTACTCTTTCAGAGCAGACGATCTGTCATTGCTCCGTTTGGCCTTCGCATCCGGGCGCAATTGGATGAATTGGGTCTGTCCTTGGATAACATTGCAGATTCCACAGGTCGACGCATCCCACCATGGCTTATTACAGCCCCCAAATGTGACCTTTCTTTCAGTCACCTAAAAAAGGCGGATACTCCAGACTGGAAGTACCATCTTTTATTCAATGAATATCTTTCAAACAATCATTCCGTTCCCATTTATACAGATGGTTCCAAATCAGGTAATTCAGTGGGCTCTGCTATGGTTTGCTATGGGTCAGTAGTTGCACGCAGAATCCCCTCTACAGCTTCTGTGTTCACTTCTGAACTGTATGCCATATCTCTTGCCCTGGATCATATTGCAGCTGAGCAGTACTCCAACTTCACTATTTATACTGACTCTCTTTGTTCTATACTTGCCTTTGAATCGCTTCACATTAGCTCTCATCCTATTCTTGCAGATATTCAAAACCGACTGGCCCATTTCTCATTAGCAGCTACTTCAATCCAGTTTTTCTGGATACCAGGCCATGTTGGTATTCGTGGGAACAAGCTTGCAGACATGGCAGCTAAATATGTCTGCTTCAGCACCATCACCCCTATGCCTATTCCGTACATGGACTGTGGTCCTGTCTTCAAGGCTTGGCTCCGTGTCTGCTGGCAGTTCACTTGGAGTGAGCAATGCGGCAACAAGCTTTTTCAAATAAAACCCTATATTGATCTTTGGCCATCTAGCTTCCGTAAAGTTTGGAAGGAGGAAGTTGTTCTCACAAGGCTACGCATTGGTCACAGTTTTTTAACTCATCATTTTCTTTTATCTGGAACTGATGCACCAATGTGTAGTTTGTGTAACACTCAAATCACTATAAGCCACGTTTTACTTTCTTGCCATCGTTACAATTCTCAACGACGGCAATACTTTAAACATATTTTTTCCCAGGGTCAGTCTGTAACATTGGACAGAGTTATTGGTGATGGTGACTCTGTCCACCTTGATAACGTTTTTAATTTTTTAATGGCCATTAATCTTTTTAATCTCATTTAAGGGTTGCATATTTATTCATTACACCTGTTTAATTGTGGCTCCTTTTTTACAGTTTTAATCTCACTCATTCAATGTGACATTAAACAATGGCCAGAACATTAAATAACTCGACACCAGGACTGGAAAGGCCAACTTCAGGTGACTAATGCTTCAGTTTGAACTACTCGTTAGTCTTCCTGGCGAGTTACTATTATAGTTTTGCTGCATATCATTTCACACTTTTACAACCATTTTGTACTGGCCATATTGACTCATAACCCGGAACCAGGACGGAAAGACCAACTTCAGGTGACTGACAGTGGTTTATATACTACCTGTTAGTCTTCCTGGCGGGTTATGATCATTCCCATTCTGCTACGGGTTGTCCTTTACAACTTTGTTGACTGGATGTCGACATTGGTTTTTTGCATCATTTCCTGTTTTAATTGCCATTTTGTTTTTATCTTCAATTACCTTTACACATTTTACTCCATTTACTTGACTTTTATCTTTTTACTGGACATTTGGCTACTCTTTATTACGATTTTGCTGAGTGTCTTTTAAAACTTTTATTCCATTACATTTTGATAATAGCTACTATGACACATAACTCGGAACCAGGACTGGAAAGGCCAGCTTCAGGTGACTGACGGTGGTTCTTGAACTTACCTGTTAGTCTTCCTGGCGGGTTATGATCATTATCATTATGCTAGAGTAAATAGTTTATAACTTTTAAGACTAGATGTCACCATTGGTTTTTACACCATTTTCTGTTTTAATTGCTGTTTTGTTTTTACCTTCGTTTACTTTTACAAATTTTACTCCATTTACGTGACTTTTCTCTTTTTACTGGACATTTGGCTACTCCTTGTTGCGATTTTGTTGGGTGTCTTTTAATACTTCTATTCTTTTACATTTTGATACTGGTTGCTATGACACATAACCCAGAACCAGGACTGGAAAGACCAACTTCGGGTGACTGACGGTGGGTCTTGAACCTGCCTGTTAGTCTTCCTGGCAGGTTATGATTATACCTTTTTGCTGGAGTAAATACCTTACAATTTTTTACACTCTGCCTTCTATCTTAACATTGTAGACTAGGTGTCAACATTGGTTTTATACTTTTTTGTTTTACCTTCATTTCCATTTATGTCTTTTATTTCAATTTTACCGAATGTTTGGCGCAGGTAGCCTCGTAGCTTTGTGCCATAAAACACTAAATCAATCAATTTATGAATGTTTTCATTTTTCACTTCTTCATTTAGTTGATTTAAGACAACTTCCAAGTTTTGTTTTTATCAAGGAAGGAGGAGTTGGCAAAATGATTCTTTCATAATATTCTAGTGTATTGTAATTACAGTGTTTGTTCTATCAGTAACAATACATTTATATAAATGTGTTAATTAGAATGCCATCATCAACTAACAGTGAGAGCCCTGTCCATAAGATCAGAGAATCCCAGATGGTTAACTGGAATTTGTCACAAAGAACGGGAACCCAGAGACGTGAGAATGCTCAGTCTTCGGCTCTACAGACTTCATCTGCTGCTACACAGACACCTCGGCCCCTGACCAACACAACTGGAACACAGACATTTCCTGGAAATCAAGGAGAGGCTTCTACTAGTAGTAACTGGGTTGAAGACACTAATATATGGATTGTTTAGTGTATGGTATTTGCTATCTTTGTTGAAGAACATTGGTGTGGATTCCTGTAATATTATGTGTTTACCATATTCACCTGTTTCAGCTGCACATAGTTTTCAATGTTTTTGAACGTGTGCTATCAATGGAGTATCAATCTTTATTATGTGATAAATGTATTCCTGATTTAACATTGTCAGTTGTATATTGTTTTTGTTCCCTTTCCTCTGCTATGTATGTATAGAGCACTTCATACAAAAATTTAAACAAGGATTTTAATCAACATTAACTGGTTATGGAGAAGTAATGCTTGTAATAATGTATTTTTGAGAAGTCTCAAAGGAATTGCTTTGTCTTTTGTAATTCTTGTTTGATGGCTAAAGTAGTGTGTAATATAATAGTGTAACCCTTTTCATACCAGGCCTGGCCATGTAAGTAATTTGCAGAATCTCTTATGACTGAAAATAAGCAGTGGTTAAAGTTCCAGTTGTGTGTTAGAAGCAAATTGTTTTCCAGTCTTGCTTTAACTTATTAGTTTAATCTGAATAACACTTAATTTAATTCTACAGTTATTATTCAAGATATTTTTCATTTCATATAGAAGCAGCATACAATGCAAGTTTAATTAGATCAGTACTTTGTTAAGAAACTAAAAATATTTGTATTATGGGTCCTGTTTATTTTGTGGCCATGATACTTATTTGTCTTAAAACAATTCCCTCAAGAAACACACATATAATATTATGTTTACTTTGTGCTCTTGAAAACTTTAAGTAATATATGCTAATGTTATTTCTTGCTACACCCATAATCAGTGGCTTATGAATTAATTCAGAAAAAAATACACAAGTTTTGTATGCCTACATATATTGTCTTTAACTTTCTTCAAGAAACTCCATGAAGTTCAAACATAACATACAATAAACCAGGACTCTTCTAGGTTCCTGATTGACATTTAACCTGATGTTTCTTCAGTTGTAAATTCAATACAAGTTTCTGTTTAAGTCCAAAACACACTGTCTTTTTACCTAGTGATGAAATAACTTCTTAACTTTTTCAGTAGTTAGATCTGGTTTTGAGGTGGTAACATCTTGCTATGACAAGGAAGAAAATTTTCATCTGTGATGGTTAGAAGCTAACATGATTTCATATTGCTAGAAGTTAAATGTTTGGTTCATGGAGTGAAAAGGATATATATTAGCTAAATATATCCCAAATAAATCATGATAAATGCTTTACCATATATCAAATAAATATTTAACCTGAAGATAGCTTAATTGTTTATACAAGTTAATGTTAGGTTTTTTTATATATTTATGTACACACACACATTATCATCATCACCACCACCATCCATTTCCAGTGATGAGATAATTTTAATTATTTCATAGACTTCAAAAGATTGAATTGTGTCGCAGCCAAAGTTCTGAAATATTTATCCTGCCCACTATGAAAAGTGATCGTTAAATGTTGGAGTAATATTAAGAGCTGTTTAACAATACCGCGTGGCAAATTTACATTTTTATTATGTAAGTTATGTTACATTTTTAGAATGTGAATGATGGTGTGGTTAGTTCCTAACAGTTTAATGTAGAATATCCTGTTATAGTATCAACATTATTTATAACTGTTATCCTGTATGGACCACAGTCTGCAGTGTGTGTGTGTGTGTGTGTCTATATATATAAGTAATTATATATATGATTTTCTTCCTCCTAATTTTAATATTTCTTTTTTGTAGTAGTTTTTTTTAAAGTGGTGGGTTTCTTTGAGTATTCAATTCTGGGAAAGATTAAATGATATCAAACAATTGTTCCACTGAATGAATGTGTGACTAAATATCTCATTCTCTGCATATCACATTTGTGATTTTGGAAGGTACCTTGCTTAGTTAAACAGAACATGGTTGTTGTTTTTATACAGATCTGCAGTTTCTTGAAACATATTAGTTTATCCAACCGAATGTACCATGGACATATTAGATGCTGAATTTATTTAAAAGCATCATGTTTGCTAGTTCAAGTCAAATAACTTAACTATTTGAACAACAAAAAATTAAAGTGGTTGAAATGGTGATGCTTGTTAGTGGAATCGTAAACAATGCTTGGTGGTGAGAAAGTGATTTATTAGTTACTTAATTCTACAAAGTTTAATCATGAATAACTCTGCCTAAACAATCTGTCAAAGAATAATTTGTATGCTATTTTGTTTTTTTTTATCTGTATCTACATTGTGTAATATGCTACTTGGTAGAATGCTGAATTAATCATTGTACCATAGTCATCCAAGTCACAGATCAAAAGAGAAAAAAAAAAGACTTGTTTCTTTCTCTTATGTTTTTGGTACAATTTTTGAATAATGAAATATAAATAGTAAATTCTTTATGAAAGAATTCTATGATTGCAGAGATCAGAAACATTTTTTTGATTGGTCAGTTCAAAATGCATCTAGTTAATAATAAAACAAGGGATGAGAGTCAAAAAGGTTAAATTTGTTTGGTTCAAAGGTCACTTCACAGCTGTCATTATAAGGTTAAGGAATTCTTAACTGTTACTTATTCACTCTTAACTTTCACATCACATTTAATTGACATATTAGATCAAGGCCTGGTTTTTCCCATGCTAAATTTAAAATATATGGTGAACTTTGTCTTAGTTTACACATTTAGCTGAATTAGATGGCATTTCACAGCAGAGTAACCTTCAGCTGACAGATAGTATCCATCATACATCTGGGTAGATTGAAACAAAGGGGTAAATGACACAACAGCACAGTAGGAACCAGCCTTGAACTTGCAACTAATTAGCACATGCTGATCAGTATTTGTAGATTTTATTGGACTGTATCCTTTAATGTAAATGGATATCCATCTAGTGGGAATCTCTATATACCTTTCCTTATATGAGGGATACTGGAGCTTGTAAATAACAACCATCTATTTCCTTTCACAAACTACATCCTAAACATTAAATAAAAATTTTCAGGTGCATTGAATTTGTATTAATTTATATTCTGTATCTTAAAAAAATTACTAATTTAATATGTTAAAAATGTTTGTTGACTAAACGACCAACAACAATTATTTATTGGTTGAAATTAATTTGATTTCACTTTATTTTCCCAAAGATGATAAACATTGCATATGTCTCAAAATAAGCTAGAAGTTTACAATAAAATCATATGAAGATAATAAACATTAAGATAATAAATATTGCATATGTCTCAAAATAGGCTTAATATGTTTTTTTTGGGTGTTGAATTGCTGCAGACAAATGATACATTTTTTATGCTATTTTCACACACCTCTAATTCATAGTGAAATGAGAAGAAAATAAATTGAGTAAAAGTGAAAAAGCAACAGCAATGTGTGATCCCCCCTTAAATGTTAGGCATAATGGTTTTCATATCAACTTTCTTTAAACTTTTATTAAATACATAAAGGAAGAAATTAAGAAATATAATAATTTTGTCATTTCTAAAACTTCATATAAATTTGTCAGCAGTGTCTTCTCTTCATGTTTTGAACTTTATTTTTTAGAGTTGTCAGTCACTGGTAGTTTGTTCAGATGGTCCAGCTCTTTATATGAATAGGGCTAGCCTCTAGGGGATGTAAATGTGAGAGGACTTACTGGAATTTGATTTTCTTAATAAAATTTATTCATGAATAAAATATTTTAACATGTATACTTCTGATTCATAATAGTAGAAGTGTAAACTGGGTAAATTCAGTTATTATACCTAGGTGCAGGGTACATGTTGGACTAATCTGAGTTAACTAGTTGAATTTTGTCAACTATTTTAATTTAAAGTAGTTCTGATTTAAATCTGGTATCATGTTTCTTAAATCAGCTTCTAACTTCAAAACACATTAATTAGTTAAATTAATTTTATGGTTTTTATTGCCTTAAACTTGATATATTTTTAAGAAGTGTTATTGTGTATTCCATGAAATATCGGTTCTTTTTGTCTAACTTTATGTAAGAGGTAGTCCTGGCTGAAAAGGGTTAATACAATCAAATCTGTAAGAATATACTAAACCATCTATAACGTATTACGGGTGGCATCCAAGTTTTGCAGATTTTTTAAACTCTGTTTTTCTTAGTTTAAATTTCCATTGTGAATTAGATCACTTTTAGTGTTATGTTTCTTCCATCAATATAAGTGTTTAAAAACTTCTTAAAGCTGACTAGCCATTAATTAAATCTCGTCAAAAAATGCTGGTATGGATTTTTCAAAGTCATATCATGTTTATGACTGAGGCCTGTAGAAGTATTTGTTTTATAAGCAATTACTGTTTACTGAAGTTACTTTTATGATTTTTACTACCTTAGACATAGTTTTAAAATATTCTAATGTTTTTTCTATAAAATAAAAAATTAATTTTTATCTATATACAAGAAGTGTGTCCTGGCAGTAAAGGGTTAATACAACCAGATTTTTGAGAAAAGTACTAAACCATCTAGTGTATACTACGGGTGGCATTGAAGATCTGCAGATATTTTGAGAATGTTTTTTTCTAAAGTTTCTGTTGCAAATCTGATAAGTTTAATTGATATATAATAAATCTTTTGTGCCTGAAACTGTTGTGTCTTATCTTTCCTGTTGACACCACACTGTTACAGGGTTAAGAATTGTAATCAATATATATGAGAATTAGTTACATCAGGTAGAAATTGTAACTAAATCAGCAAATGTCTTGAAAAGTAATTAACTTATTTGATGTTTCTGATTATTAACATTTTCACTTATTCCATCTATCCAAGCCTTATAAACATAATTGATTGTTGAGCCTGACAATCATTTAGCAAATTCAAATAATTGCCCAGCTCTAGCCATTATAAGATACTCGCATTCACTGTTCTGAGCCAACTACCTAATACAATATTTCTGGTTTCTAACATCCTTTGGTTTGTGTAGCAGTTTCTTAATCTAGAAGATTACTGTTTAGTATATGAATTTATACATATTTTTGTACATCATCTCTGTTCTGTGGTTACATTCTTGGCTAATTTTGTTAAACTTAGATTTGTATTTCTAAAACTTAAAGCTGAGAATAATCGTCAAACGTAATCTGTTGTACAAATGCAGCCATGTTAAGATTATTGTTTTAATTAAAATGTTTGATAGAAACCGAGAATAATGTAGGCTGTTAATTACAGCAATAGAGCATTCTGCATTTAGTTCTGCTGGATGAAAGTACTTTAGTTGCTCAGAAGATATAGGCTAAATGTGCAGCTGTGTATTCATGGGTTTCTTTCTATAAATGTGATAAAAGTAACATGGAAAGGTTGTTTGCAAAACTGTTGATCTGGTTTTCATGTCACTTTCTTTTGTCCAGTAGTTCTTAATGTGTTATGTGTTGTCTTTTCTCTTTGTCCTCTGTGAGATGGACATCTGTAGTTTTTTTTGTGTCTGTACACACAGAGGAAGGTGTTGAATAGTCTTTTGGTTGGAAACAGTATAAAGGATACAAATGAACAAAGAAAGAGTTCCATCATTCTCTGGTCTGTAACATCCTAAGACAGCAAGCAGTGATGACTTAAAAACTTTAAACTGTTTGTTGTGGAATAATAAAACGGTATATATAGAAATCCAAAGGGAAACTTTATTGCACCACAGAGAATATCAACCTGGAAATGTTCCAGGAACATAAGTCTTGGGTGGTATTTATGTTAGTTGTTTCTTTCTTCATGAAAATAATCATTGACACTGACGTCAAATTATTAGTAAGAATGCAAGACCTTTGTAAATGTAATGTGTAGAAACAGGGTTAGTAGTTGTAAAAACAATGGGGTCTTAGTTCTAACCAGAGAGAATCAAAGCTAACTGAAGAGATGCATTTATTGTAGTGGTAATATTAACAGCTGCTACTTCAAAATGTGCCTTTACAGAACTTATAAAGCTCCAACTTTAATTTGTGTAGCTTGTCCAGCTGGAGATTAGTTAGTTTATGTAAATACAAAATAGGTTTGTTTACAGGAAGTCTTGTGACTGTGGTTCTATTCTGCAATGAGAAGAGTTTACACTGAATCTATAAACATAAATATTAGTCATATATCCGTATTTGAAAAGAGGACAAATAAAACTTTGAATTTTAACACAATGGCTTCTACAGGACCCACTGGTGACTCATAATCTTCCAGTAAGACCTATGAATCATGCTCAATTTTTATTTAAAAGGGACATTTATTGGTTGGGACACAATGGCTACATATGCAAATGAGAGTGTGACATCATGGCAACGTTTCTTTTCTGGACCCTGAAAAGTATTGGCAAAATAAACTTTGAGGCTAATGTGTTAATTAGCATGAATTTATTAAAACACATTTTATTTAATGGTATGAGGAAAATGTGTACACTGAAATATATGTGAACAAATGATAGATACATGGGGTGTATAACTTAAGGGTAATTTTAGACACTTGTTTCCTGTTTTTCTGAAGTTTGCATTGAAAATATCTGACTTGCACTTTGAAAGGATTAAGGATAGCATGCCATGCAGAATATCAAGTGATAAGGTAATTTAAGACAACTTGAACTTTTTGAGTAACAAAACAGAGAATATTAGATATGCTATTAATAGTTATAACAGCTATATATATTTGAAAAATGAGTTATAAAACAGAGAAACTGGTAATAATTGTAAGAATTATGTAGCACGTGACTGAAACTACTACAGAAGAGTAGAAAACTTGTAATTACTCTTAACTATGATCAATTATTTGTTAATAAAATAAAAGAGCGGTCCAAGCATAGTGAGAAGATGGACTATATATATGTGTAGTTATTTAACTCTCAGTCAAGTCAATTTTCTACATCCAAAAACCATCTTTTGTGACAAAATCTGCACTAAATCATTTGATAATACAATCAGTGAAGTGAACTACGTGGTCAAGTACTTTGTTCAACAGTTTTGAAAACTGTTAAGAACACTAGATACTGAAATGAAAGAGAAGACAAAACAAAATGCAGTGAAAAATGTATTTGCTAACACAGGCCAATTATTATCAGTGTTACTGTTTAATCTGTATCAGAATAGTAGATTTCCTCTCACTTGAAAGGTGTTCTGAAATTACAAGTAGATGGAATGTGAAATACACAAGTAGTGCATGTAAGAATGTTGTTGTTATACTGTCTGTATGGGGCGTTATTCATATAACGTTATTGGTGATATATTACCATAAGGTTTTTATTTCACATTTCGTTATTGAATATAAATAAACTAGTTTTATGTCACTTCATTGTTAAATACAGAGAAACTGTTTTATTTCATACTTCATTGCTGAATACAAAAAAGAAGCTGTAGTTTTATGTCGCACTTCGTTGTTGAACACAAAAGACTGTAGTTTTATGTCATATTCTATTGTTGAACACAAAAAACTAGTTTTGTCATATTCCATTTGTTGAACACAAAAACTAGTTTTATGTCATACTCCATTGTTGAACACAAAAAACTGTAGTTTTATGTCATATTCCATTGTTGAACACAAAAACTAGTTTTGTCATATTCCATTTGTTGAACACAAAAACTAGTTTTATGTCATACTCCATTGTTGAACACAAAAAACTGTAGTTTTATGTCATACTCCATTGCTCTTTTCGTATAGTGTATGTATGAATGTGAAGAGAAAATTACATCTCAAAGAAATATATTTTCAGTGTGAGAAATCATATTCCAAACTTCAACTATATAAAAATGTCTGTGTTCCCATAATTTGACGAAACGTGGTATTTGCGTGATTTTACAAATGTTAATGTTATTCTTTCTCAAATGTATTTTTAGCAAACAGGTTATTAGTTAATATCAGAAGCTGTGTGATGAGGGTTCAAAAAAGTGGTTTTGTACGTAAATTGAAAAAGAAAAATTACCTACATTGTCTCTGCAGAATATATGTAAATGAGCAATACTATATAAGTTAAGAAATATAAACAAATCGTCAATAAAAGTTTAATGGTGCCATTTGCACAACATTCCTGTTTCCTTAATCTGCTGTTGAATAAATAAAAGTTATTAAGCTGGTATTTACTTGACTATTTTGTTAGATCACCTGTTGCAAGTCAGTATTTTTTATTGATACATGGATCATATATGGCACATACTATTTGAACAGCGCCAACTAGACATACCTGGGGCACGTCCAAGTGTGATTTGGTTTTGTTTTGAATTTTGCGCAAACTTACACGAGGAATAGCTGCACTAGCCATCCCTAATTTTGCAGTGTAAGACTAGAGCGAAGGCAGCTGGTCATCATGAGCTGTCGCTAAATCGTGAAAATTCAACATTCTTGCTAACCAGCTAACCTCGTTTATCCATTTACTTTCATTTGTCTCTTATGACAACGAAAAAGTTGATTTTTTATTTTGATCTATAATTGTGATGGCGCTCGGCTCGTAATCTGAGGGTTACAAGCTTGAACCCCCGTCACGCCAAGCATGCTCGCCCTTTTCAGTCGTGGCAGAGTGTTATAATGTTCCGGACATTCCCAGTATTTCTCGGTAAAAGAGTAGCCCGAGAGTTGGCTATGGGTGGCGATGACTAGCTGCCTTCCATCCAGTCTTATACTGCTAAATCAAGGACGGTTAGCAGAGATAACCCTCGTGCAGGTTTTGCGTGAAATTCAAAACAAACTCTAAAACTATAGAAAAAAATAAAGGATAGTAACGCATTTGAGACAACTGATTTTGACAGCAAAAATAAAACTCGTTTTAGTTTCAGTTCTAAGTCTAAAATATTTCGTCAGTTAAAATATAATAATTAACTCAGACTCAGACACCTAAAATGCACGAGCCACACTTCACCACAAAAACCGGCGCCCTATTTATCATTTCATCACAGAAAATCAACGGTTTGCACATTGATAGGAAGATAGCGTGATGCGAACGTGCTAGTCGGCTATGAATAATTTTATTAGTTCTTCATGGTGCATATGAAAAAAAAAACACATGTAATGGTAGTTTAGGGACAAAGTTCAGAAAGCGTAACAACGCATGACCGATGTCAACCGTGTTCCATGTATTTTAATTATTCTTCAAGTCTAATAAGCCGTGAATAGTTCTGCACTTCAGTTTAACCATTAGGATGATCTCTGTGTGAAGACAATAAAGATTTGAGTTGAAATTAAGAGAGATTCTCCTTCTTTCCTCATGGAGTTTGAATGACTCGCGCCTCTCTGTGACTGGAGAGCTCATAACTCTAAAAATCCGGGCTATGAACACTGTCTATTGGGCAGGTTTGTGCTAGAAACAAGATGCAAACAAACTACGACTCACGGAAGTAAAATAGTAGGAATTCTAGCATGAATCAAAAAACAACTATAACTTTTTTGGATAAACCATGTAATAAATATATATTTTCCTTAGAAATTGAGGGATTTTCTCTAATTTTGTTTCTAAGTCTTTAGGCTGTCTACTAACGAGAGAACAATATAATGCAATGTGTGTGTCCAATCGGCATTAAACGGTTTCAAACAAGTCGTTAATTCATGGTTAGACTTTCACGTGACTACAATAAATACATGTATATTTACATACAGAAACATATCTTTATACGAGACCAGCATCGAAAGATAAGTTAAAATCAGATTTACACGAATTTTAACAGTGACGTGACGGATAGTTTACTACTGGTGACGTTATGAGATCTCACAAACGCTAGAATCCGAGGTTCGATTCCCGAATAGTATGCAGCTCGAACAACCCAGTGCACAGTATTGTGGTATAACAAACCATAACGACAAAAATATATATTGTATAAATATACTTTAACAGTTCTACCTTATTTCATCCGTGATGGTCCCTTCTGTTGCTAATGCATGGCTGCGGACTTACAACGCTGGAACCTGGGTTTCGTAACACGCTCACTCTTTCAGCCGTGAGGGCATTATTGTTGGTTAATCCCACTATTCGTTGGTAAAAGAGTAGCCCAAGAGTTAGGGGTGGGTGGTGATGACAAGCTGCCTTCCCTCTTGTCTCACACACCAGGGACGGCTAGGGCAGATAGCCCTCGTGTAGCTCTGCGCGAAATTAAAAAGCAAAACAAAAACATTAATAATATACATTATTTTTTAAATGTAAAATTTGTTTGTAAAATGTATTTACACAAAAAAACGTACAAATCGTTGAAAGTTATTTACCCTGGATGTTAAGCAGTTAAGTGCACGTTGAAAAATCCCCCCCCCCCGACAATCAGTTTATATATTATTTACAATATTTTTCCCATCACATACTTGAATTTCAGACAGAACTTTGGTGACGTGTATGGACGAACTCGACAACTTTATTTTAATTTTTTATTGATGGAGAATTTAAAAATTTCAGCTTTCAGAAGATGATGCGTGGTTGGAATTTGTTTTGGAATTTCGCGCAAAGCTACACGAGGGCAATCTACGCTAGACTCCCTAATGTTGCCTTATAAGACTAGAGGGTAGGCAGCTAGTTGTCACCACCCACCGCCAACTCTTGAGATACTCTTTTACCAACAAATAGTGTGATTGACTATAACATTATAACGCTCCTATGGCTGAAAGTGCGAGCATGTTTGGTGCGACGGGCATTCGAACCTGCGACCCTCAGATTACGACTCGAACCCCTTAACCTACATGGCAACGCCGGGCCGATGTGTGGTTATATCCCTAATTCTTCTGTATTCGTACAGCTGTTAAAAATAATTTTAAAAAAAGTTTAAAATAATGGAATTTTCAACGTTCCATCGTCTTTCGGCTGGCTCGTGGACGTGCAATTTACATTTTTTAAAAAAGTAAACGAGAAGTTGTTTCTCTTACTTAAGCAGATGATAATATATAACAATTACTATAAAAGGAGATAAGAGTTTTTAAAATGAATTGACGCAAAATTATTTTTTCTGAAGTTATTGGTGTATGATATGGTTTTTTACTACAGAACTAGTCCAATGTTACGAGGATGCGCTAAGTGTACAACGTGTTAGATTAATGGTCGTTGATTCCATAATGGTTCAGATGTCGCTGACTTTGAAATTAGTGTTTTCTTTATCTGCTGAGAATAATGTGTGAGGCCAAATCGTCATTATGCAGGAGCCTCATGGTGCACGTGTTGTCTTTCCTGCTAGCCGAGGCCTTGATAGTCGATCCTCAACCGCACGTGAAATGACACTCAATGCAGTGGTTAACGTTGAATGAACTCACCACTGGCGCTGTCCGTCCAGATTTGAAGGATTTGAGTGACATGTCAACGTTAACGGGAAATGATCTTTTAGCACGCTGTGGATCGGGGCACCCTTCAACAAGTTTACGACCGAGAAAACACAGCCTCCCCGTCGTTTTTCGTCGACCTTCGCTGTCAGGTTATGCGGCAGCTGCGGAGATGGCACGTGAAGCGCAGGTCTCGGGCGTTCGACTGCAGAGATTGAGTCTAGTCACGCGCCGTTTCTCGACGACAATCGGATGGCGGGTGGCGGCATCCCAAGACGAAGTGGTCTCCCAGGCCGAAACTCTTTGCTGTCGATTTCTGAGAAACAAGTTGCGCTCGTTTGGGCCCATTCATAGAAAGCTTGGGCTTCAGCGACTTCGAAGCCTCAGTCAGATCGGTGGAGATCCGTTGATGGTAGAAGTGGGCGACCAGCTGCGGCAGTTGGCCGAAATTCTAGAGAGACAAAACCCCCGACTATTCCAGAGCGTCATTAGCAGTGTTGGTCTACAGTCACTGCCGAACGAAGCGGCCATGGTGCACTTGTTTCAGAAAGTAGCGGACGAAATTATTCGTTCTGAGATATCCTGGGGTCGTATCGTGGCGATGTATTGTGTAGCTGGAACCTTAGCTCTGGACTGCGTACGCCTGGGTCACCCTGAGTTTGTGTTAGGGTTAATGCGAGGAATGGGAACAGTCATAGAGGGAAATGGAGCAGCATGGATAATCCAACAAGGAGGATGGGTAGGTACTGTGTTTTGAATATTAAATATAAACACAAGTGGATCTAATTTCCTGCACGTTATATTTATGGGGGGTAGTAGAGGAGGAGAAAATCTTCCTATTTTTTTTCTTAAAATACCATATTTTTATACCTTGAATGACACTACATAGTGGAAGACGCACCCTAACTTTGGAAAGACAGTTTTAAGAAAAAAAGTATTTTGACTCAGCAACCAACACATTGCCGCAGCCTTGACTTTTTTCAACCTACAAAGTAAATATAGTGAAATACGCCATATTCTTCATAGTATATCGAAAATATTAGTTAAATTGAATGTTTTATGCTATTGAAAATACTTGTAATTGGAAAGTGATGAGATTACGTATGTATAATGATTATGTATGAGAGGCCATTTTAGGTAGACTCAAAACTAATCTCTTGCTTTGACCCATCATTTTTGTCCTGGAAGACGCATGGGGAATTTTCAAGGTATTTTTAAAGTAAAAGTGCATTTTACAAAACGTAAAATATGGTAATAGTTTTCCTTTGGCAGTCGATGCTTTCATTTCAATCGGTGCACAAAACGAAAAAGGATCGGCGGACTAAAACTAAAGAGGGCGTGACATCATTTAACTGCCAAAAATTCGAAAAAAATAATTTAAAAAAACTTCGTATATGTCAATTTACAAAATAACTCCAGTACAAAGGTTTGCGTATTCCCGTTGGCTTATTATCCCCCCCTCCTGCGGGGATTTTCGCATTTTGGACTCCCAGTTGGCAAGAGTAGCTTGCCAGAATTGATGTTTGTTTGTTTTTACGTAAATCTTGCCTTATATGAGGTAAAAACTACTTTATTGCTTCTACCTGTAAGTTATGTTACACCACACAAAGGTAGATGTACATTTAATAGGAAGTTGTTAGCAAAAATCTTCACAAGAATTAATACACTGGTTTCCCACGAAGCTCTGTAATTGAATGACCTTGTGTTCGGCTCTGAATTTTTAGTACTCTGTAAAAGATGAAAGGTTCCGTCAGCAACAGATTACAAAAGTGGATGTGTCGCAATAAACCCTTCTGCATTTTTCTTTTTTTTTTATCTGACCAGGTGGTTAGAAAGCTTGACTCGTAATATGAGGGTTGCGGGTTCGAATACCTTTCGCATTAAATATGCTCGTCCTTTCAGCCGTGTGAGCGTTATAATGATATACTCAATCCCACTATTTGTTGGTAAAAGAGTAGCCCAAGAGTTAGCATTGGGTAGTGATAACTAGCTGCCTTCCCTCTAGTCTTACACTGCTAAATTAGGGACGGCTAGCGGAGATAGCCCTCATGGAGTTTTGCATGAAATAAAAAAAACACTCTTTTTATCGTATATATGTAAAAAGGCTGGTATGGGTAGAGAAAACACTATGTAGAAGAGCGAACAATGTTTCGACCTTCTTCAGTCATCGTCAAGTTCCCACAGCAAAACTCCCCAGAAAAAAAATAGAAATTTATATTTTCCAGAAACACCGAAAAACAACATCTTAAACGTTGTTTTCAAATAATTTTCTCGCAAAACCATCAACGTAATTTCACAAAATAGAAAACTAAAAAACAATCTTACAAAAAGAGACATTAATTCTATTAAAATCCTAAAACAAGACAAAAACATAAAAATTCTAAAAGCAGATAAAGGAAACGCTATAGTCATAATGAACACGAATGAATATATCCAAAAAATGAAGAACATCCTATCAGACACAAACAAATTTAAACTAACACACACAAATCCAACAATAACACACGAAACACAACTAGAAATATTACTAAAAATGAAACGATCCTACACAATTTCACAAACACTTTATTCCTACCTACGCAAGACAGACTCACAGAGACCATAAATATACGGCATCCCCAAACCTCACAAACCAGATTGTCCATTACGACTAATAATATCTACATATGAATCGCTTAATTACAATCTTTGTAAATACATAGCATGGGCATTCTCCAAATATGAACATAACCCAGCTCATTCATCAAAGACTCTTTTAATTTCAAACCCAACTTTAATCAACTGAATCATAAAGCCTTAATGGCCAGTTTCGATGTTATATCCCTCTTTACAGAAGTCCCAACCACTGAAGCCTGCAAGACAGCCTTAGAACTCTATATCCGAGACCCTAACCCATCAACAGACATTCTCAGCAACCAATTAGCAACCCCTATAGATTTCACCACGATGAAAACAAACTTCATGTTCAACAACCACAACTATATAAAAACAAATGGCCTAAGCATGGGCACTCCAGTATCACCAGTTCTAGCCAATGCTTGTATGACACAAATTGAAACAGAAGCAAATGACACATTATTACATTCACCACTATACTGGTACAGATATGTAGATGACACGGTTGCAGGATTCAAATTTACAGAACACATACTTAATTTTTTCAATCACATTAACTCTATACATCGCAACATTAATTTCATATGTGAACAGGAAGAAAGCAATTAAATATTATTTCTTAACCTCAAAATTACAAGAACCGACACACAATTTAAAACAGAAATCCACCGAAAAATCACCCATACTGGAAAAAATACCCATTACTTAAGACTCAGCACATAAAACAAAACAAAAACTCAACATACTAAGAAACCAAATAAACACAGCCATAAAATTATGCTCACCAGATAAAATTAATAACGAATACTTCATCAACATCAATAAATTTCCTCCACAAACACATTATGCGCACACACCTAATAAAGAAAAATTAACTAACAAAAGTAAATATAACTCACGATTTAAAAAATCACGAAACCATATACTGCTGTATACCATATATTCCCGACATTAGCAGAAAAATAACCAACATTTGGCAAAAACTAGTAACAAAATATGACATCCAGTCAATACCAAATTTATTCAAAAACCAGGCACAAAACTGAGGTCTATACTATGTAAAAACTACACTGACAAACACCACACCAACATTATTTATAAAATACATTGTGATAACTGCCACGACTTTTGTATTGGGGAAACAAGTAGAAAAATGGAAACCAGATTCACAGATCACAAAAAGTCACCTTCACACGTTTTCGAATACTGCAAATCAAATAAACACAACATAACCATAAAAAACACCCAAATATTAAATAAAGAAACAAACATAAACAAAGGCAAAATTAAAGAAGCCTTACTTATACAAGAACTCAAGCCCAAAATAAACCAATACAAAGGAACATTTTTATACCTATATTAATAAATATAATCTAACATCTAAGCACGCCCTCTACATTCCTACAATCAATCACACAACCGCCTTCAAACATGTAGTAAGCTATCGGTCAGTTACCTCTTTCTTTCTTTGTGAACCTGACGATGACCGAAGTAGGTCGAAACGTTATTCGCTCTTCTACATAGTGTTTTCTATTCATCCCAGCTGTTTTTACATATATATTTTTCTCTACAAGTTGGTTTTTCTCGTCTTCACGAATAATCTCTTTATCGCCCTCTAGTGGCTCAGTGGTAAGTCATAAGACTTAAAACGCTGAAAACCGAGTTTCGAAACCCCTAGTGGACACAGTAGTAGAAATAGCAGACATCGGTAAGTCTCTGAAGACCACAAATTAGACTAAAATAAAAGTGACTTTTTTGGCGTTTTCTTGTAAGGCTGCGTAGTTCTACTTGATACAAGCACAGGCTGTTGTAGTTTGAACAGGCGAGGATTGTTGTTGGCCATGTAACATGTAAGCTGTTGTGTTGAATATTTTCTAATTGTTACTCTGCTTTCTTTTTGTTTTAATTTTAGATTCTTGCCTTTCTTCACACAGTTTTTCCAAGCCTTGCTATTTTCTATTACTTCTTCTCAGTCGTCAGCAAAAAATTCGAAACGTGTACGACGTTTCGGATACCGGCCACGATATTTCTTATGTACACGTTTTTCACGATAAAGAACGTTTCAGTAAAAACAAAACCTGTATAAACGTTGTGTACTTCATAATGGTCGTAGCTGTTCTAAAACTGATCTCATTTGCTGTAAAAACCTGTAAACTGTAATAAAATATACTTTATCACTAAGTGAACCCGAAATGAAAAAAAAATTCAGTTTTCGTATCCCTTTTGCGAATGACCTGGTAGAGCAGATGGGACAATTAAGTGATTTTTTCTTTCCTGTTGCCAGCTCCCTCCCCATGTCTTTAGGGATTCTTCCATCCCTAATGCTTCTGTGTGTGTTCAAGTCACCTCACCCTTCTCTGACCCAATAATGAGAAGATAGACACAGTCCGGCGATCAATTGTGTAGATCTCGCTTATCGACTCCTGGTGGCTCAGCTTGAGGACATACAAAACTAAAAAAACTGAGGTTCCATACAAGTGAACAGAAATTATTTTGTCTTTAAGTTGTGACAAACTAACCAACACTGAATTTGTTGTCATAAATGAAGCAAGTTCCATCATAAAGAAGTTCTGGAACGTTGTAGTGCTCTCCTATTGCTTTTGAATAAATAAAGTTCATATTAGACAGACTTTACCTCGTCTCATTTACCATATTGTTTTGTCTTTATCAAACTGAACGTTGAACTTTTCCTAATAATGTAATGGAACACTGTAGATGACTTTACATATTTCAGTCTGAGTGAATGTATATTGTTATAGCAAAGCCACATCAGGCTATTTGCTCTACCCACCGACGGGAATCGAACCCCACATTTTAGAGATGTAAATCCGCTGTTCCACCAGGTGCACAGCCTAAATACAGTAGTCACTCAAACAGAAAACTTTTCAGCAACGATTCCTGTCCTTTCAGCTAGTGACTTGTAGCTACTGATACCTTAATCCCCATATCAACTGCGAGTTAAATGTTGGAACCACCTCCTTGCTGTGATAGTAACCATGTAGTTAGCCGTATTAAATGCTGACACAACCTGCTTGGTGTAATGGTAACCAGGTAGTCAGCCGTGTTAAGTGTTGGCACCACCTGCTTGGTGTGATGGTAACAAGTGTCTAAGTTAATAAATCTTTATACGTAAACTTTGTAGAAAATGTCATAATTTTTTATCATTATTTCATTTTGATAAAATATACGATAGTTTTAGATGAAGTATTTCCACTCCTATATAAGGAGTATAAAATGTATTCTTTGTTGTTTTTGTTTTTATTATTTTTTCATCATCAATCCACCTGGGCTAAGGTGTGCTCAAATAATTCGAAACTCCAACCCTCAAGTGACAAATACTGTCCGACGTTCCCCTTTAGTGCAAGACATGGGGAGAGGGTCAAATCCGAATGCTAAGCTATATATTTCATTCTTTGGAGGTTCCTAAGGGTACACGCCAAATTTAGAAAGAATCAGTTTAATAGTTCCAGTTGTAAGCGAATACAGAATTTGTCAAACGATGATATAGATGTATCTAATATAAGCAAATATTTTTTCATAGTTGTAAAATAACCAAGTGTGTTATTAGTATTTAGTACCAGAAAACAAAGCTGTATTAAGCAAACCTTGAAAGCGTAGTGGATTAACAAATCGTGTCACGTCTCGTACAAGTTCCATTGCAATGAGCCAGCAATACCTAGATTTATGATGACAGAGAAAGATGCGAAAAGCTATGGTACAAGTATTTTCTCTTTACCGTACACAATATAACCAAATCATTATTGTAAGTGTTGAGTTAACTCGAACAAGTTAAGAGAAGTAATGACCAAGTAAACCTTTCCATGAAATGTGAGATTTTTAGCTGTGAAGAGAAGCATTTGTCATAAAAGAATTGTTTGTTTGTTTTGGAATTTCGTGCAAAGCTACTTGAGGGCTATCTGCGCTAGCCGTTTCTAATTTAGCGGTGTAAGACTAGAGGGACGGCAGCTAGTCATCACTACTCACCGTCAACTCTTGGGCTACTCTTTTAGTGTGATTGACCGTAACTTTATAACGGCCCCACAGTTGAAAAGGAGAGCATGTTTGGTGTGACGGAGATTCAAGCCCGCGACCCTCAGATTACGAGTTGAGTGCCTGTCATAAAAGAAAAATAAAACATATATGACTATTTTAACTAATATGTTAACCCTCGAAAATTTTATTACTTATTATGTAGGCGATTATACAGTAGGTAAAACTAGAAGGGGAGTGTAATAGTGAAATTTGCATGATTTGTCATTTCGTATAAATAACCATAACTTAGTATTTCTTCTTCTATTATAAGTTTCAAACTGATAATTCTTATAACTGAGCAATAATAACCTAATGAGTAATAATTACTTATTTTCCTAAAATAAATGTGTATTTTTTTAGAGATACGTTCCCTGCAGGAAACTTCTGCGCACGAGATACGGTGCTTAATTTATGCTGGATCTTTCTGGACCAGAAAATCGAAAATATTATAATTACTTTCAGGATTTATTTTTTTAGCACAAAAACAGACTAAATATGTTTACAATCCGGTAAAAGAGAGAAAGAAAAATATGTAATGATATAATGTATTTAAAATGTTAGATACTGGAAAATCAAATTATATGGAAGAAGTGAATCCAGTTAGCCGCCATCTTTAACCGTGTCAAATTTTGATATACAAATGTTGTGTTTAAATCACCGGAAATTCGTGAGTTAAAATCTATAAAATTATATAGTTTTCGATAAACGACACTCTCGACAAACCAACATGCTCGCCCTTTCAGCTGTGGAGGCGTTATAATATGACGGTCAATCTCACTATATATTGGTAAAAGAGTAGCCCAAGAGTTGGCGGTGGGTGGTGATAACTAACTGCCTTTTCTTTAGTCTTACCCTGCTAAATTAAGAACGGCTAGCGCAGAGGCCCTCGTGTAGCTTTGCTCGGAATTCGAAAAACAAACAAAAAAACTAGTTCTTTCTCTCGCAATAAGAGTCGTAGAACTACAAGATATTCACGCGACTGGCCTAATGTCAACTACAGTTCTAACGTCAAAGATGCCTTTCAGTCTCCCACATACTAATTGGGATCGTACGTGAGTTCAACGAACAAAACAATATTCAATATGAACAAGCTGTTGTCTTCTTGAAACCTGAGCTTTGTTTTAGCTAGGATAAAACTATGTATTTTAACAGTACCATGTCGCCATAAAAGTTTCTATATGGCAAGGACAGTTTAAATAGTTTTACTGGAAATTGAAAAATAAGTCTCGAGACTTAAACCTACTTTAACGTATCTGCATTGTACTAACAGTTTATCATCAAAATCCTTATTGAATTATGACAAACCACTAAGGATGTTGTAATAACTTAACGAGTTTTTTTTTGTTTTTTTTTCATTTTTAACATTTCAATTGTCTTTAGCCAAACATTTTTCAGTCATGAATACGTAACGTTTGACTAGTCTTGGCTTCGAACTTAACGCTGATACTTAGCTGGTTTAATGTAAAAATACAACCATCTCTTTGTGCGTACTAACAGAAAACATTCATCGAGAGTTTGTTTTCTCTTCCGAACTCCATACCTGTACCTCGATTCATGTTAGTTTTAACGCAGTTTTCGCTACGCGTTTGTTAAGAAGTAATGTTTACCTGGATGTATAAATTAACTAAGTCCCATCAGCGACCATAACAAATTAAACCTTACACCAAACAACGCGTTCAAGTAAGAAATAATATGAACATTCTACACAGCATATGAACAGATGAACTGACCTAACCGCGCATGCACCAATGTAAACTAAGTGTTATGGTGAACGAAATACTTTATTTATTGTGAAGAGCAAAGCTATACAACGGGCTATCTGTGCTGTACTCACCACGAGTACTAAAACCAAATTATTAGCGTCACCAGCTGTCAGATTTATCACTGAGCTACTGGCAATACTGCTAATAAAAAATACTAAAATGTATTATTGGGTAACGTGTAGTATCTACGTGCTACGTATTATACATTATATACTAGGCATTGATACTTTGTGGGTAACGTATCGTACACGATACATTAGGTACTGGTATTCTGTGGGTTATGTATTATACACGATACACTAGGTACTGGTGCGAAGTACATCATGTATGATACGTAATCCACAAAGTGCCAGTGCTTAGTATATTATGCATGATATAAAATAAGAGAGTGCCGGTGTATCTACATGATATACTAGGCACTGGTACTCTATGGGTTTTGTATCGTGCAGAATACACATGGGCACTGACGCTTTATTTGTGAATCTCTTGATTTCAGAGACTGTTTCTGCTTCTGACCTTCGTGTACTAAACGATTTTTATGTTTTATTTCTAGTGTTTGTTTCTTTGAATAATTAGACAAAGTAATATCAATGTTTAACTAACATGGCAATTAGCCGTCAGAAGAACAAACGTCACTGGTGTTTTGAAACTAAAAGACACATTGTGTGCGCATGTATTAAATATACAGGTTTGAAGCCCTCATCGTCGAATCAGATGGAAGGCAGAAAGTCAACGCCACCCGTCTTCACACGGGCAACATACTAGAACAAACGAGGTCCTTACCTTTGAATAAGAAGCTAGCTCATTGGACAGTAGTTCTCGTCTTATTGTGTTAATGTCTCGCTCTTCCTCATTGACTGACTGACCAGTAAGCCTGCAGGCTTATTACGCTGTGGTGAGCAGAGCACAAATAGTCCATTATATAGTTTGCGCTTAATAACAAGCGAACCACGCCATAATCATATCAGTGTAAGGTGTTCATGCCAAGTTTTATTTCGCCGCTAGAGCGCCGCCAAATTATGATGTACTTTTTTATTTATTTCCTCTTGAAATTTCATCCAGATGAACAGAATGGACAACACTTGGAGGCTGAAGTGAGATCAAACAACTGTGAATAGACACAAATTAAAAATTAATCATAGTATTGCTTAAAGTCGGAATGTCACCTTGTCAGTCTTAGTGTAAAATTTGTTAAAGTATCCATTAACAATTATATTTTATACTTAGAATGATAGAAAAAATTAGAAAACACTACACAAACTGCCGTGGTAAACTCATTCCTTACGACTGCGCACTCCCGTACGATTTAAAAAAAATATATAATATTGGTGTAAATGAGAAGCAATTAACATATTTTTATTTGTTTGCAAAGGAAACAAAATAATCTAAAAACTGATTACGTATTACAATGAAGTTCGTTCACAAACAGGACAACTATCTGGAACCCCCCCCCCCCAAAAAAAAAAACATCGTGAGTTATCCTGTTAAGATAAAAATGACGCGATGGTTATATTACGTGACTGAAACTAAAGCTACAGAAAAATCGTTCATTAGGGGTTGGCTAACCACGTACTCTCGTTACTAGTGCCAAAATAAAAATACTCTCAACCCTATCTGTGCATTCCCTTGCCTTGGATTACTTCCTGCGTGTAATATTTTAAGGGGTCTGTGTTTACAGTTCTCAGAAAATAATTTACTTTTGTGTAAGAACTGTAATAGTTTCCAGAGGGCTTTTTTGGTTTTCTTTTTTCTCCTGATCGAATGAACAAGCGTCATGTCTTGCTGTCAGAACTGAATAATGTTTGTAGATATGTTTTGTTTATAACTTCATTACAAATAACAAAGAGAGCCTTTTTTTTTCACAGCAGATTAAAAATGAAAACGCATGCAATTAAAAGCTAAATGTTAAAATAGATATTAACATGCCTTGTCACGCATGTCTTGCCGTCAGGAGGATACAGTCCACACTATTTATAGTCTAACCCTACACGAAGGTTGTGGGTGAGTACGTGTGCGGGAGAAGAGGGGCGTAATTTAATAAAGAATAGATAATTTATTGGTGGTTGTAATCTATAAACCACTATTTAACAAAGTTCTGTTTGTATGTTTATGTCCACTTATAACTGGTACATTGCTGGATCGATTATAACCAAATCATAATGCTTCTCACGGCGGAGTGTCTTCCTTGTATTTTTCGAAGTATATTGCTTTAAGTACAGCATACGAAAACGTCATATCAATAGAAAGGGCCAGGCTGTCCAAAGCCGAGTGGTCAGTAAGCATGGTTGCGTACTACAAGGTCCGAGGTTTAAACGTCGATAGCTGTAGAGGTGACATAACTATAAAAGTTAAACTCTGATCGACAGGTCTACGTTAGGACAACAGTTCCTGAACCTCGGGGTCTCTGACCCAGCTATTTAGTTCATGTGTCACATAAAATACCACCTAGGTTGAAAATACTAAATATCAATACAAATGAGCATGCGTGGGTGTTTGAGAAACACGTGGCAAGGCGTGGCATAATTTATAACTTTTTTTTTCTTGAATTCCTTCCGGTATAGTGTTTCAGTTTATTTGTCTTAATTAAAGGAAGAGGAAGAAGTCCATGTCTGTACGAAGTGTCCAGTTTTTGGTTCAAGGACGTTTATTTCTTCTCTGACCATTTTATTACCTTATCTGTTTATTTTAATCATACATTATCAGTTTGCCCTACAGTGACCCTCAAAAACAGTGGTTTCCAAATTATACGAGAATGTCGCGAGAATTTCATGAAACAAAATTTAATTTAAAATATTTTTAAAAGTTATGCAAAAAGAAATATCTCATATGGCAACAGGGGGCGTCGTTAGTGAATAAAATTTGGGAATTAATAGTCTCAAAGTATAATAGTTTGAAAGCAGTACACAAAAAAGAAATCCGTGAACAAGAAATGTATGACTTTAGAGGAATTATGAAAATATATGCTTGAAACCACAGCTAATAAATTACAGGACAGATTTATTCACTTCTATATCAATTTATCTAGCTCGTGTAAAGGGGGCGTTAGGTTGTTGCACGTGGACTGGTACGTGATGAATATTTCTAACTGATCTATTGAAACGTGAGGAATGAGATGGAACTTTGTTCGACCTAGAACTTTCCTGAAATTAGCAGCCCAATAATTTAACACGACTGCGAAGGTTAAATTACATTTCTTGTATAGATAGATCTTATAAACGGGTTTAATTTCCTCTTTCTTTCTTTTACAGTAATTAACTTACTATTATAAAAGGAATAGATAAGTTCAATCAGAGTTTGGGACGTGTTGTTGAGGGAAGGGGTAAATTTTAAATTTAAAACTTTCCCTCTAACGAAAGATTTTTGAGATTCAGTTCATTGTTATATGAAACTGATACCTGAAAAAAAAGTACCAATTTAATGAACATTTGCGCGAATTTCATTTTGAACTAGTAGTTGTTATCGAGGGGACACTTCCACCACGGCATACTGCCCCTGAAATTCAGTACCATCTGGTTTGTTAACACCCACTCTTGAATCTGACAGGTTATCACAGGTGATAATTTCAAAGGTTTACGCATTTGTTTGATATGTTATATCTGTTAACTTCTCAGTTGATACAACTTAAATATTGCCTGATTTAAGTCCCACGCTAGTACAATGATAAGTCTTCGGATTTACAACGCTAAAATCAGGGATTCGATTCCCTTCGGTGGGCTCAGCAGATAGCCCAATGTGACTTTGCTATAAGAAACACACACACTCTTGACTTAAAATTATACTGGTGATGTGAAAGTGGTTTGCCTTCTTACGTAAGGCGAGATACATTCACAGCAATATTTATTGTGTGTGTGGGGGTAAGGTTACCATTTTTTAAAATTATAGACAGCACTCATACCTCAAATGTGAAGAGTTGCATTCAAAAGATGATAATTAGTCTGGGAAGTGTTCTCCCTGATATGAGGGAAATACATCCTGGAAACATCCAGAAAAAAATCCATCCCACTGAATGATGGGGTGCTAGTTTAGCGTAAGGCTTAACCTAGGTTTTTGTTATTTAAATAAGATTGGAGTTTTTATAAAAACAGTTCGATATACAATTGTAGCACATCATTGAGGAAAACACGTTAGCATGTTTAGAGTATGATTAAAAAAAAGCAAATTTTTAAATTTAGGGTACTTGTAGCCTTCAGTTTACAAGGCATTAGAGGATGAACGCATGAATTAAAAGACTTCGGTCTCAATACTTTCAGATTTATAAGCTCAACTGTTAATGACTCCGTGCGCTGTAATAACTGCGATTCAGAAACCTGTGTACCAGTCAGCATAGCTTAGTTTTGGAAACATAAACAGAAAGGGATCTGGAAACCTATGTATTAACCAGCATAGCTCAGTTTTGGTAAATATAAACAGGAACGAATCAGGAATTTTGCTATTTCAACTTCTGGATCAGCCACGTTTATGTTTGAAGTTAAACAAGTGAATTTCATACAGGACTAGCAGACGGACAATCTTGAAGTATTTTTATGACAAATGTTTCAGCAAGCAAAGCTACCTGGTTCGAGTCTCACTTACTTGTTTATAAAGAAATATTTGTCAAGATTCTCGAGCTGTGACAGTCGGTTTTTAAAAGTCTACAATTTATTCATTGCCATCATGGCTAGAATTGAGAACTGTTTCCAAGCGCGAAACTTCTTGGAAGGGGACACGTCACCGCATTATTCTTCATATTCTCTTAATGGATTAAAAACAGAGGCCGGACAGAATATTTCAGACCATACCTCACTCGAAAGCTTTTCATTTTACCAACTGAACACATAAAATTTCAATCTCGATTAGTTGGTTGTTAAGATCGGCAGAAAAAGTGACTTATACCAAACAAGTTGAAACTGACGGAAGCTGTTGAATGTCAGATTTATTAGACACCTTCGAAATAGATAGAAAAAATTGACTATATGAGAATTAAACCCGCAACTCTGTTGGACAGAGCAGCTCCCTCGGATTTTAGATCTCACATTGCTAGTTGACTTTGTTTGTTTGTTTTGTTTTTGAATTTCGCACAAAGCTACTCGAGGACTATCTGTGCTAGCCGTCCCTAATTTAGCAGTGTAAGACTAGAGGGAAGGCAGCTAGTCATCACCACCCACTGCCAACTCTTGGGCTACTCTTTTACCAACGAATAGTTAGATTGACCGTCACATTATAATGCCCCCACGACTGAAAAGGCGAGCATGTTTTGGCGCGACGGGGATGCGAACCCGCGACCCTCAGATTACGAGTCGCACGCCTTAACGCGCTTGGCCATGCCGGGCCACTAGTTGACTTTTAAAACCTCACAATCAGTTTGTTATAATTTGACTTTGTGTTGTCAGTTAATCATTTGGTTGCGGTTTTTACTTTTTCATGACATTTCTGAACAGTATTTCCACCCGAAACATTAATAACTTATTGTTTGTGCCGCTTTTGTAGATTTGCAACAAATTGCAATATTTTAATATTTTTTTTAATGATGTATACCGAACTAAGCTTTTATTTTTCTTGTTTAATTTTCTAGGAGGCGCTTCTCACTTGTTTCAAGAATTCGAGTAGAATCAGCACGACTGGTCTATTGTGTTTCCTAATGATATCGTTATTTGCGACGATGTTACTGATCTATTTCGTCACTTGACCAATCAATAGAAATAGTAGGTTCGTTTTTTGCAACGTTCAAAGGAAGTAAACTATTACAAACTTATAAAAAACGGTAAAGGAAGAAACTGTTATTTTCAATAAGACGTTTCTGAGAAAACTTATGCTATATAAAGTGAAAAACTGTTGCAACGTTTGTTTTAAAAAAATTAAACTTGTATATAACAAAAACAGTAATGAATTAGAACGTGAAAACGAAAGCATAACTCACAACCAAATTATACGTTTGACGTTGTAACCTAGAATCTACATTTTTATAAATATTTGAAGAATACGTGGTATTGCTGCTACTAATCTTCCTTGTTTGTTTTTCGCATAGCAGAGCCACAAAGGGCTATTGCTCAGCCCACCGAGGGGAATCAAACCCCTGATTTTAGCGTTAGTAAATCCGGAGACATACAGCTGTACTAGCGGGGAACACTACTAATCTACTCTTTTAAACTATTCAGTGGACAAGATACGTACGATTAGAAAAACAACTTTACTTTTGACTAGATCATATTCCTTTCGTGTAAAGCTATTCAAGTGCCGTCCCTAGTCACTTTATAAAACAAACCCAAGACCCCAAAGCGCGGAGCATGATTGTTATATATTATAATCATAATTTTTAAAACCAAAACAAAACACATTAATGTTAAACAAAACACGCCGCATTAAGGAAAGGTTCTGGGGTACAAGTTACAACGTGGGATTATAAAATGTATTGTAGGTTTTGGAGGTGACTGAAGAAGTAGGATCCACATTGCGGTAGGGATGCACCATCTGTCAGTCTTAACTTCCAATTCGCTTGTCTCACATAAGAAATAGACACAAATAGATTAGAAATTAGGAGAGCGAGATGTGCATGCTCAAGCCCACATCTATATCACCCTTCACTTCTTGCAGACAGCTGTGGGAAGGTGATTGCTCTCCAAAGTTAAAATAAGAATAAGTATCTTATGTGAGACTGCCGAATTGGAAGTTAAGACATAGACGGTGTATCCCTACCGCAATGTGGGTCCTACTTTCTAAGTAACCTTCTAAACTTAGGATACATCAACATAATCCCACGTTGTAGCTTGTACCCTACGATCGTTTTTTTTTTTAAATGTAGCGTATTTTGTTTAATTTTAACGCGTTTTGTTTTGACTTAAAATTATGGTTACAATATAATTGATCAGAGGTTGGGATTTACTGTTTTTAACGCAGTCCTTCCTCGTGATCTTGTTTACTTATTTACTCATTTCAATGTATTTCGTGTAAGGGAGCACGAACATCGAACTCACAGATCCACAGTAAGACATGAATATAAACAATAGATTTATAAAAGTGAATACAAAGTGGTCATTAATGTTTTATTTTTCGTGAAAGAAAGATACACTTCTATAACTCGTATCTCCCAGGTTGGAAACCAAGATTCGATACCTATGGTGGGCAGAGAACAGTAAAAATTCCACTGAGTAACTTTGTACTCAACTACAAACAAACTATAACTTGTTCCGTTTTAAAAGGTTGAGCAACATGGACATATTTTTTTCTAAGTATATGACATATGACATTTTAAAATGCAACATTATCTGTAATAAAGCATTACGGTAAAAACTTATAATTTTGTAATAGAACTGCACGACTTTGATATTTATATTTATCAGAACCGTAACAAGTAAAAGCACAGAAAGAAACCGACTAAACTGTGGACAAATCTCGAAACGTTATTGGATTTCCTAATGTTCTGGTTATGTCCGTCACGATTTTTAGTTTTCTCTCTTTATTTTTATTTTTATGTTTATAACGGGTTAAGTTATGTTTAAGAATTCAGACTTTGGTTCAAAAAATATTCTTTGATGATTTTCGAGGCTACGTCGCAGTTCATATTGTTATGTGTTTAGTAATTCTGGTATTGCAAAGAAAACAGAGACTATGCAAAGTGGTACGAATAAAAAAAGATATGTAACATTTATATGTTTTGTTGGACTTCGCACAACGCTACTTGAATGCTACCTGTACTAGTTGTTCCTAACTTTGAAATAATGTGCTCACGTGCGCTTTGTTAGAACAAAGCCATATTGGCTATCTGCTGTGTCCACCGAGGGGAATCAGACCTTTGATTTTAACGTTGCAAATTTGCAGACTCACCTCTTTCCCATCAAGGGACTTTGAAATAGTAGTCTGGAGGGAAGCATGTAGTTAGCATTACTAACTCTTGCAATACTCTTTTTCAGACTTAATAATGGGATTTGACCCTCACACTTATAACGCACACACGATACAGAAGTGCGGAGCGTGATTTTATTTTGACAGTAATTAAGTGTCCTCGGCTCCTAACTGCAGTCCACCATACTTGTTACAGTAATCTCATTAAAAATTCGCTATCGGCTCCACACTACAGTCCAACATAATTATTACAGGAACCTCATTGAAAATTTGCTGTCGGCTCCACACTACAGTCCAACATAATTATTACAGGTACCCAATTAAAGGTTCACTGCCTTTTCCGTTATTCGAATGACTTTTTGAGGGATCATCTTTGTCTTAGTAGCTCTCATGGGCACGTCTGTGGGCTTATAGCGCTAAAAACTGGGTTTTGATGCCCGTAATGAGCATAGCACACACAGCTCATTGTGGAACTCTGCGTTGAACAACAAACACAAACAGCGGCAAAATACGTTGGTGCCAAGCTTTGAGAACACGTTTCATGTTCCTTGTGTGTCCTTCAAATGTTATTTATATTTCCTTCAATTAACTGTGAAGGTCAAGACAACTAAAACATCGCATAAGCCAATGATTACTTCTGGTTAGTAATTAGCTATTATTACACACGTGATTATGATATGTTAGTAACAGTAAACTACTTCGATAATGTACAAAAAAAAAAAAGAAAGCACATTTCACACAGAACAAATAAACCTCTAAACACCGTATACAACTGTCTAGAAACTGTTTTGTCATGCAATCGCCACAGGTCCTCCTAGATTATACGCTTCTGGAGGTGACGGAGGTTATGTTTACACCCCTATGTGTGTTGGTTAGCAAGATTTCTCGGAAACGGCTCAATGGATTTAGACGAAAGTTGGAATACATTTGGACTATGACCCAACATAAACGTGATTAGTTTTTGGAAGGTCAAACGCCAAGTTAACAGTGAGGTAACGCAAATAAAAAAAAATCCTATCTGTTAGCACATTGATTTTTTTCACACTATTTTTGCTCTATAACTCAGTCAGAAATGATTAGGTCTGATGAAACTTAGTGGATATGTGCAGAATATTATTTCTCAATGTCCTAATAAGAATTATTCTCTTATAACGGCGGACACACAGACACATTTTTTTATTAATAATATGATCGACGCTGCGTGCCAGAGCTGTACGTTCTACTGAGTACTTCCTCAAGGTTTTATTCATTTTTATTCTTGCTTAAACGCATAGCTAGCTGTACAGAAGGCTTATCTGTGATATGTCCACGTCAGGGATCAAACCCTGAGTTTTAGCTATATCCTTCGAACTTTCATCTCTAACTTTATAAAATAGTTTCAACGAAAAATATTTACTAATTTTCACGTTAATGCCTAAACTGTCTCAACGTTTTTCGTAAAAGTAACTATTATTTAATTTGATTGATTAGCCCGGCATGCCCAGGTGGTTAAGGCACTCGACTCGTAATCTGAGTGTCGCGGGTTTGAATCCTAGTCACACTAAAGATGCTCGCCCTTTCAGCCGTGGGGGAGTTATAATGTGACAGTCAATCCTACTACTTGTTGGTAAAAAAGTAGCCAAAGAGTTGGCGGTGGGTGGTGATGACTAGTTGCCTTCCCTCTAGTCTTACATTGCTAAATAAGGACGGCTAGCGCAGATAGCCCTCCTGTAGTTTTGCGCGAAATTCCAAAATACAAACACACAAACCAATCAAATTTATGTGTGATTACTCACCTACCTAGATTAACTTTCTTGACGTCACAGATTTTCTAAAAGACGGAATTTTACACACTGACTTCTACTAAAAACCTACAGACGAACCACCACAATACCTTCCCTATAAAATTGTCACCCTTTTCATATTAAACGAAATATTACCTACAGTCAAGCTCTTGTAATAAAATCAACACGCTCAGATGAAACAGAAAACACACCAATGATCTGAAACAAACCATGTTACAAAGAAAATATATAGCTACCGAAATCGACAGACAGACTTAAAAAGCTAATAACACTCAGCAGAAAATATCTTAAATCAGAGTTATACTAAACTTTTAAGCAAAATTCCTCTTATTATTACATCAGTTTAAGCTCAGAAATATTTCATCTCCTGTAGCTTAACTATCATCTTAAACAGCTACTTCTTGTAGCTCTCGTTGTCTCCTTCCGAAAAAACAGAAGTGAATTACATCCAACCCAAAAATGGTTGTTTTCCATGATATAAAAACCTGTTGTCGAACCTGCAAGTTCATAAAAACCATCGACTCATTTTCTGACAACTAGAATCAAAGAGACTTTAAAATGTTCAAAGAAATCACTTGTGAAACAAAAAAACACCAATGTAAAAAGTGCAGTCACCGATACGTAGGTCATAATACATAAACAACTCTTAGAGAACGTTTCAACAATACCGAACACTTCAACCAAATCGATCATTCCATTAACGATGTTTTACTCTCATTGGTACTGAAACAAGATTCAAAATAAAACCTTACAGAGAAATAAAAGAAACTTATTGGATTGCTAATCTAGATACTGTTCAACCTTTTAGAATTAATCTAGAACCTGGAATCAGTGATCTTCGTTCAGTGGTTTATTCTTTTTCAGAAAAAAATAATTTTCATTCTTTGCTTTTTTCTTCATGTAATGTGAAAGCTGAATTTATTAAACATACTATTTGTTCAAGATAATTTTTACACCTGTTTTTACAAGCTGATTTGTATAATATATCTTTTTCAATCAGTCGCCAGGAGTTATCTTTATTTGACTTAAACACTTAAGTTTCGTTTCAAATGTACATGTATTTAAATAAAAGTAAAATATCCCTAACAGCTCTTTAAATACACTTGCGCCATCTCTACGTTTTACCGAAAATTAGACGCTTACAGCAGTAGATGAATATACATTTCCTTGAAAACCAGATGACCTTTATGATGTCACTAAAGCCCCTTTATATATATATATATATATACACCACCTTTCCTAGATTGTCTCTGAAGAAGAAAAACCCACCTTTCGAAAGCGCTCGTTTTATAGAGGTTTTATTCATTTTTACCAAGACTTCTTGAACTCACGTGTTTTTCTAACATCATGACCAACAAAGAGTGTCCATCAAGTAGTCAACTTTTTAATTAATTAACAGAGATGTCCACTTTTGTTCTCTGTGATGCGAAGATTGTGTAAGGGTGCTACCAGTGCGGTCAATCCCATTATTTGTTGGTAAAGAGTAGCCCAAGAGTCGGGGGGGGGGGTTGACCAGCTTCTTTCCCTCTAGTTTGTCACTTCTAAGTTAGGGACGATTGACACAAACAGACCTCGTGCAACTTTGCACGAAAGTAAACATACATCAGATTATAATGAAACCAAACGTTACTTTCAAATTTTAAAATGACTTCTCTCTCTCGATGAATTAAAAAACGACAATAAAAAAGCTAAGAAAAACATCTGAAAATGATAAGAGTTGGACAAACAGTTATCGGTTCAAAAGGATATTACATTGTTCAAAGTATATGTATGGAAAATTTTCTGCAGAATATTTTGGCGATTGACCAAAACATCCATGTTTTATTCCTTTGCAATAAAATAAATATTTCTTATATGCACACCCTCTAAGTGTTTGATCTTTTATACGTAAGCAAATATTTCCTGATAATATGTTGACGACAGGTCTGCGAATAAACAGGTACATTTATCATAATTCTTATTATTGAAAATAAAATGTACACACATTTTTGACACATAGGGCATTATACCTGTATTTCTTCGAATTGTCTTAAGCACGAAGCTACTCAATGACCTTTCTGTGTTATGCCTATTGCAGGTAGTTAAACCCGCTTTGTGATGTCATAAACCCTCAGATCTACCATTATGCTACCAGAGGATATTTTTATAAGGATGTTATTTTGACGTTTGGCCAGAAAAAAATATTTGTCTTCTATTTCTTGATGATAAAGTTTATAATATATAGTTATGTATATGATACTAACTTATATAAGTTATTAACCTCGAGTTTAACTCAACTGTTATAAGTGAAGGGTATTTACTGAATCGAGCAACAACTTACAATGTTAGATTAGAAGGAAAACAGCTAGTTAATACCCACCTTGTGATTGTAATTAAATTATGTTTATAAACAAACAAGAGACCCCCACACACACAATGGCTCAGTAGCCAGTCTGAAGGTTTATAAGAGTAAAAACCGGGCTTCAATATCCGTGGTGATCACAATGCAGATAACCCGTTGTGTAGCTTTGTGCTTAACTACATGCAAACAAAATTTATATATATAGTTACTTATTTGTTCAACTGTGTTTGTACAGCCAACCTGCCTACTAATGGACAATGGTAAAAACTAATATTAGATATATTCTACCATGTTACTTCTTCTTTTAACCATTAACGCGTGTTTTGACACCAAAAGCCTTTTTTGTGTTTTTAAAATTTAGTGCGTATATATTTTACTGAGTGATCTCCTGGAACAACGCGAAAATCAGGGGTTCGATTCCCATCGCTGATCACAGAAAGTAGCCCAATGTGGCTTTGCTATAAGAAAAAAACAAACATCAAGTGATTTTTTAAGATTTTTTGTAATTAAAGATATTTTTTATGCAAGTGAAATATGCCATAGTCCAAATTCATGAATTTATTTTTCAGTTTATTTCCTCATCGTTTCTTTATTTTTCCTTTTGTACATGCGGAGTTGTACGTCTTGGGTAATAATTTCTTTAGTATATGAAGATAAAAATAAACTCCCACACAAGGGCAGCACTGATTACTGAAGACAATTTTAAATTAATGTAATGAAGTAACTAAAATTAATACGTGAAATAAAATGGTACGTTTTTTATTATTATTATTTTACGCACAAAGACACGTAATAAACTATTTGTGCTCCATCCACCACGGGGAATCTTACTCCGGATTTTAGCGTAGTAGGTCCGTTAAATTACCGTTTATCCACTACGAACTAAATGGTACGTAAAAGCTACATCTTTCAGGAAGTTTGTTTGTGGAATTCTGCACAAAGCTGCAAGAATACTGTATAAACTACACGTTTCTAATTCAGTAATGAGTGACTAGAAGGAAGGCAGCTTGTCATCAATTGAATTTGGTTTGGTTTGTTTTGAATTTTGCGCAAGCCAACACGAAAGCTATCTGTGCTAGCTTATTTTGCAGTGTAAGACTAGAGGGAAGACAGCTAGTCATCTCCACCTACCGCCAAACCTTGGGCTACTATTTACCAACGAATAGTGGGACTGACCGTCACATTATAACGCCCCCACGGCTGAAAGGGCAAGCATGTTTGGAGATTCGAACCCACGACCCTCGGATTACGAGTCGAGTGCCTTATCCGCTTAGCCAAGCTGTCATCAGTTGAAATACCCTTTTAAGAACGAAAGCAGGACTGATCGCGACATTTTAGCGCCTTTAGAGCTGAAAAGGCTAAGATATTCCGTTGCGGGGTTCGAAGTCGGAACTCTCAGATTGCGAGACGAACGCCTAAATCACCATATCGTATATATATATATATAAATATATATCTTCTTCTTCAAGAAAAATAATTGATAGGTACTTTTTCCAATCTACATGTGCCTTTATTAATCATAATATTTTTACTCAGTACAGCTATTTAGAATGTGTTTAAGATATTTACCCAACATACTTCTGTTTGTACAGAATGTATACATAATCCCAGATTAAGGCATGGGCTTAACAATCTGAAGCCCAGGGCTTAACACTAATTAAGGGGCCTCAATCTATGACTACAAATGTATTGCACGTAGATATTCTGTCTCGAAGGGTCCTCTATAAATTGAAAATCTGAGGAAACTCAGGTTTCGATATCCGCCGTGGATAGATCATAATTAGCTCATCTTAAAACTTTGCGCTAAAAACTAAACAAATTACTACAATACGTGTGCAGAAATTCATTGGGATTTTAAAGAGTTTCTCTGGTATTTACCTTCGATGGCTCAATGATACGAGAAAGAGCTCATGATGCGGGTTAAAATCTCGTATGTCTGAAAATTAACACAGAGTGCCATCTATGGGAAGCAATAGGTATCGTTACTCGATAAAATACGGTATCTACTCAGCAGAATTAATATTCAGTGATGTCGAGAAACCCACTTGTTGAGAATTTTATATGCAAAAACGGCTCGTTTGAGTTAAGAAAATATTTTACATAGAAGAGCGAACAACGTTTCGACCTTCTTCGGTCATCGTCAGGTTCACAAAAAAGAGGTAACTGACCGGAAGCAATAAAACAATACTTCATCAACATCAATAAGTTTCCTCCACAAACCGTAGAAAACATTATACGCACACACCTAGACAGAAAGCAAAATCAACCAACTAAAGTAAATATATCTCACGAATAAAAAATCACGAAACAATGTACTGCTGTACACCATACATTCCTGACATCAGCAAACAAATAACCAACATTTGGCAAAAACTAGTAACAAAATATGACATTCCAGTTAATACCAAATTTATTCAAAAACCAGGCACAAAACTGAGGTCTATACTATGTAAGAACTATACTGACAAACACCACACCAACATTATTTATAAAATACAATGTGATAACTGCCACGACTTCTATATTGGAGAAACAAGTAGAAAAATGGAAACCAGATTCAAAGAACATAAAAAGTCACCTTCACACGTTTTCGAACACTGTAAGTCAAATAAACACAACATAAACATAGAAAACACTCAAATACTAAATAAAGAAACAAACATAAACAAACGCAAAATTAAAGAAGCCTTACTTATACAACTTAAACCCAAAATTTTAAACATTTTAAACTTACCGCTGTTAAAATAAAAGGACGTCGTAGAGAGCTGCATAAAAATGTCCTTTTCAGGTCGACTGTCATTAGATGAACTATATAATATAGTTTACAAATACATTTACAGCGCTTTCTACATCCACCGCCTTTCAGGCTGTTATAAGAAAAATAATTTATTTTTTTCTAAAATTTTCGTTCACAATTTAATTTTAATACAAAATATTTTAGGCATTTATCGCACGAGCTTGTGTAGCAAACTTGTCACATTGAAAATAATATAGACTATTACTCTTAAATAGTATATACTTTAAAAATACTTTTTGTTGTAATCTTATAGACATGTAGAATAATACATGGAATTTTCACTACATTAAAATATGTTTAGTTGCAAGCTTTCGGCTCTCATACCGGAGTCTGGCCCGAAACGGCAAGAAGATTAGGGCACTTGACTCGCAAGTGGTCGTGTGTTCGAATCCCTTTCACACCAAACATGCTTTCCTTTTCGGCCGTGACGGTCAATCCCACTATTCGTTGGTAAAAGAATTGCCCAAGGATTGGCGATGAGCGGTGATGACTAGCTGCTTTCTTTTTAGTCTTTCACTGCTAAATTGTGGACGGCTAGTGCGGATATCCCTCCCAGAGGTAAAAAAACTGATTCCAACTGTGCCAAAGTAAATCTCTGTGAATCGAAACTCAAGTTGGACGTATTGCTATGTTCAAAATTTCCCAAACTTTGATTTTAGGTGTTGATATAATATAACGAGGCCTAATAAATATATGAAGTAGGTCTCACATGGCCAGGTAATTCGGACGCTCGACTCACAATCTGAGGATCATGGATTCGAATTCCAGTCTCACCAAACATCCTCGCCCTGTCAGCTGTTGGGCTTTATAACGTGAGGGTCAATTTCATTACGCATTGGTAAAAGAGTAGCCCAAGAGTTGGCGGTGGGTGGTGATGACTAGCTACCTTCCCTCTAGTCTTATACTGTTAAATTAGGGACGACTAATGCAAATAGCCCTCTAATAGTCCTAAATTTAAACTGAGTGCTATGGTTGACTAGCTGCCTTGTCTCTCTTACTTCTAGGACCTTATAGCGCAAATTACTCTTCTGCAGCTTTGCGCAATTATGAGAAAATGAACAAATTTCCATTTTTCCCAACATCCTCTGCAATTTCGCTTTCGACGTCTACGTTGGAAGACAGTTGTGTTGGAAGTTTTTAAATTATCAAAATGAATATTACGAGAAATCGTGTATTACAAGAACGATCTAGTAATTATATGAATCCATAGGAAATAAAACTTAAAAAAGAATCGAGATTAGTATGAATTGGAAAGTTTAAAACTAAAATGTCCGTTGAACAAAATCAAAAGAAACAAAAAAGACATACCCAAAGATCAGTCTCAACTTGTTGGCTTGGTAGTGACCCATCATGTTCTGGTGGTTAGAGCATTCTACTCCTAATTTGCGAGAAGCGGGTTTAAATCCCAGCACACATGCTCGTCCTTGTAGCTGTGAGGTCGTTATAATGTGAGGGTTAGTTCCCTTATTCGTTTATAAAAAGAGTAGCTTAAGAGTTGGCTGTGATGACGAGCTCTCTTCCTTCTAGGCTTTCATTATTAAATTAGAAACAGCCGGCGCCGATATCCCACACGTCGTTTTTCACGAAATTTAAAACAAACCACAATTACGATGTTAGTTACTTTTTTGTTTAATGTCTGCTATGGTCAGGTGGTTACGACGCTCGACTCACAGTCTTTGAGTCGCGCATTCGAATCCTCTACTTTCAGCCGTGAGGTCGTTATAACACTCTTTCGTAAAAGAGTAGTCTTAGAATTGGAGGGAGCGGTAATCACTAGCTGCTTTTCTTCCAGTATTTCACTTCTTAATCAGGGACGGCTGGTGCAAATATCTCTCGTGTATCATTGAGTGAAATTAGAAATAAACCAAACGAATCATCGTTTAGTGACTTGGCAGTTTCTGGTCAAAGTAACAGGTATTATTCGTAACCGTGATTCAAAATAACATTACCATGTCAAAGATTCGACTGAACCAAAAGAAACATTTTCCAGCTTCTCAGAACAACCGATCTGTCATTTTATTAAAGTTCCCGTTAGTTAAGTTTCGTGCATCATGAGTAAAAACCAAACTTTGTGTGTAGATAACGTACGATTTTTATACAGAATTATGAAATTCCTCAGTATCTTAAAACGTTTATATATGAAAAGTTTCCTGCAAGATGATATTGCTTGTAGTAACGTAATGTTAGGGTTAAGTTTTGATCATAACTTATTAAAAGTAACAAAGATGACACTTGATGATGATATAAATCATTTACTAACTGATGGGCAAATTCTAAAATCCGAGTTGAAAAAAAAAAGAGAGATAATTGCACTCAAAGCTCAAAATGTTTTCGTGTTATCCAAAATATTTCTTGTTTACAGTTCGATAATATATGTATGCGTTACCTAAACTAAAATGTTATTATGTACGATTAGACAATCAAAGTGTGCAGTTCAAATCAGGTATGAAATGAAGGGTCGCCATATCCTTATTCGTCACCATCCAACATAACATCTAATTATCAAACTGGTTATTTAATATGGCTACTGTGTTTACTGTAGTTAATTAGGACTTCAGAGAACCACTGACTGAAGCAGCAATATGCGTAATGTCAGAGAGCTTTTAGCTACTAATAAAACTTCATTTTAAATAAAACGCTCTCTATAAGGGGCGTGATTACAATTTCATCGATCCACAGATGAACAACCAAGAAACCTACATTATAGAAACAATCTACGTATGAATTATGGAGAGAAGCGCCCCCTCGCGACCTCACAGGACTACATCACTGGTTGCAATACAATAATATACAGAAAAACTAATTTAAATACAGTTCCCCTTCAGATGTGCGTTTTAAAATCGAATATTATTATTTTGCCCACGACAACGTAGTTTAGAGAATAGTCGATTAAAAACGTGTCTTATTTCAGAAAAGACGAAAAATTAAAATTTATCTGTAATATAAATTATTTGTATTGTTGTAAACCACGAGATATTTTAAAAAATCAATCTCGCTCTCTCTTTGTTCTTTCTACGACTAGTCTAATGGGGTAACTGACTTCAAAAGCGAGCGGACAATTTCTGTAGTTGAGGCTTTTTTTGTCGGTCGAAGGAAAGTTTATGGACTCACCACGCTAAATTTCGAGACTCGATTTGTCGCATAGGATAAAGAGCAAATAGCATATGCCGCCATATAGTGTAGCTTTGCGGTAAAAACAACAACAGTAACCTTAGATAGAGTACATTAGTAAATTATTGAGAAATATAAATTTTTACTACTGCCGTAATACGAGGGAGACATTTCCCCGTCGTTTAAAAAGATTAAGAAAATACTTATTAAATTATTAGGGAAAGAAAAGTTTAAAGCGGCACTCTTAAGGGGCCCCGGCACGGTCAGGTGGTTAAGGCGCTCGACTTGTAATCTGACGGTCGCGGGTTCGAATCCCAGTCACACCAAACATGAACATCCTCTCAGCCGTGGTGGCGTTATATGTGCGGTCAGTCCCACTATTCGTTGGTAAAAAGAGTAGCTCAAGAGTTGGCGGTATGGAAAAAGTTTGTAATTGTAATAAAAGCGGACTCAAACATAATATTATTATCGCCAAAGGACAAATGTCACTACAGTTCGACATTGAAATGATGACTTCTCTGTTCTTGTAAAGAACAGTTTTTATTTCATATCGAAAAAAGAACATTTCAGTCACCATACGTTCAAATCTTAGGCTGCTTAAATAAACGTGTCAGGTTTGACACCTTTTGATTTATAAGGCTTAGCTTTATTTTGAGTTATATTTAGTGTGAATTTCCCTACTCGAATTATATCTGTTTTAATAAACACGTGCCAAAGCCTTAACGCACAAAACGCTATGAAATAATTTTCACCTCATTTGGCGTCTTTTGTTTTGATTCAGATTTCACGTATTTCTGTTAACACATATTACAGTTAGTATACACACACACATAATAAAATGTAATATAGGTGGATAATCCGTTGTCAACTATATTGTTAATATATTTCATTATAGAAAGAACAAAGACAGATATTCTGGAGAGAAGACGTTTTCTCTTTCTAAACTTAGTTAATTGGGGTGTTAATACAGTGTGTAATTTGTCCCTAAATTATTTACATTATAAAACAAACAAACCAATATACTGAAGAGAAGACGTTTCTGATTTGTTTTTTATAACATAGATAATTGGAGCTGTTAATACGGAGTGTGCTTCTCCACCAACTTCTTTATGACTTATTTGGAAGTTACATTATAGTCTATCTTCACACTGCACTTTTTGCTGTGGATATCGTCTCGTAACGTACAACGTTTTGTAATCTTTTCACTAAGTCATGGGTTTATGAATGGGTCAATATTTATTGATATAACACTTCATTGACCGCTCAATATTCAAGCGATGACCAACCAGTTTCACACCTAGCCCGACTAGATCGTTATTATCCATGTTAGCTAGTTTTGCGCCGTTTATTCCTGCTTTCAAGAAAACTGACTTGTACTGGGATAGAAAAAGACTGTCCAGCCAGTGTGAAACGTCTGTGGTTGACCAGTTCTGCAGTGGTTTCCGGCGGAATTCTCTTTCTTCCGATTTCTGGAGAGGACGTCCGCCGGATACTGCAGCGGAACGAGTTGTGTCCGCACTCAAGCTAGAAGTAAATCGGGGGTGGTCCTGTCCGAGGAGTTGCTGTGCACGCGCAGGAATAAGCTTTTTTAATTTTGCCTCATCTACTACAGAATGATCATGCACTCTGTCGGTAGCAAACTGTACCAAAACGTTGCTGTTTGAATTTGGATGACTAGATGAACTAGTAGATCGTTGCGATGTACCTTTCTTACTCGTTTCGATCCCTAATCTAAAGATCCCGTCACTAAATTCTGGAGGTGGGGAAATCATTGTCGCTAGGTGATCATCTGTTGGTGTTACAACACCGCACTCTGGTGGTGGGGGCAGAGACTGCAAAAGACCCACAGAACTCGAGCCAGCGTTCACGCTTTTACTTTGTGACGTGGGTGAGTAACTGTTTATCAGTACGTTTGTCTTTTGTTTCTTCAGTCCAGTATTTCCAACAGACTTTTGTTTCTTCAGTTCAGTACTTCCAACAGACTTTTCGAATGGAAGTTGCTGATACCGTCCTTCACTATGTGATCCTTCAGTTTCAGTTCCACAACTAATATACCCATTCGTATTGACGATATGATATTCCATTGAATTCATGTCAGTAAGCTCTGACTTCTTTACCACATCTTTTGGAGAGATTTCATTTTCGTCCCAATCTTCTTGTGTCAGATTACTTGGGTAAGAACGGGAAGGTCGAATCATCCTGTTTGTATAGACACTGTCCTGTTCATCACTCTCAAAATGAGAACTCTTGGGGTTTGGAAGAGTTGATGATCGATTGATGGGTTCATGAAGCAAAGTTTTAGCTTTGCTGGGTTTAGATTCGAAAATCGAGTTAACACTTTTCCCGCTAATACCTTCCTTCGTGTCATGCTGATGGAGTCTTATGTAAGGACATGAGATTGGCTCATAATTCGACTGACCCCCATTCGAGGGATGACTTAACTTGGATTTTTGAAGGGTATAATAATTATCAGAAGAAGACTGTAAGCTCCTGTAATTACGCAATATCTTTGCTTGGTTCGAACTCTGAGAATATCTTTGAAGGTCAAATGAATAGCTTTCGAATGGATATTTAGATCGGTTTGGACCAGCCTGGGACACCATGATTTGTCTAAGTTTTTCCACTTCCGAATGAAGTTGCCAGGGTCTACAGTTCAATGAATTTTCTTCAGTCTTCCCGAAAGTAGAAAGTCTTCCAGTTATATTTAAGGATGAAGAGAGCTCTTCGTCCTCGCTGCTGTCACACTCTAGTCCTTTAGAAAAGTGACTTTTGGATTTCTGATGTAAAACTGGGTAGCGAGCAGGACTACTAAAACTACTCTGGTTACTTAAAACGTTTTTTACTCTGGGATGTCTAGATCCTCCGCCCACTGGTGTCCTTTTTTGAGAGCAAATTAAACTACCATAAAAACCACTCGTATCGCCACTGCTTTCAGATTCTGAAGATGTCTGGTGTCTCATACCTCTAGGTGGCACTGACTGAGGGCGAGTGACTATCCTGGGGAAAGGATGCTGCAGTATTTTGTTTTGATTAAATGGCTTGTAACTAACATTCATCAGTGACTCGGGCGCCACATGAAGTTTAGCACTGTCTCCTGGTAGTGACATGGGAGAGACGTACAGGTTGACACTGTCTCTTTGCAGTGGTTCGAGCGAGGCATAAAATTTGGCATTGTCTCTTTGCAGTGACTCGGGCGAGACATAAAGTTTGGCATTGTCTCCTGGTCTAAAACTTGACATCACCGAAGTCTCGCGGTTCCTGAATACTTCTATATTAGCATACTCGCCCTGGGAGTTGGAAATGTCAACCCGGACCACCTGTCCTTTAGGAGGAGCTGGAGGAGGTTGATTAGGGGGTTGTCTGGATTTATGTAATAGGGGTGTTGCTTCGTTTCTGGTGATTATCGATTGTGGCCAGACTTTTTCTTCGTGGAAATAGCCCTGTCCATTAGTTGCGTTAATTGATTGTGTCCAGACTTTTCCTTCGTGGAAATAGCCCTGTCCATTAGTTGCGTCCATCCATTGTGGCCAGACTTTTTGTTCGTGGAAATAACCCTGTTTGTTAGTTGCGTCAATTGATTGTGGCCAGACTTTTTGTTCGTGGAAATAGCCCTGTCCATTAGTTGCGTCCATCGATTGTGGCCAGACTTTTTGTTCGTGGAAATAACCCTGTTTGTTAGTTGCGTCAATTGATTGTGGCCAGACTTTTTGTTCGTGGAAATAGCCCTGTCCATTAGTTGCGTCCATCGATTGTGGCCAGACTTTTTGTTCGTGGAAATAACCCTGTTTGTTAGTTGCGTCCATTGATTGTGGCCAGACTTTTTGTTCGTGGAAATAGCCCTGTCCATTAGTTGCGTCCATCGATTGTGGCCAGACTTTTTGTTCGTGGAAATAACCCTGTTTGATAGTTGCGTCCATTGATTGTGGCCAGACTTTTTGTTCGTGGAAATAGCCCTGTCCATTAGTTGCGTCCATCGATTGTGGCCAGACTTTTTGTTCGTGGAAATAGCCCTGTTCATTAGTTGCGTCCATCGATTGTGGCAAGTATTTCTTTTTATTAAAACATATTTCCCCAGATTTTAGTTCGATAGAGTCTACACGAGTAGCCTGTTTGTCAAGATTATTATCCTTCGCATTTATCAAAATCGAATTTGACCGCAGTGTCCTTGGACTAACAGGATTATCTTCGTCACTGTTTTGGCTCAAAGGTTGTGGCGGACACCCGTCACTGTCGTTGTTAAGTAAATCGACATTTTTACAGCTATATGGAGGACAAGTCCAAGAACTAACTTGACCTTTGGTACTTAACGAGTAAAGGTTTTCATAACTTTGACTTCGTTTATATAAAAAAAATATTTTATCCCGAACTTGGCGCTTGAATGTCTTTGTCAGTTCTGGCCAACTACGAGACTTTTTGCCAAGCAGAAGAAGGCGATTTGGATGAAGCATTGTTTCTAATTCGTTAGTTATTTCAGAATTTACAGTTTCTTCAGGGGAAGTTTTGATACTAGAATTTGATTCTTGTTTGAGTCCAAGAATTTTTTGCTCAGTTGATGGCTGAATTTCACCATCCTTCCCTAACACAACTAAATTATTTTTCGCCGACTTTGCTTCAAAATACAAATTTTGAAGAGGATCCTCCAGAGAATCTAAAAGGAAAAACAAAACAAAACGATTTAGAGACTTTAATAATATTGAGAAATAATGTGAAGACAAATAAACATGCAGCCATCTTAGTTAAATAGCATAAAAAGAAAAACGAAATACAGTCTACTAGATTTCAATATAAACCATCCTATATTGATCAGACAGACGACAGAGTTCATTCGGATCCAAAGTTTTCTCTACCTGAATGACTATAATATACTTAGACTTCCCTCTACGACTAACTATTGCTGATCTACACCACTAGATAGCAGCAGTGTGCAAACATGCTATACCGTCACTAGTCTATAATACACTTTCCTGCGCAGAGTAATTTTCGTTTTGCAACTTTTTGTAACTGATTCATCCGATTAAAAACTCCTGTTTTACAACCGTGCTCTCCAATTAACAAACTACAAGTTATTTTATCATAGCGTTTTTATGACCTTTGCCTCCAAAACAAATAAAATGTTTTCATGAATCTCGTACCTTCCTGACCAAACGCAATGTCCAACATACTTTGCATGTTGAAAAAGAAAAACAAAAGCTCTCTCATGACATAAATAAAACAGGTTTTTAATAAATCAGTGATGGCCAAGCGCGTAAGGCGTGTGACTCGTAATCCGAGGGTCGCGGGTTCGCGCCCGTGTCGCGCTAAACATGCTCGGCTTCCCAGCTGTGAAAGTGTATAATGTGACGGTCAATCCCACTTTTCGTTGGTAAAAGAGCAGCCCAAGAGTTGGCGGTGGATGGTGATGACTAGCTGCCTTCCCTCTAGTCTTACACTGCTAAATTAGGGACGGCTAGCACAGATAGCCCTCGAGTAGCTTTGTGCGAAATTCCAAAACAAACAAACAAAAATAAATCAGTGATTCGTAATGATAATTTGTTTATATTTTAATTATTATTGTACTTCATTCTATTACAGATACGTTTAGTAATAATTTATATATTTTTCTTACTTCCAATTTTCTGTGTATATATCTCAAGTAATTGCATTTAATTAATATTTCTTTGTTATCCAGATAAGTACAGCCATTATCATGAAATGTCTTGAAAGTTTGATGTATTTTTATATATATCCTCCTCTTTGAGGGTGGATTAATAAAGAGTCCCAGCTCAGCTAGGTGGTTAAGACACTCAACTCGTAATCCGAGGGTGGCGAGTTTGAATCCCCGTCGCACCAAACATGCTCGCTCTTTCAGCCGTGAGGGCATTATAATGGGGCATTCAATCCCACTATTTGTTGGTAAAAGAGTAGCCCAAGAGTTGGCGGTTGGTGGTGATAACTAGCTGCCTTTCCTCTCGTCTTACACTGCTAAATTAGGGAAGGCGAGCGCAGATAGTCCTCGTGTAGCTTTGCGCGAAATAAAAAAATAATAATAATAAAAAACAACCATATAATGACTACATATTACCTCGTGGAATAAAAACACGTTGCGCAAAAGTTAAATGATTATTTGTAATCTTATACAATTCTTACCTTGTGATTAACATGTTTTGTTTTTATGGAAATGGTTGGTTGGTACTTAACAGGTAGGAAGTTAAACATGTGCAATCGATGCAAGAATTTATATAATAAAAGCCAAAGGGGCGGTAGCAGTAGTTCTGAACTATTCAATTAATTGAAATTAATAAAAATTATCTTGTTTTTTTCATTATCTTAAACCCCATCTCAAGGCGTAAACTGTTACTCTCAATGCTTTTAAAGACAATTTCATCTATGAATACACCAGAAGTATTGAGGCACAAAAATAAAACTAAAAACAAGCAATGTCTTACCAATATCTGCTAGTCCTGTTACCATAGATCTTGCTCGTGCCCTGCCAAATGATAAGGTGGTCCCTGGGTCTCGTTTAGGTGGCGTTGGTGCTAGCATTAAATGTCGAAGGTAACAAAACAGAAGTTGACTTTTCATTTTGATTTCTTAAGATTTATAAAACTAGAAACATTTTGAAACACTGTTGAGTGAAGACGAATAAAATAAAAACTTTCATTGAAAAACAATGAACTAAGAAATTGAAAAATGAAGGAGTGGAAAAACTTGAAAATGTAAACAGAAACTGACACGAGAGCAAGCAAATAAACTTGTGTTTCTACGCATGCGTATTACGTTCTTAATACCATGCAATATACAATTCGTTTCGATTTCAGTGTTAATTTTTATAAACGTATCATCACCTTTTCGATCAGGTAACCTCTTTAACCATTGGTGAATCAATTTTTGATCTCGGGTTAAAAGTGGCGTTTTAGACAACAACAAAGACAAATAATTCGACTAATACATTTTGCATCGTTATTGTCTTAAATGAACATGAATAAAAATAAAATCACTCAGAAACAGTACAGTTAATGTTAGATCAGCGTAATCTACCGGTTTAGAGTGATACTAAGAAATCAACCTGGTAATTAGCATAGCTAATCAAATATACTTTTTATCACATTCTTAATCAGGTATTACAATTTTATTATATGAAATGGATTCCTTCGCTGTTAACGTTTTCGGTCGTAATACTAATAATAAATCACGAAGAAGGGACATCTTAGGAAATGTTGTTTACCCTAAAAACAATACATTAAGCTAAAAATGAAAAATTATCTCAATAATAAATGCGTATCATAAAAAAATAAAATTAGTTATATTAAATATCCCAACTCATACTGTTAATGAGAAAAATAACACAATGTAAATATCTAAAAATCTAATACAAAACTATAATGTAAAGCCACAGCATCCTTTAGATTTAACAGGGGTTGCCAACCTTTTGGCATTCGCGACCCCTTACCTAAAAGTTTGAAACCCATGTGACCCCCTACTTAGGGCTTACTATCAGCAGTTTAATTTTTCTTTTATTTTCTGTAAAGGAGAGGGAAAGAAGCATCTAAAAAAGTTTTAAAATTCTGTAATTATTTATTAGCAAATTAAATCACATTAGTCCAACCTGAATTCACAAAAAGAACATACATTTCTTAAAATAATATTAACATAGGTTTGAACAGCTATCCAAACCAGCTAGTGAGATGCCTGATGTTGCATTTCAGCAGCAAGCTTTGAAACTCGTGGCCGAGTGTTTGTTAGAGCCAGTCTCATGTCATCTCCAACATCCAATCTGTTCCTATTCTTTGTTTCTATACTGACAAGAGTGGAAAATCCTGCCTCACACAAGTAGGTAGAAGCAAATGGAACAAGGACACGTAAAGCTATCATGCTGACTTTGGAGTATGACTGATACATAGTGCACCGGAACTGAGTCACGGATTTCACCTTGAAGAGATCACGAGCTGAAGAGTCGTTCCTTCGATCCAGAAATTCATCTTGGATATCATCTGGGATGCTGGATACATCAAGTTCAGTACAAAATGGGTTCCTTACTAGGGCCTCCTGTTCCTGTGATAGCTCAGGGAAATAACGCTAGACTTTCTTTTCCAGAGACTAAAGATGTTCGGTAATCTCATCCTTGAGGAAATTATCCAGTTGGATCTGAGACTCATCCGTCACTCCACAAAGTTTTTCAAACATAGCGATGTTTCCAAGATTGGTTTTCCGACGCAAGTTCTGCAGCTTGGAAACAAAGGCCCGAAAACTATCTTGAAAAAGGAGAACATGTGTTTCCCTTCCTTGAGGCTTCAAATTGAGCTTGTTCAGCTGGTCAAAAATGTCGGCTAGGTACGCAACCCTTTTATTCCATGCTTATTCCATTGAAGATCTTCGTCTTGAAAAAAGGTTGAAACTTTTTCCAAGACCTCATCAGCTTTTGTTGTGGTTTCAAGTACACTGCAGAATAAGAATTCGTCTTTGATGTCACCTGAATTAATATATCTCACGAAGACAAGCAACTGAGAACATGAACTTACATCTGTTGACTCGTCGAGCTGAAAGGAGAGCAAAGGGGAACCCTTGATTTCAGTCAAAACCTGTTCCTTCACATCCATAGACATTTTAGAAATGCGTCTCTGTATAGTATTATTTGATAGGGATACTTGCTGCATCTTCTTTGCCCTAGCTTCTCCAAGAATAAGATTTACTGCTTTCATCATGCAGGGTTTAAAAAGTGTTTCTCCAATCGTGTGAGGCTTATTTTGTTTAGCAATTTAGAATGCAATCTCATATGAAGCTTCCACTACGGCTGCACTCTGCTGCTGAAACGACCCATTTCTATCGATTCTTTGGCTTTTAAGACACCGTTCATGCCATTTGAAGAAATCCAAACCCTTCTTTGCGTGTTCTGGATGTTTCGTCTCGAGATGACGCTTGAGTTTTGATGGTTTCATTGACTCTGCACTCAGGACAGCATGGCACAAAACACACTGTGGTTTGTCGATGCCGTCGTTGGAGAGCACAGTGGTGAAGCCAATGTTATGGTAGCATTCTGAGTATCTGCGGCGTTTAGCCATGGACACAACTCACCTCTACTGCTTACTTATCTCCTTGTTAAAAAGAAATAAAAATGTTGAATAATGAACGCTTTGGCAACTGTAGATCTTACACTGACTACTTGTGGGGGTGCAGGTAGAGTAATGATGGGGTAAGTATTGGGAGGGAAGACAGTGTAGCCAGTCGCGCGATTCGTCATCCACCAATTAGCAAAGGACATGCGACTCACGTGTCGACAGCGAGCACACACACACACACTTAATCACAGCTAAACAGACACACAAGAATACGTATATGCGCGATCTCTAGTACACACATACATACAGTTGCAGACACATACACATTCATCCACAGGCACGCATACATACACCCATGACATTGAACTAACGTAGCACACGTTTTGCTTTGCACCGAAACAAAAAAATGTAATTGATGAAATAAAATTAATGTTATCCCAAGCTACTTGTAACAAGGCTACGCGACTCCCCTGCCAAGGTTTCGCGACCCCCAGGGGGTTGCGACCCACCGATTGGGAACCCCTGCTTTAGAAAGGTCGCAAGAAGCGGTATAGTCTGAGCATTTTTTTCTTAGCTCGTGTAGTTTCATCTTACGTATTAAAACTTGCCTGTTTTAATTAATTGCATTGTGTTGTATGTGCGCAGTACTTTTAGGTAAAATGGTTCAAGTTTCAAACTCGTAACAAACATTTTCTTGGGGACATTACCCCTAGAAATGGCGTACTTTGCATACATAGCTGTGGTAATGGTCTGACCAATAAAAATCGTTTCCTACGGCAATAGTTAGATTAATCTCAAGTTACAATATATATATATAGAGAGAGGGAGCGGCGTAAATCATTTAACCTTTTTTGACTGACATTCTACGTGGGACTGTTGCGCTCTCCCGTTGGTTGAAGGACCGTCTTGTTTCAGGAGCATTGTTGTCAGTTACCACTGTCATGGTAACCAGATCCCCTGACTGCCGGATGATGGATACAACCTGATCATGAGTCGCTTGAGTGATATTATGTCCGTTAATCTAATCGAAAAAGAAAAAAAACAAAAACAGTTATAACATCAACGTTTTTTATATATGAATTGGACAACTCTAGGAAAAACGCAGATAAAGGTCAAAAAGGGATCACAAAGAATAATTTAAAAGAATCATGTTATTAAAAACAAAGAAATGTGACTTACTGTATTATCTAATGGAACATTTAAATTTATTTTACAATTTTTAACATTTTAGAATATAAAACTATATAGTAGAACTAATTTGGAAATCAACGCTTTCTATGGGATAAAAATAATGAACACGGTAAATTGTTTGTTTTTCAATTTCGCGCAAAACTACTCAAAGGCTATTTGCGTTAGCCGTCCCAAATTTAACATTATAAGACTAGAGGGAAGGCAGCTAGTCGTCAACACACACAGCGGTAAATTTACGGATTTACAACACTAAAATCAAAGGATCGATTCCCTTTGCTTAAGCCACGCATGGCCAGGTGGTTAAGGTACTCGACTCGTAATCCGAGGGTTGCGAGTTCGAATCTCTAGTGACACTAAACATGCTCGCTCTTTCAGCTGTGGGGGCGTTGTTATAATGTGACGATCAATCCTACTATCCGTCGGTAAAAGAGTAGCCCAAGAGTTGGAAATGGGTGGTGATGACTAGCTGCCTTCACTCTAATCTTATACTGCTAAATTTGGGACGTCTGGCGCAGATAGCACTTGTGTAGCTTTGCGCAAAATTCAAAACAAACCAAATCCTTTGGTAAACACCGAAAATAGCTCAATGTGGCTTTGCTATAAGAAAACACACACAGCAGGAGCACAAACTCAACTACTCCGCTGGATTTTTTTTTTTTTTTGCATACTCTTATCCACAAATTACAAAACTATAAATGAAGATCTTAAAATGATCAACCCTAAGTAAAATATCAGCTCCTACAGCATATTAATACCGATATTACCTCTAGAATACATCTCTACATGAAGAGTTTTCTATGATGGGTACAATCTCGCTCAGAGTGGGATTCAACCACACAGTAAAGAATATTTAAAACAGGAGAAGAAAAACACATTTTCCAAGACAAATGAGCAGCTCATCTCGAAGTTTTTCGATGAATATTGAACTTGTTATTCAATGTGAGAAGGTGTTACATCATAATGAAATTTCTAGTGTTAAATCTATATATACATGAAAAGTTAGCTAGTTTTAAAAACATTTTAGCCAAAATAAGAAACGTCTACAACCACGCAAAATTTACTTCAAACCCCCACACCTTTTTAGACAGCATTTCTACCGACAACCTACGTTTATATAAATTTATGTACTGTCCGTCTGTGTTCTTATAACATTACCTACCGTCAACCTACGTCTAGGTAAGATTATGTACTGTCAAACCAGGTTAAGATAACATTCTGTAACAACTTTATATGCAAAAAACGGCTCGTTTGGGTTGAGAAAATATTTTACATAGAAGAGCGAACAACGTTTCGACCTTCGGTCATCGCCAGGTTCACAAAGAAAGAGGTAACTGATCGGAAGCTGACCACATGTTTGGAAGGGGTTGTGTAACTGAGTGTCGCAATGTAGAGGGCGGGATTAGATGTTTGAATATATAATTTTATCTATAATATTAATATAGGTATAAAGGCGTTCCTTCATATTGGTTTATTTTGGGTTTAAGTTGTTGTATAAGTAAGGCTTCTTTAATTTTGTGTTTGTTTATGTTTGTTTCTTTATTTAGTATTTGAGTGTTTTCTATGGTCATGTTGTGTTTATTTGACTTAATGTTCGAAAACGTGTGAAGGTGTGAACAACCAACAGAAAGAAGACAACTTAGATAATTTTATTGACATCCAACAGCCAAACTTCCCAGGTAAAATTACAAATATATATTTTCCAGAAATACCTAAAAACAACATCTTAAACGATTTTTTCAAAGAATGTTCTTGCAAAACCATCAACATAATTTCAAAAAACAGAAAACTAAAAACAACCTTACAAAAAGAGACATTAATTCCATTAAAAACCTAAAACAAGACAGAAACATAAAAATTCTAAAAGCAGATAAAGGTAATGCTATAGTAATAATGAACACGAATGAATACATACAAAAAATGAATAACATCCTACCAGACACGAACAAATTTAAACCAATACACACAAATCCAACAAAGACAGACGAGACGCAACTGAACAAATTACTACTACAAATGAAAAAAGCCAACACAATTTCACAAACACTTTATTTCTACCTACGTAAAACCGACTCACGCACACCGCAAATATACGGCATCCCCAAACCTCATAAACCAGATTGTCCATTACGACCAATAATGTCAACATATGAATCGTTTAATTACAATCTTGGTAAATACATAGCATGGGCATTCTCCAAATATGTAACATCAGCCAGCTCATTCATCAAAGACTCTTTTAATTTCAAGTCTAATCTAAATCAACTTAATAATAAAGCCTTAATGGCCAGTTTGGATGTTATATCCATCTTTACAGAAGTTCCAACAACTGAAGCCTGCAAGATAGCCTTAGAATTCTATATCCGAGACCCTAACCCAACTATAGACATTCCCAGCAACCAGTTAGCAACCCTCATACAATTCACCACAATAAAGACAAACTTCATGTTCAACAACCAAAACTATATACAAACAAATGGCCTAAGCATGAGCAACCCAGTATCACCAGTTCTAGCCAATATTTTTATGACACAAGTTGAAACACAGGCAATTAATACAGCATTACATCCACCACTATACTGGTACAGATATGTAGATGACACGGTTGCGGGATTCAAATTTACAGAACACATACTTAATTTTTCAATCATATTAACTCTATACATCGCAACATTAGCTTCACATGTGAACAGGAAGAAAGCAATCAAATATTATTTCTTAACCTCAAAATTATAAGAACCGACACACAATTCAAAACAGAAATCCACCGAAAAATACCATACATTCCTTGGGACTCAGCACATGAAACAAAACAAAAACTCAACATAAAAAGAAACCAGATAAACACAGCCATAAAACTATGCTCATCAGATAAAATTAACGATGAATTAGACAAAATAAAACAATACTTCATCAAAATAAATAAGTTTCCTTCACAAACCGTAGAAAACATTATACGCACACACGTAGACAGAAAGCAAAATCAGTCAACTAAAGTAAATATATCTCACTAATCAAAATATCACGAAATCATATACTGCTGTACACCATATATTCCTGACATCAGCAAACAAATAACCAACATTTGGCAAAAACTAGTAACAAAATATGACATTCCAGTTAATACTAAATTTATTCAAAAACCAGGCACACAACTGAGGTCTATACTATGTAAGAACTATACTGACAAACACCACACCAACATTATTTATAAAATACAATGTGATAACTGCCACGACTACTATATTGGAGAAACAAGTAGAAAAATGGAAATCAGATTCAAATAACATAAAAAGTCACCTTCACACGATTTCGAACACTGTAAGTCAAATAAACACAACATAACCATAGAAAACACTCAAATACTAAATAAAGAAACAAACATAAACAAACGCAAAATTAAAGAAGCCTAACTTATACAACAACTTAAACCCAAAATAAACCAATATAAAGGAACGCCATTATACCTATATTAATATTATAGATAAAATTATATATTCAGACATCTAACCCCGCCCTCTATATTGCGACACTCAGTTACACAACTCGTTCCAAACATGTGGTCAGCTTCCGGTCAGTTACCTCTTTCTTTGTGAACCTGAGGATGACCGAAGAAGGTTCGCTCTTCTATGTAAAATATTTTCTCAACCCAAACGAGCCATTTTTGCATATAAAATTCTCAACAAGTGGGTTTCTCGACATAACTGATTCTGTAACAACGACCTAAGTCTATATGCTATTACTTAAACCGAGCAGCAGCTAAAAAAACAAAAAACAACTAACGTTATAACAAAAGTGTTAGGAAAAAGTCAAAAATCATATTTCAGGCTACTTTCAAAGAACAATATAAACTAAATCTAAGGTGAAACATCAAACTTTTATTAATTTGTATTTAGTACAACAGAAACCCAGTAGAAGTGCTTGAGTTCAGCAAACAGTTGATAGTTTGCGTTTCCCTTTTGCTTTATTAACTGTAGACAGTCTTTTAGGCACTGTTACAACATATTTAATGAAAGTGTTCTTAGGTTTCTACTTCAAATGTCTAATACACTTTTATATAGTTCCTTTGGAATAAACTTTTGATTCTTCAAGTTTTCGATCTATCAATTCCCATATCTTTTCAAACGTGTTGAGATCGGGGCTCTCTGGGGAACATTGTATTATTTGAATGGCTTTAGTAATTTCTTTCTTGGCTAAGTAAGTTCTTCATTGAATGAACGAGTGTTTGTGGTCATTATATACTTGGTTGTAGAATCTTTCACTAGTAATACACAAACTACTGAGTATACCGTGACGGATTAATTAGTATCTGATGATACTTGATCTGGTCCGCTATTCCATCTATTTTATTAAGATGTCCAGAAGTAAATGTCGTTTTTGAACTTCGAAGTTTGGAAAAGTATAAACCAGTGTCGTAAAATTGCTTTAATTAAAGTAAGCACCATTTGGTTCAACATAACACACTTTTGCCAACATGTAACGATGCTGCTTATGCCCGTGCTGTAAAATTCAGAATTTCTATGGTCAATGAACTCCTTGAAAGTTGTCTGGTTTTGAAAGCGTTTATTGTTCGGAAAGTTGTCAAAGTGCTTGAAAAAATGAAAATCTGTATGGGAAAGGTCTGGTCTGGGGAATAAGGTGAATGAGGCAAAACTTCGATTCCCAATTCGTTCAATATTCGAAGCGTCATCCTTGACAGGTCTCATAATGCCAATTTTGTTGATCTTCAGCCAGCTCGTGTGAAACCCACTTATCCAACTTTTTTCTGTTTCCAATCACACTCAGGTGGTTGACAATGCTTGATTTACATGTGCCTAGCTTTTCTGCAAGCTCACGTACTGTTGTGCGAGGGTCTGTCTCAATTGTTTCCCTTAATGTATTTTCATCTAAGAATGGTTTCCTTTCACTAGCTTCGTGGTCTTTAAGACTTTCATCTCTACATCTAAACATTTGGAACCAACGCTGAACTGTACGTTCAGTTACAGATCCGTGGCCGAATGCCTGGTTGATGTTCCGTGTTGCTTCGGTAGTTTTTCGTCCGAAGTTTGAAGACATACAGTAAAATCATATAAAAGTCCTTCTTGTCCATGTTGCCTTGCGAAACTTACTCTGAGTAGAGTTGAAACAGCAGACAATTAAGACACCTTGTAAGCAACAAACGTTGTATTAAACCAACCAAACCAACGATAACTTACTGAATATTCAGCTTCTAAACGTCATCGTGAGAATTCCAATATCTATCTCTGGACAACCTGATATAAATATCTTTTGTTGTCTCAGCAGTAAAACACCCCCAAACCATCACATTGCCTCCTCCATGCTTCATGGTAAGTGCTATGGATTGAGGTAAGTGTCTTTAACTTTTTTTTTTCTGCAGGGTGTACAAACTACGCTCTGAATCAAATATTTCAAACTTGGACTCGTCCGTCCATAACACTCTTTTCCAATCATCAAAAGTCCACCTTTTATACTTTTTAGTAAATTCCAGTCTCTTTGAAATATCTAGAAATCGAAGGAAAGGTTTTTAAATTGCAACACAACCAAACATTCCATTCTTGTTGAGTCTTCTTGATTCTGTAGATCTGGACACTTTTCTGTCATTTAGTATATAGTCGTTTATCTCATGCCTGAGGTCAGTGGTAGTCTTCCTTCTGTCCCCAAGACTACATAAACACATGTACACATTATGTACAAAAGCTTAAAATTAAAATTATGTGCAGAAGTCTTCAACCTTGTCTGACATTTCAGAAACACATGCACGCACGCACACATACATACATACATACATACATATATGTATATATTTATTCAGATGTAGTACTAGTTTGTTGCTTTTCTGATACAAGATACAAGACTGGTCATCCTAATACTATATTAAATTAATACTTAGCCCACAAACAGACTTCATTATATTTTAGAACAGGGATATTATCTGAAGACATTTTACAGTTAAAAGAGTTAAAGAAAACTTAACTAAACTTTACACTGTTTTTAAACCAGCAAAGTTTTCTAGCAGTTCAAAACAAAACCTTTAATGATCAACTCAGGAATGAAAGACATAACTGATAAAGCAAACAAACAAAAGCAGACAAACATATGCTGATTTTTATCCTTCTTTAACGTCCTCTACTAATCCTAATTTGTCAAGGATCCGTTGGAAGAAATTAGATTCCATCGACAGAGAACGTTTAATAATCTTTTAATAGACAAAACTGACTTTAGTTTCAACAGAAAAAAAGGTAGCTACATTTGCTAAATCAAAGGCAATATGTAATCTTTCAGACCTCTTAGTAATACGGAAGAAAAAGAAAATTATATTGTCAGAAACATTTACTACGAACCTCCAGTACAAAGTCCCCTTTCTTCAGCCCAGCCTGATCGGCGACACCTCCTGGATCTACGTCATCTAGATATTGCAGACTTGGCCAAGCGTACGTTTTTTGTTTTTCCACCAGAGGGCTGGTTGCTTTAACAAAAATCATGCGAATAAATAATTCTGTATATCGTAAACATAGAAACACTACATGGATATACATAAAATTGACCAGGAAAATCCTATAATTTACGATATCCTCGTAAAGTGGATAGTCTTAAATAACGTTTAAAATTATTCATTAAAAAAAAGTTGACCATGAAACTTACAATAAAAAAAAACGGCTTGTTTGAATATAATATTTTAAGAAATGCTATCTAATATCTATCTAATAACGAAGAAAGATTGAAATGCATAGCGTTGTGTCTTGTGAGCTCTCCTTATCCCAGGGCTCGGCATGGCCAAGTGGTTAAAGAGTTCGACTCGTTATTTGAGGGCAGCGGGTTCGAATCCCCGTCACATCGAACATGCTTGTCCTTTCAGCCGTGGGAAAGTTAAAATGTTACAGTCAATCCCACTATTCGTTGGTAAAAGAGTAGCTCAAGAGTTGATGATGGGTGGTGATGACTAGCTGCCTTCCCTCTAGTCTTACACTGTTAAATTATGGACGGCTAGCGCAGATAGTCCTCGAGTAGCTTTGCCCAAAATTCAAAAACAAACAATTAAAAACATTTATATTGATATCCTTATTATTTTAATTTATGAATCTAAATAATGCGTTACTGTATTAGATATTGAAGTATTTTGAATTTCTAATTCTGCTGAATAAATAGTGTTAATAACACTATTAGTTTCAGGATTATTTATACTTATTAAATCATCTATATACCTGCATGTTAAGGCGAAAGTATGTGGATCTGTGTTATTTTCAACAAATCTATTCTTATAATATTAAAGATACAAATTTGCTATACAAGTAAAACAGTTAGCTCCAATTGGAACTCTTATTACTTGTTTAAAAACCTTGTTATTGGAAAATATCATTATTGTAAATACAGAAGCTTAATATATCTTTCATGTTTTTGGAGCAAAATTTTCTTTCTTCCAGTTCTATGAAAGGATAACAGAAATTTCTATTAAGAAATTTAAAACAAAAATTAAGTCTTTTAACGGAATTGTTGTATATAATGTGGTGAAATCAAATGTATGAGAATTATTTATTTGTTCACAATTTTTTAGATATTTCAAAATAGGTATATTATTTCTGACTATCCAAAAAGAATGTTTTTTTTATTATTAACACTTATTAATTTTATCAGACAAAATATTAAGTAATTTATTTAATAAAATGGTCGATTGTTTAATAATTGTTATTATAAAATCAGAAATAAATATAAATTTAATTGGTGTTTTATGGAGTTTGGGAATACCATAAAGAAAAGGTAAATCTACATCAGAATTTTGTTCAAAATAAAATTTATTATAAGTTTTAATGAAATTATTAATTAGTGTATATTCAGAATGGTTAATAAGTTTAAATGTTTGTGTACTATTGATTTCTTTTATCATAATTACTGCATAAAACGTTTTACAAATGATACCAATATTACAGTTAGCCTAATCAGTGGGAACTAAAACATATTTTTCTTGCAATTCTTGAACTTTATTTATTAACTGATGAAACAATAAATCTGTATGGTATTTCTTTAATTTTATACACGATAATTTAATTTTCATTTTTTAAGTACATAAAACTTCCATTCCAGAAACCATCTAGATGGATAAAGTGTAATATAGCTAAGTTTTAAAATATATTCATCAATAATGTTTTCAATAGATTTTAGAATATTATTACATTTTCTGGTTATTCTGTATTTAGATTCATTTTTCGGTATTCCACGTGATATTTTATCTTTTATAATTTTGAAGTTACCAGTAACTTTATGAAAATTATCAATAAATAAACTATTTATTTCAACTTCATCTACATTTAAAGTAATTAATTTTTTATAATTATCTAATAGTGGACTAACTAGAACATCGTATTTATAACAGATGACAAGCTTTGTGTTTTCTTCTTCTTTAGTTTAATTTTTCAGAATTTAGTAGTAATTTGGATAATATTTTTTTTATTCTGGTATTAGTGTACGTGAATTATTTTCAAAACGATTTATGATTAATTAATGTGATAAAAAATTGATTTTTCAAAACGTTCACTAAAGCACTTACTTGTAGATATTATAAAACATCGTTTAAGAATAAATGATTTATCAAGTTTTGAAGAAAGAGAAATTGAAAATCAAACATTCGAATTTGGTAATTAATTTTAGACATAAAGTATTCAATAAAAGACTTGCAGATTTCTAAAATTATTAATCAATCTATAAAAAATAATATTTTTCATTAAAGTGAGCAACACAGCTGACCGATCGAAAAAAACAAGTCAGATAGAGAACAACGAGGGCCCAAAGAGGTAAAACATACATTGAACCAGGGCAGAATGGATCTATAAATTTTGTGGTTGAAAGTTTGATGCGAGGATAAAACAAAAGCATCTCGAAAAAAATGGGATCCGAGGGTCGCGGGTTCAAATCAACATCACACCAAACATGCTCGCCCTTTCAGCCGTGGGGGTGTTATAAATTACAGTCAATCCCACTATTCGTTGCTAAAAGAGTAGCCCAAGAGTTGGCGGTGGATGATGATGACTAGCTGTCTTTCATATAGTCTTACTCTGCTAAATTAGGCACGGCTAGTGCAGATAGCTCTCAAGTAGCTTTGCGCGAAATTCAAAACAAATCAAACGAAAAACAAAAAGGTACTTTTACTGAGCTTGCGCATAAAATTTTTACCGGTTAAGTATCATAGATGTCATAGGAACGAGTTGAGCTGAAAGGAAAAAAGGCTGGAAAGATGATTAACAAAAATAGCTAAAACAATTGAAACTTAATTGTGCACATCAATACGACATGATCAAATATTTTTCGCTGTTCACCTGATCGCTTTTGTTTGTTTGTAGTAAAATACGTAGCTACACAATGGGCTATATGTGCTGTGTCTACCACGAAACTCTGATTGCAAAGGGGAAGTTTGTTTTTTTAAACCGAATGAAAGGATTAACAGCACTTTTATAACGTGTCCACAGCGGAAAGAGCATAGAGATGTTAGCCCTAAATGTTTTGCTCCCTAACAGCAAGGTTTCAATATGACTAGTTCAAAAAAATTGCTTTATTGTTATTTAGTTACTTTCAAAGCGAAAAAAATCACATTTTCTCATTAATTTAAATTTGATTTAAATGAGACAACGTTTAATTATTACGCTATCTCTGCATTTAGATTTAGCAATAATTATATTAATCTTAGTAATATTTAGGTGAAATATCCCCCACCCAATAAAAGACAAGACCTTTGTCAGTAAGTGTTACGTTTTTATGTGGACTGAACGCAACAGAAAGACACAGATAGCAGCTTGTTTAATTTATTATAATTATCTACTTATGTGATAGACACAAAATAAATTATCCAATGACAATAACAGATATCCAGTTTCAACCATCAGAACAACTTACAATACATAAAAGTACTGGCCTGTGCTAAATAATATGATCCAGGATAAGTGTCCAAATCCGAAATCCAAAGTTCTAATCTAAGCGTTGAATTCAGTCCCACAGAGAAATTTTCGAAGTTTGAATGGGTAATTTCAAACAAAAGTTCACAGTCCAATTCCTATTGACTTTCGATATAATCCGTAATCCGACTGAATTGTAAAGGTTGACGGAATAAAATTTTTCACCGCTTTAATCGATCTAGCTCTATTCACAAATTCAGTTTAAACTTTCTCAAACAAGACAAACTTCCTGATCCGAATAAAATGGATGACTTACTTCTTGACCCGAGTAAAAGTGGATGATTCGTTTCCCTCGCATCGCCATCTGTTTATATACTATATCGTGTAACTTCCCAGAATTCCACAGTACAAACACCAGGCCAATACAAGTGATCAATCTATTTAGTTTTTAAAATTTCTACATGAATAATTCTAAATGAATTTTAATTAATTCTAAAATGTTATTTTAAATTTAACTGATTTAAACCTCGAAACAAAAATATAAATATAGAATTATAAATAATAAATATGGGAATTCAAATACGACGTTATATGATATTTACATGACATATGTATAATATTTACATGACATTTACACTCGACATGGTTGTCGTTTACATAACATTTACATAACACTCTCGACAACATTTACATGATATTTACATAACAGTAAGTTAAATTCAAAGGTGTTACCTTTAGCTCCACGGAGGACGAAACCAAAACCTTTCTTGCCCTTATGAAGAACCACCGTACGTGGGGATCTATTTCTGGGGTAGTTAGAAAGAAAAAAAAGCACACACTTAATATTTTTAATACATTTCATTACATTTATTTACACTTAAAATGTATCTGAGTGAGATTCAAACGCTTTTGTGTGGGACCTATTCAGTATCTTATCTAGTTGCAGTGTTTTCAATCCGTTACCGAGTTCTTTATACTTTTGTCAAATTTGTGCTGTCGATGCGAAAGAAAATAAGGCAACTAAGTGGCTGTTCAGTTTTATTTATAAGTTTGGCCTATTGCTTGGCTATTATTAGTTCGTGACACCGTGTAAGTTGTAAAACTTTCAGTTGAATCGTGTCACTTTCTACTGATCAAACTGTCAAAGCTAATCTGCCCAAAGATAGAAATCATTACAATAGTGGTGTCAAGAGCGGGATCGTTTTGGTAAAAACAAAACAGAATATAGACAAAACTTTAAAATTAAGGCAGATGCTCGAAATGAGGTCAAAAAGTGCTAGAGAAGTGAAATGTCAGAAGTGCGAACAACGAGAAAGAGACTGAAAATCGTAAAGAGATAAAAATTGTGTTAAAATAAACATACATAAAACTTGGAGAAGAATTAACAATAAAAATATATTTAATTGAAGAAAGGTTCAAAGAAATTGTTGGAGTTGTAGAGAAGGATTAAAATGAAAACTGGATTGTACATATGCAGAAGTGCAGAAAGAATGTAATTACAAATTTGAAGTACAAAAGGACATCAACAAACTGTAGAAAACATCAGTGAAATGCAATAATAATAATAACAGCAAAAAATAACAGAATAAATCATATAGAAACTGACAAATGTTAGAATCAAACCAGCAACATACACTTTTCTTACCTGCATTTATGAAATAATAAAGAGAGAACCCAGTTAGTCTAAAGCTGTTACCATATTGTTGTGCTATGTATTATTGTAGGACCTGATCTACTCAGCTATACTTCTTCAGCTTACACAACACAGCATGTTGACTCAACATTTTTGGCCAATCATAAAATCAACAGACAGAAAGGCATTGTGGAATGCATAGTAAGCTCAGTTCGGAATCATTTATAAAGTATATGGTTGAAATAAGGAACAAGCAGCTATTCATCTTCCTACCAAATTAAAAGAATGAACAATAACAGTCATTAATCACTGGTGGCCGCCTCATCAAACAGGTTTTTAGTGTCGTATCATGAAGAAGTTTCTAAAGGAGGAATAACGAGACATTAGCCAAACTTGTTGAAGATGTATGAAGGCTTACCCAACTATCTTACTTAGATGTTCCACGTGAATTTATGGTTGTATTGGCACGTGATCAATCCATAAAGGCTTTAATAGATCAGTATATACGAATTAGGCTGAAGTAAAGTAGGTGTACATCGTTAAAGTAGTGTGTCCAGTTAGCAGTGAAATTTGAATCAATTAAAGTTACAGATACACAACCAAAATGCACCACTCGGAGGCTACAAGATCATAATATCAAGCAGAGTGGAAACATTAATTCTCTTGGATGCATGTCTGGAAGAGTTCAAATGATTAATTAAACAACTGATCATTCAGAATGTATTTCGATTTAAAGGAACACATTGATAATTAGTAAACCATTTACCTAGTGTGGAGGAAGTAAACCAAACTCAGGGACGGAATATATTCCAAATGTAACTTAAGAGGACATAATGTTAGAAACTGCTTCTAAAAATGACAGTAAAAGGAAACAGCTGTATATGTGAAAACATGAACGTTACATACAGAACAGTGATGAAACAGTTGCTGATAGTAAACCAAGGATGATATTTTGAACATGAAGATATTCTATCTGTTCTACCAAAAATAAGGAGTGTATTGCTTTAAAAAAACAGTCTTGGGGTCAACAAGTTTATTGAAAGTTAGTTTGAGTGTTAGTTTGAAATTAGTGCAAAGCTATACAATGGGCTATCTGTGCTATGCCCATCACGGGTGTTGAAACACGTTTTCTAGTGTTGTAAGTTCACAAACATGCTACTGTGCCATTCGGAGGTGGGCTTTAATGAGACTTGGTCTTGTATTACGTCAATCCACTTTGTTTCTTTAGCTTCAAAGATTTGACCTGATTTGGTAATGAAAGGCTTGAAAGTGTGTGTGTTTTTCGTATAGCAAAGCCACAAAGGGCTATCTGCTCAGCCCACCGAAGGGAATCGAACCCCTGATTTTAGCGTTGTAAGTCCGGTGACATACCGCTGTACTAGCGGGGGGCACTTGGACTCCAAGTAACTAACTTCAAGTGGCATTACAATATACAATCAGGAAGTCTCCATGTACTATACGATAAGTACACAACACAGAGATTGGACTCCAAGTAACTAACTTCAAATGGTATTACAATCTACAATCAGGAAGTCTCCATGTATTATACGATAAGTACACAACACAGAAGTTGGACTCCAAGTAACTAACTTCAAATGGTATTACAATCTACAATCAGGAAGTCTCCATGTACTATACGATAAGTACACAACACAGAGGTTTGACTCTAAGTAACAACAAAGATGAGTGCACTGATGACAGTTGACATGGGGTGCACCAGGGTAGAGCTAAGAATAATAAGTGGTTCAAGATGAAAGACACTTGTCGTAATCATCTCTTGATATACATTGAAAGGAAAATATTTAAGTAAAATCGTCACCAGATGTAAAGCGACCTGTTGGAGAGGACGAGGTTCTTATCAAAAACCACTTTCAGAGTAACAGAAGATATGCCCCCTCCAGTGGATTCATTCAACCATCTACGAGCACTAAGTAATAATCATTCTATGGAGAGAAAACAGCTAAAATGAATTGATGGCAGAACAATTTAGACACTACAATTAAGTGAAAAAAATAATGCCCTGTTGACTGAACAGTGAGTTTTGTATATCTCATTATTGATTCAATAATTCATTTTAAAAGTAGAATTTAATTGCTAATTTTAGGATTTGATGTTTAGGGCACTCTTCTATTTGTATTTTAAAATTGTTTAGGAAACTTAACAATGAAGGGAGGGACGGGTATTGTAAGCTATGTTTTTAAAATCTTTAAATATTTTACTATTGTTTCTAAGAAGGTGTTTCGGCATGAAATATTTATTAAACACGAGGACTAGAAGTTTTATGAGTATCTAGATGTGATGTGAAGTCTCGAATTTTTGCGAGATCTATGTAAAATTATTGTATAACAACAGCAGAGAGAGTAACTCAGTTAGCTAGTGAAACTGTTACAGTATTGTCGATCGACTGTTAGTGAGTTCGTCATTAGTGAATTAGTTAGTTAGTGAGGGAGTTAATCAGACAGTTTGATCAGTGAGTTACTTGAGTCAGATAGTGGTCGATTATTGAGTTACTGAGTGTTGTACGTTTTAGATAGAAGAAATTTAAAAAGAAAGAGACTATTACCATTTATTTGCAATTTAGGCCCATTGCTCGATTATATTTAGTTTTTGAAATCGTGTAAATTAAAAGAAAATTGGATTTAAAGAAATAAAACGCATTACTTTTCGTTAAGTAAACAGGGTTTCCACAACAGTTTTACTGAATAATAAAAAACCTTGCTTAACGATAAAAAGGGATACACCGATATCTTGTCATCCTTTAGTAACTGAAACATAATGAAAAATAATTAATAACATTTTTGTCAGCTGTCAAAAAAGCAGCTAGTAACAACTGACACGGTGAAAAGTAACTAAAAATCTTTCCTGTTATCCACCGTCAACTGACATGGTGAAAGGTAAATTTCCCTATCATCCGAAAATAAGTTATGTACGGTGAAGAGGAAATACGAACCTTGCCAGTCGTCCATCAATAGCTGGTACAGTTAAAAACAAATAATAACCTTTTCTATCATCATATCATAGCAAATGAATCATTCATAGTTGTCCAATAAATACTGATAACTCAGTGTCGTATACTTCGAGATCTCACATAGACTGACATTTAGCAGAATGCATGACATTCCAGTTGATCTGTAATGTAACAATTCCCTTCAAACACACATCACACACACTGACAGTGTTTCATTTATTTATTCTGTGTGTGTGTATACCATTAACTGGATCATGCCTAACAATAAACAATGGAACATTCAACATTAGATACACTTTGTGTTTCGTATATCACTTATTTGACATTGAATAAGTAACAGTGATGTACGTCATGAACATATGATCTTACAGAAACCCACATTTTCCACGTTTTAGGCACGGAGTTAACTCTTCTGAGAGGTAAGACTCGGCGACTGCGAAAATGTCCTCTTCTCACATCCTCTGTCTTTGGCTTAACTTCTCGCACACAGGAAGAAGGAAAAAAACCTTCTTGTCCATTGACTAGCCGCCCTTCCAATAACCCACAATCGGAGATTCCTACGACTGGACAAGAAATGTTTTCGTTGAAGTTTTATTAACTGGCTAGTCAAGTTTAATATATTCATATATGTGATTTTAAAGTTTCTTTTTAGGTTTCTATAAATTATATGATTTTACTTAAACTGCGAGTGTATCAGTAAGTCTTGTAACAAAAGTTAACAACATAGATTCCACACAAAAATTTAACGTTACAAACCGAAACAACAGCAGTAACCATAGTATAATCCAGTTTTGTTCTTTACGCGTATAATTTTATATATTTTTTGTTTTTATTTTGTATGAACGAATATTACACCATCACAGTCGAAATTTGTTATAGTTGAATGTATGACCACAAGCAGCATAAAAAATACTTCGTTGAATTTATTTTGTTAACAAAATAATGAATCTGTTTATTTCTATACAGATTTTACAAGAATCAGTTAACCACCTAGTGGTTTCACTTTTGCATCATGACATTTGTGATCATCTAATATCACAATTTTTACGGAACACCGAGAAAACGACACAGAAATAATGAATAGCACATACCTTCAACGTAATCTCCACTATTAAGAGGAAGATGACCAGGACTCCCTGCTGAATAACTGCGGATGCATACGCAGGTAGCGCCAGGATGAATGTTCTTTTCTGTCACTTCCTCTCTGTCTTTAGTGCCCCCTAATGCTACAAACAAACGTGCTTAATTGTTATATCGCAAGTGCAAACCACTTCACAAAAATACGTAGTAGCAGAGCCACATAATAAATATGGACAATAACAGTGCCCGGAAATGGACACAAAATGAGACCTAAGACAATTATAATAATAAGAGACCTAACACAATAATAATAATAATAAATATAATAATATAAAAAGCCGTTAGATGGTGTCGTATCATATCCGCGTTTTTTTTATTCAAGCTTCAAATCTGCATTTCAGAATTCCCTGATATTTAGCAGTCAATAATGTTTATATGAAACTCAATCAACTAAAAATGAAGAAATATAATATAATATAATATTATATAATATAATATAATTCATTCACTCAAGTCCCGTAAAGATAAAATAAAAAGATACTAAATAATAATAAACATAAATTTTCTGATTTTTGATGACGAGAAACCCACTTGAAATGAAAATGTATCTCGGAACGGCTGGTATGGATATTGACATTTTTATTGATAAGAACAGAAAAACGTTTCGACCTTCCTAGGTCATCTTAAGGTTAAGAATGCAAATGAAATAAACACAACATAACCATATAAAACACCAGATATTAAGTCGGGAAACGAATATAAACAAACACAAAATTAAAGAAGCCCTACTTATACAGCAACTAAAACCAAAATTAAACAAGTATAAACGAATACCTTTATACCTATACTAATTAATAACCTTACATCCACCTGCAACGCTCCAACAATCCCGTATTCGTTTATTGATTTTATTGATTGATTTAGAGTTTTATGACACAAAGCTACTCGTTTATACTCTTGTTTCTAAGACATATGTCCATCAACGGTCACATTCAAACTCTCTCTTTTTTAACCTGAAAATGACGTAAGAAGGTCGAAACGTTTTTCTCTTCTTATCAGTTAAAGTGTTTCAATAACTTTAGCCTCAAAGGCTACCCTCGTGGCAAAAAATGTAACTACATTTCAAATGAAAAATTTAGTGATTATGATATTTAACTCACAAATGACTAAAAGATATATAATGTAAAATAAATTAACATACATAATAACGCGTAGAAAAATTTGGTGAGCAAGTTAGCAAGCAAGTAAAGCTTGTCTAAATTTGAAATATTTCTGTAAAGTATGTAAAATTAGTTTCAGACAACTAGATAATTCGTTCAGTACAATATGACACACGTATTTCGTACCTTTCAGAGAACAATGAACGCTACAAGAGTTATGAGAAATATTGTAAACAAATATATAGAAAGTTGACCGCATTGATGGTTTGTTTTGGTGGGTTTTTGTCAGCTTTTTTGCACAAAGCTTCTGGAAGGGCAAAACTAAGTCTAGTTTTGAGATCACAGCCTGGAGAGAAGGTAACCGCCTCCAATTCTTGGGCTACTCGCGTTTAACTAAATAGTTCTATTTCAACCTCACATATACAATGCACCACGGACCCAAAGTGCAGATCCTGTTTCAGCAGCAACGAGGTGTGAACTCTGAACCTTCGGATTCACACCCTAAGCACACAGGCGAATGTAAATAATTGATTTATTTACAAATAAATAATGTTTATATTATAAATATTAATATTTATAATATTATTATATTTTTCATAAACGAATTATAAATCACTAAGGGTATCTTAGTGAAAGGGTTGTTTTGTCACTAAACAAACTTGTTTAGTGGCAAAATTAAAAATGAAATACACGTTACTTTATTGTATATGTGTGAGATTCCACTTAAACAGATTTAAACGACTGACATTATTCTATGGTATGCTTGAAAATTATCATGATGTGCTAAAACACGTAGGTCCAAGAAGTCGTGATAAAACTGAAATGGAAACCCTTGTAACTCAAAAAATGATCGTAAGTTATTGATTAATTGTTTGGTAAGACAAGATTAAGTTATCCATTTTCAAGTGTGCGTGAGAAAAACAAATACAACGGAAATTAAATATGTCTTTGTTGTTATTAATTACATTGCGTGCGAGTATAACAACTAATAACTGGATATCACTTTCTTGTTTTCACGTCTAATGTTGAGAAGAATCCTTATCAGTTCTTGCATCTTGAGAACAAACAACTTTATGCGCACTGATTCACAATAACGTTTCATATCATTAAATTAAACGTCACCACATGTAAAGAGCCTTTGGGTTGACAAGAGTTTTTTATATTCTCCGACGCACTGCAACTTCGAGCATCACCTTTAAAACCTGGGCTTCTACACTCGTCATTGGCACAGCACAGATAGCCCGTGGTTTAGATTTACACTTAGGAACAAACAAACTTTGCTTATAATAATTGTTTCAGTTATTCAATCCATTTTTCAACATGGAATAAATATTCACCCTTTCTGGGTGTCATTAAAAGTATCAAAATATCAATATACAAATAATATATATAAATTGTAGCTATTAATTGTGTATTTCCATTTGTGTCACACTGGGTTTCTACTTGCCCATACTATTTGGTTTTCCGCCACTGGTTTCTTTTTAATTTAGCGCCAAGCTACTCGATGGCTATCTTTGTCAGTTGTCCCTAATATAGCAGTGTTAGACAAGAGGGAAAGCAGCTAGTCAAAACCACCCACCGCCGACTATTGGATTACCATTTTGCCAACAAAAAGTGGGATCGACTGCAACATTATAGCGTCGTCACAAATGAAAGGGCAAACTTGTTCGGTGACAAGGGTTCGAATCCAGAAACTGCGAGTCGAGCGCCTTAACTGTCGGTCCATGCTAAGCCATTTCCACCTTAACGTAAATAAAAACCTTTATTTTCATCCATCATCCATGTTAGAATTATACTTATTTCAGTTGTGTTGGCTGCGAATGTTCATTTTTGACAAAAAGTAGAACTGTTATCTAAAAGTTGAATACTGCGGCAGCTTGGACTGGAACTCGTTTCTATGCTTGAACCAGCATGGCCAGGTGGTTAGGGTGCTCGACTCGTAATCTGAGGGTCAGGGGTTCGAATCCCCATCGCACTAAACATGTTCGCCCGTTCAGCCGTGGGGGTGTCACAATGTGACGGTTAATCCCACTATTCGTTGGTGAAAGAGCAGCCCAAGAGTTGACGATGGGTGGTGATAATTACTGCCTTCCTTTTAGACTTCCTCTACTAAATCAGGCACGGCTATAGGAGATCGCCCTCGTGTAGCTCTGCGCAAAATTAAAAAACAAACACAACCAGTTTTATGTATACTTAAAGACGAACGAAGAAGGGTAGTCGTAAGAATGAAATACACAAATAATTGTATTTTAGCTGAAATAAAGAGAAACTTCTCCACATCGATGTGATTGAACAAAGCTTTTTAAAAAAAATGTTTGTCATTGTTATTATCTCAGGTTTGGGTAGGAGTTTCCCTTTAACACACACTCACGCTGTGAGGGATCATATACTATTACTATTAATGCCTAAGATAAATGCCAAGTAATATTCAGTTTGATCAATATGGTTATAATTTGAAAAATTTACAAAATGTGACACACAGGCTAAACGGCCAGATTAGACACAACCACCACTAATTTAGAATTGCTGACCCAAGGGCAAGTGATTGTCAACAACACACGCTTCTTCTTGCGGTTGCTATTCATAGTTATGCCAAATTTTCTATCTGAAAGTGTAGAGCATTCTAAACGGCATGGTGTAGCTCGAACCCTAGACCTTCCAATCCGCAGCCTGGCCCAATTTGGTGAAAAGTGAAGGTTTTGTTTGTTATTAATTTTACACAAAGCTACACGAGGGCTAATTGCACCAGCTACCCCTAATTTATAATGTAAGATTAGAGGGAAGGCAGATAGTCATCACCACCTACCGTCAACTCTTGAGCTACTATTTTATCAATGAATAGGGTTGATTGTCACATTACAACGATCCCACGACTGAAAAAGCAACAAAACACAGAACACACAAGATATATTATTTCCAATTGTTTTCTAAAATCACCACCCAAACAAAAAGCTGTTATTCTATTTGTTCACTTTATTAATGTTATTATCATATTCACTTAATAACAATGCTTATATATTTTAATAAAGGTTCTTTTTTCTTCTCTTTATTTCACGATAACGTGTGTTCCTAGCAAAATACTTATACTCAGTTAATGATGGATGGTTAATGTTATTTGTAAAGCTAGGCGAATAGTTAGTTTATGAAAACGGGTAAGAGTAGAGCTTATAATGAGAGAAATAAAACGCTTTTGCTCTCATCATTTTTGCCTTTTAACTGAATAATTTAAAGGTTTGTTTTGAAATTCGCGCAAAGTTACATCAGGACTATCTGCATTAGCCGTCTTTAAGTTAGCTGTGTAAGACTGAAGGGAAAGCAGTTAGTTATCACCACACACCTCCAACTCTTGGGCTACTCTTTTACCAACTAATTATGGGATTGACTGTAACATAATAACGCCCTCACGGCTTAAAGGATGAGCATGTTTGGCATGACAGAAATATAACTGAAAAAAAAATTCAAACGACAACAATAAAGCACTACAATCTTATTTTATTTTTATTATATTTTAAAATTACAGGAATTGACGAATTTTCTATCTTTTTTTCATGCGTGAAAGAAACTTCATAAAAATATGTCCAAGTGACAAGTTGCAACCCAGTCACGGATTAGTTTGATACTATTACAGACATATTTAATACTGAAGGGTATATATTACTTGCTTCTCTTGTGACTTTTTGTGCACTGTGTCCTCCACAGAATATAATCCCAAATTATTGAAACATAAGTTCTTTAGAAAATAATATAATGGCTACGCACTTCTATATTAGATGCCATGCATGGCCAGATGGTTAAAATGCTTAAATCCCCAACCTACCAAACATGCTCGCCCTTGTACCGTGGGAGTGTTATAAAGTAACGGCCAATCACACTATTTTCTTTAGGGTGGGTAATGAGAACTAGCTGCCTTCCCTCTAGTGAGACTAGTCGTTTACTGCTAAATTAGAGACTGCTAGGGCCGATAGCCTTCGTGTAGCTTTGCGCAAAATTCATAACAAACCATATTTGAACAATGCACGGTTCTAATGAATTATTATTAGAAAAAAATAATTACTTGAAAGTGTGCACCAGTTTTGATAATTAGGTACTTATTAATTACTTTAACATATTTTAAGACACGTAGTTTAATTAACAGTATACTTTCATTCTTACATAGAAAGCAAAATAAATATTAACTTTTTCTACAGAACAAAACTAATTTAATTACATTTCATCTGCAGACTTTTAAGGAGTGAAGAAGTAGAAAAAATGTGTTTGCTCGAAGTTTCGTTTATTCAAGTCTCTTATTTACAGCTGAAACACGTGGTTTCTTCGTTAAATAACACTATGTAACACAAAGTTTTTTCCTGGATAGTATGTGTTATTTCTTAATTGCTTAAATTGTAAATGTACACAAAATAGCCATTATTCCCTCAAACTTTGCTTTTGTAACCTGGATAATAAAATTTAGAAATTAACCTATTTTCTATGTAAAAACAGGCAAATTTGCACATTTTCATTTACATAAGGTCTGAACAAAACAATATGAATCAAGATTTACATGTATTCTTACTAAAGTTATACAAAAATAAACAAAAATGTTTAGAAGTGAATAGTTTTTCAAGATTTGCGACTGTAATGTAAATCACTTTCACGTATCAGCCCCCAAATATAGCTTCCCATCATGTTTTCATTATACGCTCCCAGGTCACAAAAGCACAGTTTGAAGAGAAAAATAAGTTCTTTCCGTTTACTTTAGGCATCAGCAATTAGGAAATAACACTTTGTGTCCAGGAACAAGAAAAAGTAAAAATTTTTGTTACATAGTGTAATCCTTCCTTTGTTTCTGATTGTTGTTAAGTACAAAACTGGATGATGGGATGGCGATCTATGCTTGTACCATCAACTAAGCTGGCATTTTTTCAACAGGTTTGTATATTAATCTAATACGAGTTTTACAAAATCTGTGTTTATCTCTGCGTCATAAAGTTTGTTAGATAATTCAGGCATGTAAACCGATCATCAGAAAGCTAGAATATTTAATAGAGCAGATAATGAAATCATAAGAAAGTGAAAACTAATTTCCACCAGGGGACGTGGTAATGCAATTTACATTCTGTATATAATAATAATAAGTTTGCTTGCTTGTAATTAAGCACAAAACTACACAGCGGGCTATTTGTGCTCTACCAATAACGGGTATCAAAACACGATTTAAAGCGTTGTAAGTCTCCAGACATACCGTTGAGCCACTAGGAGGCTTCAGTATATACACAGAATCAAACATATCAAAATTTATTCTGCCATTGAGAATTACACCTGAAATTCAGTTACTATCTACGAACATTATAAATGTTCTCGTTAAGCATTGCTACTGTCATTGTATCATAAAAAACGCTGGTACAATGTCAAGGTATTATTGACAAGAAAGTGATGAATGGAGAGAACCATTGAGTAGCTAAGCTCAGTCGCAGAAACGTCGTCTTACGGGCAGTTCTTTGTGCTAGTAATTACTGATTCCCCGTTGAAATAAATGAACATTTTGTGTAAAAGGAGTTTGCACGTGAAAAGTGTTCAAACTGTGTTGATATTAACTGTAACGTTTTTATATATTAAAAATAGTACCCTTTATATAACTCCGTTTCTTAGTACAACATTTAAAAATTACATCAATAAAGATATAATTAAACCACGTACATCCCAAGTAAAAGTTATGTTCTTGTTGTGAGGAAAGAACTTTTATATAAAATTGTGTTCTGTGATAAAGAAGTGGTTGTTGTACATACCAGTTATTTTTCTATTTGTCTGAATCATGAATACCTAAATACTGTAGTTTGTACTGTTGTGACGTCAGTAAACAATGAGCTCGTCGTGAATCATGAGAAGAATTATGCACACTGTAGGTTACAATACTACATGTCATATGAACTTAGAAAGCATGAAATAAAATGTTTGTTTATTTTAATTTTGGTTTTATTTACTCTTGAAACAGAACACTTTCGGGGATCCTGTGGAATTACATCTTTAGCATCGTAATAAAATACTGCTAGAGTTTTATACGTGTAAGAAAACAGTGAAATAAAGAGAGAGAGAGAGAAAATGTGTCTAGTAACAGAACATCATAGGTTTAAGTTACTTTAACCAAAACTATACCATTCACCTTTTCATTATATAGTAATAAGTTGGCCTAAAAGAAGCATAAAGTATTTAATAATTAAGGAAAGAAGTTCAATAATTAATATAATTATAATATAATAATTAATTTCTGCGTTGCTAATCATTAAAATCAAGTTAATAACATTTTATTAATTGTTTAATGATAACATTGGTTTGAATATTTTTTTTTTCGTGTATGGTTTCATGTCTTATTGATTTCTTAGCCAAACTCACCTTTGGATTCATCTTTTGTCCCGGTCTCCTTACCAGAAGTTTTACTGGAAATGGTAGTTTCTGGCAATACACGGGAAGAGATGAACTCCGCCTCAAGGCCACTCTGGTCACCCTTAGAACCTCGAACTGCACTGATCGGTCGTCTCTGATTGAATCGGGGTGCTTCTCTGTATGGAACTGAACAAAACACAGTCTCAAAATCAGTGATGTCGAGAAACCCACTTGTTGAGAATTTTATATGCAAAAAACGGCTCTTTTGGGCTCAGAAAACACTTCAAATAGAAGAGCGAACAACGTTTTGACCTTCTTCGGTCATCGTCAGGTTCACAAAGAAAGAGGTAACTGGCCGGAAGCTGACCACATGTTTGGAAGGGGTTGTATAACTGAGTGTCGCAATGTAGAGGGCGCGGTTTGATGTTTGAATATATAATTTTATCTATAATATTAATATAGGTATAATGGTGTTCCTTTATATTGGTTTATTTTGGGTTTAAGTTGTTGTATAAGTAAGGCTTCTTTAATTTTTCGTTTGTTTATGTTTGTTTCTTTATTTAGTATTTTAGTGTTTTCTATGGTTATGTTGTGTCCATTTGACTTGCAGTGTTCGAAAACGTGTGAAGGTGACTTTTTATGTTCTTTGAATCTGGTTTCCATTTTTCTACTTGTTTCTCCTATATAGAAGTCGTGGCAGTTATCACATTGTATTTTATAAATAATGTTGGTGTGGTGTTTGTCAGTGTAGTTCTTACATAGTATAGACCTTAGTTTTGTGCCTGGTTTTTGAATAAATTTAGTGTTAACTGGAATGTTATATTTGTTACTACTTTTTGCCAAATGTTGGTTATTTGTTTGCTGATGTCAGGAATATATGGTATACAGCAGTATATGGTTTCGTGATTTTTTGATTCGTGAGATGAATTTACTTTTGTTGGTTGATTTTGCTTTCCGTCTATGTCAAACCGTAGAAAACATTATACGCACACACCTAGACGGAAAGCAAAATCAACCAACAAAAGTAAATATATCTCACGAATCAAAAAATCACGAAACCATATACTGCTGTATACCATATATTCCTGACATCAGCAAACAAATAACCAACATTTGGCAAAAAGTAGTAACAAATATAACATTCCAGTTAACACTAAATTTATTCAAAAACCAGGCACAAAACTAAGGTCTATACTATGTAAGAACTACACTGACAAACACCACACCAACATTATTTATAAAATACAATGTGATAACTGCCACGACTTCTATATAGAAGAAACAAGTAGAAAAATGGAAACCAAATTCAAAGAACATAAAAAGTCACCTTCACACGTTTTCGAACACTGCAAGTCAAATGGACACAACATAACCATAGAAAACACTAAAATACTAAATAAAGAAACAAACATAAACAAACGAAAAATTAAAGAAGCCTTACTTATACAACAACTTAAACCCAAAATAAACCAATATAAAGGAACACCATTATACCTATATTAATATTATAGATAAAATTATATATTCAAACATCAAACCGCGCCCTCTACATTGCGACACTCAGTTATACAACCCCTTCCAAACATGTGGTCAGCTTCCGGCCAGTTACCTCTTTCTTTGTGAACCTGACGATGACCGAAGAAGGTCGAAACGTTGTTCGCTCTTCCATTTGAAATGTTTTCTGAGCCCAAAAGAGCCGTTTTTTGCATATAAAACAGTCTCAAAATGTTACTTATTCTCAAACCCGAATCTTCGTGCACTGTTTTTGTTTTGAGTTTCTCGCTAGTCATTATCACCCACCGCTAACTCTTGGGCTACTCTTATATTAATGAATATTGAGATGGGCCGTCACAATATAACGCTCCCACGGCTGAAAAATCGTGCTTGTTTGGGGGAAAGGGGATTCGAAGCCGTGACTATCATATTACGAGACAAGCGCTCTAACCACTTGGCCATGATGGTTCTGTCATGTATAACACTTCGTCTTTTACGCGTATTCTGTGGTACATAATAGAAACTGGGTTCTGCATTTTTCAAAAAGTCACGCTAGCCTCAGGGTTACATCGAATTCTTTCGATGAGACTCGACATAAGTGTGCGCATTATAATGACATCTTTTTATTCTCCATCATATGTGTTCGCATTGCGTTGACGAAGTGGTTTCATCAGCGATGTCGTGAAGGCCCATACTTTTGTCACTGTTCTATTTTTTCGTTTTAACGCTGGCGAAAAAACAATCAGTGCAAAGTAGAATGTTTCACAATGACCGGCCTATCACTTTATTCGAGCGAAATTACATAGTAGTAAAAAAGAGTAATTAAGCTCCTTACATCTACTCTTTTAGCCTTGTAAATAATGTATTTTAAACGTAATATACTGGCCCCTAGTTGATAATGATCCACAAGATTTAAGTTTTTTTTTTTAACGCGAAAATACGTTTAAGTTAAAACAAGCAAAATTAATTCAGGTTCAGAATGATGATTTACTGGTATCTTCAAATTCATTCGCATCCAAGTAGACGTGTCAATAGGTTATATCACTGGGCATCTAGAACTCAGTTATAGCTGACTCCGACTTTGAACTAGTGATAAGAACGAAGGCGCTCACTGCAACAAGGGCTTTGAAACGAATAGTGGAACTGACTGCCACTCTTTTAAAACACACCTTCAAATGAAAGTGCGAAGTGTGTTTCAGTGGTATGGTGACGCGGACTTTGGACTCTACGATAAGCAGTCCGGCACGTTAACTTGCCTAGTAATCATTATTAGAAACTTTTGGTACTTCAACTGCGGGAAAGCTTGAGGCAAAGAAAAGGTTTTACTTGACTAAGATTTTAAGTGCTCAAAAGCACCAACATTTCCGTGAGAACCTACCTACGTTATTAACGTTGTGGTTGCTGATCATGTCTGCCATCTGGAGGTTCCCTGCTATCACAGCAACCTGGTAAGGGTCCTGATTGGCGAAGTTCATGGCATTCTTATCCACACCCCAAGAAAGCAACACCTTGGCACACTCCCTCTGTTCGTTTACAGCACAGATGTGGAGCGGGGTGTTTCCGCTTGCATTCCGACAGTTTGGGTCGGCACCATATAACAGCAACAGTTCCAACTGCTGGGCTCTTCCGTGTTTACAAGCCTAACGTGAAAAGTAACGCTGTCATATGTTTGAAAGGGTTCTTTCCCCCCTATAATTATGCATTTCACAGTTTTAAAAAAGAAACTTATAAATCCTGATAGTTAAAAGCCATTAAAAGATGTATGTTACGTGCTTTATCGCAAGTAAAAAAAAAGACTTTTCATAAAAGGAAATAAACGTAGGAATGGTTTATATAAATCCTTCGAAAACAATGTAAACACGACAGTAGGGATAACGCTTTTATCATCCTTACGTAACACAGGAACAAGGAAGTAGAATATTACCATACATTAACAGGATATATTAAACTCAATTCTGATTTAATGGATACTATTGCTAGATATTAATTCTTTCCTGCTATTATGTAATGTTAATACAGATTCCATCCCTACTATTATGTAATGTTAATACAGAAACCATTCCTGCTATTATGGAATGTTAATACAGATTCCATCCATTCTATTATGTAATGTTAATACAGAAACCATTCCTGCTATTATGGAATGTCAATACAGATTCCATCCCTACTATTATGTAATGTTAATACAGATTCCATCCCTACTATTATGTAATGTTAATACAGATTCCATCCCTACTATTATGTAATGTTAATACAGATTCCATCCCTACTATTATGTAATGTTAATACAGATTCCATACCTACTATTATGTAATGTTAATACAGATTCCATACCTACTATCATGTAATGTTAATACAGATTCCATCCCTACTATTATGTAATGTTAATACAGATTCCATACCTACTATCATGTAATGTTAATACAGATTCCATCCCTACTATTATGCAATGTTAATACAGATTCCATACCTACTATTATGTAATGTTAATATAGATTCCATCCCTACTATTATGTAATGTTAATACAGATTCCATCCCTACTATTATGTAATGTTAATACAGATTCCATCCCTACTATTATGTAATGTTAATACAGATTCCATCCCTACTATTATGTAATGTTAATACAGATTCCATCCATACTATTATGTAATGTTAATACAGATTCCATCCATACTATTATGTAATGTTAATACAGATTCCATCCATACTATTATGTAATGTTAATACAGATTCCATTCCTACTATTATGTAATGTTAATACAGATTCCATACCTACTATTATGTAATGTTAATATAGATTCCATCCCTACTATTATGTAATGTTAATACAGATTCCATCCCTACAGTTATGTAATGTTAATATAGATTCCATCCTTACTATTATGTAATGTTAATACAGATTCCATACCTACTATTATGTAATGTTAATACAGATTCCATACCTACTATCATGTAATGTTAATACAGATTCCATCCCTACTATTATGTAATGTTAATACAGATTCCATACCTACTATCATGTAATGTTAATACAGATTCCATCCCTACTATTATGCAATGTTAATACAGATTCCATACCTACTATTATGTAATGTTAATACAGATTCCATACCTACTATCATGTAATGTTAATACAGATTCCATCCCTACTATTATGTAATGTTAATACAGATTCCATCCCTACAGTTATGTAATGTTAATATAGATTCCATCCTTACTATTATGTAATGTTAATACAGATTCCATACCTACTATTATGTAATGTTAATACAGAAACCATTCCTGCTATTATGGAATGTTAATACAGATTCCATCCATTCTATTATGTAATGTTAATACAGAAACCATTCCTGCTATTATGGAATGTCAATACAGATTCCATCCCTACTATTATGTAATGTTAATACAGATTCCATCCCTACTATTATGTAATGTTAATACAGATTCCATCCCTACTATTATGTAATGTTAATACAGATTCCATCCCTACTATTAAGTAATGTTAATACAGATTCCATACCTACTATCATGTAATGTTAATACAGAGTCCATCCCTACTATTATGCAATGTTAATACAGATTCCATCCCTACAGTTATGTAATGTTAATACAGATTCCATACCTACTATTATGTAATGTTAATACAGATTCCATACCTACTATTATGTAATGTTAATACAGATTCCATCCCTACTATTATGTTTACATTATTTTATAGGATTCATATTAGTCATCCCTACATATACTTCTCTTTCTTTACTTGTTTTTTAAATGTATTTTAATCGATACAGAAAGTTTATATTTATAAACAAGTTCTGAATACAATTAAATTCGAACTGTAATGTTTACTGTTTATCTTTTATTGGCTGGTAATGCCTGTTTCGTCCTGCAATTAAGCTTTTTTAACAGAACTTTTTTTTGTAAGAAAGCTAACTTCAAGAGGTAATGATCACCTCGCTTACACTAGAATTGATTGTTTTATTACTACTAGTTATTAACAACACTTATAAAAACAGATATTCCGTTTGAAACTATGTCACCTCAATGGAATTGCTTTGAGTTATTATGTAATAAAGATGAAGAGGGAGGAACAATAACTTCAAACTTTGTATCTTAATATTTACATTCTCACAACTTGTGATTTGATCATTACATAGACATTGTTATAGAAGAAAACGCTGTGTTGTTATGTAAAGTTCTCTTAACCTGTTGAAGAGATATTTAAAATACAATCCAGGCCATTCCTACATAGGTAGTGCTGTCACCTGCCTGATAATATTACACACTTCATTTATAGCGTACAAATACTAAATATGTATGAATCTAGCAATGAAATATTAATTTAAGAGTTCCCTCGCAATTAAGGTTTGTTTCGGATTTCGGGCAAAGCTACACTAGGGTTATCTGTGCTAGATGCTCTTAATTTATCAGTGATAATTTATCACTAGTTTAGACGGAAGACAACTAGACATCATCACCAACCGCCAACTCTTGGGCTACTCTTTCACCAAGGAATAAAGGAGTTGACCTTCATAGAAACAGAACCTGTAATCCACAGATTGTAAATCAAGCGCTTTTACCACCAGACGTAATTAAGGAAGAAGACGAACCTGTTTGATGTTCGTGTTACTTTCACGTGGTAATGACCAGAACATTTAACTGTTACAACATTAAACATTCAGGTACATTTCACTGTATTTAAATCTTTAAATATGAGTATATATTGTACCATTATTTACTGTCAAATTTGCTACCTCTTGTGAATTTATCAATACTAAACATTTCATGATTCCTACGAATATGTAATCTTACTTAATCCTTTCAAAGTGGAAAATAAAAGAAGTTGTCAGATGTTCTTGGTCACGAACTTAAGGTTTTAAAATTTCCTCACAAATGTTTATTTTAAACATTCATAAAAGTAGGACCTTCTCTTAACTTATAGATGTATTTCTCTAGTTTTGAGTACCATGTTAAAATGGCTCACCCAACGTGTGATAAGTAAGCGGTACTTCTACGTTTTTAAAGCAGACATGATTTAACGTCATCAGGCATTACTGGTACGGTGGAGTTGACTGTTTCGACCATTGTCCTACTTGATCAGTTATATGGAGTTTTATGCGTCAGATATTGGTTGATTTTCGAGGATATATCTTTAAACGAATCCTTCCATAAAGCAGAAATGCAACCAAACAAAATATTGATAAGCACAGTGAAGTGTTTTTTTTTATACTACGTGTTTCAACAGAATATTGGCCTATCAAAACACGTAGCATGTTAACCCCAAAATCAATCACTTCGTTATGTTTATAAATCGTTTCTTAACAACTTATTAAAGGTTTGTATGGTGTGTCTTCATACTCAAGTGGACAAACCTGATGAACCTCTTGCCATCCCTGATGATCAGATGATCCAAGGTCTGCATACTCCTGAAGAAGCAGCTCCGTTAACTGATGATCGCATCCACATATGACAGTGTAATAAAGAGGGGTCAGCTTACGGTTGTCTCTCAAGTTAGGAGATGCTCCCAAGTCGAGAAGTGTCTGTTAAAATGAAGAGAAATATACCACGGTGTAAAAACCATATACTCCTTTCAGTCTAAGTCACTAAACAGAATATTTTCAGTATATGAGTACTGACTTCTAACCTTAAACTAACTTTTAATCTAATGCTGATTTCTAACCTAATACTGACTTCTAAGTTAATACTAACCTCTTATCTAATACCAGTTTCTAACATACAAAAGACCTCTAACCTAAGACTGACTTCTAACCTAATACTTACCTCTAATCTAATACGGTCTTGTAACATAAAACTGACCTCTAACCTAATGCTGACTTCAGTTTTCCCCTGAAGAAGAAAGTTCGACCCTATCGTTTTGTACTAAAACTCCTAGAACCTACGTGTTTTTTTGACACCAGGGAAATAAATTATCGATATATTGTGAACCGATCAATATATACAGGTGTATTTATAATGATCCAAAGAAGGACAGTCTGAATAGAACATGGAATTTAACCAATATAACGATTCTAATAGTTAGGTAACTTAGATCAACTTACTTTGAGGGCTTCGTGGTTATTTGACTCTACGGCCCGATGTAAAGCTGTTCGTCCGTCCGAGTTTGTGAAGTCAAATCGTGCTCCACCATTGATTAGGACCATTATGACGTGGCGAGGTTGATGAAGAGTTGCGGCCAGTGTGAGAGGTGTTTCTATACAAGGGAAAAGCTAGACGCACTCAGCGACAAGTCAGTTGGAAGTTTATTAATATTAAAATTAGCTCGTTCTTATGCTTGTTCGTTTTGAATTTCGCGCAAAGCTACTCGAGGGCTATCTGCGCTGGCCGTCCCTAATTTAGTAGTATAAAACTAGAGGGAAGACAGCAAGTAACCTTCAGGTTACGAGTCGAGTGCCTTAACCACCTGGTCACGCCGGGTCTCGTTCTTCTGAATACGTGGTATTACATTATACAGTCCACAAAACCTTAGCAAAAATGAATCTTGTGTAATAATTTACTAAACACAACAGTTTAATTTCTACGTGTCGTTTCAGCTATATGGGAATCGATCTTCGCTCGAGATTAAAGTGTAAATTAAAAAAAATATATGTGTTTTGAATGACACGAAACTTATTTTAAACGCACTTTTTAAATCATCCAATGCAATACAAATGTATTGCCAGTCAGGGACAGATTTACGTGACTTACAACACTAAAATTCGGGGTTTGATCCCTGCGAACGGTGCTCAGGTAGCTCATTGTGTGGTTCTGAGTTATAAGAAGCCACACGCACGTGCGCGTTTTTTTTTTTTTCGCAAATCAGATAATGTTTTGTTTATTTTCCTAACAGTTTGGGCCTGGCATGGCCAACGGCGTGCGACTCGTAATCCGAGGGTCGCGGGTTCGCGCCCGCGTCGCGCTAAATATGCTCGCCCTCCCAGCCGTGGGGGCGTATAATGTGACGGTCAATCCCACAATTCGTTGGTAAAAGAGTAGCCCAAAAGTTGGCGGTGGGTGGTGATGACTAGTTGCTTTCCCTCTTGTCTTACACTGCTAAATTAGGGACGGCTAGCACAGATAGCCCTCGAGTAGCTATGTGCGAAATTCCGAAAAACAAACAATCCTAACAGTATATTTAGTATCCCAATAATGATTTACATTTCTGGTTGAAAATTTAGGCCAACGAAAAAGATCTCATGATTAACAACATTTACTGGTATTTACAAATCTTAAATTCTAATGTTTGAAATTTACGATTATTCAAGATGTTACACAGTATTGTGGCTTCATCGTACTTTTCCTTACTTCCTGGATCAAATAACTTTGTACGAATTGAAATTGACTAATCACAGAAAATTTACAAGTTATATTACGATGCCACTAGATGGCACTAAATGGTAAAAGTTTTTACTTTCTTAATCACCATTTACCTATAGTGGTCCAGGAAGACTCTGTACTCTGTAAATTTATCAATAGGTGAAATCGATAAATTTAAATTATCCCAGCATTAATTACTTTAACTTCCGAATAAGCATGCGCCAAAAAATTGTATGTATGTAATGTTTTAATCTTAATATTTAGAAAAATATATTATCTAATTAATAATATTATTCTATTTAAAGGATAGGATGAAATATTAAAAACGAAACACAGTTCAGGTAAATATATTTGAAAGAACTTGCCAACTACAAATGATCTAAAACGATTTATTTCACCAGGTTGTTGTTCAATGAAAAAAAAATTCATATATAACTAACTGATTGTTGTCATAACAACTGACAACTTTACGACAGTTCGATGAATTAAGAGTTCCCCAGAATGTTTTAATGAGAACTGAGGACTCTGAGTAATCAAAATTTGACCTTTGTGGTTAATCTCACAGTGCTAGTTCTTTTGTTTTCTGTCAAAGTCTTTTCCTTAAGATCGATAATAACACGTAGCATTTGTTAACTTCTTTCTACAGTGCTCTATGGTGACTAAAACATTTACAGGTGAAAATACGCGCAACATTTTACGTATCAGTAACTTACGAAGAAAAGAACCATTGTTAACTTTTCTGGCGCCATCTGGTGAGTAAAATACTTGTGTATTTATGTGTTTTCTTGTGGCAAAGCCACATCGGGTTATCTGGTGAGCCCACCGAAGGGAATCGAACCCATGATTCTAGCATTCTAAATATGTAGACATATTGCTGTATTAGCAGGGGGCATAAAATATTTATACCTTTTACACATCAAAAAAAGAACCATTGTTAACTTTTTGTGACGTCCTCTGGTAAGTAAAACATTTATGTACACCTTTCATGCTTCAGTAATTTACGAAGAAAAGAAAATGACCATTTGTTAACTTTTGTAGTGCATTCTGGTAACTAAAACATTTAAAATTAAAATATGTGCCACATTTTACGTAACAGTATTTCATTAGAAAAAAAACCGAGTTCCTTATTGTTTTGCAATCAATATCCATTGATAGTAAACATTATGATATTCTAAAGTGTTAAGGTGCCTCCCGGCTAGTCTTGGCCTTGTGTTTCAAGCTAATATTGAGTGGCAAGATTGTTTTTGTTGGCCCGGCATTGCCAGGTGGGTTAAGGCATTCGACAGGTCTGAGGGTCGCGGGTTTGAATTCCCTTTCAGATGTGGGGGCGTTACAATTTGAAAGTCAATTCCACTATTCGTTGGTAAAAGAGTAGTGGTGGCGGTGGGTGATGATGACTAGCTGCCTTCCCTTTAGTCATAGACTGCTGTATTAAGGACGGCTAGCGCAGATGGGCCTCGTGTAGCTTTGCGCGAAATTCAAACAACAAACATTTTGGGTGTTTTTTGCTGCTTTGTAAAATTATAAATATCCATCAGTGGTGAAACAAAATAAGCAATAATGTTGAAAGTTGAGTTGAACACGTTTCTTATGCATGAGTGTATATAATTTAAAGAATTATTTGCACGTTCAGATAAAAGTTGTTTTTTCTTGATCACCTTAAAATAAATGAATTTTCTTTCTCGGAAACTACAAAAGTTTTTTTTCTGTTATTGTACGTTAGTGCTCCTTTCAGAGTTTAAATATAATTTCTTCATTTTTTAATGAACAGTAACGAATTTCGGAAACACAGAACAAAGTTCATTAGCTTTTCTCATAATTTCTCGATATCGTAAATCATGCACACACACAAATAAAAATTTCGAATCTTTTTCATTTCCTTTTCTTCTGCAAGCTAAAATTACACTTGTACGACGTTAAAGGAAGAAGACAGACTTTTTTTTATCTAATTACAGACTCACAATGATATTTTCAGAAAAAGCAGTCTTCAAATAATGGCTTTAAAAGTATTATCTACAAGTAAAAAAGGTAAGTGATGACTCTGTGATGAAAACGTTAGAAGTATTATCTATAAGTAAGAAAGGTAAGTGATGACTCTGTGATGAAAACATTAGAAGTATTATCTATAAGTAAAAAGGTAGGTAATGACTCTGTGATAAAAACATTGGAAGCCTTACCTGTAAGCAAAAAAAGGTAAGAGAAGTAAACACGTTATGAGAGTTAGCTAGCTAGTCTGTGATATAATTTATTAAAGTCTAGACGTTAGCTTTTCCAATAATATTTAGCAGAACAATAAAATAGATGGAAAGCGAAGAGGTTTATCTTAGCCTTGAAACACGTACCTCGGTTGTCTGGGCACTGGAAATTTGGATCTAATCCTTTGAGAAAGAATTTTTCGATTTTCTCGATGTTTCCGTTTTTGACGTGTTCCGTGAAACGTCGCAGAGTGCTCTAGACATAGAAAAGCAAAAAGAAATTCAGTACATTATTGCGCACGCGCCTGACCATTATAAGTGAAACAACAACCAGCTTTCTCGTCTACAACCAACAACCGTTTAACGAATAAAAAAAAACTGATATTGATAACGTATAAGTAATACGGAAATGCGTAATGAACCAACACGAATTGAACAAAAATGTAATGGTATAAAATCAATTTATCATCTAAATATTCCGTAACGTTAACTTGATAAAAAGCTGGTTTTTAGCAGAGATTTTGTCTGTAGGTCACCGACAAAGTAGCATGATAAAGATGATATTGGCATTTTCGTACATGAAATAAAATCAATGCATTTGCAAGTAAAAAAAAAGCAAAAACGGACTCACATCGTTATAAACTGGGATTCAATAGCCGTGGTGAGCAAAGCACAGATATCCCAATGTGTAGCTTTGTGCTTAATTTCAAACAAACAAACTCTGGTCATATTATGGATCGCACTATCTTTTTAATTTCAGCAACGTGTGAAACAGCTAATCATATTCGATTAGAACAAAAAAATAAACGGACTGTTCTTTGTTCAGTACTTATAAAAAACTTGCAGTAACCTCCCACGACTTTGTGAACTAGCCAAACATTAGAATACCTTTCCTATTGTGGAACTCAGCATAACATGCCGTTCGTATTTTAGACCTTAAAGTAAGAATTACTTACCTTCGTGGTTAGGGTTTTATTTTGTTTCTCACTCGTACTCATTTTGGTAAGTGATACTTCACTCTTTGGTGGGAACCTAAAGGAGAAATGTAATTTTTATTAGCCGTCAAATAGTTTCTAGAAACCGCAGCTTCGCTCGGAGCATATTGGTTAATTAGTAGAACGTAGTTACTCACATCGAAGCCCATAACAAAATACACTTAATCCAACCTTAACTAGAAACATGTGATATAAAGTGTTCGGCAGGATTTAGGTTGGATTTGCTGAGTTCACTCTTGGCTGTTTTAAAATACTTACCAACAATGTTATAATGTCTCCATTCAAAATAACGTGATTAAAAAAAACGGTAGATCCTAGAGCTTTCGATTTAACTGCAACCAACAGGTCTCTGACCTTGCTCTTTCGCCTAATATGTACAATAAGAAGAGGTACAAGTGAAATGCCAACTACTTTTCATACCTATCATATAATATTGAGAAACGAATTAATATCTGGAACCAACTCAGGGGCGTCGAGAGATAGGTCGGGCCCAGGGGACAGTTATATCCCCGAGCCCCTCTTTGAAGCATTCATAAATTCATGGTGGATTCATGGGCGTATGAAATTTCTTTCTGGGGGGTGGAAGCCAAATGTATTGAGAATTTACATTTTTTGAGGTAACACGATTTCCCGAGGTACTGTAATATATCCTTAAGTATATTATGAAAATGAGAATGCATTATTCTTTATCCCATATTTCTTCGGGTCCTCTAATTGACGCCGAGCCCCCTGCCCCCCCCTCTCGTCAGGCCTCAACCATCACCAAGGAACAGTTAATAAATGAATATATCTGGAGCCTCTCGCATTGACCAAGATTCTTGAAGAACCACTGCTGAAGTTTCTGCGACGAACCGTGGCTGGACTCTGGATTCAGAGTGATACCTTGTGATACCACAAAATATCTCTCACCCCTTTAAACAATGGGTGCGTTATAAGAGTGAAAGTAAATTACTTAGCGTAGATGGTAAGGTGCTGTTTACTCGCTGCCTTTCCTCTGGTAAGTGTTTCAACACTAGAAAAGGAAGCAGCTAACATTGGTTGCTTTAGAGTAAAAGGAAGCAGCTAACATTGGTTGTTTTAGAGTAAAAGAAAGCAGCTAACGTAGGTTGATTTAGAGTAAAAGGAATATCTCTGTAAGGAACTTTCTTGTTTCCCCGTCTACTAAAAACCTAACAATGACTTGCGTTTGAATGGCAATAACCTAACTCACTTAACTTAAGGTTATTTCTGTTGTTGTTCCTTTTGTAATATTCGTGAAGAGCTACTCAAGGCTTATCTTCACAAACAATCCTAACTGTAACACAAAAGAGAAGGCTTCCAATGAATAGCATTTACAGCACTTATTACTGCCCGTCTTCGTTTACTCTGGTCTGGCCCGTCATGGCCGGTGGTAAGGGCGCTTGACTCGTTATATGAGATCGTGGTTTTGAATCCCTATCACGTCAAACATGCTCGCCCTTTCAGCTTTGGGTGCATCATAATGTGATGGTCAATCTCATTTTTCGTTAATAAAAGAGTAGCCCAAGAGTTGGCGGTGAGTGGTGATGGCTAGTTGCTTTCCCTCTAGTCTTACACTGCAATATTAGGAACAGCTAGCGCAGATAGCCTACGTGTAGCTTTGCGTGAATTAAAAAACAAACAAACAAACAATATGTTGGTTTGACAAAATAATGTGATTTAACTGTCACTCAGAAATGACCCACGGCTCAAACGTAAGGAGCGCTTTTGTGGAGAAGTATAACGGGAAGCGAGCATTGGGCACACAAATTCATAGAAGTCGAGTGCGTTTATTATAAGGTCACGCTCACCCCTTATTTATGTCACGAAGAAATTTAGCATCCGTCCCTTACTCAAAGAGAAGATATATGGAAAATATGTTATAAATTTAGTCCAATAAAAAGTGTTTTCGGAATTGGAATGAAACCTTCATAACGTGTAAACAGTATGATTAGAATATTTTTTAAAGTTTTAGTCAACCTTGGTCATTTCAAGTTTAGAATTAACTACACACCTTTCACGTATAGTACTTAATTTCTGCCGTATTCCTCGTCCTTTCAGGACGATACGTATTAATATGACGGTCAATACCACTATTCGTTGGTAGAAAAGTAGCCCAAGAATTGGCGGTGGGTGGTGATGACTAGCTACCTTCCCTCTAGACTTACACTGATAAATTAGGGACGGATAGCACAGATAGCCCTCGTGTAGCTTTGCGTGAAATTCAAAACAAACCAAACCGTATTTTTCCGTATCCGAAAACCGGAACTTTATTTTGATTTATATATAGAAGTGGGAACACTAGAATTAATTTAAAAAACTACCTCGGTTGCTTTACAAATTGACATTTGACTATCGTAGTCAAATAAATTATTTCCTTTTAGTCCAGGCCCAGATAATAACCTCAACATTTCAAATTGTTATCTTGTTATTATTGAGAACCAAAACAGAATTGATCCATGTTTCGCAGCTGAACAGCAAACATCAAATACGCATGCTCAGTAATAGAAATTTGATTAATAATTTCTTTCTGCTTCACCTTGTTACTTTGTTTATGTAAACTTCAACAGGGAGACAGATATGACTGTCGTGCATCATTTCATCTTCTAGCATTTTTCAATGAAATGTTTAAGGTAACTATTTGGTTTGGTTTGTTTTGAAATTTGCGCAAGGTACACGATAACTATTTGCGTTAGCCATCCCTAATTTAGCAGGGTAAGAGTGGAAGGCATTTAGTCATCAACACTCACGGCCAACTCTTGGGCTACTCTTTTACCAACGAATAGGGGTATTTACCGTCATGTTATAACTCCCCCACGGCTGAAAGGGAGAGCATGTTTGGTGTGACGGCGATTCGAGCCCGCGACCCTCGGACTACAAATCGAGTGCCTTAACCACCTGGCCATGCCGGGCCTAAGGTAAGTAGCAAAAAGCTGTTTTAACTTGTTAAAACCAATGAACAAACACGGATGTTTCATTAACCTCCCGGTAATTTTGCAAGTTTATCATTTTATGTAAAGATTACCAACGTTCAGAATTACACTTTTTCGAGAATTTTTTCTTGAATTTAATGTTTCAAATTGGTTAAAAATAAATTTATAACATTAATTATGATCTCATGTGAATTCATAATTTAATAAATATCGATCTAACCTTTCTTGCTGACTAAAACCAACTTGAAAATGAAAATGTATATCATAACGGCCGATCTAACCTTCATAACATTAATATAATAAAGCATGGGAGCCGAGTGAAGCCTAGCGTGTTTGGACTATGAATCCGAAAGTCAACAGTTCTTACAGAGACCTCATTGTATACACTTGTGCTTAACTACAAACAACCCGACCCAATATCACAGCGGTATGTTTGCGGACTTACAACGCTAGAATCCGGATTTAGATACCCGTGATGGATAAAGCTCCAGACAGACCATTATATTGCTTTGAGCATAAATTCAAGTAAATCAAACCAAATCAAGTACAAACAAATCGAACTAATCGGCTGGACAAAAAGGTTCGGTGATTTATCAGTTCAAAATACTCCCTCCCCTCTCAGGAGATCGGCTGTAAGGTATTGGGCTAATAACGCTAAAAAGTGGGTTTCGATACCTGCACTATTGTGTGTAGTCCATTATAAAGCTTTGTGCTCTACAACAAACAAATAAATCAAATCAGGGACGGTTAGCAGAAAAACCTTCAGTAGCTTTCAGAAAATTGAAATAAATAAAAATAAACTTATGTTAAACAAAATTCATGCTCTGTGTACTTTACATGTTCTTATTTCGATTTCTAATCAGTTCAAGTACACGAGCATTGTATTTTGTAAAATATCACTGACGTCACATTCTCATAAATTTTGAACGTTTTAGATTCTGTATTTACTTCTTTAACCTCTATAGTTTCATTATTTCCACGATAACTGGTTTCATGATAATTTATTTATTTTATACGTCTCCTTATATTACAGTCATACAAATACCCATTGATTTAAATGAATGTTTGGAAACATTAAATTAATATTTTCGAAAAAATAATTGATTAGAATTCATAAAATCGAGAAATAGAGGAAGTTGTTAACTTTTCTGACGACAGTTATGATGAAAATGTTAAGCCTTTTTTGAAATCGATACTATTTTAGAAACAGAATATACAATGTGGGAATCGAACTATTAAAAAAAAGTCAAAACTAATTAAAAATAAGTTTTGGGGGAATACAGACAGAAATAAAAATTATCCTTTCCACGTAATTATAAGTTAGTTTTTTTTATTTCAGTCCAAATGTCTCCAATAGGGCTAGCAATGCAAGAATAGTTCTTGTACTTCTCTCCCAGATGGGGTTACAACCGCAAAATAAAAAATTGTTTTTCTTAATTACCTAGAGGGCAAAGATCGCTGTTTCTTCTTCTAACTTTATTGTCGAAATGTTCAAATCTCTCCAGTGCGCACTACAAATCTTGTATTAACAAAAATAAGTTCAACCTAATTCTCGAAAAACCCATTTAAAACAAAACTTTTATTTTCGAGGTTTTGTAAATAATATTTTACTAGAGAATATTTTCGATACATTTTTAACAGTTTTTTGTGAACGATACAAAATGAGTAAATGTGCCAAACTTTTTAATAATTTATTAGTTGCTCATTCGAAAAACTCGTGTTTTATTCAAATTTCATTTCTAGTCCTTCCACGAATACGTTCTACTTTACTTTCAAATATTTTAACTTTACATGTATTAATTTTTTTATAAACAGTCTTAAAACATTGCCTGTTTTGACTTATTTAAGGCATGGCATGGCCAAGCGTGTTAAGGCGTTCGAATCGTAATCCGAAGGGATCGCCCTTTTAACCGTAAGAGCGTTATAACGTGACGATCAATCCCACTATTCGTTGGTAAAAGAGTAGATCAAGAGTTGGCGGTGGGTAGTGATGACTAGCTGCCTTCCCTCTAGTCTTACACTGTTAAATTAGAGATGGCTAGCGCAGATAGCCCTCGAGTAGCTTTGCGCGAAATTAAAAAAACATACTTATTTAATGTTAGTTTCTTTTAGAGTATTGGATTATGTGCTCTTTCTCCCCGCAGGGAAACAAATAAATATCTATTTTCACCTCTTGATATTTACTTCGTTAGAATTAAAAACAGACAAACAGATATGACTATGTATACGACATGCTAACATTAAATATATCTTCTTTTTTTAAATTCATAATCTTTGGGATTTCGATTTGCAATTTAAGTAATAGCAGTTTTATGTTTATAGTTTGTTGTTTGAGTAATAAAATATGTCAAGTCGGTTTTTCATTCTGATTTATTCTTGGGTTCAATAGTTCATGTGTTTTACATTTTACCTCTCTATCAATGCATACTCCTTTGTAATCACTGGTTCCCAATGAGACAACGGCAATATTACGGATATACAATGCTAAAATTCGGGATTCGATTCTCCACTGTGGACACAGCACATAGCCCAATGCTGATTTACTCCAAAAATAACTAACCAATCTTTATCATAATGTCTGTAAATTATAAAACTTATTAACTCTTAAATTAGGCCACGTGGTTAAGGTGCTCAACTCGCAACGTGAGTGGGCATCATCATATCACGATCAATTCCACTATTCGTTGTTAAAAGAGTCGCCTCAAAATTGGCATATAAGGTGGTGTTTGCTATTTTCACTGCTAAATTAGGTACGGCTAGTGTAGATAGTCCTCTTTTAACTTTGGACAAAATACAAACCCTCAAATTACCAATTCTTTTATGTGCTTTCGATGAGATCCAAATATTCTATGATATTGGCTACTTTTATCTCCGCTTGACACAAAAAATCAGTCTGAACATCTTACCAAATATTAGCTGAAATCATAGGTTATTTCAAAGTCAATATTATGAGTTCAGTGCCTTAACCATCTGGCCATGCCAGGCCTATATAAATTCTTATTAGTAGTATAGGAGAAGAACTTTGTTAAACAGTTGATGATGAGTTTGAACACATATTTATAAAGAACTTAACAACCAAGTAACAGTTACAGTTTCAGTACTGCGAAAGTTAGGCCTATTTTCAGTAAAATATAACAAAAATTAATGATAATAGGAAATTGCGGAAATCGATACATTCCTGTATAGTCTTACCTCTACGCAAACCAAGTGCTATACCACCTGTATCAGTATATTGTCAGCGTATATTCAGTTTATTTTCTTTTAGGGACAGTACGTATTGTCTCATAGAGGGATAAGTGCTGCTTCGCTGGCTGTAACGATAGCTCTTCCCTTTCACGTGGTTACAATCGTGAAGTTTATAAATAGGGTTTAAATATCGACCTTTCAAATTTCCCGGATGTCATGCATGTGTGTACTAACCAGAGTACGCGTACCACATTATTCAGTGTTGGTTCCCTAGGATTAATTTCAAATAACAGTTCGCTAAATTTAAGTCTAGTTAACACCTCCTTTTCCCTTTCCTAATACGATGCTAAACACATGTTGTTATTGATCAAAAAGCTACACACAATGGGCTATCTATGCTATTGCTACGCCCACAACAAACATGAAAACCAGTTTTTCAATTTTAATAAATGGTGGGACTTGCCGCTGTATCGCTGGGAGACAAATGAAGTACGCATAGTATTATATACCCTTATTCTCAGTAAGAGCCAAACCCCCTCCTCTGTACTAAAAGTTGAAAATAAAATAGAAAAATATAGTTTGACTAATGAAATTCAAATTGAGAGGTAAGTGAACAAAATGTATTTTACAAATATGTGTGTTTGTGTGTTAGGACTTCACGTGTCTCCTGGTGTCTCCGAATGTAACAACTGTTTGTTTGTTTTTTAAATTTCACGTAAAGCTAGACGAGAGCTATCTGCATTTGCCGTCCCTAATTTAGTAATGCAGACAAGAGGGAAGGCAGCTGGTCATCGCCATCTACTTCCAAATTTTGGGCTGCTCTTTTACGAACGAACAGTGGTATTGACCGTTACAATATAACGCTCTCACGGCTGAAAGGACGAGTTGTTTGAAGCGACGGGAATTCGAACTCGTTACCCTCAGATTACAACTCGAATGCCGTAGCCCACCTGGCCATGCTGGATGTGACAATTGTATAGAATATCCAGAATAAGAGTGGTATACAGTTGTTATATAAGGCGTCTTTAGACAAACGTGACTAGACCAATTAGGTGTATTGTAACCCAAAAAACGCCGTTCGTTTGAAAGATATGTTGTTGTTGTTTCTTTCAGCTTACTTCCTACTGCTTTATCACAGCTATATGCACGAAACATTTAGAAGCTGTATGTTTAGATACTTTGAAGTTATTTTAATAGCATTTATTGAAATAAATGAAATACTGTTTCTGACATATTTGTAACCGTTATTATATTCCATACAGTATACAACGCAGCGACACATTTTGTATTGTTGTTTTTTTAAATGTCTAAAGACACTTATCTTTAACGTGAAACCGTTGTTATTGTTTTAACGTAATAAAATGTTAAAATGTGAGGGTAAAAGAGTGTTTTTTCGTTTGAAGTTAAGCACAAAACTACAAGATGGACTATCCGTGTTCTAACACGGGATTTAAAATTTTCTGTTGAAAATATCAAAAAGTAACCATCCGACGTTTTAAAACTTATCAAAACAGGTTATGCAACGTTCTTTTCCCAGTGGGACAGCGGTAAGTCGAGGGACTTGCAACGTCAAAATTCAAGGTTTGATTCCTCAAGGTGGACTCATCAAATAGCTTAATATAGCTTTGCTTGAGAGCAAATAACTGTTTTAAACCACTAATTAATAAACCTTTTATGTTATGTTTATCCATTAACACCTTATACGCACGTAGCTAGTTTATAGATTTCTCTAGGGTTTAGGTGCAACAGCGGTCAATTTATAGGATGAATTCGATTTCCTGAAACACACCAGATAGTCCAATATGGTTTTGCTCGTCAACAAATACGTCATATATATATATTCTAATTATGGATCTTCATCAATGTGGTTAGAAATAAAAGTTTGTTAGGGTTTCCGATATTAATGGACATGGCTTTACTTACAAGTGTATTGAATTTGACTCAAACGTGTATTAATGCAGAGGCTCTTAAACTTTCTCGGGACAAGATTCTTCCTAAACATTCCAAATCCTGACAGAACCCCTCAGCCAATCAGTAAACCTTCACAGTATAGTAGATTTTGTGTATCTGCTACACAAATTTTCTTGCTGTTTCCAGTTCGGGATCCGCTAATGATTAGCGTATGCGAGGGTCTCAGATTCGAGATGTGGAGTAACTAAGCGTGCTTCGCACTTTCAGTTGTGCATGCATCATAACTATGATAGTCAAAGTCACTATTCTATTAAAAGAAGCCACTACAGGCGATGGGTGCTGCAGCATGGTTTTCTTCCTACTGGTTCGCACCTCAGATAAGGAATGGCTATGCTTTAACGAGCGGCATTTCTGACCTGGTCGTTTATTTCATTTTGTGTCTTATGTGTTGGTTAACAAGCAAACATATGATAGAACTTACGATCTCGTGGCTGGTAAGTTTAGAATTTGTGTGTCACACACACAAAAAGGTTTCGTGTTCTTTAAAATGTCTGCATTTTATAAAATACATTTCCTTAATGTGGTTAGAGTGCTCGACTCGCAATAATAGGGTCATGGGTTAGAATACACGTCACAGAACGTGACGTGCTCATCCTGTCAGCTCTATAATGCGACAACCGATCCTACTATTTGTTGGTAAAAGAGTAGTCCAAGAGTGAATTGTGTTTCCAAACTGCCTCCTCTCTAGTCTATAACTACTAAGTTATGGACACCTGGCGCAGATAGCTGTTGCGTAGTTTTGCGCGAATTTCAAAAACAAGTAAACAAACGTAGCGTGGATGATTAGTATTAGGTTGCTGCCGACTGGCCAGTTTCGTGTGTTTTATTATTAAAGGCGAATTTTCAACAAATTTAATAATTGCCTTAAAAACTGTACTTTGGTTAGGTATAATTCCTGTGAGGTTGCCATATTTTTAAACACTTTAGTTTTTGAGTACAAAATGAAACAAAATATGCGGGTCCTCGAACTCAAGTTCCTCTCGGCCGTTCGGCTATTTCCGTGACGTTTTACAACTATGTTGTTTTAACAATAATAGTAGTTAAACACGCTTCGTTGCGCGCCGGTTATTGTGTTCCTTTCAGTGCTGGTGTTTTATGTAAATCTATCGGTGCTTTTTTCCAATTACATAATTTGTGAGACTACTTTTTGTCTTGATATTGCTACTTTATGTTTGCTGTATAATTACATGGTTTACTGCGTAGCTTAAGGTTTTAAAAACGGTTCGGCATCGGGCAAAAGCTTCTTTTCGTTTCCGTGCAAGGAGAAGGAACCGGCAAGGTGGCGACAGTGGGTGTGGATGGTCAATAGTCAGAACTGGACTCCTTCACACCATGTAAAGCTTTGTCAAGATCACTTTGAACGCTCATGTTTTGTTTCGGATCTCACTGTTTTGGATACCGTGAGTTTCAAGCCAAGCTGGTTGAGACTAAAAAAAACATCGGTAGTGGACAGAATCGTCCCCACCATCTTTCCTCATGTAGAGCTGAGGACTGATCTCATCCTGCAGCGTACAGATTCCACCACTATGAATCCATCCCTTTCCATCTCGAAAAGAACGAACTTAAATGTATGTGTGCAGTATAAAACGATAAACAATAACTAGTATAATATAATAATTTAAAAAGTACAAGTTTTTGAAGAATGTAACTAGACATACACATTTCACATTCATGAGCGTGTTTTGTGATACCTGAAAGTCAGTGAAACCTTGATTTCCTAGTCTAGACAGTGGACAGATCTATCCCGAATAGAATATATTCCGAGTTTAAAAGCTGGTAGATCATTCTGTAGATGTTTTTGGATCATTTTTAAATATGGAAAAGTTTGAAGAATTCCATTTTCCAAATTTAACATTTCAAAATAAATTAACTATTCAGACTGCTACATCTAGTTTAATTTTATAGAGAGAATGATGACGTATAACTGAAATTCATTTTGTTACGAGTCATAAATACCCGGTATAATGATTGTGAAAGGGCCGAGTATTAGTTACCACAGTCGGCAAAGTATAAACAAATAAGACCCAATCTGTGATACCAATAATTTATAAACACCAGACAGGTTTCGAGATGCTTAAAATTGCACGTGAAATAATACAGACCATATTTGTTGTCATGACTTAGGCTTACCGTTTTTCCACTGGAGGTATGACTGACTCGCAACCTGCCTGGGCGCTATTAGTATCACTCACAGTTTCGCTACTCTCACTCGTGGAACTGTCCTCATCACTAGAACTTGTCAAATATGTGTCAAAAGTAATTGTTCTAGGTTCGTTCAGAGTAGGTTCGAAAGGATATGACGCTACTCGACACAGTTCAGAACACAAAGTCAAAACAGACTCCGGCTATGTTTCTCCGTATCCACTAGCCATGTTTATTTACATTCAACGGTTTGACGGTTTGTTTGGCAACTATTACGTCACAGTACTTTTCCTCGCGGCAAACGTAAAAAATAAAACGTTCGGATTGCCGCTCGGAAAGGGCTCTTTCTGCACCAAGTTCTATGTTTCATTTATTAGCACATATTTTCTATAAAAATGCGAACCTGCAAAATTAATCAGTATGAGTAGTTCTTTTGACTGCAAAGTTTTCTTTTTTCTGTAAATTCACCTTTAAGCTCGTTACACAATAGGGTAACTTTGATTTTCTAATCACGGGGGATTGAGCCTTGAATTATAACATTGTAAGCCTTGTTAAACTGGCGACGTGGGGTACGGATATTGCACCAACTCAATGATAAATACATCTTTTACATTCACCTTTTTTATTGATAACGATACAAGCAAAATAGTTTCGCGTCTCAAAGAATGTTATTATCAACGCGGAGTGTACGTAATACGTAGGTAAACAAAAGTACTATCTTAGATATTCTGTCCATAATTTTGAGCTACTGCCTATAGCGTACTGTACGTAATACGTAGGTAAGCTAAAGTACTGTCTTAGATATTCTGTCCATAACTTTGAGCCTATAGTAAAGGAAGCCTGCCTGTAGCAAGCCATTCTTTGAAGGTTTTGTTCAAATCTTTGAACCGCATGACAGTCTTGGTAGTTTCTTTTATAACTCGCCCGTATTTGAAAGGGCTAATCGTGTTCTGCAGTATTACCACTAGGTCACATCTAACCCTTAATGTCTAATATTATAAGCTCAAATCGAACTCAGACTTCCCAGCTTTCATTGATTCATTTCAAAAAGCTATAATCCATTCAGCAGAATCGTTTTCAACGTTTTTAAACTGTTCGCATTTTTATATTTTATGCTATAAAACGATGCATAAAATTATGCGTGGTGGTTGTCGATGGAGGAGTACAGGAAACACGTTATAAGTTGAAACACCGAAGACAACAAGATATTAACTGTAGATATATGTACCGAAGACAACAAGGTGTTAGTAACAGATATGTTATATACGCTATTATGATACAATGTTTCGAGTAACGCCTTCCTTTATGTAAATTTTCTGTTCAGTTCTAAATAACTAAAAAAAGGTTGTATCAGCAAAAGTATACACCGTATTTCTGTTTGTTTGTTTTTGAATTTCGTACAAAGCTACTCGAGGGCTATCTGTGCTACCCGACCCTAATTTAGCAGTGTAAGAATAGAGGGAAGGCCATCTACCGCCAACTCTTGGGCTACTCTTTTACTAACTAATAGTGGAACTCACCGTAACATTATAACGCCTTCACGGCTGAAAGGGCGAGCATGTTTGGCACGACGGGGATGCGAACCCGCGACCGTCAGATTACGAGTCGCACGTCTTAACACACTTGGCCATGCCGGGCGTTCGTATTTCTGTTAATCTGTCCCCCCGGTGTTTGATATAAAGATATAAGTTGAAACACCGAAGACAACAAGATATTAACTGTAGATATATGTATCGAAGACAACAAGATGTTAGTAACAGATATTGTCCTTGTGTGACAACAATAGTAATTGGTATCACGGTAATTTTGATTTAGATAAAAAAAAAGAAAGAGAGAATAAAATCAAACAGACAAAAATCACGTTTGAAATAGGATTCAAAATGTACAAATACGGTAATTAGCAGCCCTCCTTCCAGCTTGTAACGTCTCTGAATTGTACAAATACGGGAATCAGCAGCCCTCCTTCCAGTTTGTAACGTCTCTGAACTGTACAAATACGGTAATCAGCAGTCCTCCTTCCGGTTTGTAACGTCTCCGAGAGTATTAGTTAGGGCAATACGGTATTTAAAAATACACAGGGCGTCAATTAGGTAATATGGTAGCAATAATACAATACATATTACTCAAATGAATGAGGACTTCACACTGTTTGTTTGTTTATAATTAGTAATAAAGCTACACAATGGGCTATTTATTCTCCGCCCACCATGGTTATCGAAACCCGGTTTGTAACGGTATGAGTCCGTAGACATACCGCAGTACCACTAGGTGGAAACTCCACACTCTTACTTCAAAATTTAAATACCATCTTTATATATTCATATATATTTTTAACTACGCAACGAGAGTCGTAAAAATCAAAAACATCCGTGAAAGATACACATATATTTCTAAAGATATGCTATTATTGTTAACCCTAAACTGCCAACTTAACCGACAAACATTTGACATCTCTGACATTTTAAAGTTAACTGAAGCTGTTATAAAAAACAGGTCATTCTACAAACACAAAATATCATCAACGCAATTCTTTTATCCCCACTTTCCTATGTTATCCGGTAAATTTTGGTGAGATAATTCAGGGGGAGCAAATGTTTGTTTGTTTTTTAATTTCGCGTGAAGCTACAAGAAGGCTATCTGCGGTAGCCGTCCCTAATTTAGCAGTGTAAGACTAGAGGGAAGGCAGCTAGTCATCACCACCCACCGCCAACACTTGGGCTACTCTTTTACCAACGAAGAGTGTGATTAATCGTAACATTATAATGCCACCACGGCTGAAAGGGCAAGCACGTTTGGTACGAGGGAGATTCTAATCCGCGACTCTCGAATTACAAGTCAAAAGCCTTAACCAACATGGCCATGACGGGCCCTTTACTGAGGGGAATCAAACTTCTTAATTTAGCGTTGTAAATCCGTAGACTTACCTCTAGACCAGCGGGGGACAGGTTTGTAATCTAATGATTTTTAACAGCTTAATGACAATAGAACAAACTGGTTTGTCAATGTAGTTTAGAAATTTATTTTTCTTTTTATCTCTTTTTACTAGAGAATTCCAATCAATACATGTATATTTCTATATATATATATATATATGTATTCATGTTAGTGTATGTGTGCGGATGTAACTGTACATGCGTGTACGTATGTGTGTGCATGTAAATACGTTTATATCTGTACATTTGTTAAATAATTTTGTTCTGTGACCACCGTTCGTAGCAGACAAAGAAACGAAGGAGAGAAATCCAAATAAATTGTTTGACAAGAGTTAGTTATTTAAAAGTACATACTTGGATTAACTACATCATGGCAAGGACAATAACACTGAAACAATAGTTAGTAGACACACCAATCTGATTAGAATCGAATATTTCTAAATTCATAACGTATACTTGTTGAAACAAAATGCTTTTACACATACTAGATTAAAGCTGTATCGTACGTAGGAGAACGACTGGTTACATGATGAAACTTTGTAGAATGGACGGCAACTGCCTGTTGTGCAAACACAAGAGTAGAGGACGATGTTTCGAAAGTCTTCCGCTTTTCGTCTTCAGGCAGTTGCCGTCCATTCTATAAAGTTTCATCATGAATACTCTGCCTAAAAACTGATTATTTATTTCTATTTTCTCTATCAGGTGGTCCATGGTTTATATCAATCAGGCTATAAATTAATAGCACTCAATTAATTAATATTTGTACATAAAATAAATAAAGCAACTGACACACACACACACACAAAGGTTATTTGTAATTAATATGGACATCGAAGAACTTACTATTGATAAGAAAGGGTGATTTTTCGTTATAATAGGTGTCTACCTACAAAGATTCTTCTCAGAGCGATGAAAATTCACCTATAAAAAGTTGTGTGTCACTTTAACCAAACTACGTAACATCCATACTCGACTGGCTATCAGTGATTTCAGTTGCTCGTGCCATTAGCAATTCACACCATGGACTGAGATATAATGGCGGATCCGCTGCAGTGTTGGCATTGATCGGGAGAGACTGACCTAGGCCAGGTTACCATAACAACCACAGACACATACACATGTAACGATGCAGAAACTAAACCCTGCTATTCTTATTAATCTTATATTGGTGCTGCCACCACGATATATATATATATCGTGAAGCACGCGTGAAATATTTTTTTATTTAAAAAACATTGCACATCCAATAATCGAAAAAGTAATAAATAAAATAAAAATAAACTTTAAATAAATATTTCTTGGAGTGAAATATGAGTATACAATTGATATACCATTCTACGCAGTCGTACAAATAAATAACCAATCATACTTTTAAACATCGATTGGTGTAGAGAGCCTTTCAAGCTATGCTCTACAATACGTATAAAGGCTTTTAGCTGTTGTCAGTTTAGTACGAATATATTTATTAGGCGATACTTTTCAGATCATTACGGATAATATTTAAAACCTGATTTTACTAAAACAATATTTTGAAAAGTAAAACTTCTCATAGGTTCACTAACTTTCTGTAATGACTTAAACACCATTTTGATTTAATATACATATGCATTCAAAGAAAATTATCCCATACGTGTTGGTGTATCGTATCTTTCTCTTGTTTACTTTAATATTATATGTTATAAAGATACGTAAGAGTTGCCTATCTTGTGAGAGAAAAGTTTATTTTGCTAATTTGGACATTAGTTCTTATCCTTACTTATTTCTAGTTGAAATCACCTCATACTCTTTTGCTTTTCATAGGCTAACCTGTTCATTCTGTTATTAGATGGCGACATCTTACCGTGATTATCGAAAACATGTTATGCATAGGTGGAAGGAAATAGTAATGACTATTTTTACTGTTTTAATTAATACGTAAAGGCGACGATTTTTGCTTATTAAATATAAAACTGTTAATTAACAACTACTGAAATTAAAACTTGCAAATTTCCTCATAGCACTGGTCACGATGGTCGTAATAAGTCGCAGAGTTCCTCAAAGTTAGCCCCTCAGTGGCTTAGCGGCATGTCTGCGGACTTACAACGCTAAAAACCAGGCTTCGATACTTGTGATGGGCAGAGCACAGCTGACCCATTGAGTAGCTTTGTGCTTAATTCAAAACAAAAACAACAACAAATCCTCAAAGTTAACTGTCAAATAGGCCTGGAATGGCCTGGTGGTTAAGGCACTTGACTGGTAATCTGAGGATCGCGAGTTCGAATCCCTGTCACACCACCCATATTCAACCTTTCAGCCGGGAGGGCATTATAAAAGTGGCCAATCCCACTATTCGTTGGTAAAAAAGTAGCCCAAGAATTGGCGGTGGGTAGTGATGACTACCCACTTCTCTCTAGTCTTACACTGCTAAATTAGAGACAATTAGCGCAGATATACCTCAAGTAGCTTTGTTTGAAATTCAAAACGAACCAAACCAAACTGTCAAATATTTTATTATATATTCGAATAACATACAAAGAAGATTTCAGATAAGATACAGAATGGGTATTTTCAATTCCATAAAAAAATTATACATATGTGTGTGTGTATATATATATATATATATATATTGATCACTACTTATATTGAAAAGATCTAAAATCGCATTGGGACGGCATGCATCAGAACTATATTTTGGCATTGCTTGACGCTTTGTGAGCAGTGTAACGTTACCAAAAATTGGTCGTTTTAAAGAAAAATATACAAAATTCAGATTTTAAAGATATATTCGGGTTGAAGATATAAATTTTACAAGACGGAAGTCGTTTTTACTCAATGTCATTGTAAAACAATGGAATGTGGGAAGCCAGGAACACCCAGAGAAAGACTCTCAACACATTATATTCTAGTTATGATAAGGAAAATTTGGCGCCTTGAGAATCCGCGATGATAAAGAGCAGTGGCAAAAGCTTTTCCCACATTCCAATTAGGACTAATCTTCGTCTGGAAAGTGTGTTTACACGAGTTGTCTCATACATCACTTTAACTGTCGCATGGCTAAAGCAGCTAGAGAATGAAACAGATATTCGTGCTGTTCCATACAAAAACATGTGGGTCAAGTCGCGGGAAGCAGAGCCTATGGATTTTTGTCCTATTGAACTGTTAAAAAAAAACAACCATCGTCATTGTTACGTATTATAATTTATTTCTGACGAGTCTCTGACTGATTGTGTTACGTTCGTGACATATCACTATTTCAAATAATTTGAATTTAGATGTTAATTATATGTTAATATGTATTTAATTTATGATACTTGTCAACAAGATTGATATACACAATTTTATATTTAACACAAATATATTTTAATATACAAACAACAATACTATTAATATTGACTGTTATTATAAATATTGATTTATAAACTTACAAACTATAATGAGTCTTCTATCTGGTCTAGAACTGAATATTTTATTGATGGTCCAGATCTACGACGAACAAAGTAATTCTGAGTTGATACTGTCTCACCTCGCTGAAGTTAACGATGTCTTGGCTAATGTCGCATCGGTTACAAGCTCACTTCTCACCAAGGATGACAGTTAATGTCCTTGTAGAAATAAATACCGTCTCAAGAAGTTCACTGAAGTTGAAAGGTTTGTAATATTCGAAATAAACGTTCCTTGTCAAATTCCGTACTTTTCTGATTAATAGGCGTTAATCACAATTGTAACTTCCGAAACTTATATCATACTGAGCGTAGCTAACTAATGACAACATCTCTCGGCTAACTGCTTTTATATATTATACGAGTTTCTCGAAGTTTCAAAAATATTCGAAAACGCACTAGAGTTTGCGTGAAACAAATATTGTTGATTCTTATTCTAAAGAATCTTCTACCCATTTAGAAAACAGACTGGACTTGCGCAATACACAACCAACAATATATGCCACATGCAAAAATGAAAACTCTACTGAAACAAGAGGCGTTATAATGTTACGGTCAATTCCACCATTCGTTGGTGAAAGAGTAGCCCAAGAGTTGGTGGTGGGTGGTGATGACTAGCTGCCTTCCATCTTGTCTTACACTGTTAAATTAGGGACGGCCAGCACAGATAGCCCTAGTATAGCTTTGGGCGAAATTCAAAACAAACCAAAGTCTGCAGACACAACGCAGTGCCACCGAAGGGTTGGGGTGGGGGCATTTATATTTCAAATTATACCAGTGATCGATCTCAAAATAAGGCGTTAAGACGCAAAGAGTAGATATCTTAAAAATATTTTGTTAAGAGGTTTAATAAATAATATAACATCTTAAACACTAATATTGAGATAAGTTAACCTTAACCATATTGATTTTTGGTTGGGTCACTTTAACAATGTAAAATTATTATTTATTTGTTATTTAGAGATGCACACCTTCTCTGAGCTATCAAATTGTCTTGTATTTACAAAATTATTTGAAATAATCCATTATTCTGTTTGTGGTTAGTTACTTGTGATATATTTGTCACTAATAATATTTTAAATTCAGATTAACACTACCACTGCTTCAGCATGTTTCTAATGTTACAAGGAAAATAGCATGAGTTTATTGACAAAATGTCATGTTCAAATTGTGGATTTTATTCATTATTATATGTTACTTTCTTACTATCTAACCCTAATTTTAATTCTTATATATTGTACAGGGCTGTAAGCTTAACAAATGTGAGTATTTGAAGGGAAATCCGAAGATTTAGAATGCTAAAAACCAGATTTCGAAGCCTGTGGTGTGTAGAACATGGATAGTCCATTCTGTAGCTTCGCTCTTATCAACAAAGAAATAAATTTCTCTCCCACTACGCAAAACTGTTTGTTTTTTGAAATTCGTACAAAGCTACTCGAGGGCTATCTGTGCTAGCCGTCCCTAATTTTGCAGTGTAAGACAAGAGGGAAGGCAGCTAGTCATCACTACCCACCGCCAACTCTTGATCTACTCTTTTACCAACGAATAGTGGAATTGACCATAACATTATAACGCCCCCACGGCTTAAAGGGTGAGCATGTTTGGCGCGACGGGGATGCGAACCCGCGACCCTCGGATTACGAGTCGCACGCCTTAACGCGCTTGGTCATGCCGGGCCCGCAAAACTACGACAGCGTACTAGTACTTCGTTTAGTAACCGGGGGTTATGCACCGAAAATGTGTTTTTTATTTATCTTCTCTGGTAGAACTTAACTGTTAGACGAATGGTTTTCTATAATTTGCGGATAAGTAGGAAATGGAGGCGAAATGATGATGCCACTCGCATGTTGCGTGCAAGCCTGGCCAGATGGATATGGAACTTAGTATATTCAGTTTACTTAACGAAGTGATCAGCTTATGAAGTTGTTTTTGACAGTAGTGGAGGACGACTCTTTGTAAGATTAATAGAAATTACACTTCGCCAACTTAATCAGTAGACACTAAATTGACGTCACAAAAGCAATGCTTTATATTGCAATTTGTAATGTCGTGACGTCAATAAAATGTGCGCATTGCGTGAGTCGAGAGAAGAATTATGAATTCTGCAGGTTACAACGCTACATTGTAGGTGAACTTGAAAAGTAAGAAATAAAAATGTTTGTTATTCTTTTATTTTGGTTTTATTTACAATTGAAACAGACACTTTCGGGACCCTGAAGAAGTAAATTCAGTATAAGCAACATCTCAACCATCCTTTTGTCCGTCATATCCAACAGGCCTAAGAACCGTAAAATTAGGTGAAAGGCCTCATTGGCACTGTTTATGGCAGGTTTAAATATTTATTTTTTCTCAAGAGTGGATATACAGGCCAGAGGCGTCGTTAGATGTTTAAAAGATTCAGGGTTCTGGCCCATAGGCGCGGGAATTTTCACCTTTTCGGTATGATATCGATCATGGTTTTATATTTCGATTTTCAAGAAACCAACTGGGGATTTGGGCACGAGCTCCTTGTGACGGTGTCTAGAGACGCCTCTGGTGCAGGAACAGCATCGAAAACCGTAATACTCCGTTGTTTATCATGTGTCATTACTATTTTTATTTTTTGAATTTCGCGCAAAGCTACTCAAGTGCCATCTGCGCTAGCCGTCCATAATTTAGCAGTGGAAAACTAGAGAAAAAGCAGCTAGTTATCACTACTTACCGTTGGGCTACTCTTTTACCAACGAATAGTGAGATTGACTGTCATATTATAACGCCCCCACGGTTGAATGGGCAAGTATGTTTGGTGCGACCGGGATTCGAGCCCGCGACTCTCGGATTACGAGTCGAACGCCTTAACCCATCTGGCGATGCCGAGCGTTTTATGTGTCATGCTAAACTTTGTTACAGTTGTTTTAATGTTAAATGTAGGTTTCGTATATTGAAGTAATAACAAAGTTTTGTTCTTTATAATGGTCACATTCTTCGTTACTTTCAATCTGAAACTTTTATAAACACTTGTAAGAGCTTAAAATGGAATCGATAATTTCACGAAGCTACACAGTGGGCCATCTGTGCTCTGCCCACTACGGGTATCGAAACGCGGTGTTACAGGAAGGGGTATGAAGAGAGGAAATCCACAGGCTACTGGAACGTGTATAGTCCTTATATTAAAGTAGTGTTTTAATTCACGATTTATAATATTGCTTTTGATAGATTTCGGCAGAAAGAAACCTATTTATTTACACATAGAATTCATGCTTGACATATCTTGCAGCGCCCTGAATTTATAACACGTAAACTACTACAATGAGATTATGTTTCAACATGGTGACGTCCAACTGCCTTCCCTCTAGTCTTACATTGCTAACTTAGGGACAGCTAACGCAGATAGCCCTAGTGCCCAAAATTTCAAAACAAACAAATAAATTTTCTCGTACAAATAAATTTAATACCCAACTTAGAAAAAAAAAAGGATTAAGATAAATCTACAAATCATGAGGATAGATAACTTTTGTTTTTGAGGATAGTGTTCCTTTAATTGATATTTGACGTTCCTTGTACTCTGTCGTTCAGTTCAGCTGGTTGTTAACTTCCTTTAGTTATGCGTGAAGAAAAATCACACTGTTAATTATAACACGACTCTCACAGTTAGACAAAACATCTGACACTAGGTGACGCTAAGGTCTTTGTCATAGTAACTATAGTTATGTAAATAAGTTGGCTCTCATATGGAAATAAACGTTGCTAGAACAGCGTGTAAGTCAGCACTTTTGTGTACGTAAGTTAATTAGATACTTTGTTGATGGTTAATAGATGTCATGTGTTGAGCTGTAATCTTGTTGTCTAGTGGCAAATAAAAGCACATGTATAAAAACAAAAGAGAACTAAAAAGTGGTACTAAAACATCTACTTTAAAGGTTAGATGTTACTTAAAATTCGAATACACTTTATAATAGTTTCGAGTTGTAATTAATCAGAATTTTTAGGTGCTGTATTAAAATTAAGCAGATTTTGTGATATATTCCGAGATTAGATTTTTGTCCGTTATATTTTTTCTTTCTTTTCGTAAGTTTTCGTGTCGATATTATATTATCAAATAATATTACTTCAAAAGGTTCAGGCTAGACCTTTACGAAGTGAGTTTAAGTTTGTTGTAGTGTGAACACTTCTTTCCTAGTTACACATGATTATAACAAATTTTGGATACCATAACAGTATCGGGCTTATTTTATTCTTAAACACTGTAAGCTTTTTTTTTCGGCTCTATAGTGTTTTTCTGAGAAGATGAGTGTATACTTGTATTTAAAACAAACTATGCCCACCGTATTCATTGTCCCAACGATACCGTTTTGTTCACTATAAGAGCTTATAAAGCCAGAAGGGATTATCAAGCTATGCCTGATCCGTGAAGAAATGACGGGTTGAAGTTTGTAAAAAAACAAATAAACAAAAAATAAAGCTTTTTTGGCAACCGTTGTCCCTTAAACTTTCTCCTTCGTTGCAAAAACTTTCCAGTTTATTCTCTACCTTACAACTATATCAGAAATTTATCAGTATTTCTCACGTTATATAACCTAAAATTACGGTTTAAACGCCGGAAAAAAAAAAAAAGAAGCACAGTTAGCTCTCTTGTAGCTTTGCGCGAAATTCAAAACAGACCAAACCGAAATAAGATGAAGCACCCGTTTACTTTTCGACTTTTCGGGACTTTTGAAGAGAGAAGGAGAGAAATAAGACGTGTTTTGTCTGGCTCTTGGTTAAAGTGATTTAGGCCTAATAGTTTTTACTTGAAAATTTAAGAAGAAGTATTAGAACTACTTGACAACTGTTCAAGACAGCAAATCAATTTAAGAAAACAGGGAAAACTTCTGAAATCAGGAACAGAAGAGCGGGAAACCGCAAGAAACAACAACTACGGGTCCTACAAGACCAAACAAAGAAATGGCGGGAAAAGCCGTTAAGACTAACGAAAAACTATTGCAGGTAAGTCAAGCACTACTGGTGGCAATATAATCACTAATTCCCCATTGCTAACTCTCTGTAGTTTAGCAAAAAGGGAATTAAATACTGTAAAGAAAGCAAAAACTGTAATTAAAAAAAAAAGTAAAGCTAAGCGTAAATTAATTAAAGAAATAAATTCTTCGGAAAACTCCGAATGTGAAGAAGCAGTGATGGCTACCAATACTGAGGTAGAGGTAGCTACTCCTGCATCTAAAGTAGGGTTAAGTCCAAATAATATAACAGTAAAAGAAATTAACACTATGGATGTTGGTAAACATGATAGTGAAGAAAAAAATGACAGTGATAAAGAATTGGAAGGACAAGAATTTATCACTGTTATTTCTAAAAGAAACATAAAAAACAACAACAAACAAATAACAAATAATAATAATAATACTGTGACAAAAACTAGACCACCACAGTATGCAATTATTATAGAAGGCATTCCGGGTCATTATAACCAACCCCTGCTTGCCACTGAAGTAAAGAGATGCAAACCAAATGTTAACATAGTTAACATTAAGCGTTTGCCTAGAGGCGGAGTACTGGTGCAAGGGCACGATGTAGTCGACCTTAACCGACTACTGAAAGAATGGCCAACAGATGCCTTTAAACCAGCAAATATTAAAATCCACCTACCGGGAAGTAAGCCGCAACCAAAATCGATAGTGGTAAGAGGGGTTCATCAAACGATTGACCTGGATGTTATTAAACAAGCACTACAAGAACAGAACATACCACACAACAAAATAGAACGGATAATATCAAAAAAAACACAAACACCAACCAATTTAATACGAATTGACATTGATGACAGTTACAACATCCAAAATTTAATTAATAATGGAATATTGCTCTGGTATCAAAGATATCAAGTTGAGCAATTGAAAACACCGGCAATTGTTGTAACACAGTGTTACAACTGCCAAAGATATGGACATGTTTCAGCAGCCTGCTTAGCATCACCGAGGTGTTGCGGATGTGGCGGGGAACACCATATTAATCAATGTAAGAAAGAAAAAGAAACGCCCAAATGTTGTAACTGTGGTCAAACCCACACAGCCAATTATAAAGGATGCGAGAAATATAAACAAATAAAGCAACGCATTTTTCAAATCAGAACACCAACAGAACAAAATCAATCGAAAACAAGTAGTTTACCTAAAACAGACACACCAACAGAACAGAATCAACCAAAAACAAGCAGCCAACCTGAAACAAGCACATCAACAGAACATACTAAAACAACAAAAACCACATATGCAGAAATGGTAAAAGGAAAAGAAACACATAAACAACAAGTACAGAAGACTAATACACAAAATAAGAACACATTAACACAAAAACCAAAAGAAAACAACACTACCATACAAGAAACCAATAGTAACACAACAGATAAAACAAGCCTGTTCTCAACAGTGTTTAAAAATGTAATAACAGAGTTTATAACAGAATACACCAAACCAAATCAAACAACTAATTTTATAGAACTACTGATCACAATTACGATAAAACACGTCACACCTCATATACCATACATAATAACTACACTAACAGGTTACATGCTCACAGCTCAATGTTCACAGTAGTGTATATCAACATCCAAGGTGCAATAGCTTCCAAGAAACATGAGATCGAAGATCTAATAGAAGAATTAAACCCCCAGATTATAATAATAAGTGAAACTTTAACATATAATAATAATAGATTTAAAATACCTTATTACTCAATAATTAGAAAAGACAGGAAAAATAAAAATGATGAAAACAGAGGCATTATGCTGCTTCATAAAGTAGATTTATCTGTAGAAGAAATAGAATTAAACAGTAACAATGAACATGTTACTGTAGATATCCTCCAATCAAATAATACTAAAATAACAGTAGCAGGAATTTACTGCTCACCCAATAAACAACTAGATACAACTTTACTAAATAACATCTTTTCCCACAATATAAACACCATAGTCATAGGAGATTTAAATAGTAAAAATGTTTCATTTGGATGCCGAAGCTCTAACTCAAATGGTAGAAAATTAATAAAATTTATTGATGATAATAATATAGCTCTATTAAACGATACTACCCCAACACATACATCCTATTCTACTAACTCTAGTGACATACTAGATCTGTGTATGTGTACATATAATTTAAGCCAGAAATTAGTAAAATTTCAAGTGGGAAAAGATGTAGATAGTGATCATCTCCCAATTTTTTGCGTCTTCGATCTCACCCCCTATAAAAATATAACATATAGGAAAGAAAAATTTAATTACAGAAAAGCAAATTGGCAATGATATAAACAAGAATTAGATAATCTATTACCAAATGAAATTATTAAAGAAGTTAAAACGCAAGTCGAAATGGACAACTATTGTCAAACAATCACGGATTGCCTTCAGAAAGCAGCCAAAGTAACAATACCAAAACAACATCACAAAACAACAATCAACACATGGAAACCAACCACAGAAATAATCAACCTAATAAAAAAGCGCAGACAACTAAGAAGACAGTACATGATTACAAGAAACAGAGAAACTAAAACACAAATAAACAACATTAGAAATCACATCAGAACTCAAATAAAACAACAAAAGCAAAATAAATGGGACAATTACTGTAATAAACTAAACGACATAACTGACCCGAAAAAATTCTGGTCACATCTTAAAAGATTCACAAGTGAAAACACAAACACAAAGAAATATCCTCCACTTGAACATAATAACACCATTGCACGTACAAATAAAGAAATAGCCGAAGCTTTCAAAGATCAACTCCAAAATACATTTAAAACTCACACAGATCCAGAAATGAATACACACTTCTACAATAAAGTCACTAATCACATAGCAAACAATAAACATCAATATGAACCAATATTTCCAGTAAACATAACTGATACAAATACAAGTTCTAACACTGATTTTGAAAGCACATTACTAACAAAGGAAATATCCCTACATGAAATACTAGAAGCAATAAAAAACACCAAAAACAAAGCGCCAGGAGAAGACGAAATACAAGCTATTCTCCTAAAAAACGGCACTCCGAAATTGTTTGACCATCTAAATTCTCTATTTAACTTATCGCTATCCTCAGGATATATCCCAGTTTCTTGGAAGCTAGCAAATATTTTAATGTTCCATAAGGAAGGAAAACCAGCGAATAGACCAAATAGCTATCGACCAATCAGTCTGACCAGTTGTGTAGGCAAAATTCTCGAAAGAATAATAAGTAATAGACTCTCCACATTCTTGGAGGTAACATCAAAATTACCAGAAGAACAGAATGGATTCAGAAAATTTAGACAAACGACAGATCATTTAATAAGATTAACCGAAACCATTATAGATAGTTTCAACAAAAAAGAATGTACAGTCGCTTGTTTCCTCGATATCGAGAAAGCATTCGACACCGTTTGGCACGATGGTCTAAGGTTCCGAATGAATGAAATGGAACTACCGCGAGGAATTATTCGCTGGTTATCTAACTTTCTGGAAAACAGAAAATGTAGAGTAAACGTAGAAGGAACTTTTTCCGAATACTTTACTCCACTAGCTGGTGTCCCGCAGGGAGGGGTGGTTAGCCCTATACTCTTCATCATGTATGTTAACAATATGCCATTGAAGGATCCAAATCATGGATTCTCATCACAGTTCGCAGATGATGTGGCAATCTGGAAAAGTGCTGCAACACCCACGATAGCAGCTACAAACATACAACCACAATTAAATAGAATTAGTGAATACTGTGAAAAATATAGAATTAAAATAAACACAGCAAAAACTCAGCTCGTACTCTTTACGAAATCGCCAAAACACAGAAAACAACAGTTAGAAATATATATGAATGGCACGCTGCTCCAGATTGCCCAATCAGCAAAATTTTTAGGTCTGACTTATGATTCAAAATTAACTTGGATTAATCATGTCAACGAAATTAAAAATAAAATTTGGCGAAGAACCAACTATGTTAGGAGTCTAACTGGTAAACACAGTGGAGCATCCACAGATAATATTTTGAAAATATACAAAACATATATTAGACCAGTAATAGACTATGCAGCTCCAGCATGGGTAACTGTAAGTAATGTAACAATCAAAACCAAACTACAAAAAATACAAAATGCACTTCTCACAACAGCATACAGAGTTCCGAGAGCAACATCATCTAAATTCATCCATAATTACTCGAACATACCAATAATAGCAGATAGACTCCTAAATATTACAATTAGGTATTTTAACAAAAATTGGAAGAAAAATGATTTGTTATGCGAACTAGATAGGTACCTTATACATGATGAAGATATTCCTAAATACCTCTCCCCAATTAACATATATATTAAATATAAAGAAAAATAAATAAATAAATAAAATTAAAATATGTATGTATATAAATTTTAAATCTTGTATTTATAGTTTACATACTAATGTATTTTAAAATAATAATAAGATTAAAAAAAAAAAATGCCACCAGCAAGCTTGACTACTGTGAATAAGAGACTATAAATGGACATTGCCCTGAAAAGGACCTAACATAACATCACGAGTTAGGGAAAATATGTTAAGGAAGGAGGAAGAGGTCAAAGTGAACCTGACCCTCCAGGGCAAATACCCAAACACCATCGATAAAAAAAAAAAAAAATGAAGCACCCCCAAGCTGACATAACATAAAAAAGTATAGCCTGAAATATATATGAATGGAACACTACCTCAGACTGCCACATCGGCAAAATTTCTAGATCTAACCTATGACTCAAAATTAACATGGATTAACCATTTAAATGAAATTAAAGGTAAAGTGTGGCGAAGAACCAACTATGCTAGGACTGGCAAGAACAGTGGAACATCAACAAACAATATACTAAAAATTTACAAAACATACATAAGACCAGTAACTGACTATACAGCTCCAGCTTGGATTACTGTAAGTGATAAAATAATCAAAACCAAGCTACAAACTATACAAAACACACTCCTCACAAGAGCATACAGAGTTCCCAGAATCACGTCATCTAGTTTCAAACATAAATATTCAAACATATCAACCATTCTAGTTAGACTCCTACATAGTACAATAAAAAATGGATGAAAAATGAATTATTATGCAAACTAGACAGGTACCACATACATAATGAAGATGGTCCTAAACACCTCTCCCCGATCAACATATATTTGAAACACAAAAATAAATAAATAAAGAAATAAATAACAATAATAATAAATAAATATGTATATGTAAAAGGGAGGGAAACAAAAAGAGGTCACCATTAAACTAGACTTCCTACTGATAGGGCAAATAATATCTTACAAATGTATGAAACTAGTATTGGTTTTTGGATTTTTTTAATCTTTTTCCTCCATTAGAGATAACTAATTATGATACTGGAAATAATTTTTTACTAGGTGCTTAGGTTTTGCGTGCACTCTCTTTAGGCCATTGTATTTATAGGGGATTGAGGCGACACTGAATATTTCTTAACCCTTCAACAACAATACATTTTTTGTTTAATATAGTGTTTAGGCTTAAAGCGATTGACAAAAGGTTTGTCTATTATACAGAATATTGTTGTCACTTTAAAATTGTTACAAACGTGTTCTATAATGATAGTGAATGCCTGTCACTTGAACACAGACTACAATGAAACAATCCTACGCTGACAAAAACTGGAACCGGTCTAACTCTTTTTGTATTTCAAACACCATTCAGCTTAATCTACTGTGTTAACGGACCAACTAGAGTTTTATTCACAATAATATTAAATATTTAAATCCATATATGATATTTATAAACTAAGAATGTTGAATACAAAGGCTTGTTTAGCACTATAATTTCCAAAATATGTTAACATTTTCATATAGCCTTAGGACTAAGTTGCATAGGCCTAGGCCAGTATTATTAGTTTCAGGCTAGGCCTATGCAAATTTTCAATTTATTTTTGAATTATTTACCAAAACCAGAGGTCTTTCATCATGTCGGATCCTTACAAACCACTGTTTCCTTCTATTAACATTTTTAGAAAAGCTGTGGAACGAGGGAGAGATATGTTGTTTTGTGCATCATTAGTGTACCTAAGAACACAACAATGATACGATATCATAGTTTTGTCGATCAGCGACTCTGATGAATGATGCGTTATCAAAAGACAACTGGCTTTTATATACGACAGATTCATAAAAAAATTAATACAAACAGTTATCAAACCGTATTTTACGTTGATATATATTAATATATAATTTATGTCGTTTTTCTTAAAACTTTCTCAATATATTAAACCTTTTCCATAAAAAGACAAACAGTAAATTTAAAAATTATTACTTATTTCTTTAAAAGAAACACAAAAAACAATGGATATTAAGTTGCTAGTAAGAATGACATTGGGTGGATCAGTGTGATATATGGGAGTGCACGGCCAGCCTCAACCTTCACTCCCTCCTGTCCTCACACGTGCTTTGACAATATTTCACTTTGATTGGTGAATAAATATAAAACAAATTGTCCATCTTCAATCATCCATGTACTTGTTTGCTCAATGCCATAAACAAATCATAACATATTAGTGATATGGTTATTCAATAAAAAGGGATTTAGGAACTTTCTCTTTAGAAACAATGTAATAATAACTTTATTTTCTGTTCTTTATTTCTTGATTTACTTATAGACTTTAGACCGACTAAAGATCCAATGTGGTGTTCTATCTAGCATCTTGGGTACTAACAATTTCCAGTTTCTGTCCGAGCACGATAAGTGGTTTGAATTATAAGGGCCGTTGGTAAACTGAGATTTATGAAATAGGGAGTGCAATAAAATAATGATTTGTCACTTTTGTAGGTGAATAAATCAAATATAGCCATCATTACAAGCTGCACGTCAAAAATATTAACTACGTGTACTGGAAACGCAAGTAAGTAATTTATAAAAACAAAAGTTCGATCATTAATATCGTTGAGCATTGCATTTTTATATCTTCTTTTATAAATATAATGGTAATATCTCTTGTATGTCCATGTAACTACTTTGTAGGGTGTAGACGAATCGTCACCAATATTTAAATGGATGTTTTGTTAGATTTATGAGAGGGTACATAATTTTTTTCAATTTTACATTTTGTGGTTTTTACGTGCGTCTTGTTACGATTACTGCGGCCCCTGTAGACAGATCTTCACGTAATTTGATAGGGAGGTTCAACGGGTTTATGGGTAGATACACGGAAACTTGCCATTAAAGGTATTGTGTTTTGTAGCTTCAATGAGTGTTCTTTTACAATTACATATTAGGGAAACAACTTTTTACTTATAATGAATTTAAATAACATTGTTTTGACATTGATCGGTGGTCTTTAGTAATTTACCATAATATTCATCATAACACCTTAACATTATACGAGTTAAAAATTGAATAAAATCTATCATTTCAAAAAACAAAAACAACTTTCAGGTTATAAACATAAAACAAACCAACTAGCATCCAACCATAGACATAGCTCTCCTGTCCACAAAGTTTCTTTTGTTTTTACACTTGACTTACAGATACAATCGCCAGGAAGTTGAATTTTTGAAGAGTAAGAGGGTTTGTTTGGTTTGTTTTGAATTTCGCGCAAAGCTACACAAGGGCCATCTGCGATAGCCGTTCCTAATTTAGCAGTGTAAGACTAGAGGAAAGGCAGCTAGTCATCACCACCCACCACCAACTCTTGGGCTACTCTTTTACCAACGAATAGTGGGATTAACCGTTGACCGTAACATTATAACGCCCCCACGGTTGAAATGGCGAGCATATTTGGTGTGATGGGGATTCGAACCCGCAACTCTCAGATTATGAGTCGAGTTTTTTTCTCTTTTTATTCATCGCACCTCAAAGATGGGGTATAAACAAAAATACACGAAATAAAACATCAGTTAAATAATTAGCATTTGGAGAGAAAACATTGCAAGATACCACCTTGTAAAAAATTACAACAAAAGGTATAAAACGAATTAGAAAATATAAAAAAGTAATGGTTAGCGGTAAGTATCTAAATCAAATTACACGAAAAAAATTAATAAAACAAAGAAAACAATAGAACACTTGTGATAAAAAAGAAAACTTGTAGAAAAGAATACACTTCATTTTAACAAAGCACATAGCAGGTATCTTTGTTACCAACCTACCATTATAGTGATACAGTAAATGAAACACAAGTTAAGTAATTAGCATGTGGAAAAAAGCAAAAAAAAAACAAAAACGAAAAACCTTACAAAATACCTTGCTAAAAAATTACAACAGGTGTAAAATGTGTTAAAAATATAAAAGAAGTTATAATTAGCTGTAATTTTAAAATCAAAATACACCAAAAACCTTAATAGAACAATGAAAAGAATGGAACACTGTGATAAAAAAAGAAAACTCAATTGCAGAAGAGAACACATTTTATCTTAACAAAGCACATAACAGGTATCTGTGTACTCCCTTTGTAACCAACTTACCGTTATAGTGATACAATGAATAAAAGACATTTAATGAGTCATGTAACACACATCTATGATAATGTAAGTGTATATGTTTGCGTAAACGCACTTAATAGGACGATATTAAATGAAGCTTGCGATTGCATGCAAACTGAACAGACCTCACAGATTAGATAACAAGCCGTGCAAAACTAGTTAATAAGCGAAAATTATTTAAACACCGATCAGGTAAGAGAGGATGAGATTCCACTAACTGGCATCTCCTCCAGACCCAGTTGGAGATAGGGCATCCATAATAAAATTCCAGTAAAGCATACATATAGGACCACAAGGGCTGGGCAGAAGGATACATGAAAAGCAAATGGTCAATGGTTTCCCGAGTTAGTGCACAATAAGTGCATAAACCCGTTGAATACCTATCCATATGTACCAACTTAACATTAGTAGTCACCGCTCGCAACCATAACAAATAATCCACGGTACAAACATCAAAACCCACAAATGATGAAAAGGTAGATTTACGAATGAGTGTCCAATCGTCTGGAGGAACAATATTCCCCCAAAAGGATGGAGCAGAGACATGATAAGCCAGTGAACAATTCAAATAACAAAACAACTGCTTCAGAGTAAATCTCCAAAAATAGGCCGTTGATTAGAAGAGTCCACAAAGTAAAAGTCTATTTCATGCTGTGTCGAGGACAGCGGAGCTGGCTGAGTAGACATGAGCGCCAGCCAATCTTCAGGCAATGCATTCGTCAAAGAAGTGAGATGTGAAACAATGGTATTGACATTCAACGACATATCGACATCACTACACATTTCCACAACCGCCTCCACAAGGAAAAATCCTGGGAGCACTTCATATAATAAGTGTCGCACAAGGACCAATCCTGCTTTAATAAATTTAGGAAAATAAAACGTGTGTAACCGAGCATCAACAAGAACAGGATTAAGAAACAATGATTCGTCGAAAACATGTGATAAAAGAGGAACAGGGGCAAGCCCTTTATCCCCAAGTAGTTCCTTCCATGCACGAAACATTGGCAAGACTTTTACATACCTCGGCAAAATCCGGCATTGAAGAGCCCAAAATCCCAATACGAGTTCACCATAACAGGAGAAAAACCCAGAAAGAAGTTGCCACAAAGGTGACGGACAAAAACCGTCCAAACATCTCTGCAGCAATTTCAAGCAAAAAGCAAGTTTACGAACGTGTATATATACCAAATTGATACCCCCACTAGCAAAATTCTTGGTCAAGATCCAATAAGAAACCTTGTGAATACCACCCCGCCACACGAAATCTAATACACGTTGACGAAGCCGAGCTTCAGATTGCTGTGGCAGTGGGAGGATATGCAATGGATACCACAAAACTGACGCCACCAAGGCATTCACCACGATAGATTTGCCCTTAAGCGACAGGGAACAATATCGCCAGGACACCAGGATACTAACGACTTTGCGCAAAACTCCCCGCCACATATCCTGCAGCATAACATTAAATTGAGAATGAAAAACAATACCCAAAATCCGAATAGGATTCTGGGAGATTTTCAACTCTCCCAGGACTTACTCATTAGAAGAGGCCAAGCTCCCAACCCAGAGACCCTGACTCTTTGTCCAATTAATCCTACCCCACGAAGCCCGACCAAAGATACTACAAACATCCAAAACGTATGGCAAGGAATTAGAATCCTGTAAAATCAATGTAGTGTGGTCAGCATGTTGATAAATAAGGTATGGTGTGTTGAGGAACCCATCACCCCAATACCTATAATCTGATCATGATGGACCAGCATATTTCTCAATGGTTCAACACTGAGAACATAAAGCAAAGCAGACATTGGGCAGCCTTGACGAATACCTCGAGATAAGGAGAACCTATCAGTGAGAAAGCCATTAAACTTAACACAACTAGAAATATCAGTATAACATAGTTTAATCCAATTAACAAAAGTCGAGTTAAAACCCACTCGCACCAGAAGTTGAAATAAATAGTCATGGTTCACCCGATCAAAGGCTTTCATTTGATCGAGCTTCAAAAAAATCCCCCATCCTGTCCTGTACGTTCTAAAGATTGAAAAAGCAATACTAAAGTTAACGGGTTATCAATGACATCCCGTCCAGGTATACAACCAGACTGATTAACTGACACTAAACTAGATATTACGGTGGAAAGGCGTCAAGCCAGAACTTTAGCCAATAACTTGTAGTCAGTGGCCGACTATTAGCCGTCAACCGTCGATCCCCGCCCTTCGGAATAGGAACAATCACCCCAATGCACACAGAATGGAGCAACTGTTTGGAGTGATAGAGGTCGGACAAGACGGTAACAAAATCATCTACAAATAACGGTAAAAAGTAATTGTAAAATTCTGTTGTAAATCCATCAAGACCCGGAGATTTTCCAGTCGGTAAACCAGCATGTGCAGATAACAATTCCGAGGCCGTAAAAGGTGCATCACACATACGAGCTTGCTCAGGGAAAAGCGTTTTATTGATAAAGTTGAGCACCATATCTACATCATCCTGCTGAACTTCTTCTTTAGTATATAAAGTTGAATAATAGTGATGTAAAACAAAAGCTATATCATCCACCTCGAACACCTCATTCCCCCCCTTCAGTAAGCATGGATCGAAACTCTGTCTGACCCTGCCGAATTTTCTCCATACACAAAAAGTAAGAAGTTGACCTTTCGCCCTCCTCGAACCAACGAATATGTGAACGAATTTGAGCCCCTTCAATGGTGTCATGATCAAATTTCTCCAAGTCTTCTTCATATGCATATAACTTTTCCCGAGATCTAGTAGGGCAACTTGCCAATTTACGCAATTCACGAGCAACGGAATGTTATAACTTAAGTTTCTTAAATCGAAAGTCACACGCCCGACGAAGCGAATATCGCTTGGTAATATCACGAATTGCATTTTGTAAGGTCGCATACCAGGAGATCTTGTCACGACCATATACTTACCAACTACGGCTTCTTTCGAAAACGAGTGTGATGGTATTAATGTATTCAACATCTCTCAAAAGCTGATCATTAAAGTTCCAGTAATTTGGACCCGTAACAACTTGAGATAAGTTAAGTTTGAAGCTTAACAGAGCATGATCGGTGCCAGGAAACCACATCATATGGAAACTACTGACAGCACTATCCTGTTACGATTAACAACACAAAAAAAACAAACAATTAATATTCAGAAAATGAGGCCTAGCGAAATGCAAGATGTAGCATGTTTGTTTAATTCTCCAACTTAAAGAACGAAATGTTAAGCCCATATTGCATGGTTACATCTTGGATATATAAAGATGATGCAAGAACGCTTCTTTTTGTGTACACTGCATTTGACGTAGAAGCATCTACTCTACTCTACGAGATATTTACTTGAATCAATATTATGTTATATTTAAAGATGATGTTCTTGTTTGATATTTAGGTACAAAGTTTCGTGTCTTTGCTCCATCTGCCACAGATATCGAAATCCAGCTTCTAACGCTATAAGTTTACAGACGTATTTTTTGTGCCACCAAAGAGGGGGGTAGGCGAATATAAATGTTAAAAATACAGTTGTAATGGTGTGAGCACGTTTTCCAAGTTACCAAAGCAAAATTACTGTTCATTATACTCATAACAAAACATTAATGTTAAGCATTATATATGTTTTAATTCTTTATGGATCCTAGATAATTAGATGAATGCATAATAATAATATTTTTTGATGACGAGAAACCCATTTGAAAAACAAATGCATCTGAGAACGGCAGGTATGGGTATTAAAAGTTTTACTGATAAGCAGAGAACAACGTTTCGACCTTTGTTAATCTAAAGTTGACCTAGGAATGTTAAATTTGTATTAAATACTAATAGCCAGCAAAAGTAGAAAAATATGAACACATGAAGGTAAATACAACATTTTAGCATATTGCTTCAGTTATTTAAATATCTACTTAAATCTATACATACAAATACTAAAACATATCAAAAATCATTTTACATGTGATTGTTAACCACTTCTATCAACACTGATAAGTTAGTCTACAAAACAAGTTAAAATATTATGTATTATTAGCTGTCTTTTAGTGCCATTTGTTTTGAGTACCTTTTCACTATGGATCTTTTGTTATTACTTTGTAAACTACTTCATTTTATATTTTAACATAAGTTAACAAACTACCCACCTTCCTCTGAAAAATGCTATGTAAATAATTGATGAATAGTAGTTCACAAACTGTAAAAGGAACATCTTCAGTCGAACTATTTTCATATTCTGTCTGAGTACGATGTATTTCTATACAGAATAATTCAAAACAGTATTAACTAATTTACAAATAGAATATTAACATATAAGAAAAGGTTAACATAAATGAGATAAAAATGTTTGTTTGGTAAACAGTACCTTCACACTAATGGTATCCAATAAATAATACTATCAAACTCATCATTTAACACATTTTATGTCAGAGGTTTTTAGAGCTCTTAAGTGAAACATTAAGTTCTATTCTTCAGATCAAATCTTTAGAATATAAATATCTTATTCTCTGAAAGTGTATTATTTCTTATTTACAAAATTCATTATTTTTCCTAGTTATAAATATCAAATTTCCTGAGTCTGGTTTAGGTTTACAGCTGTCACACAGAGCAGAGATATTTCTGCAACATAGGTTTACACAATTAGAAATACTATGGCCAAATATTTTTGTATTGAGGGAAAGGAAGTCACAATAAAATACAAATCACAGGAACGGAAGACAAATTTTCCATATTCTTCTTAACTTGTCTGTGATCTAAATAAATGTTAAGCCTTATCTTAACTTCCACCATTCTTTAAGTATCAACGTGTTGTCATCAGTAGGATACTAATGACTGTTGTTCAAGATGTTTGTGGGGTGGATACACTAGTTTCCATTGAATTAGTAACTATTGCTCAAGCCAAATCATTAGAAAACAAGTTAATCTTTAAATCAAAACGATTAACTTCACTCCATATTGAAACAGAAAAAAGAACTTCACATTCCAGTTTTGCAATAAAAATATCTTTTTATGGCAGTTTGTTTTTTTACACATTTCTAGTCCTCTTTCACAATGTTAAAAATACATATATATCCTTAATAATTAGTGCATGGGGTCAGTTTATTGGACCAATGCTATATTATAGATGGAATGTTGACTACACTTTTGAATTTATTATGTATATCTGCACAAGATGTTGCAACAAGTATGTTGTATGCTAAATATTAAATATACTGGAAAAGTATTTCTAAACAAGAAGCGATGGTAAAATTGAGGATGACAATCTGAGTTACATATTAACATGCTAATATTTATGTAAAGACTAAATGTATGAAATCTACAGTACTGTTTGCATATTGTTTTTGCATTGCCTTTATAGCCTCTGAAATACACATTTACAAGTTTTCCTTTTCAGTATCCCTGTACACTGTATATGATATTTACTCTTATTCATGAATAAATCAAGTACATAATACCAAATTAAAAGTTACAATCAACTGTCTAACCTTAAAACTATCGTAAGAATATTTAAGTACTGTACAATTTTTCATGTATTTTTGCGTATGTTTGTTAGAAATGTGAACAGTGTGATCACAAGACTATATGGTATTACAACTAAATATACTTTACTGTGTTTCACACTGATCCACTAGTTTAACAAAACACTCAGACTTAATCAATAATAAAACTACGTGATGAGAAAGTTTCGCCATCTGCTGTTAGTGATGTTCAAAATAATTATATATAATTACTTCCTCATGTAATTTTATTACATTCTGTACAAACGGAAAAGTTAATTAAAAATTTAGATAACATGTACATTGTGACAAATTAATTTTTTTAAAGAAATAAGTTCTGTTTTTAAAAGTGTGCATAATTTGGATCCATTCACCAATAAAATGTATATGTTTTTTCAAGATGTACAAATTATTCTGATAAAAAAATTTGTATGACAGTAACTGTATTTATCTGGCACTAAAATAAGTAAGGATAAGAACTTCTGCAGTCAGATTCTGGTTAAATTTTGTTATTCTAAATCATAAACAAGCACACAAAATAACCTATGTTCATTTGGAATTGTCAAAAGTAGAAACAGGTAAAACTTACCTAATTCAGTAAGGTAGGTGGCTATTCTTCTATAAATCTAAAAAAGGTGAATGGTTAGTCAGTTGTTTCACAAAGAACATTTACAGTAGCCAACCCTAACTTTAAACTGATAGACTATGAAATGGCACCTATTGCCAATTCTTTGGTTACTTTAACAAAATAGCAGGATTTGACAATCACTTTTAAAACATTTCCATAATCCCAAGGAGTAAAGGGCATTTTTATTGCAACAGGATGAGAACCACAAACCCTCAGGTTCAGAGTCCAGCACACTGACCACTAGGCCCATACAGCCTTAACATACAAATAATAAAACAATACCAAAATGTGTAAGACAGGAATGAATATGGTAATTTTATCTCTGGCTCAGTGTTCATTTTCTGTTGAATTTTTCACTCTGGTTTGTAATTTTTGGTGTTTGAATCACGTTTTTCTAATCCAAATTTACATACATGCCCAGCCCATAGGTAAAAGAACAAAAGTGATAATTAATATACACTAATTCCTGCATCTAGAATTTAACCATTCAATGATGATGGGTATGTTTATAAAAAAAATTTAAAAGTTATTTGGTTTGAAGTTTGCACAAAGCAACACAAAGGCTATTTGCACTAGAAGTTCCTAATTTAATAGTGTAAGACAAGAGGAAAAGCAGTTAGTCATCACCACCCACAGCAAAGTCTTAGGCTACTCTTTTACCAATGAATAGTTGGATTGACTGTCACATTATAATGCCCCCATGGCTGAAAGGGTGAGCATGTTTGGTGTGACAAGGATTCAAGCCTGCAACCGCTGGATTATGAGTTGAGTGGTTTAACCACCTGGCCATACCAGGCCAAAATTGAAAAGTACTACTGAAGATCTTACAAAACAAATATATGGTAGTGTTACTTGCATCTGTACTTAAATACTGAGGTTTTGTCATTATTTTAATAATTCCTCTGGAACACAAAGTATAAAGATTTCCTTATGATTATTTTGATGCATTCATGAAAAACTTCCAAGCAAAATTAATTTCAGTCTTGAAAATACAAACATGAAAACCATTACCTTATTTACAAATGTAAAGACACAAGCTTAATTTTTTTTACAAGTAATTACATATAACATTTCCATTAAGAAATCAAAGTAAAAAATAAAACTAAAACTAATGTGCTTACATACCACTATACACAGGTATTTGATCTATATCATCTTGAATAAAGCCATAAAAAGTACATTGTACACAACTAGAAATAGATGAATTTCATCCCTTACTTTTCTTATTCAAATGACCTACCAGGTTAAAGATCATTATGCATACAAGGTTCAACAGTGCAGCTGTGACTAAGGTAGTGAGAGTTACCCTGCTGGTAAGTGTTTGATTGCCACTCAAAGTGAAGTACAGTACAGTTTGAATGGATATTCTGTAAGAAGTCACACTCACCACAGCAACAAGAGCTACTGTAACCTGAAGAATAAAAACATAGTATCTTAAGTCAAAAAGAATCACTGCATCAAGAGCGACTGTAACAGAGAATATATATTTAATAAACAAAAAAATGGGAAGAAAAGTCAATGCATTCTCTGTTGTTCATAATTACACTAATGTTGCCTTTATCAGCTTTCAGAATTTTTATGTTTGTATTTTTCTTCAGATTACACATTCACTTTATTCCACTGTTTGAGAAGTTGTGTTTCAAGTTACCATTTTAGTTAAGTAATAGTCTTGTTACACAGTTTTTAAATACATTTAAAATACAGTTTCAGGGAATTTAAAAAAATACACTTTGCTGTAGCACTCTATAACTGGAGTCTGGCAGTTAAAGTCCAGATTTCTTCACACAACTGAAGGTTGTTTGCCCTTTACTTTGTTTGTTAATGTGTGGAATTTGTACAAAAATATCTTTGTACCAGATACCATGTAAACTGGTTAAAATATGGCTGATTAAATGATCAACAAATATCTTTAAATTATGCTTTTTCAGATCTCTTACCTCCCCACCAAAAAAAAGAAATTGACAAATCTGGCTACTTTTGTTTGTCATTGTATTGAACTCATGAATATTTATATTTGTCTTCTAGATTGCTGTAAATATAACTGCACAAAAGCCCAAAATATATATTTTTAGGATTTTTGACATTTCACTCCTTAAAATTGGCTGAATCAAAAAATGAAAATACTGACTGGATATATTGGACAAAAGTAAGACCCTACCAACTTTCACTATAATCTGCCAAAATATGTAGGTATGGCAGTCGACTTAAAATGGGTTTGGAAGAAGATGAAACAATTGAAAACCTATATCTCTCTCATGATGATGAGAAACCCACATGAAGTGAAAATGTATCTCAAGATGGCTGGTATGGGTATTAAAACTCTTTGCTAATCTGAAAGCTTAAAAGACTTAAGAAGGTTGAAACATTGTTCTCTAATTTATTTTAATGAAAGTTTTAATATCCATAACAGCCATCTTGAAATACAGTACATCTCTCTGTGGAGACACAATAATGTATAAAAACTGCTGAGACTGTTTTATTGCAGAAACCAGCAGAAAATTGTAAACTGAATTCCCTGAATAAACAATCCTCACAAGTTTACAAAGCACATCTTTTAAAAATAATTTTTCTTTGAACAAAGAACCAAAAATCATCTTAATTTAAGAATGCAGCTTTACTCTAAAACAAAGTAAACTGTCTACGAGATAAGAACTTAAAATTTTATGCTGAGCAATGAGTACAGCTAACCAAATATAATGTTCAAACTATATTGCTTATATTGGCGAGGACAACAGAATAAAAAGCTCACAGTGTGCAATTGCTGATTGGGAAACTTCCTACCTGTTTTCGTTAAGGGCATCACCGTATTTCTTCTTTATATCATTTGAAAGAAACGTCTATTCAATCTATATTTTTAGCATACTAGAAAGTTAACCTTTTGGAAGTTAAGAGTGATTATTTTAGTTTATTAAAAATAATTTTCAGATGTTTATTGAATAAATTTTACGTGCAATGATTTTGTAATTGGTTTGATCTAAAATGTGTATCTTCAATAGCAAAATCCTTCTAATTTTTCTCGTCTTGAAAACCACTGGTATTTTCTGCTTGGAACTTCAGAAATAGTTTTCCTCTTACCTTCTTCGTCGTACAGTCTATGCAATCTCACGTAAGAATATCAGGTGTAACGTTTGCCTCTCTATTGGTCTATATAGTATGGATATTTTCTTCTAGATGACCCAAAAGAAATACCTTCGTGACCGTTGTTTTCAAAGTTGCCAAGGTTCCTCTTGTTGGGACCCCAAGAAGTAATCCTCTCTTGATTATTTCGATTAGGGTTGCTCATGCGAACCTCGTGTAAACTTGTTTCTTCATTTTGGTAAACTTGGGCATTAGAATTTTCAAAGTACTCTGGAAGTCTATTCCCAAATTCTAAATTTCCTTGAAAAAACTCCTCACTGTTTGACAGCAATCTTGTGTAGTCATCATTCATATCATGTCTACTTCTGGTTCTTGAGTTTTCCCTTACAAAACATATCTCAGTTTCTTGAATTGTATATGTATTTTTTTGCTACTTCACGATCATAATTGCTATTTTGAGTTTGTGTGAATGAATGTAAATGAATAACCAACTTGTCTCACTTGTTTGGGTAAATAATGTCGGCCAGGACTTGTGTTTCTTAAACTTTGGGGAGTTCTCTTGGTTTGCAATGTACCATCATATTTCAAGTCAGGAAGCTCATCTGATGTATATAAACGATCATCAATTTTTCTCTTAAACTTCTGTAAAGGAGTTTTAACACTTCTCTCATCGTTTGTCCACAAGCCTTCGTTTCTATTGCTAAGATTACTTTCTTCGCTTGAACTCAGGCTACAACCCCAACTTGCGAGAGATATTTCATTATCCACACTCGACCATTGATTGCTGATTTAACGTTTTTCTCTTGAGCTGGGTTGTATGTCTGTCTTTCATTGTAATATGTATCTAGGTGTATCTCTGATTCCCATTGTACAACGCTCTTTGATTTTCTTCTGACCTGAAATCTTCGTTTCTGGTGCATCTTTCTTCATATTGATCGAAACCCTGGTTTCCTGTGTATAAAGTTGTTTTTTTAAGTGAAACTCTAGCTTCTGCTAGATACGGTCTGTTGTTATCTGTACTAAATTTTTGTTCCATAGTGTAGAAAGACCTTTCTTCATGTGGAGTGATCTGTATATAAAGAATTGTATTGCTGACTTCTAGTGCGCAAAATATTTCCTCCATGTGGATTAAGACTTTTACTCTGTGTCTGTGGATATCTTTTTTGGTCTGTAGTGAATCCCTTGTTCATAGCGTACATGGGTCTTTTCACGTTGGCGTTGAGTCCTTGATATTTTGATCTTTCTACACCTGAGGAGAGGCAATGATTTCAAATATACAAATATCCCTCACTGCTGGAATTAAACTCTTGATGGTTCGTTTGAAGAGATTTTTATCTATATTTTCTAAATTACTGACTCTCCAAGTTTCTTTCTAAATTTCCTGAAACTTGCTGACTCGGGGCCCTATAATACCTTTTGTCATCAAGTGGAACGAAACCTCGTCTGTTAGGGTTAAAGTTTCTTTCATTATCAGCGACAAAACCTTGTGTACTGACATACGCTCTTTTTTCTTCACTTCCATCAAATGTTCCGTGCTTTAGGTCTCAAGTTATTACACTGTCAACATTTTTACTTAATCGTTGTGCTGTGGACTCGGTATCATTCTCACTTTTACCTCGCACAGTTCTCACTTCGGATGGATCACATTTCACATTTATATCATCACCAGACTCGCAACTTTCTGTTAGAATGTTGAACAGATAAGTTTCAGGGCAATATGCTGTTGTCTTTCTTTCTTCCTTACAGATATAATACCGTGTACAGTTTGTTGTAAAATCAGGATAATAAACATCTGCTTTACCTTTGCAGGTGAATTCTAACTGTGGAGGTTCGACCTTCTCAGCCAAATTTTCACATGCAAAAGCCGCGGGATCATCGAAGCATTCGAGATTTGGGTTGTATACCAGGTCAGAAGGACACATAAACGAAACTGCTAGACCACTTGTACACACATGAAGCATTCTACAATTTCTTTCCCCGAGAGTAAAAATTTCATTAGATTTGTCACTATAGTTAAACCTAGATTCGGGTACAAGATTGGCCCTCACTACTCTAGAGATGTTAACGTGTAATCTGTAACTGCGTGCTGTAACTAGACCACAACTGACTTCACTGGCAGAGTCACAGGATCGAGAAATTGGGTTAAATGTTTGACCACTGATATGTTGCCCCCATTTCTCCCCAACATTCGTGCCACTTCTTGCAACCGCTCTTAACATTTACATAAATCCCTTCATCGCCTTTCTTACATAAAAATGTTCCCAGAAGTGCAGGTGCCCGACAGTTGTGGTGTTTTCACATTGTCCTGTTAGCTAATTGAATCGATTCTTTTCTGGACACTTATAAACATTTCGTTGACCATAAGCATAGACTTGAAACTTTTGACAGCTGGAAAGAAAATCTGCATAAAGTCCTAACCTGCCCTCACAACCGTAATGAGAGATATCCCAGTGAAGAAGGGGGTGGTGGAAGATATGAATCCAGTAGTCTGACACTTTGTAACCCTCGAAGACAAACATAGTCTGCTTACAGAATCAGAGTAGAGGGCGGACAAGATGATTCTATCACTTTCTGGTGGTTAATGCAGACATAAAATGAGGTACACTGACTGTCTTATGCAGGGTATGCACCATCTGAATGATCATTACAGTCCGGATCCTGGGTTGGGGCACAGACAACTTGGGAACGAGGCAGGCAAGTCCCAGTAGCAGGATCAAGTAGTTTCCCATCTTCACAGAATCCCAGTTGAATCAGGTTACCATCCCTACAGATTTCGAATTCTCAGCAGCCATTGTCGTATTTAGAATGAACACCATTCGGCCTTTTCTTACAATCCGCTGTCTGAAGAAATGCACACACTTTAACTTCGGTATTTTCACACGCCAACGAATCCGTGTTGAACACAAGAAGGTAAGAACAGGAGTATTTTCTGGAAATTCTCCTTTCATCTACTTGAAACGCGTAGCACATTTTTATGTAGACAGGGTAGTAGGCATGCGAAACACCGTTACAAAGAAACTCGTGGGGATCGCCACAGTTCGTCTCTAAAAAGTCGGTACAGCTGTGAGTCTTTTCATTAAACACCATTCTTGCTGGGCAAATAGATTCTTGTACTTCGCTTTCTCCACACCTATAATACCTCCGGCAGTCTTCTGTAATGTCAGCATAAATCCCTTCAGTTTTGTTAAGACAGTCTAAACGAGAGCACGTCACTTCTTCTGATGGTCTGCAGCGACTTCTTCTCCAGTCAAAACGCTTACCAGTTGGACAGCTGTATTCCTGTAAGTAAACAATATAAAAATGTATACAAAATTGTAACAGCGTCGTTAGGCCTTGGGTACATCAAACAGATTGCCTTATTTCCTAATTATATATAATTAAAAGTAACATGGAAATATTATCAACTCTACGTACAAAGTATTCTGCATCATTGTTTCTCAAACCTTCCAATACCGGATAATACCTCTTTGTCTTCTTTAACTATCGTGGACCATAGAATGTGTTTGAATTTCGCGCAAAGCTACACGAGGGCTATCTGCACTAGCCGTCCTTAATTTAGCAGTGTAAATCTAGAGGGAAGGTAGCTAGTCATCACCACCCACCGCCAATTCTTGGGCTACCTTTTTACCAACGAATAGTGGGATTGACCGTCACTTTATAACGCCCCACGACTGAAAGAGCGAGCATGTTTGGTGTGGCAGAGATTTGAACCCGCAACTCTCAGATTACGAGTCAAGCGCCCTAACCACCTGGTCATATTCTAGATTGTTCTAGGTATGGAATGTGTTTATCAGTAATGATCTATGTAAACAAATAGTTCAAAAGAAAAAGAAGAATCTTAATTTTCTTTAACAAAAATCAGTTCTTGCACTAACAAATGACAAAATTATCAGGTTTTTGTTTTTCCAAACTGTTTATTCGGAAGCATATTAAGTAATTTAATTTATCATGTTAATTAACGGATTATCAAAAAAGGAGAAACTTTGAAAACTATATAGAACACATAATAAATAATACTAATAAAAATAAACAATAACGGGTTGATTCAGCATAAAAATATACTTATCACATAAATTGAACAAAGCAGGCCTACCTCGACAAAAATAAAAACTTTGACAGTCTTTTACCAAGGACTGTAAGACGTCCTTCTTTGGAGCGAGACAATTGAAAGAATTAGACGAGTCACATGCTGACCCGGGGTTGAACATCAATCCATCTCCGCACCAGAATTTATGCTTCTTCACAGTGTCACACACAAAAAATGCTCGGCAGGCTTGTTGGTAATCAACATAGGCGCCATTTTGGAGATCAGTGCACTCGCTAGCTGTCTCATTTCTCTTATTTGAAGAAAAAAAAACAAACTACGGGAATATTTTCGGCTCTTAATCTACATTATGATAAGCATTCACAATCCAGTATATCTATCATCTGAGATTAACCCTGCAAAAGCCATCTACTTCCTAAATTAAGGAAGTATAAGTGATCTTTAGGTTGAAATAAACCAACATAGAAAAGTTAAACATGATAGATATTGTCTACAATATTTATTTTCTGAATAAAAAAATTAAAGAATACAATTATTATATTCCTTTAATGTATAGTAGTCACATACTGTGTTGTTTTCCACACCTACAATAACTTAGAATTAAGATAATAGTGAGTTTTCCACCACTTATTGGAAAAGTCTAGTGTTATTTACTCCATGAATTATTAAGATAGCCCAGTACTGCCTGCTTCAGGAGTTATTAAATAGTCTAGTGTTGTCTACTCCATGAATTATTGGGATAGACCAGCACTGCCTGCTTCACGAGTTATTAGAACAGTTTAGTATTTTATAATTCACGAATTATAGTTACTGGAATATCCTTGTTTTGTTTATTAGAGAGACTATTTTGACAGCCCAGTATGATCTATTTCAGGTATTATTGGTATAGCCTCCTGATGTCTACTTTATGAGTTTTTGAGACAGCCAAGTGTTGCCTACTCCAAGAATTACTGCGATGACCCACTGATGTCTATTCCACGGGTTATGCCCCCCAGTGGCTCAGTGGGATGTCTGTGGACTTACACGCTAAAATCCGGGTTTCGATACCCGTGGTGGGCAGAGCACAGATAGCCCATTGTATAGCTTTGTGCTTAATTCAAAACAACAACAACAATCCACGGGTTATTAAAACAGTTTATTGATGTATGCTCTTCAAATTATAGGAATAGCTCGGTGTTTTCTATTCATGAGTAATTGAGATGACCCATTAATGCTTTCTATAAATTATTGGGATAACCCAGTAATGCCTATTCGATATTCCACGGGTTATCAAGATAGCTCAAGACTGTTTAAATAATTTCTCATCTACCTTTAACACTCGTAAGCAAAATAAAATCTTGTACTTTAATCTGACAGACTAATGTTATATTGTCTATCAACCATTTCTTCATTTTCTATTGTTTTTTTTATTAACTGTTTGGCTTTGAAACCATAAAAACACCTTTAAACCATTGTTTTCTCTTACCTCCTTAATTTCCAGATGTGTTCTTAATTAATTGTTCCCCTAGTGCAGGAGTAATATAACTGTTATTAAATATATATATTAATTAATACCTATTTAACTAACTTTTGTAGAATAACTGAACATGTGGCAAAACCAGTTGAGGTTGTCAGATAAATTATTTTCTTCACACAGACAATAAAAAGACAAATATAAATATAAGATTTCTGTGGCAAAATTAAGGTAAAACTCTAATTCTTACAGCAGTGAATTTCTTAGAACAGTTTGAAAACAATTTGTGGTGGACCAGATACTGGTTTTAGGCCCGGCATGGCCGAGCGCCTTAAGGCATGCGACTCGTAATCTGAAGGTCGCGGGTTCGCGTCCGCTTCGCGCTTAACATGCTCGCCCTCCCAACTGTGGGGGCGTTATAATGTGACGGTCAATCCCACTATTCGTTGTTAAAAGAGTAGCCCAAGAGTTGGCGGTGGGTGGTGATGACTAGCTGCCTTCCCTCTAGTCTTAAACTCCTACATTAGGGACGGCTAGGTGCAGTGGGCTAACAACCTACTCACTTGAAAACCTGTTACGGGAACCGCAGTGATTGCGGCCCTGTGTTCCTTAGGGAATGGAGTGGCAGATGAAATACAGTTTAAAAACTTTATCATTAAAAATCATGAAATTTGTTATGTGTATATGATTAAATCAGTTTATATTTTAGAAAGTTACTAAAAGTGGCCTTGGATATGTAAGTATTCAAACGATAATCATTTTTTAATCGGAGTGCCAATTAGATTTCAGTCACATTTCTGTGACTTGGTTTTTTTTTATCCGAAAAAGACAATGAAATTAAAATGTTCAAACTTAACATGCCAGATAAAGGCTAAACGGTCGGTTAGGTCACAGACGAGGGTTCAAGTGTAGCCGTTTTTAATTTTGAACTTCTAAACAAGGAAGGACAACCGAACGACATTTGCAATCACAGTGGATCTATGCAACTTTTTGGACTGAATAAAAAAGTAAATGGTAAATAAAATGGTAAAAGAGTAGCCCAAGAGTTGGCGGTGAGTGGTGATGACTAGCTGTCTTCCCTGTAGTCTTACACTGCCAAATTAGGGACCGCTAGCACAAATAGCCCTCGAGTAGCTTTGTGCGAAATTCAAAAATAAACAAACAAATGAACTATAAAAGGGAGAAAAACTCAGCTTTAAAAGTTATCTGAGGTAGGTGCCCACTTCTAGTCTTAAGGCAGCAAAACTAACGAGAATATTTACACTTATGTTCACTTTCAATAGAATCGAGATCCACGATCTCTTAACCCATAACGTTAACAAACACTGTAAAATAATAAAATATGACCTTCAACAATTCTTTATTTAACAACTTTTATAGTGTGAACATCTTTTGCAAGCTGATGAAGTATTATTTTAAACAATTACACTTATCATAAGATATTATTGTATACTTATTGTACTTTTAACACCACATTCTTAATCTGTTTTTTCAGGGTTTTCAAGAATTAGAAAAGCCTATAAGAATAATAGTATTTCAACCGCTCTATATTCTTCGTATCCGTTTGTTTGTTTTGTAATTTCGCACAAAGCTACTCGAGGGCTATCTGTGCTAGCCGTCCCTAATTTAGCAGTGTAAGACTAGAGGGAAGGCAGCTAGTCATCACCACCCACCGCCAACTCTTGGGCTACTCTTTTACCAACGAATAGTGGGATTGACCGTCACATTATACACCCCCACGGCTGGGAGGGCGAGCATGTTTAGCGCGACGCGGGCGCGAACCCGCGACCCTCGGATTACGAGTGCACGCCTTAACGCGCTCGGCCATTGCCGACAATGCGTTTCACTCAATCCAAAACAAACATAGCAGTGGTTTTAAAGACCATTATTATAGACTCTTCTAATTCTTCAAAATTCCTAAATGACTAGATTAAGATAGTACTGTTAAAAATATAAGCCTAACATAATGTTTTATAATAAGTATAATATATTATAATTATCTAGTTAACACAATATATTCGATTTTTAGGCAAGGCTTTACAAATTGGAAACAAGGGAGCTGCAACGCCTAAATAAACAGCAACTTTAACAAATCATGACATCCTATAAACAACCGCATTAACACTATGTATGTACACTTATAGTAACAAGAGGAAGTAACTATGGGATGGAAACACAGTGGTTAACTTACTTCACTTCTATAGTTTTATAAGGGTGAGATACTTAATTAATAGACCTAATGACAAGAGATGTCTCTGGAGAAGGAACTCCTGCCTAAAGGAAATATTTCAAACTTTTGCAGCCAGAAATTTTTTTAATGTAGTTATTTGAGATAAGACACAGATCAGCGTAGTTTATGAGTTTTAAGTAATTTCTTCTAATTAACTTTATTTCAGTGATTACTGGTATTTAAAGATAGCTTTAATTCAAATGTAATTCCAAAAGTTTATAGCAACTAGAAATATTGTTTTAAATTGTTTTGAAATTAAAGGACAATTAAAGACAAACTGAATCTCGTCAGCTGCAAAAGGTTATGTTAAAAGACTTAAATAATTAATTTTAATTTATTTACTGTTTATATTTTATTGTCTGTTTATTTTTTTCGAGTTTAACTTCACTAGCATGTTAATTTTAATTGTTAAAACGTAGTTGTTGCCGTAGGGGAAAAAAATCACATCAAATGCTGTTTTCAGGAGAGAAATGTTTTCTAAAGTGGACTTTAGAAACGTCTTTTCCTTACATATACTCTATTTATTATAAAGTTTAGAATAGGAATAGATCAAAAACAAACATTCAACCCGTTTCATTACTGTTATAATTAGCATAGATATAGCAACATTATGTAACGACACAGGTGGAACCGTCAAACCTACTATCTCGAATATGTTATAGAACGTTTCTATGTTCCTTTTAGAACAATAAAAAGCCTAAAAATCACAACTGTTTCTAATGCGGTAGCCTTTTCCAGCACTGTCTGGATTTAGTAGTGTGGGTACACCTTTTTCTATTTATGTTTTGCTTTTCAAAATTTTATCATTTTGATATAATATAATGTTGTAAGCTGTATTTTTAATATTTAACTTTGCTAGAGGGTGGTAATGATGATGATGACGTAATCACCTGAAAATTTCGTTAAAAGTATAGGTACATAAACTCTGCTTAAGTACTAAAATCGATGAACAAATAATCATAAAATATTGAGCCAGTTAAGGTTTTCAGTGATAGAATAGTTATTCATTGTTATAAAAGAAACTCGTGGAGTTTGTTCAGTTTCTTTATCAATTAGAGAGAAAATCTTGTAAATCTATTCATGAGTTACTCAGGCGTTCTTACCACGAGTCTTGAAGTTTATACTGAAACATTGTATGTGCACTTAGGCCGACAACTGAAGTGAAAATATTCTGTAGCAATGGTTAGGGAAAAAATACCAATTTCGTTATCGTTTCGTGGACTGAACTCGGACATTTGTTTATCATATAATAAAAAGGAATTCACTCAACGATTGAATATGTTGGAAAAATAAACAAAACTTCGTAAATAGATTTTGGTAGTGTGATAATGTCTAAGATGCATAATGAAGATAAATACGTTTTTAAGTTGATTTACTGTCATGTTGGTTTTCAAGTAGTGAAAAACTTTTATATTTGACTTTAACGTGCTTCATAAAACAGTACGACTTCACTTCCATATGCAAAATTAATATACAACTGTCATGTATTAATTTATTATCTTAAAATGACAATAATTAAGTGTTGAAGACGATGTACTGTATCCAAAGTTATTAACATGATTTTTGTCATTTTAACTACAAGATGTTTACATCAACCAATTAATAAATTGTATTTAACAAAAACAACGAACTCGAGAAGGCAGTGCACGAAGTGCCACACTGATTCGGTGGTAAGATGAAATATTACAATTTTTTCTGAACTCCTCTGGAATATAATGATCTTGACTTTATCGGTTAAATTAATGGTGATGTTGCTTATAGAAAAATATGATAGCATCTAAACTTCCTTACGAGAGTTTATAAAGATCATAACCACAACAACAAGGTTTAGAGAATAGAAAAAGTAAACTGTGTAACTGTTCATCAAACGTATATGGAGTGTTGCTGACTGTTTTGTGTATTTGTAGTTAACCACAAAACTACACAATGGGCTATTTATGCTTTGCCCACCATTGGTGTCTAAAGCCGGTTTCTAGTATTTTAAATCCGCAGACCCGTCACTTTGCTGCTGGGGTCGTTGTTGACGCTTGAAAGCAATAAAAAAAAAACAATCACTGAAGTACACAGTACTGAGTATGATTATCTGCTGAAGAATAAAAGCCACAAACCGAGGTTTAGCACGTGTCTCCCAAAAAATAAACCCCGGTTGAAGTTTGTTTGTTTTTGAATTTCGCGTAAAGCTACACGAAGGCTATCTACGCTAGCCGTTCCTTATTTAGCAGTGTAACACTAGAGGGAAAGTAGCTAATAATCTCCACCCACCGCCAACTCTTGGGCTACTCTTATACCAACGAATAGTTGGATTGACCATCACATTATAAAGACCCCACGGCTGAAAGGGCGAGCATGTTTGGCGCGACGGGGATGCGAACCGTGATCCTCAGATTACGAGTCGCACACCTTAACACACTTGGCCACGTAAAGTGAACAGCGAATATATTATTTGTTACAACTTTAGTTTCTACCCATTTTGTTTCTAGCGTTTCAGGTATGGATGGATATCTCATACTGTACTGGAAAAGAGAGGAGATTACAGGACTGCCCGTTTGATGGCTGGGGTATACATGACTGCATTCCATCAGAGGTCGCTGGTGTTGTATGCCAAAGAAATCATCCTCAACAAAATTCTGCCTCGTCTAGCTCTGCTGGTTGCCCCCCAGTGGCTCAGTGGTATGTCTGCGGACTTGCACGCTAAAATCCGGGTTTCGATACCCGTGGTGGGCAGAGCACAGATAGCCCATTGTGTAGCTTTGTGCTTAATTCAAAACAAACAAACAAACAAAACAAAGCTCTGCTGGTAAAAAAGTACCGGTTACACTCGAGTCAGTTCGTGTAAATATGATTTATTATAATAACGTATGTAATAATCGAGAAAGGAAGGCTGAACTTCATCCCTTCTATACATTACTCCTTACAACTTGTTTACCATCCAAGTATTACCACATACCTCAAACATCAGTAGTTTCTGTTAGATTTAAAATAGGGATTTTTAAAATAATGTTTACTTTGTTTATATTCGTGTATTTACAAACCAGAACATCCTGGTAAACGGAATACGAAATTGGTAAACACAACCTCTCTTTCTACGTTTAAAGTTTGAGTTACGATCACATTGCATTTATTTATTTCTCATTGTACAAGTTGATTAATATTTATGGCTACGACTATTTGTATCATTGTACAAGTTGTCTAATATTTATGACTACGACTAGTTGTATTATTGTAGAAGTTGGCTGATGTTTATGGCCACCGTATAGATTGTTGAGGCGCATGTAGCATATTGAATTGTCTGTGTCAGTGTTTATGTTTTTATTAATTAAAAGGAAGAACTTGGCACGTGGTCGTGTGCACAGAAAAGTACCAATGATTTTACATATATTATAAAACAATATTGCACCTGGTTTTGTCTATATTCACAAAAAACGCGTGGTGCGTCATCGTATATTTAACATAAAAACATGGGACATAGTTGGTCGTATTACGTTTTTTTACCACAATATTAATACTGTTTATCCCTTGATACTATGTACAGCGTGTGACATTTTGGTGATACATTACCGAAAACATTGATCACAATAAGTTTTTAATAGGAATGTAATAATTCACATAATTATAAACGGTTCCGAAATTTATAGAAATATTGGATTTTTTTCAATTATGTGTTCAGTTTTCTGTCTTCTTGCTCTTACAACTTGCTACTCTTCTAACTCATGTAGTAACTACCAGTTGTAACTTCGACGTAATATGTTTGTAACTTACGTAACCACAAGTTGTAAGTCCAACTTACGATTGTAACTCATGTAACCATCAGTTAGTTATACGTTCGACTTGTTACGCTTGTAAGTTATGTAAATTGTTATCGGTTTAACCACGAATTCTGTATTAGGCTTAACTGCAATACATTCATGATGTGAGGAAACGTTGAGTAATGTTAAGGATGTTCTTTCCTGAGGAATAACAAGACACAGTTGTATTGAAATTATTTTTGTTTATATTGTCAACTGGACTATGTAGGGATAAGTATTTTTTGTTAATTTGACACTGCGCTAGCCGTGTCCCTAATTTAGCAGTGTAAGACTAGAGGGAAGGCAGCTAATTATCACCACCCACAGCCAACTTTTGGGATACTCTTTTACCAACGAATAGTGGGATTGACTGTCACATTATAACGCCTCCACAGCTGAAAGTACCAGCATGTTTGGTGCAACCGGGATTCGAACCCGCGACCCTCAGATTACGAGTCGAGCGCCTTAACCCACCTGCCATGCCAGGCCCAGAGATAAGTATGGATAAGCGCAGATAGATGAACAGATAGACGTATAGACACAGAGAGAGGATGGATAGATACAGATAGATGAACGGATATGTGGATACTTAGTTAGACAGACAGATAGATGTATGGATGATTAGATACAGCTTTGGTTTGAAGATTCCATAACTGACCTGCATAAGGAGACAGTCTCCCCTACCCATTATTGTGCATTATTTTTTATATAAAGTTTAAATATTACTATAAAACAGATAACAGAATACCCTTCGTTCTTTAGAAGTCTTTCTTCTTTGCAGCTACAAATACTTTTATAAGTTTCGAGCCTGTACAATATATTCAAAACATTAGAAAATATGAAATGTTCAAGGAAAGAAAAATACACGAAATAGTTTTTGCAGCTCAAGGAAAACAACTTTTCCTTCGGCTCGTTGGAAGGCGCTCGCCATTGGAAAGACGAGTCGAGATCAAAATTCCAGGAACTGAGTGGGGTCTTGTGTGGAGATGGTTGGGAGATACTAGAAGCTGGAGTGGTTTGCCAACAGTTAGGCCTAGAATTTGCTAAAGCAGCTACACAGGTAAGAAGTTGGTGTATGTAATAATATTTCAGTTTACTTTAAACTGTGATTGAATATAAGTGTCATTAGGTTTTTGATCCAGTCAAGCACAAAGCTACACAATAGGTTATCTGTACACTACCTGCCACGGGATGGATCACTGGGTTTTGGCGTCGTAAGTCTGCAGTTACTGTTTAGCTACTTGAGGTATGTTTAATATATAATGAATATAGGCTTCGCTTTGCCCACTGCCTCAGATGATTGGATTATAAAACACAAAAATATCACAAGTGTCCTTGAAAACTTCCTTAATATCAATATACATCAACGCTCTCTCATACACGTGAACTTAAAAAAGGAATTTGTTAAAAGAAACAATTGAAATAACGTTTAACGTTCTAAAAACTGTCATCAGATGGCAAACCAATCTTATGACTGGTTTGTTGGTTGTTGTTAAGCGATAAGTTTGACAGTGGGGTTTCTATGTTCGGTCCACAAATGGTATCGGAACTCGATTTTTAGTAACGTCAGTCTTTAGGCTTGCTGGTAAGCTACTGAAGAGGGGGTTAACAACGTATGTAAGTCAAATTTGTTGTCGACTCATTCAATACTTAAAATCAACATCGTTATCATTAGTTCTAAGTATCATACGTTCAGTATGTATTTCTTCCAGAGTTCCTCTTTCGGAGGACAACGTAGCCAAATGATTCTCAGTGGAATGAAGTGTAGGGGAGACGAAAAAACACTAGCATCTTGTCGTCATGATAACGTTGGTGCTGTCGGCTGTCCAGGAAGCGATAGAAATTTTGCTGGTGTTATTTGTGTAAAAGGTAAAACAAATTGTGGATTTGAGGAAGAAAAATATATTAATATCTTACTCCTTTCTCTTAAATGTTAGGCTTAAAAACTCCGAAACTCACCAAATATCATTAAGTTTTAATGAAAGTAATGTATCCACATAGTTAATTTAGTGTATTATTCTTGTTAGATGTATGCAAAATCATAAAATGAAGTATATATTGACAAGCTTGCTGTTAAAGATGTTTTCGGCATTTATCCCAGTATAGTAAAGAAAATTTAGGTTAGCTCTAAATTATTATACTGAGTTAGAAGATATCAAACGACATATTGATAAAGGTACAATAATAAAAGCAAAACAAAAAAGTAATACGACTAGATATATTAAATATTCTAACGAGTCTTTTTACTACAAAGGAAGTAGCAATATGTGTAACGAAATAATAAATACAATATGGCGCTATCTATTGAGTCACAATATAAACAACAAATTTTCGTACTTTGGGTATTCAAGACTCAGACAATTATAAAAATAAGTATGATTCGTGCAACATCCTTTTTTATTTTTATCACAGAACAGAATTCTAAATACAAGTATGCTCCTTGCACCAAGACTATGACACTCACTAGGGTTGTACGTGAGGGCTTCATTATATATTTATTGATGTAATTTGTAAATACAATAGTAAAAATGGAGTTTTGTAATGGGTAAAACTTTAACTATATATATATAAACATTACAGTTTGTATCCGCACAATTCGAACATTCTTCTAAAGTAGCATTTTTTAGAATTTTATTTTTTTAAAATGTCCATTTTTACTTAAATTTTCATGAGGTATGAATGATACGATTATCACAAAAAGTCGTCCATTGGGCAACATTTCTTTTAGTACTGTTAGTGAAAGTAACTATAAAAGAAAATAATATGACATGTTTTACCTATTGAATGTGCTTTATATTGTTCGTTATCTATGAGGCCCACACGTTACTTCATGTTGAGTAACCTATTGTCTTTTTCTCACAAAGAATTAATCAGTTAGTAAAATAATTCATTCTCCTAGGGGGGAAAATCTAATAGCGCTCAGAATTAATTAATAAAATTAATTATAATATTAGTGTTGTTTTAAATAAAAAACGTTATTGTGTTTTGTATATAATAAGGGATCTTTCTTCCAATAACATCATGTGTCCACAAGTTGTATTGATACATTGATAACTTAAAATAAATATCTTTAAAAATGTTTTGGGTCACTTTAAGGTTTCCATCACTCAAGAAAAGTGAGTAGAAGAATTGTTCCTTTCGTTACTTAGTTTTGGGGAAATAATAATAAAATTTTACATAAAAAAGAAATAGAAGCCCTTTTGCTACTTTCATTATTTAATTTTGTGGAGAACAATAATAAAAATAAAATTAATTATATACATGAATAAAATAGAAGCCCTCTACTGCGACTTTTATTATTTAGGTTTGCAGATAATAATAATCATCATCATTATACTATAATGGAACTTTTGCTAATATGATACTGAAAAACCTTTTTAATTACGTAATGTGCAATCTTCAACTCCGAGAAATTTTTATTCTGCGTGCATGTAAATTTGTAATAGAGGTCAAGATTTTACTGTTTTGTTTCGGTTTCCCGTCGCACCCCCAGTGGATTATCGTAAGTCTTCGAATTTACAACGCTAAAACCAGGAGCTCATTTCTCCGCAGTGGAAAAAAAAGATAGCCCAGTTTGGCTTTGCTATAAGAAAACACTCAAACACATACACCTGTTTCCCGTCATGTAGAATTTTATTTTTCTCCATTTTCAGAGTGCAAATATGACGTCATGAATACGTCACTCGCAAATCTAAAGTACTGTAGCGACGGGTAATCGGTTCTATCATCATGAGAGATTGTTTATCCACAGTTCTTAACTCTAGAGACGAAAACAATGATTTTAATAAAAAAGGAATGTTGATTTCATTTTAGGTTTCATATGCTCTAATAAAGTTTTATAGTTATAAGAGAATATATTTGTTTCCGTTCAAAGATGTGCCTGACCCCGTCCCAGACGAGAAGGAGATCGAACGGTCGTCACATCTGGAAGTAAAGGAACTCTTGTATTTGCAGTGTGCCATGGAAGAAAATTGTCTTTTTAGTTCTGCATACCAGCTACAGAAGGAGAAAAGATACGGTGAGAATGTTACGAACACTTATCCAGATACGGGTTATGGTGAGGATCAGCGTGGCCAGGTGATTAAGGCACCCGACACGAAATATGAGGGTTGCGGGTTCGAATCCTCCCGTCACATCAAATATGTTCGTTTTTTTACTGCTAAATTAGTGATGATTAGCGCAAATAGCCCTAATTTAGCAGTGTAAGATTAGAGGGAAAGCAGCTAGTCATCACCACCAACTGTTAGGCCACTCTTTTACCAGCGAATTGTGGGATTGATTTTCACGTTATAACAATTCCCAACGGTTCAAAGGGCGAGCATATTTAGTTTGAACTGCGACCCTTAAATTATGATTCGATCGCCCTAACCATCAGGCCATGCCAGGTCTTTTTCTATGGAAAAGAAACAGAGGATACGAACTGGAAAGTATGCAATAGAACTTGATTTTATGCACGAAAAATTAAGTATTTTTTAAATGTAAGATGAAGGCAATTGTTTTATTTTCTATACACGTTTCATATTTAATTAACTCTGTAATCGGGAAGTATCTTTAAAAGATATTTGACCCAATTGATATTGCTCAAGATTACTTGTTTCAGAATATGTTTAACACCAAGTTCACCCTCGTTCTATTATTTATCAAAGTTGGTTCCCGAACCCTTTTAGTCTTACGCTTCCTTCTTGTGAACTAAAAAAAAAAAGATCCTCTACCCACAAAAATTCCTCAAAATATGATTTATCACTTTCAAAAATAATTACTAAGAAACTTTAATGGCATCCACAGTATGTACCTTTTTTATTAAATTGTACGCTTGTAATTTAACAAGGTGGCTTCGAACTTTGGAAAACAATGGTTTTTGACATTGAGTATTCGGTTTTCGTATGTAAGATGGTACAATACAGAATGGAACTTAAAATATTCTACAGAAACTAATATTTACCTCGTGAAATATCACGAGATTTTTTTTTCTTAACTGAAGCAAAATTTATTTTAACGCACAATTCACAATAATATATTTATTCTGGTTCAATGCAAAGAATAGAATAAGGATGTAAGACGTGTGATTACACTGGTTTACTGAGCAGTGTAGAGTAAAGTTATAAGAAATGTGATTACACTGGTTTACTGAACAGTGTAGAGTAAAGTTATAAGAACTGTGAGGCATGAAGTTAATAATTATCGTCACAGTATAGTTATAGTTCTACACCAACATTTTGTTATGAGGCTGTACTTAACATGAATGTCATTGCTCATACAACATGAAATAAATAACAAATATAAATAAAGAATGAATTCTCATCACATGCTGAAAATCAGTAATGTTCTTCCGTTTACAGGATATTTGTTTGAGAAGAAAAAACTACTGAGATTTACTGCGAGGATATGAAACGTTGGAACTGCTGATTTTCGACCATTTTTACCCAAACATGCATGGGAGTGGCGTTTCTGTCATCTGTGAGTCTTCTGTTTTGTAAAAAACAACAACAAACTGTTTTTGAGAGAAGTAAACCTTGCAACACGAGTTATTCCATGTGCTCCAAGTTCCAAATATGCTCCTGTTTTATCATTTTTTTTTGGCTTTGGACCAGTTGTTTCTTTAGCTGTTAATCTGTTGTATTTTGCGAAAACAAATACATAAAACAGCGACAGGACATTCATGTGCGTGTTTTGCTTATTTGAAGGACGGACACACAACGGGCTATTTGTATTCGGGTATCGAAAGCCGGTTTCTAGCGTTGCAACTCCGCAGACACGTCGCTGTACCACACGGAGGTGGGGTACTCATGTGTATGACGTAATGATATCTCGCGATTACTTATATTTTAGCGGCCTACTACAGTATAGGGGGCAGCGAGACGATCACTTATATGGAAAAGGTGTAAAATCTCGTGTTTAGAAAACCTAGCTGTTTGTCGCGGTTAGGATGATAATGGGTTAGGTTTGAATTTCGGGAAAATCTACTCAAGGTTTGTTTTGTTTTTTAAACCACTAGCCGTCCTTAATTTAGTAGTGATTAGCAACAACTAGTGAACTTTTAGGCTACTCTTTTATCAACGAATAGTGTGTTTAACTTTTACATTACAACACTCTCATGGCTGAAAGGGGGAGTTTATTCGATGACAAGGACTTGAACCTGCAATCCTCACATTACAAGTCGAATGTCCTAACCACTAAACTATGCCAGGCCCAAGCAGGATAAATTGCACGAATATTCGTTCGTTACGACTCATTTCACTCTGATCTCGAATGGTGTGTCCGGTAAGACTAGTACTGGTAAGTGTCTGTGCTAACAGTTGCATTGACTTTTTTTAATCAATAATGATGGAATGGAGGAGGTAAATATTTAGTGATGTCGAGAAAACCCACTTGTAAAGAAAAATATACATGTAAATATTTACCTCATATACGTGTAAAAACGGATCGTTTGGGTTCAGAAATTTTTTTACGTAGAGGAGCGAATAGCGTTTCGACCTTCTTCGGTCATGATCACAAAGAAAGAAAGAGGTAACTGACCGGAAGCTGCCCACATGTTTGAAAGGGGTTGTGTAATTGAGTGTCGGAATGTAGAGGGCGTGCTTAGATGTTTGAATATATAATTTTGTATCATTAATTTTATTATTATTTATTATATTATTTTTAATATAGGTATAAAGGTGTTCCTTTGTATTGGTTTATTTTGGGCTTGAGTTGTTGTATAAGTAAGGCTTCCTTAATTTTGCGTTTGTTTATGTTTGTTTCTTTATTTAGTATTTGGGTGTTTTTTATGATTATGTTGTGTTTATTTAATTTGCAGTGTTCGAAAACGTGTGAAGGTGACTTTTTGTGATCTGTGAATCTGGTTTCCATTTTTCTACTTGTTTCTTCATTATAGAAGTCGTGGCAGTTATCGCATTGTATTTTATAAATAATGTTGGTGTGGTGTTTGTCAGTGTAGTTTTTACATAGTAGAGACCTCAGTTTGGTGTTTGTCAGTGTAGTTTTTACATAGTAGAGACCTCAGTTTTGTGCCTGGTTTTTGAATAAATTTGGTATTGACTGGAATGTCATATTTTATTACTAGTTTTTGCCACATTTTGGTTATTTGTCTGCTGATGTCGGGAATATATGGTATACAGCAGTATATCGTTTTGTGATTTTTTAATTCATGAGATATATTTACTTTTGTTGGTTGATTTTGCTTTCTGTCTGGGTGTGCGCGATATTTGATTGCTTTCTTCCTGTTCACATGTAAAGTTAATGTTGGGATGTATAGAGTTAATGTGATTGAAAAAATTAAGTGTATGTTCCGTAGATGTGAATCTCACAACCGTGTCGTCTACATATCTGTACCTATTTTCTCGACATCACTGATTATTATTTCATCACGGCGATTGTACGAAAAGTGTGTGTTTTTCTCAGTGTATTTGTACTTACCTGTTACCATTATGTCTGAACCAGCATACCGTACACCACTATTAACAGTACACACTCATACGATCGTTAAGAAACTTAAACCAAGAATTATCAATAGAAGAAATGACATCTATTTCATTCAACAATGTAGAAAGGGACAACTAACTCCTAACTTTGTAGAGGTAAAACTATCAAAAAATTTTAATCAATGAACAAACATTATTCAAAATTTACAGAAAAAAAACTACATAAAGCCAAGTTGAACACAAAGTACAAAGAACGAAATGACTTACAGAAACAAAAAATGAACCTGGACCATCAACTGGCATGCAGAGACGTATTTAGGATTTCGGCGCCCCTAGGCACAAGGTTAGGTTGATACTTTTGCCCCCCCCCACTCCGTGCCACAACTTGCACCAAGCATCACCATCACAACAACAGACAAACACAGTTGTTATCATTCAAAATCAACACAACGTTTATTTTCCAACACAATAAAAAATGAAACATCAAAATCAATTATCACTAAATATTATTCTGCGGCTGAATATACAGGCTTTCTCCTGGCCTTCTGTTCCGAAAACATGTTTATTGCATCGTCATAGTTTATTCTACAAACAATATCACTTTCAATGGCGAGGAGTGACAGGGCATTTAGTTTATCTTCTGTCATTCTTGATTTCAAGTAATTTTTCACACGTTTGAGAGCCGAGAAAGATCTCTCTGATGTACAATTAGTTGCTGGAATGCACAGAAATACGCGCATAGCAATATCCATGTTTGGATATACAGTTTGAAGTTCTTTAGCTCGCAGATTTCTGTATACTGCTAACACAGAAGAGTCATCATTTTGCACTTTTATACTCACAAGATGTGCGCGGAAATGTAGACATTCATCTACGAAGCTCACTTCCAAATCATTGGGATAGAGTTTCAACAGTGTTCCAGCTTGACTGATGACATCAGTAGGTTCAAGATTTGTTACCTTGAACAAATATCCAAACCTTGCGTGGATTTCTACATAAGCGGTTTGTCTTCGCTGTAGTTCTGAGCAAAGTCTGCAATGATCACATTGAAAACATTTACTCTAAATGCCTCTCTGCCTTCTTCCACTGTCTGGGTGTCACCATCTGAAAATTTTTGCTTCCTTTTTCGCTTAATTTCGTACGTCTTCATGCTGGACTTCAACATCGCCTTGTCTTCAAAATGATCGAACAGTTCTCTTGAATCTTTCACAAACTGCAGCAAGGAAGCATAAAGCTCGACTACAAGTCCGATGTCCATATCAGCACTTTGCAACTTTTTACTGGCAGCATTGAATCTTTCCAGTATTGTTCCCCAAACTGTGGACAAAATAGCTGTTTCTAGCGTTCCTAATTTGGAAAGAAGTCCAGCGGCATCATTCCTAGCGGCTGGTTTTTCCATAACATTTCCCTCCATGGTGGTGAGGGCATCAAACACTTGTTGCTAGTTTCTGTTGAGGCTTTGACAAGCATCTTTACGAGCGGACCACCGAGTGTCACTGAGTTTCTTCAAAGAGAGACTTTCTTTATTTGCGGACAGGTGTTTTTGTAGAATTTTCCAACGATGGGTTGAAGCATTGAAGAAAACATAGAGACTTTGTAAGAGTTTGAAGAATGAACATGCTTCTTTGCAACATTCAGCAGCACACGTTCCTACAAGATTTAATGAATGTGCTGAACATGGGATATACACAGCTAAAGGATTTTTCTCCATGATACGAGCCTGGAGACCACTGTACTGACCAGACATGTTGCTGGCGTTGTCGTAAAACTGTCCACGACATTCAGAAATGTCAAGCTCATATGACTGAAGCAGGCTAAGTACAACTTCTGCCAGCTGTTCAGCTTTGTGGCCCCGATTGGGTATAAAAGTCAGGAAACGTTCCGTAGGTGAACCATCACTGTTCACGTACCTGATGATGAATGCCAGCTGGTCAACATGGGATATATCTGGCGTCGAGTCCATGCTGATTGAGAAATATTTTGCAGTTTTGACGTCCTTTAAAATGCTCTTTAGAACAAGGTCTGCCATAAGCTGGATGAATTCGTCGCAAGTACTGAAAGACAGGTAAGACGTGGATCCCTTGCCATATCGGTGAGTGTGATCAGCGAGGAAGGGGTCAAACTCCGCACCTAGTTCTAACGACATCATAAAGTTGCCGTTGTGTACTGAGCCAAACTTATCATCCCGATCTCTGAACGGAAGCCGACGTGAAGCCAATCTTTTCGCTACAGCTACCACACGAGTGAGTACATTTCTCCAGTATTTGATTTCGTCGTGCAGCTGTATGGCTATCTAGAGATCTACACGTCCCAACATGTTGCCCCTTGCTATTAGAGATAAAACTGAAGACCGATGCTCAGGAGAGTTTTCATGCTCATTCAGCCGGACAGTAGCATTTTTCCAGTAATCAAAGCCTTCGTCAGCCAGTTTGGATTTTTTTTCAAAATCAAATAAACGACAAGGAGCACAAAACAGTCTACCTTTGCTCTCTGAATAAACCAAATATGTCCGCTTACTTTTTTCGCCATTTTGCAGTTTTCTTTCAAACATGCCTTTGGTTACAGATCTGATTTTCTCCCCGTCCTTTTTCACAGAGTTCTTGAAATCCGAGTCATCGTTTTGAAGGATGGCATGTGTGGCAATATAATCTTTTGTTCAATCATCTATTATCCACTCTGCTGGATCTGAACTTACTTTGTCTGAAAAACTTGCTGGAACCATTGACGTTTCAGGCACGCAACCAGCAGATCTTACTAGGCCTGCTGCTGATGACGTCACTTGTTCAAGCTGCACTTCGATATGTTCGGGTCGTTCAAAACTGCTACTGCTAGGCCCGTCATGTGTATTCCCTCCATCGCTGTTGGTTTGAACATCATCGCTAGTAGGCTGTTCTTGCCTTTGTTTAGCAAAAAAGGCCTCCATCGTCGGTGTCTTATTCAAAACATCACGTGTGTTTTAACTTTAATTTTTTAACTTTACTATTTTCCTATAAGCTGCTCCACTCAATTTTCGGCGTATGTTACTCATGACGATATCACTAGAATCCACTGATCGTATATTGAGTATTGACAGTGAATTTGTTACTTTCACATCTCAGATCATCAGGATCTGAGTCATTTTCGTGGGATCGAGCTATTTATGGCAGCCGCGCGAACCTCACAGAGATCCGTGAGCCGTTTGACCCCCAGTGACCCTCGCCCTCACAAGAATTGTCCTTCTTGTGGAGGTTTGGACACTGACAACACGATATAACTTACAGTAAGATATTGGGTGACGGAGGAATAAGTAAAAGCATAACGAACTCAACATTTTGACACCAATATCGCTTACCACGTTATTATCTATATTGTCGATTATATTGTAAATATGTTGGTGAACCATATATTTGTCCGGCAGATAATGAGTTTTATGATTCAAGAGGTTATTGGGGCGGCATAAATGGCAGGGGGAATTAATAACCAGGGACTACATTTTAAAATGGTGTCCATTCTTTTTCTTTTGGTCAAAATTTGCCGCCCCAGACACGTGCCTCGTGTGCCTACGCGTTAATACATCCCTGCTGGCATGCTGTATTAAACCAGAGATTTACGACTTATTGAACTTAACATAAACCAAATCAACACTAAGAACGACAGAAACAAAAAGATCTGCCACAACAAAAAACTAAGATGCAAACAACAGAAAAGACACCAAAACGACAAACCGTTGTCTGACCTCATAATTAACAGATCTGACCGACAATTAAACACAGACGATATGCATCTATTTAACAAAGGACACAACTTCGCAACACCACCTAGGTACATTCCAACCATAGAAATTAAAACGTATAGAAGATATAGCCAGGAGACTTGTGATACTTTCTACAGAGAACAAAAACAACCAACAGAAAGAAGACAACTTAGACAATTTTATTGACATCCAACAGCCAAACTTCCCGGTAAAATTAAAAATGTATATTTTTAACACCTAAAAACAACATCTTAAACGATTTTTTCAAAAAATTTTCTCACAAAACCATCAACATAATTTCACAAAACTAAAAAACAATCTTACAAAAAGAGACATTAATTCCATTAAAAATCTAAAACAAGACAAAAGCATAAAAATTCTAAAAGCATATAAAGGTAACGCTATAGTAAAAAAGAACACGAATATATTCAAAAAATGAAGAACATCCTATCAGACACGAACAAATTTAAACCAATACACACAAATATTTCTATGTAAAATATTTTCTCAACCCAAACGAGCCGTTTTTGCATATATATTTCTCTACACGTGGGTTTTCTCGACATCGCAAGAAGTAGATATAAAACACTTCTTTTAACTGCGACTGGTATTGAGCAAAGTGGTGTGGTAGTGCTCTCCCAACGAAAGAAAACTTTTTTCTTTCTGGAATATTGTCAGTTTCAAAATAAACCAACATCCTGAACTGCCTATTCAAATATAAGGACGCCTAATGCCATAATGAGTACATGACAACAGTCTAAAGAAAATATATTCTGCTGCGGCCTCGTGCAGATATTTTGTTATACAAAACGCAGTGACGTTCAAAGGATATCAAGGAGAAGAACAACTTAAAAGAAACTCCTGGTAAACGGTGTGGCAGGAGAAAGCTGTCTCTCAAGTGGTTTAATGGCTGTTTTCTTTGTTATTGTGTTATGTGTACTGGATGTAGCAAAGGCAAATCCAGGGTAAGTTGAATTTTTATGTGGTGTTCTTGAAATTATCACTTCTATCACGGACGTGATCCAGTCAATGCATGAAGAACTCTGGGTTTCAGGATATTTTGAAGTCTTTTCAACATTTGTCAACGATTAAAAAATTGTGTAGTGGGTTTCTCCAGTGTTCTTAACTCGTGTGAATAAACAGAAATTATTTACTAAAATTATTTGAACGATTTGTTTAAAATAAACGAGTCGGATTTAAGAATAATAGAAAATCTTAACACTCCTTTATACAAAACGTCAAATTAACTTGATATCACGTAATGTTTCACTAAATTAACCTATAAAGATGTTGTGACAATAATTACACTCAGCGTATCCGACAGTAATAAATTTAAAAAATCTCATGTTGCACAATTTATAATTATGTCAAACAAAATCAAATTATACAAAATTAATAATATTGCATAGATAGTGGGAAATAACTGATGAAATAGGTATTTCAGAGAAACAAGATATTTATTAATAACCAAATGTTTGTTTAATTTATCGCAAAACTTACTCCATAGACCAGTTTGTTTGTTTTTGAATTTCGCACAAAGCTACTTGAGGGCTATCTGTGCTACCCGTCCCTAATTTAGCAGTGTAAGACTAGAGGGAAGACAGCTAGTCATCATCACACACCGCCAACTCTTAGGCTACTCTTTTACAAACAAATAGTGGGATTGATAGTAATTTTTATAATGCCCCCACGGTTGAAACGGTGAGCAAGTTTGGTGTGACGGAGATTCAAACACGTGATCCTCGGGATTGCGAGACGAGTGCCTTAACAACGTCACTCACCCTCAACTCTGGAAATATTTTTTTACGAACGTACATTGACCGAATACAAACACGAGTTAACATGAATTTGTGATGACAATCCAACATGTAAAATTTTTATATATATATGTGAGGTTAGCGTGTATTAGTTTTTGAGATGTGTTATTTGAGCCATTGTACGTGAAGTTAGGCCTAAAAGTAAACGTAGCCTGTAACGACAGTTATTCACTTGATAAAGAAATGAATTAATTCGATATCGTTCCATGGACTGGTGCATAGTTTGGACAATTAAACAAACATAACAGATGAAATAATTCTGAAGATAGCACGAATTTTAAAAAAATGACACAAGTCTTTAATAATATATTCAGAATTTTGTTTTTATCTTTGCTACAAGAACTGGGAACTTCTTATTTAAACCAAAAAAAGATGTCTAAATGCGAGATGTTGGTAAGTAATTTTGTATAATGAAATATACGAAACAAAACTATAACATTTATAAGTTCTGCTCTAGAACATGTTAAGTCAGGTAATAAAACCAAATACTTTGGTATGTAAGGTTTAATTTAATTTCTTACTAATGAAAAACACTTCATAATTACACAAAGGACATTTCTTTACTAATGCTCATAAATTTTGACAAGAAAATATATAAATTTTATAATCAAGCAAATCATGCTGAACACACATACTATAAAAACAAAGAACAGGCTAATGTTAAGAGGAATGCAGTTGTCGTAACCATCTTGAGATTATAACAGAAAAACCACAAAATAACAGTTTCAACAGAAATTGCAATAATTAAAATAACTGGTTTAAAATTTACATAAACAAATATTTTTTATAATAGTTACAACTGATAAAACTGAAATTGTTTTATTTTTATATGACAATAGACAATGTGTGTGAACATCTGTATAATCTAAAAATTACTGATGGTTGAAATAAGCATGGAATTCTTAACATGAAATGTATGTTTAAAAGAAACATTTATGTCAAAAATGCTTTTAAAAAAATCAGCCCACCTTAATGAGAAGTAACAAAACTAAAGATCCATTACTTTAAAAAACAAGCCCTCTGTTCCAGTCTCTTTCAGAAGAATGGATTATGAATGTTCTGGGTGTTTGGATGTAACACTATGCATGTTTTGCTGCCTGCTTACAAGAATTACAAACATTCCTAGAGATAAAAGGTGATAAACAGCCCAAACTTTCAAGCTGTGCCAAATTTCTCAGGTTTTATTATGTCACACATTGATGCTTACTTATTTTAACTACAAATGAATACAAACTGAATCTGTCCATGAGTTACTGGGACTGGCAGACTGACTCATTTTTACAAACACAGGTTTGAGATTCATACACAAAAGTCAAAGTTCATAAAAATTTGGAACTGTGATAGATTGTAGTTTCTGATCTGTTAAAACTGTTCAAGTCTTGTTCTTTAGACACCTGCTGGCACATCAACTTGTTCAAGTTTTTTCTGCCAACATGAATCATGTGTTGAATAATCAGACCTGATAATTATTTCCAACATCATAATTGGAGACTTAGAACTGAGAGTTGGTAGCTTTAAGGACCCATGCATCTGGGTTGAAAAGTTTAACATGCTAAGCACAAATATAGAAACTTTCCCAATACACACTAAATAACAAAAACTATACAACTGGATTGATTTGAAAAAAACTGGAGCACAAATATAACTCCATTCTCCAACTCTGGAATGGTCTTCCACAGTATCATCTTAACAATGCTTGGTTCTACCTGTGCATTCAGACATTTTCCTACATCAGAAACAACCCGTGCTCAGTACTATCAGTAGAAAACTACAGTTGATCAACTGTGAAACAGACTTCAGAGAAAGGAACAAAACTATGTAACAGCACCAATCTCATTAGAAGAACACACTGTTAATATAATAATCAATTTACATTTTCTTTAGTTTTACTTATACAGTATTTCATTAAGTGTGTGTGAAACCCAAGTGTTTATTTTGATTTCCTGTAATATACTTATCCTAAATTCAGTTTGGCTCCCAAGACCTAAAAGGTTGTCAACCCCTGTTTTAAAAGATACATGAAATATAGAAGTTTGATTAAAAATAATGAACATAATATTCTCACAACTTTAAGTACTTATAAATGTTCCACAAAAGAAAACATCAATGTTATAATACAAGATGGTTAAAAACTGCTGTCACCAAGATGGTGCAAACATTAAGTATATAATCAGAAACAAATAATTTGTTTTAGTATAAGATTTAAAAAGGTTTGGCTTTTGAGGTTGTAATATATCAAATGTTAGGTGAAAGAAATATTTTTCTAAGTTACACAGACTTTGGCAAAGTTTAAAATGTACTTGTTCTTGTGGCACATAAATGTTGGGAAACGGTTTTCCATGCTGAGTTTAATTTGGACTCATTGACCATAGATATTTGATTAGGTGTTATTATCAACTTGTTCACGTACATCTTAAACAGAAATAAATTCTGCCTTGTCGAAATTCTATACAGGCCAATGATAACTTATCTAGAGGTAATATGATGAATAATGTATGATACAGACCTTTAGTACTTTTGGTCAGATTTATCATACAGTAAATCTCTTAGCTAGCAATAAAGGACTATTTAGAAAATATTTAAAGCTTTAAGTTTATACAGACTAGAACCATTTTAAAAGGACCATGTTTACGTGTGGGTAAAGTACATATACAAGTTTTTTTGATAAAACTATGTAACTAAAATAGTTTGTTGAAATTTGAAAAACTTATCTGTCAGCATCAACATACAGATAAATTTCAAAATACTTGTAATATCAAGTCAAACACAAAAAACTAGTTTTTATACCACATTATCAAATGTGCTGCAATTCTTTTGACTGCGTTTTGAAATACCACCAATCTTTGAATCAATGTCACAAAATCCTGATGTTTCTCTGCTTCCAACAATACCAAGTTCCTTCGCTCTTCTTAGTTCATGTTCAATAATCATATTGTTGATGATGTAATTTTCACGTCTGATGTGAAGTTTCAGAGACTTTGGAATATCAGGGATCATCCAATGAATTAAGGATATGATGATAAAAAGAAGACACTAAAAAAATAAAAACACGAGTTTCACTGGAGCAGTTTTTAAACATAATCCATTTACATAACACTGTTTAACCAATAAAGATTATAAAACTTTATGAACAATGATTAAATCACGAAGTTTTCTTAAATTACTAATGAGCACGTACAGTCATTCAGAACAGTATCAGTGCTACACAGTTAGAAAAACACCACACTGTATGAACAGAAGCCACAAAAATCTAACTTATAGAATTGTGTAATAAAAAAAGATAATTTTATAACAAAAATGATTAATCCATTCATTTTGTGAAAGATAACTTTTCAAATGCTACTGAAGATTTTAAAAACATTCTAGGATTGTCCTGCTGTATTAAAATGTGTTACCTATTACAGCCTATTTATGTTGTTTCATTAAAGACAACTGAACATAGTTACAATGTTTATACATTTTCAGTTGCAGTGAATGTTAAAAAGTTCCCAACTTCCCTGAAGTTAATTTAATACAGTATTTCTCAACCAGTTCTGTGGGTTCATGTACACCAAAACATATGTTTAGCTTTCTCAAAAAATTTAAATTACAAATAAAAGGTAATTTCATAAAAGCTATTTACATATTATATTTGTCTTGAAAGCTCTGGTTAAATAAGGTCTCTTAGGATAATACAAATATACATAATAAATTTTTTAAACAAATCTTTGAAAGGCTAAGGTTAGTTCCACAATTAACATTTAAAAATATTCTATCTTTTGAAGAAAGAAGGTTGTATTTTATATCCTAAAATCTAAATTGACTAATTTTAATATAAACTAAAAATGAACTGTAACTGTAATTAAGTTCAATCAAAAATAAGATTATAATTTGAAAACAAATTGTTTCCAACCTCAATAATAAGAATGAAAGCCAAGCGCATTGTAACAAGCTGCCAATAAATCGACTTGTATTCATACTTGTTGTTTACTGTTGGGGGCTCTCTATAGTCTTGATACCTGAATGAAGAAATCATGAAATAAAACGACCTTACAATAAAAGCCAGTATTTAAATGATAAAGTCACCTTGAAAAAAGAAACTTTATTCAAACAACTTGCAGTAGATGTTTTGCATTTTATAAAATTTGACTTTTACCTTAAAATTATTATCTGTACTCAGTCAAGTTTTTCAACAAACAAGCAGATTTTTACTTTTATATAAAAAATGATATACTTTCAATAGCTCACTAAAATAAACAACTAAATGTATTTTGTACTTTTACAACATCAATGATATATACAAATCTACAAGCTACTTGAGCAAGAACGATAATTCTAAATGTCTACACAGAGAGAAATATACAAGTTTGTTAGCTAGATAAATGTAAGAAAATAATTCTATAGTTTCTTTCCTAAAGATGTTCCTTTGAAATCATACTGGGTGAGGAGATTTTGCTGGAATTTTGTGGCTCTGATGTCTGGGAATTTTTAACAAATTTCTACCAGCAGAAAAGTAATAACAACATCAAAGTCTTCAAGTTATATTTGTGTATCAATCCTGAAATACAGTCATTAAAAGAGTAGTTGTAGTTGTTTCAAATGTTGCTGAAGATAAAGTTCTTTCTCTTGAAGATGTACAACTTTTTTACCGTACACAAAACAGAATTTTGGTTGAAATTTTATATTCTGGGATGTCATTATTTACTATATATGTTTCTAATTGGTTGAACAATCTGAAGTCCTCGAAAGAGAAAAAAAAACATAAATGAAAAGTTAGAGCATCATCAGATTTAAATATTTTTTAAGTTAAAAACTAAATCTTATGTAATACGAAAATTTAAGTTACAAAGTATCTTTTCATATCAAGTTTATTAGTATGTATTGATATTAAGTAGTTAAATTAACCCTTTATTGTCTCCAGCATTGTATCTACACATGCTAGACATAATTTCCACTGATATGTTTACGCATGCTGGACATTGTCTCCACCAATATGTTTACTTGCTGGATGCTCTCATGAGTCACGTTTCCAGGAGTCTGGGTTCTTTGGTGATTTGTGGCTGCGTTTGTTTGAGTATCATTGTTTACTGTTTGGACATGATTGGTCGAAGCTGAGGCTTCACAAGTTTTGGTTTCTTAAGTGGCAGTTTGAATGCTCTGAGTCATTTTGTTACAGGAATCTCTTTGGGTACACTTGTCGGATGATTGATTTATAACTTGCAGGAGTCAATGGGTGGAGTAGATATTACATTAGGTTGCAAGACAGGTTCAGGTTGCTTGGGTGGCATGGGGGGTGTTCAGCACTAAAGTGAAAAATGTGATAAAATCACCCATTACGTAGAATGGTGTCGGCAATATGTTTGGAAATTTTGACTATTTTCATGAAGTTAGTAGCTTGTTTGGTGGATTTCGAGAAGATTTGGTGGATGGCTTACACCTCAAACTTTGTTTAGTTTTCGATGGCACATTTAATTTCGCTTGGGTGTATGGAAGGGTGTATTCCTCTCAGGAAAACAGAAAAAGGCTTGTTCGGCTTTTGATCGGTAGCATATAATATTAATTTCATTGTTCCACAGCTTGCAAAGGTATTCTACGTCTGTAGGCATTGACGACAGGAGGAAAATACCACCACAGTGAAGAATCTGTGTTCTGGATGGGTCTATGGAAGCACCAGGCTTGGCCTGTACAATAAAAGTAGCTACCTGCAGAGGTGAGAGGTGTGGTGGTAGACCTTCAACAATTACTGACGGGACAGGTGGTGAGATCGGTGCTGCGAGTCTGGGCAGTGAGAACGTTATGTTGGCAAGGCAGTGGGAGAGTACACGTCTTACTTGCTCGGCATCAAGGAAGATAGTGTAGTAACCATATCAATAGGGTTAATGTTTGAATCTATGTAAAATGGTTGTAACTTATTCATTTTTATTCCATGTTAGTAGCATTAAAGAAACACCACACTAATGTCCCATGTACATAGGGTTAGAGAGACATCACACTGATGTCTCATGTCAGTAGGGTTAAAGAGACACGACATTGGTTCTTAATCACATATATATTATTTTCTATGCTCTGTTACTTTAAAACTATAAAACAAAATTAACACTTACTTGCAGTATTCAACATTGATGTTGGGTTCAGAAACTATATTAATATCAACAGAAAAGTCACTGACATTGAAATCTGACAATGTAAAGTTCAGAAATCCATTCAGTGATCCATCTGGTGAAATGAAAACTGAGTAGAATATTTGGTCAATAAAACTAGAAGTAAAGGCAATGATCAATACCTGAAATGTAAGAATATAGAATTGATAGTTCAGAAAATACCATGCTGTAACATTAATTAGTTTGATAGTGTAGGAACAAACCTTATGAAGTGTTTCACACCATTAAGTGGATTTGACAATGTAGAAAAAAATATTCACACATGTAAATGTTATAGTACACAGTTAACTCGGTTTGACATTGTAGATAATAATAAAATTTGCTGTGTTAAATGTCTATTGAATCACTAACCATGTTTGATAGAACAGAAAATAATAGCATTTTTGTCTTAAATAATACATCATTACTTTTTTAAATTAAATGAACATCAATCTACTGAATAGAATTATTATACTATATAATTCCAAAATGGAGTAACAATATGGTGAACACTGTACTTCAAGTGATCAGAAAGGTTAAAAGTGATATATTGTTTCTTTTGACATTAATAGGTAATGCATTATAAAATGCTGTCTCTTCATAAAAGTAACAATTAAGTCTTCATATTATACTAAAAATGTGATGGATCAGTACCATAACAATTGTTTAATGCACAAAATTTGGTCTTTAATTAATAACAACCACTGGTCAGTAGGTGTAAACCATCTCATAAACAGAAATCACATCAATGCATTTTATAAACCCACTAAAGGTGCTTTAGAAAATCATTGCAAAAAAACATACAAGTACACAGAAATTCTAAAACAAATCACATTAAGTAATAGTTTTGGAACTGACCTATACATTCAACAATAATTACAATAATTTAATATGACCTTAAACCTCAAACATGTCTTAAAATAATTTTAAAATTTAGATAAGATTTAAAAGGAAATACAAAGAATTTATTTCACTTATAGTGATTCTCAGGGTATCTAACTCCAAAATTATACATATGTATGAATAATTCCTCTATCACTGTAATCAATGTACGTTGTATTACTAACAGTTAGTTAGTAACAAGCAAGTAAAAACATTGCTCAATTCTCTGTACTTACATTTGTGATAACAGAAATCTTTCCAACAGAATCAAGAATTTTGTACCATATTCCTACCAAAATAGAATCAACCTATTAGGATAACTGGAATATATTTCAATAAGTTTACTGTCAAAATCTTTTTATTATTTTTTTGATTACAGAACAATTCTTTCATTAACATTATATGAATTAGGCTATGAATTAAGACTTATCACTAAAAACTAACCAGAAGTTATTCATTAACTCTAATAACTCTTCTGTGTATATTTAAATGTAAAAAATCAAGTTTGAAATAAAACAAAATTTCAAAGTATTGTGAATTACATTAGTTCACTCTCTGGGTAATTTGAACGTCATAATGACAACTGATTGGTTTACACATGACTGTCAAAGTGATTGTATTATTTACTAATATCAGTCCTCACTCAGTTAATGAAAGAGTGTGTTTGTATGTCATAAAGAAGTCCTGTCTATAGACATTATTGTCTATATTGTAAGAGCTTCAGATTGTGATTCCTCTATTGTAACAGACCTACTGCTATACAATTATTTTAGTACCTACACTTGTTTCAACAGTTTTCTTTTTTGCATGTGATGTATATTGTTGGTCACATATTGCACAAGTCCCATCTGCCCTTGAAATTTATCGAAGATTTTTGTAAGTAACAATTAACAATATTTATTTTACAAAAATACCAGCATGTTACAACTTTGGTGAATATTCTATAAACTATATAAACCAACATGCCAAGAGCAGGAAGAATATTATTAGTCAGTTACAGTCAGTGTGATTTTGGCCTCAGAAGCTAAAATTGTGATTAACACCTATTAATCGTCACAAAATTGGATACCAGGTATGTGGTAGATTTTGAACGTTACAAACCATTCAATTTCAGTAACTTAACTTGGGATGTCAGTATTTTTACAAGGACATTAAATATTTTCCCTGGGAAAAGTTAGCTTGTAACCAATGCAAAGCCATCCAAAACAGCTGGCTAAAGTGAGGTGTGACAGTATCAACTTGGATTTAATTTGCTTGTTATGGACCCGGATCGTCAATAAAATACCCAGTTGTAGACTATACATAAAACTTGGTATTGTTTCTAAAACTCTTGTACATAAACAATAACTTGTAATAACTGTTATTATAAATTGTATTGTTTTTCTTGTTCTATAATTTTAATATATGTGTGTAAAAAAAGACCATAAAATAGTGCATATCAATCTTGTTGGCAAATATCATATTTTATTACATACTAACATTTAATTAACAACTAAATTCAAATTACTGATTATTTAAAGCAATGATACATAATGTACATAACATAATAAATCAGAGACTTGTCTGAAATAAATTATAATATGTAACATTATCAATTTAATTTCTTCTAAACAGAATAAAAAGCTTACTGTATTCTCTACATAGTGCACTCACCAATGTTTTTAACTCTTTGTGCCACAGGTCGTCGGAAAAAAGTAATAAATTTCCTAGCATCAAGCCTGATTTCTAAGATGTTGTTCAGTAAAGCAAACAATGGTGCCAAAGGAAATGCAGTCACAAAAATTGTGACAAATCCAAACTGCAACACTAGAGAAGGATAATATATTACAAAAACTTTTATTAACTAAACTGTACATTTAATGTTTTAGGAAGTTTATTATAATTAATGAACTACAATAACTCTAATACATATGGTGACTTCTGGAAGTATCATACTTTTTAGAGAAAATCTGGAGGTGGTTGAATTATAGATTTAATTTCTAGTTTGACAAAGAAGTCAACACAGAAACATTAACGTCAAAATCAACTATCATATTAATAGTGCTTCATTTAAAGAACAAACAAACACAGACAAGGTCCTTTAAAATCACTGTTCCAGATAATCCTGATCATTCAGGTGGTGCAACTATTTTACAGATATTAAATAAATGTTTCCTTTGTACGTTATGCTGTTCTGAAAAAAGCTTAAACCCACAAAACTAAAAAAAAATATGTTTGTTGTTAAATGCAAAGTTGTACAACAGGAATCAAACCCTTAATCTTAGCATTATAACCCTTCAGGCTTAGCAATGAACATAGTTCATGTCCATTTCTCAAAAAAAAAACTTTTCAGATGATGCTCCAGCTAATGTTTTCATAAACATTATTATCAAACCATACATTTTAATCATTACTGTTAATTATACAAAAAATATTTTAAACTACAATTGGAGGATCTTAAAATTATATAATCACTCATTTTCATAGTAGCCAGTTACTCAGTTAATGGGAATTAGAATAACTTGATTTTAAGACTCTTGAATGACATACAAACTAGGAAGTCATTGTTAAAGATTTAAAATAACATTTTTCACAGATGTGGAAAAAGTACCATTTTAACCTGTTCAAGTTTTTATTTAGAACATACGTATCTACTATTATAATTATTTTCACATCATTATTTGAATTAAACTTAAGCCTTACCCATTTCAAGATATTCACCAAAAAGACCTGTTTGTTCTTGGTTTATTGAGTTGTGGTCACTCTCCCACTGAATAGGTGCATGGTTTTCATTAGCACACTGACCCTTTTCATGCACCGACCACTTATTGTAAACCCATAATAGCCATCTAGATAAATACGAAAATATTTTTCCTAGTTTTAAAATATAAACAGTTCTTGTTTCTGACATAAATGTATAGTTTAATTTTACATACAATCTCACTTACTGCATGTTTGACTGAACATTAATAAACTATGAAACTTAAACACATCAAAAATGACTTTCTGAAAAAAAAACTACAACACAGTTCTTAAGTCTCAAAACAAGCTGACTATCATAGAAAATGTTCTTACATGAAATTGTTACAATAAATATCTATTTTAAATAAAAAAAACTTACAGAATACCCATTTCCACCACAGCATTAACGGACTGCTTCCCTACCATAATTACAGCTAACTGTAAAGATAGTTCCAACAAACACCCTCCTGTTCCACACTAGAAGAAAATGTAGAAAAACCGTTTCAAAATTACTCCAGTAATACCACTTTAAAACATATCTCAGAAAGGACACAACACTGAAAAGTACAATAAGATATAAGTTAGTGAGCTAGAACACAAATAACTTGTCCAGGAACAAATGGTCTGAAAAATGATGTTTCAAACCTAAAAATTTAAAGAATGTGTGTGACGAACATGAAAAACTTTGTAGAGATTGATTCTTCATAGTTTACCTTTCTCACCAGAGGCTCAATCCCAGGAACTGGCCTAATAATTATTTTGTGCTTGTTATAGTATTACAATGTATTCACATCATTTGGCAGGCTTTAAGTAAACATCAAAAGTTTTTTGTACACCAAAGATTATATTTTTAGTGGATTATATTCACTAAAAATCAATCTGTGAATACACACATGCACATATATATAGATTTTCTGTATACTAGCCTGAGTGTTGATCTCCACGTTAAGATTAAAAATACTATGTTATATTATTAAAATATTATTATTAGTTTTTTTTTTGTTTTGAATTTCATACAAAGCTACACAAGGGCTATCTGTGCTAGCCATCCCTAATTTAGCAGTGTAAGACTAGAGGGAAGGCAGCTAGTCATCACCATCCACTGCCAACTCTTGGGCTACTCTTTTATCAATGGATACTGGGATAGACTGTCACATTGTAACATCCCAACAGCTGAAAGGGCGAGAATGTTTGGTGTGATAGAGACTTGAACCCGTGACCCTCAGATAACGATTTGAATGCCTTATCCCAACTAGCCATCCCAGGCTTATTATTAGTAGTAGTGGTACGTATTTTACTTAATCTAACCGAACTGATCTAAAGAGATTCCTATTTTTACACATTGCATTTCCCATGGTAAACATGGCTGAATTAAAAGCAAAATTTGGAATTCTATTTAGAGGAAACATTGCAATATGATAAATCACTTTATAGATGAAAACCATGGCCTAATATTGGTTTTTAAGTAACATAGTATTGACTGGCTCAAAAAGTTATTGGTAATTTCTAATTAAGAAGACATCACAGGTGAGTGTGGCAAGATGGATTTGATTGTCTATTTCATGTCTGTGTGACCAAGTAAGATTGAAGGTTATGAAAATTACAGTATGCCAAAGTGAAATTATATCACAATAAATGATTTACCTTAAATTTTATTTTGTATTTCTTGGAGAGGTGGTAAATAAACTAAACAAGAGAAAAAAGGCCTAGAGAGCAAATGTTACAATTCTTACACTAGAAAATTCTAGTTTTTCTGTTTTCAATATTGCCTTCTGAAAGTAAAATCTTTAAATTTGTATACTATTAAAATATGGATTATGACCTATGTTTTCAAGGTTTATTTATTAGCACATCATAAAAAGAAAATAGTTAATCAAGTTTTGAATGTAATGCACTAAACTCTAAAGGCATGCACAGAAAAGAAGTCTCTGGAGAAAGGGTTAACACTGCTATTTTTTTCTAGCCAATATAAAGAGAAAGTGTACTTTGAATAAAAATCAAGTTATATTTTTTACCATGACTTTATGGCTTCAGGTCCCAATACCAGTGAAAATGCAAGACTTATAGTTATTTGGTTGATTCTTATTATGTTAATGAGCAAAACATTGTCTAAACAGGTTTCAGATTGAGCACATACAGAAAGTTAATGTTGTCTGCATTAAGTAGATTACCTCAGACAGTGCTGTTTGGTAAAGTCATGTGGGAGCCTATATACATATATATTAAAATGCCATTCATATGTAGCTTATCAGAACAAGTAACAAGTAATTTAGGTATGTTACTTTCTAATCTTATCTACATTTGTGTGTATAAATAAATAATTATTACTGACCCTGGATCTTATCTAAGCCTAGATCTCTACTATTGTTAATAGCAATAAAACAATGCAGGTGTCCAAATGATACTCAGGCCTAAACACTGAATAAGATGTGCAAATAGGAGATAGCTTTACAATGCTTTATGTTTAGTGTCATTTCTACAACATAGTGACAACAATGGATACTTAAGAATTTTCGGTTTTTGAAATTTTCTCCCAGGAAATTATAAGAATGTCTAAGAGACAACTTAAAAAAAGAACATTGGAAAAAAATTTGTTTCTTTTGAATTTCGCACAAAGCTACTCGAGGGCTATCTGTGCTAGCTGTCCCTAATTTAGCAGTGCAAGACTAGAGGTAAGGCAGCTAGTTATCACCACCCACTGCCAACTCGTGGGCTACTCTTTTACCAACGAATAGTGGGATTGATTGTAACATTATAATGCCACCACGGCTGGAAGGGCAAGCATGTTTGGCACAACGGGGATTCGATCCCGTGACCCTCAGATTAAAGTCAAACTCCCTTAACACACTTGACCATCCCGAGCCTTGGAAAAGAAAATCACTAAAGTCCTTAATTATATCACTATATTATTCAGTTTTAAAATATAAAATCAAATCCTCTTTGCCAATTTCAACCTAAACTTAGAACAAACAATACAATTATTAGTCAAGCATTCCCTTCAATGTTTCAGTTACTTTAACTTATTATTCAAATTCCTAAATCATAATATTTGTGCTTATCTAGAAGTTAATGGCCATTTTGGCCACTTACCACCATTTTTACATGTAATCTTCACATGACCATAACAACTTTAAAGACACTTTACAACATTCATGTTTCAAAATTACCAGGAGATAAAAATCAAAGTCTGAAAATGACAAAATGTCTTAACTTAATTATTTTCGAAGAATTTTATAAATAATAAACTGCAAACAAATAAAAAAAGCAAAATGTTATTTATCATGACTTGTAGGACAGAAAAGTGACAACTATATTCCAGATTTAGCTTAAAAAGTTACAAGATTACTGGGAAAATAAAAGCTTCTAGTAGGCTTATTTTCTAAAGTTAACATTTTTCTTAAACCGAAAATGTATTTCTAATAAAACTTAACATCCACCAACACTGTAACTAGGACTCACATTCATAAAAATGTAGGGGGCAGTGTAGGCATGATCCACATACAAAGTATTTGTATAAAACAGAAATGTAATAAATAGAAGAATGGGGAAATTACACCCTACCTCTAGAACAGGTATGCTCATCACTTGGAGCTAAGTTCCGATATCAAAGGCAGAATAGAACATGAGTTATCATTAGATATGCCACCCCTGAGCAGATGGCCAAAATTCTATGACTCAGGGTTGTAGTACCTACATCCTATGCTGCTGGTCATGGCTATTAGACCACAGTGAGTGTGTGTGTGTGTGTGTGTGTGTGCGTGCGTGCGCGCATGCATGTGTTCACACTTTATATACCAATCTGTAACCACAGAATGTTGCATTTCGCACCATGAGAATCACAACAAGAAAGTAAGCAACACCTCAGTGGACAAATTCTCTCCTCCACCTGAACAAGCCCAAAAGGTAACACCTGAGGCTCAGAATGATGGGATCCTTTATGACATACTCAACAAAGGAACAAACTCATCTGCTTTGGAATCATGAAAACATATTCTCAGTCCCTAACAAAGTGGGTAAGGTGTATCCAACTTAACCCTGGAATAATGTGGAACCTGTGCTCAACCAAGGACGTAGAATAGAACTACTTTGGTTTCAGAGTTATGATATAGTGTAGCAACTTCCCTGAATGATAAATGAAACTGGCACTGATCAAAGAGAAGGGTCTTGCACTTCCCAACCAGATAACTGCATGCAAAATTTAAACCAAAATTAAGAGTAAGTTCCCAGGGAGGCTGGAGCCCCTTTTACTGAAATCTGAAAAAAAAAAACATCAAGGAATCCTAGAAGGAGGACCCCTTACTTTACCCTCTTCTCCAAGAGTGGTTAAACACACTCAAAAACTTTGGTGGAAAAGCTTCTTGTCTGCCACAGATTCTCAAGCTCCACTAATACAGCCTGGGTGCTAAAATGCACTGGGGAGTCCTGAAAAACAGAGCTCTGAAAACTGTGCAAAAGGTGAATCAAGTTCCCTACATATTTATAAAAGCAAACTGATCACATTTTATTCAACATGAATATTAGCAAGTTCCTCTTTAGCTGCATTCATGAATGTCCACAAGTCGCAATCTATAATAAGATAATATCATCTGGTAGGTGACTAAATGATCTTACAGAGCACCTCATTTTGAAAGCACCTGTTGCAAACTGGTGGTAGTAATTATAGTGAAAGTATGAAGTTGAAAAGAGAAAGCATACCTGCCTTAGAATCACTCATCCCCAGAGTGGGATACCATGAAAAATAAAGGGACCCTGGAAATAAAAGAGTATATGACTGAGGAAAATACTCATTTCTGGTAAGCCTAGGAAATGTGGTAAAAAAAGCTACAGGAGGTAGTAGAAAACCATCAGAAGAGGAATTGGCCAGATCATGTAAGCAACAAGATAGGAGAGTAATAGAATTATTCCACAAACCACCTGACACAATGTCTTCAAAAAACCACTGAACTGGACAGCTAATGATACTGGAAATTGAGAAATAACTACAGCTTCAACAGATGTTAAGTATAATTTGGAATTATTATGCTGTACTATGAATAAACTATGTACAAAAAAGAAAGAATATTTTAAAACAAAAGTTTAACAGCTGAACTTTCATATAATAAAAAAACTAACAACGTTATACATACTTTCTCTTGTTGATATCCAAACAATGAATTGTAATGTCCTGGATACCCAACAAACCTGTTGTATAAAAAGATAAACTGTAATATAAACAACTGTCTTCACAAGTAACATAAAGATAAAAATATAAAAAACTCAACTCTGTATTGAACTATTGACTCTTACTTAACTGTCTTTTTCATTTTTAAGTCTCCCAAAACCTCAAAGTTAAAATCATAAGTTTGTGGGTAATTAAGCACAAAGCTGTTGTTGTTTTGAATTAAGCACAAAGCTACACAATGGGCTATCTGTGCTCTGCCCACCAGGGGTATCAAAACCCGGATTTTAGCGTGTAAGTCCGCAGACATACCTCTGAGCCACTGGGGGGCAAGCACAAAGCTACACAATGGGTTATCTGTGCTCTGCCCACCACCAGTATCAAAACCTAGTTTCTAGCAATGTAAGTTTGCAGACATACTGCTGTGTAATGTGCTATAAACATACCACATGCACTTTCTGAAAGAACCTTGTCCCCTATTTGACCATCCATGACTTCAATGAGAATTCATTAAAATTCTATGATTTTTCAAGGTTTATAAAACATTTTTTCTTAACTTTCCACAAATTTCATGACACATACAGAACCTGTATAAACTTTTTTTTTTTTTTTTTTTTAAGGTGAAAACTTCTAACATTTAGACTGGTACATCAATAAATTATCTTATTTAGCTAAGACATTAACATTATCTGCAATATTTATAAATAAAAAATCCTCATAATGCTAAGTTTATTTATAAATGAACAAAAAAGACATGCTTCAATATTTGATTATTTACTTAGGATCTGAATTTGAAGGGGAACACCTTTTTATGGTGTTACAAGTTTTTTTCATTGCTTATGATAATGAAAGAGTTAATGCAGTCACATACATATTTTACTAACACATGAATTGTAATAATATACCTTTGTATTAATTACTAATCGCCAACAAAAGTAGAAAAATATTAACACATAAAGGTATATACAACATTTTAGCATATTTCTTCAGTAATTTAAACATCTACTTAAATCTATACATACAGACACTAAAACATTTCAAAAATCATGTTACATGTGATTGTTAACCACTTCTATCAACACTGATAAGTTAGTCTACAAAACAAGTTAAAACATTATGTATTATTAGCTGTCTTTTAGTGCCATTTATTTTGAGTACCTTTTCACTATGGATCTTTTGTTATCACTTTGTAAACTACTTCATTTCATATTTTAACTGAAGTTAACAAACTTCTCACCTTCCTTTGAAAAATGCTATGTAAAAAATTGATGAATAGTAGTTCACAAACTGTAAAAGGAACATCTTCAGAGTCAAACTATTTTCATATTCTGTCTGAGTGCGATGCATTTCTATACAGAATAATTCAAAACAGTATTAACTAATTTACAAATAGAATATTAACATATAAGAAAAGGTTAACATAAATGAGATAAAAAATGTTTGTTTGGTAAACAGTACCTTCACACTAATGGTATCCAATAAATAATACTATCAAACTCATCATTTAACACATTTTATGTCAGAGGTTTTTAGAGCTCTTAAGTGAAACATTAAGTTCTATTCTTCAGATCAAATCTTTAGAATATAAATATCTTATTCTCTGAAAGTGTGTTATTTCTTATTTACAAGATTCACTATTTTTCCTAGTTATAAATATCAAATTTCCTGAGTCTGGTTTAGGTTTACAGCTGTCACACAGAGCAGAGATATTTCTGCAACATAGGTTTACACAATTAGAAATACTATGGCCAAATATTTTTGTATTGAGGGAAAGGAAGTCACAATAAAATACAAATCACAGAAATGGAAGACAAACTTTCCATATTCTTCTTAATTTGTCTGTGATCTAAATAAATGTTAAGCCTTATCTTAGCTTCCACCATTCTTTAAGTATCAACGTGTTGTCATCAGTAGGATACTAATGACTGTTGTTCAAGATGTTTGTGGGGTGGATACACTAGTTTCCATTGAATTAGTAACTATTGCTCAAGCCAAATCATTAGAAAACAAGTTAATCTTTAAATCAAAACGACTAACTTCACTCCACATTGAAACAGAAAAAAGAACTTCACATTCCAGTTTTGCAATAAAAATATCTTTTTATGGCAGTTTGTTTTTTTACACATTTCTAGTCCTTTTTCACAATGTTAAAAATACATATATATCCTTAATAATAAGTGCATGGGGTCAGTTTATTGGACCAATGCTATATTATAGATGGAATGTTGACTACACTTTTGAATTTATTATGTATATCTGCACAAGATGTTGCAACAAGTATGTTGTATGCTAAATATTAAATATACTGGAAAAATATTTCTAAACAAGAAGCGATGGTAAAATTGAGGATGACAATCTGAGTTACATATTAACATGCTAATATTTATGTAAAGACTAAATATATTATATCTACAGTACTGTTTGCATATTGTTTTTGCATTGCCTTTATAGCCTCTGAAATACACATTTACAAGTTTTCCTTTTCAGTATCCCTGTACGCTGTATATGATATTTACTCTTATTCATGAATAAATCAAGTACATAATACCAAATTAAAAGTTACAATCAACTGTCTAACCTTAAAACTATCGTAAGAATATTTATTTAAGTACTGTACAATTTTTCATGTATTTTTGCGTATGTTTGTTAGAAATGTGAACAGTGTGATCACAAGACTATATGGTATTACAACTAAATATACTTTACTGTGTTTCACACTGATCCACTAGTTTAACAAAACACTCAGACTTAATCAATAATAAAACTACGTGATGAGAAAGTGTCGCCATCTGCTGTTAGTGATGTTCAATATAGTTACTTCCTTATATTATTTTATTACATTCTGTACAAATGGAAAAGTTAATTAAAAATTTAGATAACATGTGCATTGTGGCAAATTAATTTTTTAAAGAAATAAGTTCTGTTTTGAAAAGTGTGGATAATTTGCATCCATTCACCAGTAAAATGAATATGTTTTTTCAAGATGTATAAATTATTCTGATAAACTTTGTGTGACTAACTGTATTTATCTGGCACTAAAATAAATAAGGATAAGAACTTCTGCAGTCAGATTCTGGTTACATTTTGTTATTCTAAATCATGAACAAACACACAAAATAACCTATGTTCATTTGGAATTGTCAAAAGTAGAAACAGGTAAAACTTACCTAATTCAGTAAGGTAGGTGGCTATTCTTCTATAAAACTAGAAAAGATTAACAGTTAGTCAGTTGTTTCACAAAGAACATCTACACTAGCCTACCCTAACTTTAAACTGATAGACTATGAAATGGCACCTATTGCCAATTCTTTGGTTACTTTAACAAAATAGTAGGATTTGACAATCACTTTTACAACATTTCCATAATCCCAAAGTTTGAAGGACATTTTTGTTGCAACAGGTTCAGAATCCAGCACACTGACCACTAGGCCCACACAGCCCTAACATACAAATAATGAAACAATACCAAAATGTGTAAGACAGGAATGAATATGGTAATTTTATCTCTGGTTCAGTGTTCATTTTCTGTTGAATTTTTTACTCTGGTTTGTAATTTTTGGTGTTTGAATCACGTTTTTCTAATCCAAATTTACATACATGCCCAGCCCATAGGTAAAAGAACAAAAGTAATAATTAATATACACTAATTCCTGCATCTAGAATTTAACCATTCAATGATGATGGGTATGTTTATAAAAAAAAATTAAAAGTTATTTGGTTTGAAGTTTGCACAAAGCAACACAAAGGCTATTTGCACTAGAAGTTCCTAATTTAATAGTGTATGACAAGAAGAAAAGCAGTTAGTCATCACTACCCACAGCAAAGTCTTAGGCTACTCTTTTACCAATGATTAGTTGGATTGACTGTCACATTATAATGCCCACATGGCTGAAAGGGTGAGCATGTTTGGTGAGATAAGGATTCAAGCCTGTGACCCCTGGATTATGAGTTGAGTGGTTTAACCACCTGGCCATGCCAGGCCAAAATTGAAAAGTACTATTGAAGATCTTACAAAACAAATATATGGTAGTGTTGCTTACATCTGTACTTAAATACTGAGGTTTTGTCATTATTTTAATAATTCCTCTGGCACACAAAGTATAAAGATTTCCTTATGATTATTTTGATGCATTCATGAAAAAATTCCAAGCAAAATTAATTTCAATCTTGAAAATACAAACATGAAAACCATTACATTATTTACAATTGAAAAAACACAAGCTTAAAATTGTTTTACAAGTAATTATGCATAACATTTCCTTTTAGTCATTAAGAAATCAATGTAAAAAAAAACAAAAAAAAACTTGTATGCTTACATACCACTATACACAGGTATTTGATCTATATCATCTTGAATAAAGCCATAAAAAGTACATTTTACACAACTAGAAATAAGTGAATTTCATCCCTTACTTTTCTTATTCAAATGACCTACCAGGTTAAAGATCATTATGCATACAAGGTTCAACAGTGCAGCTGTGACTAAGGTAGTGAGAGTTACCCTGCTGGTAAGTGTTTGATTGCCACTCAAAGTGAAGTACAGTACAGTTTGAATGGATATTCTGTAAGAAGTCACACTCACCACAGCAACAAGAGCTACTGTAACCTGAAGAATAAAAACATAGTATCTTAAGTCAAAAAGAATCACTGCATCAAGAGCGACTAACAGAGAATATATATTTAATAAACAAAAAAATGGGAAGAAAAGTCAATGCATTCTCTGTTGTTCATAATTACACTAACGTTGCCTTTATCAGCTTTCAGAATTTTTATGTTTGTATCTTTCTTCAGATTACACATTCACTTTATTCCACTGTTTGAGAAGTTGTGTTTCAAGTTACCATTTTAGTTAAGTAATAGTCTTGTTACACAGTTTTTAAATACATTTAAAATACAGTTTCAGGGAATTTAAAAAAATACACTTTGCTGTAGCACTCTATAACTGGAGTCTGGCAGTTAAAGTCCAGATTTCTTCACACAACTGAAGGTTGTTTGCCTTTTACAGAGTGGTTCACTCAGTATTGAGCTAAATTTTCTGGGCAGCAAACTGTTTTGTGGGATATGATAAAACAAAAACCATGAAACCTGCAACTGATAAAACAACTCTAAAGTTATGATTTTTTGTGGCATTTTTAACCCATTTTATAATTACTAAAAATGGGCAATTTTATCATTTTTGTTTGTTAATGTGTGGAATTTGTACAAAAATATCTTTGTACCAGATACCATGTAAACTGGTTAAAATATGGCTGATTAAATGATCAACAAATATCTCTAAATTAAGGTTTTTTGAGATCTCTTACCCCCCCACCAAAAAAAAAAAGAAATTGACAAATCTAGCTACTTTTGTTTGTCATTGTATTGAACTCATGAATATTTATATTTGTCTTCTAGATTGATGTAAATATAACTGCACAAAAGCCCAAAATATATATTTTTAGGATTTTTGACATTTAACCCCTTAAAATAGGGTGAATCAAAAAATAAAAATACTGACTGGATATATTGGACAAAAGTAAGACCTAACCAGCTTTCTGCCTTGACTGCTATATTGCAGAAACCAGCAGAAAATTGGAAACTGAATTCCCTGAATAAACAATCCTCCCAAGTTTACAAAGCTCATCTTTTAAAAACAATTTTTCTTTAAATGAAGAACCAAAAATCATCTTAATTTAAGAATGCAGCCTTACTCTAAAACAGTACCACCTGTGGTACTATGATATCTCGACTAAGCCTTTGAGTGATCTGTAATCATTTGGAAAACAAAAAAACACTTTAAAAGCAGACTCATTCTTGAAACACCACTGAAAACCTTTCTTGTTAAAAGACTGGACCACCAAAATATTGATAACAAGAAAAATACATGATTTCATGATTGTTGAGACAAAATTAAAATTCACCCACTTTATCGTATTATTATTTATGTTATTGTAATACAAAACTACAGGAAAAATCAACTGAGTATTTTGAACCAAATCATAGACAGATACGTTATATGGAATGCTGTGGATATCCATAACTTACTTAAATATTAGTTATTTTACACTGAGAGTTGATTTATGTGGTTGTGAGGTAAATAAGTACTTCAAAAGACACAAATCTTTATTTAAAGAGATGTTTTAAACACTTATTTTATTTGAAAGGGCTGTTTTTCTACTGGAATAATTTTATACGTTCCTAGTGGGGGTCGTGTCTCACTCTAAATACATATTTCTTCATTGCTGTGCATTAAAAAAGTCAACACAGCAGATAATTAGAAACTAGGTATTTAAAATCCACAAATAGGTATCAGAAAAAAAAAATGTAGCAAACAAAACTGAAGATCTATTCCTGAAAGCTTACTCAAGTTACAAATCCCCATTTTAATTCCAGTATAAAATTATTCCAAATAATATTTAATGTGTTACAGGACTCCACTGAGATTTTTGCAAGAAACTGACAGTACTTTTAAACTTACTTCCCCATCCTTAATTATGTCATGCTGTCATAAAAAATTCTTGTGTTTTACTAGCATGTATGTTTTTTAGTGTTTTTATTGGAAACAACCACAACAAAATCAGGAGATTCTTATGTTGAATGTTGTTATTCAAGCCACTGTTGTTCATCATTACTCAAGTTTATTTTCCTGACAATATTTCAACAGGTTTTTGATAGTGGATGATTACCATAACAGATGTTCCCATTCAATACAATACTGGTGATTCTTTCTACTGTCTTTTATACTTAGTAGAAGTCACAGGTGCATATTCAGTATTTATTACCACTGCATATATCACTTTTATACAGCTATTGCAATTTTAAATAGGTAGTGGCAGTAAACGTTGATAATTAGCAACTTAGCATTGAATGCATCATTTGTGCTTCCTCATTCTAACAAACACTTGTACTCAGCAGAATGTTCAAGAACAAACAAATTTGTTCTGTCAAAGTAAGCATGTTACTGTGTCTATTTATGCTACATTAACCTTTGTTGTATTATCTTAAAAGAAACATTCCATTCTGATGAGATTCCTTTGTTGCTATTCATCTTTTGTTACATAATAGTACAAGCTGATGGAAGTTAGTCATTAAATTTGTGATCATACAATCTTTGCCTTCACAATGGTCCTTTGAGAACTACTATACATTTTCTTTGTTACAGGTGTATACCAGTAAATATGTTTATTCTCTCTTGTACATTTGTTATTTATTTTCAATATGTGGTGAATGAGTGGAACATAAAGCATAAGCAACGGTAAACTGTTAAAAAAATATGTAACATTCAACTGAATTCACATGCACTTGGGAAGTTTAGAATGTATTCTCCATAAATGAATATTAAAAATAAAAAGAAACTTAAGTAACAACATTATTAAAACTCATACATTTAAAAAGGGAGAACAGGGACTATTAGAAAAGTAAAGAAACAAACTGGATCAAAATACAGAGGCTGTATTGTCCAGCCTACAGCTAAAGACTCTAAAAAAGGAAATAAATACAGCTGGAAGTAATGTCTGTATTATTTTCTCAAGCTATAAATCCCTCTTTTAATTCCATGTTTACAGTACTTATCAATTTTAGTGGGGACAAAATAGTTTTTTAACAGTCCCCCAGCTGTGAGGTTGAAAATACAATGTTTATATCTTGATTCAACTTTTTTAATGATCCCTATACCCCTTTCTAAATTAATAATTTTTAATAATATTGTACACAAACACATGTATTTCTGTATCTAGACAAATTTCTCATGCCCACTGAACACCAAACTTTGTTCAAACACTGTTATTGTGTTAAATAAAGTTTTCATTACCTATCGAATCTGTTTCTGAACTTCATTGGTCTCAAAATGGGTTCTTTATTGAATCTGAAATCTAAAATGTTCACATAACTTCTGTATACACACTTATATACTTCAAATTACTACACAAATAAATACTTACAAGTTGTAACACCATAGAGCAGGAAAATATGGTACACGGGATTCGTCTCTTCCAAAAGGAAACATATGGGTCGTTTACCTGTTACAGAGTATATCGCATAAGCATTTAGAAAAACATATCAGTAAGTAATGAATTTTCATAACTTGTAAAAAATAAAGTTCAAACATGTGACTGAAGAAAAAGAACCAGAACTGATAAAGAACTGCTGTAATATTCCTTGTGAAGTTCAATTTACACTATTTTTGAAGAAGAAAATAAAACCACAACTTAGATATTGGAAAATCTAATCTGTTTATTTGTTTTTTCAAAAAAAGAAAAAACTTTATTGAACTTTAAATGATTTGGTTTCTTTTGAATTTTGCCTAAAACTACACGAAGGCTATCTGCAGTAGCCATCCCTAATTTAGCAGTATGAGACTAGCGGGAAGGCAGCTAGTCATCACCACCCACTGCCAACTCTTGGGCTACCCTTTTAACAATGATAAGTAGGATTGAGCATCACATTATAACACCCCCACAGCTGAAAGGGCAAGCATGTTTAGTGTGACAGGGATTTGAACCCGCAACCCTCAGATTACAAATCAAGTGCCTTAAACATCTTAAAAAGTGTTTTATCACCCTTTTTAAATTATACCTTTGAAGACCATTTACCCAAAATAATTGTATTTTTTTTCAAGAATAGGGCCTTTTTAAAGTTTAATAATTTTCCATAATTTTAAGAAAAAATTCAAACAAATGATACATAGCTTGTTAATATTGTTTGATAGAGTATATTTAGTTATGTTTTGTTGTAAATCCAATACCAAACACTTTTACTGCACTTCTTCACATCTTTAATTTTATTGTCATCATATAACTAATTATCTGATAATCAACTGCAACACTGTAAAATCACCATCAACAGATATCTCTAGGGTTGTATAAAAACAAGAAAAATGGTGGAAAAAACTGGACAAAAAGTCAGATTTTTGTTTTGATGTTTATTATAAATTAATAATAGTGATATTCTTACCCCTGTAATAAAGTTTACTTTCTTTTTCTTCACTGCTGATAACTTAGCTAAATATTCTGGTCTTGGATATTCCTGGTGATATAAAAACAAACCACATTATGATCAACAGTTCAGGTATGACATCACATCTTTATGTTAAGAAATTTACATTTTTAAACATGTATTTCTGAGAAACTTTCTCAAAAGAATACCTCAATGGAACATTCAAACATTATATTTATAAGACAAAGCTTGAAAAGAAGTTCAATGGGAAATACTAGAAAGTATCTATAAATATACTGGAAACAAACAAAGTTAAAAGTACTGAGTGCCCAATCAAGGCAGGAAAACAATAAGGTGATCGATTGATTGATTGATTTAGTGTTTTATGGCACAAAGCAGCTAGGCTATCTGCACCAAATGTTTGGTAAAAAGGTAAAAACATTAAATGTAGTAAAATACAGAAAAGGAAGATAAAACAAAACACCACTGAAAAACAGAAAAAGCATAAAACCAATGTTGACACCTAGTCTACAACGTTAAGAGAGAAAGCAGAGTAAAAGAAGTTGTAAAGTACTTACTCTAGCAAAATGGTAACAATCATAACCTGCCAGGAAGACCAACAGGTAAGTTCAAGAACCACCGTCAGTCACCTGAAGTTCACCTTTCCAGTCCTGGTTCCAGGTTATGTGTCATACCAGCCATTATCAAAGTGTAAAATAACAGAAGTTTTAAAAGACACATAGCAAAATCGAAATAATGATCAGCCAAATGTCCAGTAAAAAGGTAAAAGTAAATGTAGTAAAATTTGAAAAAGTAAACAAAGGTAAAAACAAAACAGCAATTAAAAACAGAAAATTGCATAAAACCGATGTTGACATCCAGTCTACAAAGTTGTAGTTCTGCTATACTTCCTGTAGCAGAATGGTAATGATCATAACCCACCAGGAAGACTAACAGGCAAGTTCACGAACCACCATCAGTCACCTGAAGTTGGTCTTTCCAGTCCAGGTTTCGGGTCATGTGTCATTATGGCAGTACCAAAGGGTAAAGTAATAAAAGTTTAAAAAACATGCAGCAAAATTGGAATAACAACTCACCAGGACACCTAACGGGTAGTTCAAACAGCAGCGTTAGTCACCTGAAGTTGGCCTTTCCAGTCCTGGTGTTGAGTTATTTAATGTTATGGCCATTTTCCAATTTCAAATTTTACTAGAGAAATTGAAACTTTGAAAAGGGAAACACAATTAAAAAGGTGTAATGAATAAATATCCAATACTTAAATGAAATTAAAAAGATTAATGGCCATTAAAAAACTAAAAACTTTGTCAAGGTGTACAGTGTCACCATCACCAATAACACTGTCCAACATTACAGATAAACCCTGGGAAAAAACATGGTTAAAATAGTGCTGTCGTTGAGAGTTGTAATGATGACAAGAAAGTAAAATGTGGCTTATAGTGATTTGAGTGTTACACACTGGTGCAACAGTACCAGATAAAAGAAAATGATGAGTTAAAAAACTGTGACCAATGCGGAGTCTAGTTAGAACAACTTTCTCCTTCCAAACCTTACAGAAGCTAGATGACCAAAGCCCAAGATAGAGTTTTATTTCAAAAGGCTCGTTGTTGCATTGTTCATTCCAAGTGGACTGCCAGCTGGCACAGAGCCGAGCCTTGAATACAGGACCATAGTCCATGTACGGAATAGGCACAGTGGTGATTGTGCCGGAGCAGATAGATTTAGCTGCCATGTCTCCAAGCTTGTTCCCGTGAATACCAATATGGCCTGGTATCTATAAAAACTGGATAGAAGTAGAAGTTAATGAGAAATGGACCAGTCAGTTTTGAATATCAGCGAGAACAGGGTGTGAGCCAATGTGTAACGATTCCAGGGCTAGTAGAGAACTAAGCGAGTCAGTATAAATAGTGCAGTTGGAGTACTGCTCAGCCTCAATATGATCCAGGGCAAGAGATATGGCATACAGTTCAGCAGTGAACACAGAAGCTGTAGAGGGGATTGTGAGCAAAACCACCAAACCACAGCAAACCATGGCAGAGCCCACTGAATTACCTGATATGGAATCATCTGTATAAGTTGGAATGGAATGATTGTTTGAAAGATATTCATTAAATAAAAGACAATACTTCCAATCTGGAGTAAATGCCTTTTTCAGATGACTGAAAGAAAGGTCACATTTGGGAGCTGTAATAAGCCATGGTGGGATGGGCTGACCTGTGGATTCTGCAATGTTATCCAAGGACAGACCCAATTCATCCAATTGCACCTGGATGCAAAGGCCAAAAGGAGCAATGGCAAATCGTCTGTTCTGAAAAAGTACAGCCCACTGAGGAAGGAAAACACATCCCCAGGTGGGATGCTTTGGTAAGAAACAAAGTTTCAAAGAATCTAGTAAAGATAGTTACAAACGGCAAAGGTGCCGAGAAGGTTCATGAGGTTCAATGCATAAGCTTTGAACTGGAGAGGTGCAGAAAGCCCCAGTACAGAGTCGAAGTCCTTGGTGATGAATGGGGTCCACCATCTTTAAAACCAATGGTCTGGCAAAGCCATAGACCATTGATCCATAGTCGAGTTTTGATTAAATAAGAGCACGATATACCTTTAACATAGAACATCGATCTGCTCCCCAACTGGTAGTAGAGAGGTCACAGAGGATGTTCAGTGCTCTTGTGCATTTGACCTGTAGCTGCTTTAAGTATGGTATAAAGGTCAGCTTACTGTCAAAGATAAGTCCCAAAAACTTGGTCTCAGGGACCACTGGCAGCAAAAATTCACTGATATGAAGTTCAGGATCAGCGAGAATACCCTGTTGGCAGCAAAAGTGCATGCAAACGGCTTTTGAGAGAGAAAAAATTAAAGCCGTTCGCCACAGTCCACTTCAGTATGCAATTGAGGGCAGTTTGTAGTTGCCGTTCAATATATCCCATGTTCGACAACTGACACGAGATGTGAAAGTCGTCAACATACAGCCCATTAGCAACAGTGAGAGGGAGTTGTTCAGTGATGGCATTTATCTTTATACTGAAAAGTGTGACACTCAAAACACAGACCTGAGGGACTCCAAGTTTCAGTAGAAAAGAACGGGAAAGTGTCGAACCCACATGAACTTGGAATCTCCTGTTCATTAAAATTAATAAACATCAGTAAATGGCCATGCAACCCATATGTATGGAGGTCTTGCAAAGTGCCATACCTCCATGTTGTGTCATAATCCTTCTCAATGTCAAAGAATATTTATACAAGATGTTGGCATTTGAGAAAGACTTCTCTGATTGATGTTTCAAGTTGAATTAGGTGGTCTGTGGTGGAATGCTATCGTCAGAATTTACACTGGCTGGGTGAGAGGAGGTTGTTTGATTTGAAGAACCAAACAAGACGAGCATTAACCATCCTTTCTAAGGTCTTACAGAGACAGCTTGTCAAAGCAACTGGACGGTAGTTTGAAGAAATCTTGAGATTGTTCCCTGGCTTAGAGAAAGGTAAAATAATAGCCTGGTGCCAGGCATCAAGAAAAACATTCTCCTGCCAGATCTGGTTGAAGTAAATTAGAAAGACATCAAGAGAAGCAGGAGATAGATGGTGCAGCATGTCATAGTGTACATCATCAGGTCCAACAGATGTACTGCCAGACCGATGAAGGGCCATTTTCAGTTACACCAGTGTAAAGGGACAATTAAATTCAAAGAGACAGTCAGTTCGAAAAAAGAGGTGAACGCTCTGCCCAAGGCAAGAAGGCAGAGGAACAAGCAGAAATGCTGGATACCTGGCAAAAGCTTTCACCTAGCGTATCAGCAATGCTCCAGACATCAGCCACCTCCTGACCATCAGAGAGCAAGATAGAGAAGGTAACAAAATTGTAGTGCCCACTAACCTTTCGAATCCTGTCTCATATGACCTTGGAACTGGTGGTAGTAGATATGCAAGTTGTGAACTTAAAGCAAGACTCCTTCTGGCTTTGACATCTTACCTACCTAGCATGTGCTCGGGCCTATTGGAAAGCGACACAATTTGAAAGTGTAGTATATCTACAGAAAGTATCCCAGGCCCGTTTTTAAGCCTTCCATGCTAAGTGGCAAGCAGGATTCCACCACAGACAAGAATATCATGGAAAACATGTTAAGGTTTTAGGAATACACTGAGCAGCTGCTTATATAATACAGCCAGTTACCGCTGCCACACAGTCATCTATTGATGGCTGATTATTATGGTAGGATAAGTTCTATGAGAGCAGTGAAAGAGGACCAGTCTACCTGATCTAGCTTCCACCTAGATATGCAGGTAGGGTGGCATCGACCACGGCCAGTCTCTCTCAAAAGTATAGGAAAATGATCACTGCCTAGTGGATTATTGTCAACCCTCCATGAAAAATGGGAGAATTATGAAGGGGAGCAAACTGAGAGATCAATAGAGGTAAAGGACTGACTAGGTGCATGAAAATAAGTGGAAGAACCAGCAATGAAAAGAGAAAGGTTGTGATCAGAGAGCATACGCTCTATAGAGTGACCCCTCCCATCAATAACAGCACTTCCCCAGAGAGGATGATGTCCATTAAAGTTACCCAGGAGTAGAAAGGGAGATGGCAACTGTTCAACGAGAGCATCAAGGTCTGATTGATCACATGTCTCTCCAGGAGACAGGTAGAGAGAACAAATAGTGATGGTATGACCCAAGGAAACACAGATGGCTACGGCCTCCAAGGGTGTGTTGAGTGACAAAAACAGGGTGGGCACATGCTGATCAACCAATAGTGCCACCCCTCCATGTACTCGTCCATCACACAGCCTGTCATTTCTGTACAGAGAAAACTGCTGAATGGTGACTGTATCAGCACGTTTTAGAAATGTTTCTTGTAAGGAAAGATATACAGGATGGAAGGAAGCAATCAGTGTTTTGATATCATCCAGATTAGAACGTAAACCTCGACAGTTCAATTGTATCAAGGTGGCCATTTTTAATGACACGTAGGCAAAGTGGCTAGAGAACCCTTCTGTTTATGACCACGTCTTTTTTCCTTATTGTTCTTAGTCAGAGGAGGTCTATCAACCTCCATAGATCTTGATCTCGGTCGAGTGGGCAGGTCTTTGTTATTGGAAGGGGATTCCAGTGACTGAGGATGCAAATGAATGATTGTTTTGCCTCTTGGGGTGGGAGAAAAAGATGTATCAGAAGAAATGCCTGTATTTGAAAATGAAGAATGTGAATCTTGAGGTTTTTTGGAATGTATGGGAGAAACAGAGATGGATGTGGAAGTCGATTCAACTTTTTTAACCATGGAGGTCAAAAGGCTTCTCATTTGTTTTGAAAACGATTCTTTTGGAGGCACAGAGAGATCTGTCTGCACTCCCACTGTAGTTGTGGAACGAAGCGCAGCAGCATATGTTCAAGATAGAGTGGCAGGCAGCAATTTCCAAGCCTCAGGATAACTACTGTTATGAGTTGTTTTCAAATGCTGCACCTCATTTTCCTCGAACCATTTTGGGCAAGAACAAAAGTAGGAAGGGTGAGAACCATTGCAGTTGATGCAATGTAGGTCTATGTCACATTCACAGGCATCATGGTCCTTGCCACCACAACGAGCACATGTCAGGGAAGCACGACATGATGTTTTTGATTGGCTGAACCTCCGACATTGGAAACATCAAAAAGGGTTTGGAACGTACGGCTGTACCCTGCAAATTAGATAACCTGCTTTGATGATGGTGGCAGGTGCATGTGATGATGTAAATGTCAAAACGAGGGTATCTGTTGGCAGTGCAACTCCATCTTTGCGAGTGGAGATGCGCCTCACTGCAGAAACTCCTTGAGTAGAGAGACCAGCAAGAATCTCTGACTCAGGAATGTTCTTCAAATCCCTCTCAACAATAACTCCTCATGATGAATTCAAAGTAGCATGAGGTGCAATCTCAATAGGTATATCCCCAATTGCCTTTGATTTCAAGAGGAGTTCACTGTGTTGGGATGTGGATGTTTCAACAATATGTTTCCAGATCAAAGCTTCTTTACTGAATTTGGAAATCTAGGAAGTCCCTCTAGTCCCTTCTGAATAAAAAAAGGGGGACATTTGCCCTAAAGGTTTTTCTGAAAGAGAATGTAATGTAAAAAAATGGGATACAGGTGTTAAAGATGTTGAAGATTACTGCTCAGAGTCTTCAAAACATGGTCGTTTACTTATTCACTGTTTTTTCACTATTTTATTGAAATTTTTGAAGGAGGATCCACAGGGAAAAAGAAAAATTTCAGTACCTGCTGACCTCACCCACCATGTTATTCAAGGACAATGCAGCAATGCCAGGGTTTTGTGAGCACTACACCCAAACACCAGCATCAGGCACAATGTCCATAACACCTGTTGAGAACTTCCAACATTGGTACTTGGTTGACTCTAGCATAAGTGGACCAGCTGACTGACCCAAGGGGAGCCACCCAAAGGCCACCCGTCTACAGGAATTAGAGGCCAAAGTGGTGTGTTAGAGTTGGATCCCTCAACCATCAGGATCCTCTCCTCCCCTTCATGGGTCGCCACTCACAGCAAACACGTGGGTAGATGTTTAGATCCCAAGAGAAGGTAACCAGACAGAACAGAACCTTCCCTGGGAGGTCCCCTCACCACGTACAGGAATCCACACTGAGGGGAACAATCAGGTATATCAATCTGATACATATGTTGTATGGTTTGTTTCATAGCATTTTGAAAAACACAAAACTATTGCAAGCAATTATGCAAAATCTGAGCAAAATTTAACAGATGACATTGATTTTATGAATTCTCTACTGTGGATATTTTAAAGTTTCTTAGTGTGTAAAAATAATTAAAATTTCCCACTTTTTTGTTATATACTGGTTTTAAATTACTAATTATTTTACTTTTCTACATCCTTGTAAATCTTTTCTAAAGATTTCTTTTTAGAATATTGCAAAGTTTTTGTTCTGAAGAACACTTCACATAGTTTTAGCTCTTTTGTAAATATCAATGTATAATTAAAATAATTTTTTTATCACAGTAAAATAATAAGCAAGCCAGCCATTTTTAGCTGCTAAACAGAATGTTTTCAGTTAATCTATTTAATAAATTTAAAATTATTTTATATTAATTTGTAAATATCTTTGCTACTTATCCCTTTTGGTGGTAATCTTTAACCACTGTAATTCTCTGCTTCACTGGAAGCAAAGTTAGTTTACACAGTTGAAAATAACAGAAAATGGGATTTTTGACAAGATTACATCATTAGCCTATGTCTTCTAAAGTTGAGATAAAGGCAATTTACATAATGAGATGACAACAGAAGTTAAGACTTGGTTTTTGGCTAAAAAAAAAACCAATAAAACTACAACTGTACTGAAGTTGCAAGGTTCATGTCAGCAACATGTTCAAAAATCTATTACATGTCATCCTAGAGAGTTATGATTCAACAAATTCACAAACTGTAATGCTCTTGTTCAGAGTACACTGAAATCAATCCAAAATCAAAACCTGTAGTTTAAAACAAATTTTATGCATAGAATTAAGTGAATATTTTTTAATTGAATAAATTTCAACTCTAAATATTTTAAAGTTTATAATCTATAATCTTTAATTTTGTTTGTGTTTGCCCATGGAGCAGGACACAACCAACCTGGTTCTGTAACACAGTAAAAGGGAAAATTCAAAAAAAGAATTATGAAATACCACAAAAAAGTGTCAAGATTTTTTTTATTCTCTTAGAAAAATAAAGAATCACAGCAGACAAAACATTGAAAATCCAAAGCTGAAACTAGTGGAAAAGTACATGATAAATGTAGAGAAAGTGCAAAAAGCATGAAATTATTAAAATCAATAAACATGAATTAAGAGTCATTAACTATTTTGCATCAAGTAGGTCACAGTGCACATGTCCCAACCTTTTACAGAGTTAAATTCAAAATTTAATTACACTAGTTTATTATCAATGTATAAAGTAAACTTTGTACCACAATGTAATTACCGAATCAAATTTTAATAGTATTTAAGTTCTTAGATTCTTTCTTCATCTATAATTTACTTATCACCCCTCCACGAATTGAATAATTTTATGTAAATTCGTTATTATAAGGTAATTATTATTCAGGCAAGGCAAAAATTTTAGTCTTTTATCTTATTTGTTTATGTCATTCACTATGAAATTAAGAGATATTTTGGCATACACACCTATCACAGCCTCTATCCCTCAAATTACCAATAGTTCTCTCTGATGTTGTATATCATTTATGTCCAATCGAAAGCCAAAGTTTTAACCTATCAAATTACAATTTAAATATTCCACTGTTCTCTGAAGAGGGAATTGCATATTTCACTTCTTTCAATTCAAACTTTATTTTCAAGAGGCACATGTTGATGAGCTTAGCTCAAGTCTTAACGGCTATTACTGCATAGACAGAAAACCAGAAAAACTGAAATAGTTTTGAGACATTTATCTGCTTTTTTCTGTTATTATTCCATGTTCTTAAGTACAGTATTTACTTCAATAAAAAATATTTAATATGGTTTGTGTTTTTCTTATAGCAAAGTTATATTGAACTATCTGTCAAGCCCACAAATGGAAATTGAACCCCCTGATTTAAGCACTATAAACCCATAGACTTACAACTGTACTAGCAGGGGGGAAGGCATGTATTGTAGTAGTGCTGTCAGTATTAAAAAGTAAGCTTAAGTTTCACTGAAAGTCGACAGTAATGAAAAAAAAAGAAGCTGGTAAATGGTACATTTTTATTTTTTATGATTATTCTTTATTTACTACTATAAATGTAACTAAAATGAAAAAACTAGAAAGTTGTTGAATTAGATTAGCTAAAATAGAGAATAGCAATAATAAAAACTCTGCATACTGTTTAAGTAATTCAATAGGGTAACATGAGCTGAATGTTCACCAAATGTTTTAAAACTTGTGAGGAAGGATTAACAGTTACACGTGGTTCAAAAGTTGATAAAACTATAAGATTAAGAATAAACAGATTATGTTGTCGCAAGTTTTCAGTTATTTAGAATAAACTGTCATAGTTTCATATCACAGTTTGATAAATAAAGTAATTTACAACTATTTCATGATTTTGGTTATGAGGGTTTTTAAACTGACTGATCATTTAAAAAGTTATATTTTGTGAAATAACAGATAAACTTTTTACTGGAAACAAACAACAACATTTGATATTTATTAAGGAGGTTTTAAAAACTACACAAGTGGAACTTGAAATTTTTCAGATGAAGTACTTTTAATTTTAACATGAAAAATCACTTTGCACTCAAAACAGTCAACACTCTGACAATATATAATTAATATATTTTTTGCTTACTGTCAAAGTTTGTGATGACACAATTAGTACCTTCAAAATCACAGTAGGTATACTGTCATGGTTACAAGTTCATTTTAAATACACAAGCCCATTATGACAAAATTAATTACTAAGCACACATTACCTCTAAAGTGTCAAAACCAGTCATATCCCAGTGGTGGGTAATTTTTGCCAAATACCTTTTCCACAAGTCAAAAAATGTTCCAGCTGAAAGTAAATAAAAACAAAGTTTATCATCAGTAAAGACAGAAATTGCAACAGAATACAAATTACTCTTTAAACTGATATGACTTATAATAATTAATTAAACAATTTTTGTTCAAGTGCTAGTAAAAAAATCTTTGTAAAGTGTTTTCTCTTTTTCTTGAAAAGTCCCAAATTACAGACTAAGAAATCTCAAAGTAATAACATGCTTCTAGAATTAGTTTGAAGTGTTTGATGTGAGATTTCTGTATTGGAGGTTTAAAGTCTTAGATGTGTAGCAAATTTGATGTGCTTTATGTTTGTTTGAAATTAAGGCCATTTCAAGAATTGCAGGTATACAATGTTGGGGATTTTTATGTTAAAGTAACCTTTTTGCTATGGGCATCCATTACCACACACATCTCGTGAGGTTTTTCTCAGTGAGGTACATTCTCAAAATTAAGGTTCTTTGTAAAGGTCAGTTTTATATCACTGGATATGGTAACATGAGCACACATGCACCATGTCATTGTAACTTCTATACTGTTATCCAGACACAGTTGAAAGATCAATATAATAAAAATAAATATATATATATAGGGGCTGGACAAGTGGCCCCTTGAAAATGATGATAATTTGTTATAGATTTTATTAGATAAGAGAAAAATGTGTAAAATGCACTTCACGAGATACATTCAAATATGATCTCAAATAAATTAACAACATTTTCAAGGGCGGGGCACTTTTTTGTACTCTTCTTGTATATAAATGTATAATGTTATCAAATTCAAGCTATTTTATGTGTGCTATAATTTGTAGTTATTCTAGAATGAAAACAAGTATTATTTATATTAATTTGCTAATTGTTTATAATGGTCAAATCTATCAAGCCCATACAGAGTTTCGTCAATAAAATAACATACAAAATATATTTTTTTCTTTACAAAAATGTTTGATAATTATCTGAAGGTTATAAAAATTCTGTATGTAAAATTTGAACATTTTCTAATACGTACAAGTATTTTTAATCTTAAAATCAAAATTATTCCACATGTTGGATAGTCAACATGCAAAAAGAAAGTAGGCACAAGAAAAGCATTACTGAAAAAAAGTTTTAAAACTTAATAACAAAACATCTGATATTTTGTGTATGAAATATTTAATGTTAACTGATAATCTTTCAAATTTCATAAACATATTCTACCCATTCTAAAAGCTTTATAGCATAAAAACTATAACAAGCACAAATTGGTCGTAAGGTCAGTCCGACAGACTGAGCCTGTGCTGAAATTAAAATTATGAAGTCAAACTGAGGTGTTAAAAACTAAAACAAAGTCTGAAAAAAAAAACTATTTATTCCTCTTCAGCTTTAACTTGTAAATCTCTATAATACTTACCCCAGAGTGACATAAAAACAGCAAAAAATACAGTAGCACCATTGTTGAAAAGATGGGTTATTCTTGCAAAAGTGCACGTGTCACCTAATCTTCTATATCTACATCCTTCTACATCACAACGAGGACATAAAATGGTGTCCTCGTAGTCTTCACAAATCTCCTTACTTTAAAAAAAAATGCAGTTTTAAGTTTATAGAATAAACACAGTACAGCAAGACATCCAAATCAATCTTAATATACAAGTATCAATTACAATGATAATGCCACATAAAATAACTGATTAACTGAAATTATGTTTAAATCAATTTATCACAAAAATTATTAAAACTATTTTAAGGTAAATTAATGGTTCAAAACATATAAACCAATAAAAATTAATGGTTCTAATTATTGTAATTTGCAATTATTCCACCTACAACTGGCTTGTGTGAAAATAATTAATTAGCTAAACACTGACTAATTAGTCCAGTGATTAATCACCACATTCCATCAATCATGTAGCTCTAAGTAACTGATTTATCTGAAGTATAATTTAGAAAATGATCAAACATGAGTTATAAAAATAATAAACTGTTTGATATCTTTTATCTTTTTCTCCCCCTTATTCATACCTGTGAGCATCACCTGACAAGGTAAGACACCCATACAGAAAACACAACACTCCTACTACTGAAGCTGGAATCAGCATATAGGTGTAAAATCCAAGCCAGGCAAAGTACAAGCCTATCTTCACTCCAAAATATTCCCTGAAAAAATTGAAAGGAACCAACACTGAAGTTATTATTATTAAATAAAATGTAGGGCATACAATAACTGAAGACAAACTGCAAAACATCCATCCATAAGAATTTTTTTTTACAAAGATTTGTCTCAATTTTAAATTCTGACTGGTATGAAAGCAAAGGTGATTTTCATGCTGAAATTAAAAATATATATATTTTTCTTAATATTACCGTTTCCAAATTTCATTTGCATAGCTTCTAGAATCTTCTAATTGAATATCAAGTTATTTTTGGTAAAAATTTAAATTTGTTGTGTTATTTTCTCTACTCTTACACTAAATGAGCTTAGGCCATTTGTTTAACCTTGTAACCACATAAAAAAAATGAAATAATATTTTTCCCTCCTAAACTCCCTGCAGATTACAATAGAAGCTTATCATCATTTATCCTGACTATCATCAGGGTTGGATCAGTTAAATGACAACTTTCTATATATGAAGCCTCTGTAACAAGCTAGGAATCATCTTGTACACACTTAGTTCAAGTTACAGCATCAAATTATGTAATACACAGGCTTTTAATACGTATATATATTGCAAAGAAATTAATGTTCCTTTGTTTATATTTTTTAATGTTACCTATTGAGTATTTTTTGTTACTTTTATAACAAACAAAATATGCACATAAAAAATAACAAAAATCTAGTAGTTAGTTGTGAATGTGGTAATTTTGTTTGTAGTCAAAGACATTGTGTTGAGAGATTCTAACCAAAATTTTCAATGGGGCTGATTTTAGCATAAACAATAGTAAACACAAAACATACAGTGTCCTATAATTATTACAATTTAACTGGTTTTCTAACCAAACATTGTGCATTAAAACAATTTCCTTAGCTGGTTAAACTAAGCTTGATAGAAAAAATGATAGAACATTTGAATCTATGTTCCGAAAAGCTTAAAAGCCATCCTGTGAACAAGATGGCATTATACATAAAACTGAAGATTAAATATTTATTTTCTATTGGTTATCAATAATGTAATAGCAAATGTCAAAGAGAGAGAATTATTGACATTTTTGAAAGATTGTATGTAAGAGAACAAAGCTTCATGGGATGGCTTGGTAATTATAATATTATGTTAAGTAATAGCAAAATCTGCAAGTCTGAAAGTTGTATTCAATCTCGGTCAGTCAAATACAAGTGAAAAGATTATTAAAGTTGAGCAATTTGGAACAAACAAGTGCCATCATGTGATACAGAAACAGAAACACTAAGATGTTACAAATTAAAATAATTTTACTTTTGAAATTCAGAAATTAAAACTGTATTATTCAGGGTGTCCCAAAATAACGTTTACACTCTTTGACTGTGTATAGCTAATAAACAGTTTCATTTGTTTCAGATTTGACTTGTGTCCAAGGATGGTGGATAATCAGCTTACAATTGAGCACAAAATATTCATTCTCAAAACTTTTTGAAAAGTTGAAAACAAAGCTGGAGTGCAAAGACGTTTTAGTAAAAAGTTCCATATGGATGCGCCATCTCGTCCCAGCATTTCACGCATCATCGCAAAGTTTGATGAATACGGAACTCTCCACCATATGAGAAAGGGTCACTCTGGTCGAAAAAGATCATCAACAAGCCCAACAAGAGGTCATTGATAATGTTCTGAATTCTGAACAGGATTGAATTATCTCAACAAGCTACAAGAGTTTGCCATGCCACGCATCCAAGAACAATTTGGAGAAGAAGAGTGTTTCTTTCAGCAGGATGGCACTCCTCCCCACTTCCATCTCGACATGAGAGCTTATCTAGATGCATCTTTGCCAGACAGATGGATTGGACGAAGAGGAAGTGTAGAATTTCCTGCTAGATCATCAGATTTGACACCCATGGATTTCTTTTTGTAGGAGATTCTGAAAGACAAAGTTTACAGCATAAAAAGAGCAACAATGGATGAACTGAGAGTTGCAATTGAAGAATAATGTGCTTTAATACAAGATGAGATGGTGTTTGATGTGTGCACCGCCATTTCTTAACGTTATGAGATGTGTCTAGAGCAGAACGGATTTCAGTTTGAACACCTGAAGTGAAGCAAGCAAATTGTGACATTTTACAATTTCAACCAAGGAGAGTTTTCCTTGGGAAGAATTTTATTTGCTTTTTTTCTCTTGATTTCAGTGTTAAATCTTTAAATAAATCCTTTGGCTATCATATGCATCTTATTTCATTGTTAAAATCAATAAACAAGGCAAGTTATAATGATCCAAAGAGTGTAAATGTTATTTTGGGACACCCTGTATAATAGAAACATTTGATTAATTACACATTAATTCTATTGGATCTACCTCTATTTTGATTATTACTACTTTTTATAGAATTTTATAGCTCAATGAAAATCATACATTATCAACACATGAGAGAATTCTCTCCATCCTATCATGACTGACTCTCCTTATATATAATTATTGTATTTGGAATGATCTCTTTCAAAACACAACCAGTACGAATAAAACACCAACCAAGACTCTAAACATGGCATACAAGATTTTTTTGGGGGGGGTTAATTTCAATCTTTAGGTAATGCTCAAAACTTTTACCAAGTGATTTTTTATATTAAATAAATAAATTCTGTCCATGTAATTATTTATTACCACTCACTTGATGTCATCAAGAGGTTGTTTTTTACATACTGCTGAAAATGAAGCCCAGTTGTTCATTAACCATTTCCGAGGAGCTTTGTCATCTGAAGAATCACATTGTGCCTAATAATACGTTCAAGTAAATTATCAACATAACTATTATTTTACTAATACATGAAGTGAAATATCTCCAAGTATAATGACAGCTGCTAAAAATATGTGCTGGAAAATAATATTAACAACAAACTGCAGGAGTAACCCTATTATACAAATTCATCAGGTCATAAATCTGATAAAAGTGCAGAATAATACTGAATAATACACACTGAATGCAGACAATACTTTTAACATATGAAAACATGATAGAATTTCAATAGTTGTGCAAAAATACAACCATGAAAAGTTGCACTTTCACAATACTTTATCAACATCAAGCACACTTGGAAAGAAGAATCCAATAAGTTAACTGACCTCACGTAAAGGAAAAGCAGCTTCATACACATTATCATTGATAAGCTGGGTTATTCCTGTTAAAAAGGAGAAAAACACAGTATAAATATGCAGGACATGAAATATTTAAATATGACAATATTTAATAAAACAATGTAAAGAATGATTGTAATGACTTGTATTCATCACTATATGATATCATATATTGGTACCACATATACGTAACAAACCCAACCACCAGTTTTTTTAGTAGTTTAAGAAGCCGATAACCATGTTATTATTTACCAAATTTTCACTTTCTTATTTTCATGAAATAAGGTTTCATTATACTGTTCTGCTGAACCATTGAAAACAGGATTCAAAATAAAACTTTACAGAGAAATAAAAGAAACTTATTGGATTGCTAATCTAAATACTGTTCAACCTTTTGGACTTAATCTAGAACCTGGAATCAGTGATCTTTGTTCACTGGTTTCATCTTTGTCAGAAAAAACAATTTTTATTCTTTGCTTATTTCTTCATGTAATGTGAAAGCTGAATTGACTAAACTTACTATTTGTTTAAGATAATTTTTCATATAATTTTTTTATAAACTAATTAGTTTATCTTTTTCAACCTGTCTCCAGGTATCACTTTTACTTTGCTTAAATGCTTATATACAGTTCTAAATATACAAATATTCAGCCATTTCTGAAGTAAAATATTCCTAACACCTTTTCACATACATTCTCACCATTGGCTACATTACACTGGAAATGAGACATTTACAACAGAACATAGAGAAATGGACATTTCTTGGAAAACCAGATGACCTTGATGTTACTACAAGTACAGGCAGTTTTACCTTAAAATTAAAAGAAGAGTATGGGAATATGCTAAGTTGAAACTTTGAATAAAATAGAAAACCTAGCACAATGACTCATTCAGAGAGGAAAAACATGTTTGTTCATTACATTTCATATTTTTCAGTTTCTCATTTCATTGCTATTAGAATTAGGGTTGCAAAATTGTAGATAAAATATAATGTTTTCCAAGAAAAACAGCTTTTAAAAGAAATATATGTTTTTACTTTTTAGCATGAAAACTTTCACTCAAGTTGATTCATTTAAGACTTTGAAAATTCACGGACAGATCTTTATTGGAAATATTTTAATAGAAATATTGATTACTTGTGTACAATACAGTTATGACTACTGAAAGATTGACAAGTTTCATCAATAAATGTGTTATAAATTTAGAATTATAGTAAAAATTAGTATTTACAGCTCCACACGAACAGGTGTTTCCCTATTGGACTGACCCCCATTCATAAAGGGTGTTAATATTATTTATCATTATTAATTTTTATATTTATGAATATTATTCAGTACTGTTAAATATTAGGACTAAAACTTAATCTAGCTGAAACTTACGAGATATTATGAAATTAGATTCATTAACTGTTCACATCATGTGATAAATAACAGAACTTCTTATGCCCACTAACAGTCTTATGTCAAACTACATTAAAAATACAAGTCTCTAATTTTAAATTGTAAAGCTTAATAAGACAGAAATGTCCAGGTGGACATTCCATCTTAGAGTTTCATATACACATAAGAAAATAAATCAGCAGCTGGTCAGTGCAAGGTCAAAACTAAATATAATGGTGATAAGTATGAATAACTATAACCCAAATGGTATTTTGAGACACAGATATTTAAATGTTAGCCCTAGAAATACCCACTAACTTTTAATTAACGGATTTCTTGACATTATTTCTACAAAATATTTGAGAGCCATCTGTGCTAGATGTCCCTACTTTAAACTAGAGGAAAGGCAGCTAGTTATCACTGCCCACCACTAACTCTTGAGCTACTCTTTTACCAATGAACAATGCGATTGACTGTTACACTGCAATGACCCCACAGTTGAAAGGCGAGCATGTTTGGTGTGACAGGAATTTAAACCTGCAACCTTCAGACTGTAATTCAAGTGTCCTGTCCATCTGACCATGTTGGACTAAATAATTTAAGGATATATCAGTAAATCAAAAAGGTAAGTAATGCAAATTTCAGATACTTACTTGTAATTACGTTTAGCTTGTGTTTCTATATTAATGTAAATTTTAGTAACTTACTGTTAGTGTTAATAAATCCTAACATGATACAGAAAAGTTAAATCTTGCAACCTTAGTTAAAGTTATTTTTCAAAATTTAGAAGCTAAAATTGACTAGCCAAAAAATAAAAGTGAAATAAAAACTAAATTTATTAACACAGACTATTCATAAAAGTATTTAATTCATTTTGGTGTACAACACAGTAGGCAGTTGTGGCACGAGCACTTTGTATCACCTACAGCAGAGGTCCAGGAAAAATGTAAACATAATTTATGAAAACTAATTTGTACTCAACTATGAAATTTGTATCACTACTTGTATATGAAGGTACTTTGTGTCAAACCTTCTTACAAGTAAACATAATACTATGTAACACAAATTTTGTTCCTGGATAGCACGTGTTATTTCTAAATTGTTTATGTTACAAAAGTACAGAAAATGACTTTGTTACCTCAAAAATGAAATTTAGAAATTATCCTATTTATGATGTAAATATGGGCAAATTTGCACATTTTCATTTACATAAGGTCTGAATAAAACAACAAATTAATCAAGATTTTCATACATTCATACTAAAGTTATACGAAAATGTACAAAAATGTTATGAAGCGAGTAGTTTTTCGAGATTTGCAACTTATGTAAATCACTCTCGTGTATCAGCCCCCAAATGCAGTCTCCCATCATGTTTTCATTATACATTCCTTGGTAGCAACATTCAAAGTCCAGCATATCTTGGTGGAAGCGCTCGCCTTGCTCTTCTGAGTGTGCTTCCACGTTCTACTTGAATTTATCCAGAGAAGCGTCAAGAATATGGACTTCCAGGGACATCCTGCAACCCATTTTGCCATAATTCTTCACCAGAGCCTCAACCAGCTCCACATAATTTTCAGCCTTGTGAATGCCCAAGAAACTCCAAATCACTACAACAAAGCTGCCCCAAGATTTTTTTTTTCCTTCCTACTGAGCTTCTTGGGGAATTCTGTGCACCAAAAGATATTTAAATTTTAAAAGGTCTAAAATTTGTACAGTATAAAATCTTACTATTCAAGTAAGCAAAAATTGTCTGTCTTACCTTCTAGTTTTTTTGCAGTGCTCACAGCTAAAATGGGGTGTCCAAGATTTGTCTTGATTCCTGACAGACATGCCAACATATGCCTTGTAGGCTTCGCACATTTTAGCAGAAGCAATTACAGAGCACTTTTTCACTCTTGTCTTGATAAATTGGCTACATACATAGCAGAATGAGTCTGGAGAATACTTGCAGCTTCTTGATACCATCTTTGATAAAATCAAATTGGTATATGTGTTCACTTAGGTAGCTAGAACTAAACTGAAGTGGTGAGCCCCTGTATATATATAGAATGTTCTAGAAAATCCTTGTAAGTTCGAGAAAATTTTCTATCAGTTACTCAGCACTGAATCTACCTGGAAAGTTCTATAAAATGAGTAAATTTGAAAATTTCATTTCCCAGGTCACAAAAGCAAAGTTGGAAGAGAAAAATAGGTCTTTTCCATTTAATATAGGCATAAGCAACTTAGAAATAATACTTTCTGCTCAGGAACAAAAAAAAGTAAAAATTTTGTTACATGGTGTAATGAACTATCTTTCAGAACAGTTGGAAGACTTAAAGAAATTGTTACAAAAATCAATTAAAACAGTTTGTTTTGTTTGGAAACTTTTTAAAAAATACTTTTAGCACCTCTCAGAAAAACTAACTACATGCATTTTAATTATTATAAACTCATCACTAAATGTTATCATTTTAAACTGCAAGGAAAAACATAAGCATGAAACATAAAAGAATTTCATATTTTATAAAATTAACTGAAAGAAATTCAGTTTTCTCTTCCAGATTATCTGAAGACTCAGTTCATAATAAATAAATTTATTTTCAAAAAGTATAAATTTAGCTTATGAATTATTTTCAGTAATTCTGTTGTACAGTAAATTATACAGAAAAGAAATTAAATACATATTATGTTAAAATATATTACGGGAAATGATTTTTTCCACTTGCCATATGCATAAGATTCTTCTCCATTATCAATGAATCTTTTCCGCTTCAAAATAAAATCCACAATTTGAGCGCGTTGGTCTGGGTTGAAGAAATCTTCTTTCCTCGCTGGAACATCAAATCTTTAACAAGACCAGTAAAAGTAGCATTTACACAAATATGATATCAACACACATAAACAAAATATTTTTAAAATTACAAACATCTTTCATCTGTTAAAGCAACAAGTTACATTTACAAAGTAATAAAGTATTAGAGTTCCTTGAGACGTATAACACATTAAATAATGATGCACTACATTTATTAATAGATACAGAGGTAGCAATATGACAACACTCTTCTTACTGGAAGCCTGTATTGGGCCAGTAAAGGATGTTATTAATTGTGTTATTAATCTTATTCTGATGTAACATTACATGCACTATTAAACAGATCTCACTTGTCAATCTAACATGTTTAAAATGTTTAATGTAGAAGCTGATGAACCATACAGGCTTAACACTAACGACAAATCTTTTATTAAATCTAAAATCCTTTCTAACCAACTTTACAAATGATAGTTTTATACAACATTATAACTACCATCCAAATTATTAGTTTCTTGAAGTAAATTGAGATTTATTACTCTGTAATTTATTTTTTTAATCTTAAGGGGCAAATAATATCAAAAGTACCATTACCGACTGACTCGTGTTCACTTATGAAAAACAAGAACTCATCATGAAGCAAAGCATTAAACCACAACGTACATTCATAAGCATCTCACATACTACATCATTCAACATGAGCTATATGTTCCCCGAGTTACTTATAACTTGTGTGGTGGGTGTATTTATGTTGGCATAGATCAAGAGCAACAAAACTATATAATTAAGTATACATGAGTGTAAACTATCACAATCTGCAGTCATTTTAGAAAGAAAGAAAAATGGTAAGTCAGATTTGTTGTGTGGCTCACAAGATTGGTCAAATTGACTGAATTCACACAGAGTGAGGAGTAAAGAAAATCAAAATATGAAGTTTTACTGAAAGTTATACATTTGACATTTCCCTAGGAGATTCTAGATGTCAAACAATAAAGACCTGAAGCTTTTCACAGAAAGAACAATATTTTGTTTTTCACATCTGTTCATGAACAAATCTTCAGTAAATGTATCAAATTTAAATTTTATTTTTTGTGTACAAAAGATTTGAGATGTTTAATGAAAGCTTGCAAAATTTTGTGAATATACAAAAGACATATTAGAAATTATGCTATGGAAACTCTGGTAGTTATTACTTTGTGATTGCAAGACTGGTCACAGTGACCAACCTTGTACAGAGAGAGTTAATTATGTGAAACTCAACATTAGTGATTGGCTTGTGAAAAAGTAGTTGATAAGCGCCCTTCATCCCACCTCCCACAAGTGGGATCTCAGATATGCATCTTAATATCTCAAGTTCTTGCTAAGTAGAATACTTTCACTAATTAAAATACAAAAGATAATACTTTCTCTATACATTTGCTTACAGTTTAATATTTCATAATATTAAATACCAACTAATTGACCTACTAAATATACATTTTTATAACACTAATCACAGAAGCTTTCATTATACAAATTCACATTTCTTTCATACAAAAGTAATTACAGTTTTCTGGAAGAAGATAAAACTAACATTTAATAAAAGTGAAATATTTTGTAATAAGAGATATCAGTTGTATGGAACTGGTACTTTCAGTGCAACATACTGGAAAAAGTAAAATCTTATTGGTCATGTGGTATGTGAGATCTGTGTTCACACTGGAGTACACTGAATATTTTTATAAAAACCTGTTTTTCATAAAATATTTAATAGTAATAAAATACTACACATACCATGTCATATTTATACCACTGGATTGTGTTTACCTTAAAATTTTTGCTAGAAGAATGTTTTTATTTCTGTGCATGTTACGAAGTTTTAGTGGGTTACATTCAAAATTTAAACTACATTCTTATCTTGTTATACACATAAATTTGACATAAAAACATAACTAATAATCCAAGTTCTAATATTATACAAGATTTGAGTTCTTAGTTTTAAAAGGTAAAATTAAAAAATTCTGAATTTCCCCCAAGTATGAGATTTTTAACATTTACTCCAGGCACCCTTTCTCCACCTTAGTTACCACCCTTCTAAAAAATAGGAAATTTGATGTAAATTACTCATTATAATAATTTCATATCTGAGGTAGAACATGGTTACAATTTTTAACCTTATCTGGTTACAGAGCCACAAAGTGAGAAATCAGATCCCTCTTGCCATGCCCACCTGTCACATTTTCTCTTTCACAAATTCCCAATAACTTTTCTGATATTTTATATTACGTTATTCATAATCATGTGACAGTCAAAAGATACTGTTTGCTTTTTACATGTTATTATGTGTTCTTTGTTATATTATTTAATTAAATAAAAAAATCGTCTAATGCAGTAGTACCATTAGAATAGAAGAGTAAGGTTGTGTTGCACTGAGAGCGAAAACAAAAAGACAAAGACTCGGTTGAGTTCTTAGTTTCTTGTTTTTCATGGGTATTTTCTATTTACTGGTACAAAAGTAATTAAAATGTAAAAAAATAGAAAACTTTAAGGTTATGTAAAATAAATAATAATTTTTCCTGAAGTACACTCAAGAAATTTGTGAGTAGCTCATGCTTATGTAGTTCATTAAGATAATGTGAGCTACATGTTTTCCAACCTGTTTGGTAGGTATATTAGTTAGACATAGTTCAAAGGGCAATAAAACTGTTACAAAAAAGCTAATTAGAAAAAACAAATGTAGTTTCATGTTACAATCTGAAGTCATTATAGAAAAAAAAGATAATTTTGATGGTTACAAGATTGGTCATATTGACAAACCTCATAAGGTTTGGGTAGAACAATACAAAATACAGTCTAGTTTTACTGACTAAAATGTTTCAAGTTTATTTATGATGTTTAAATTTAAATTTCAGATGATTTAAATGCTTTTTAATCCACATGAAAATCACTTTGCACCCACAGTAGTCAATTTTCTGACTCTACATATTCACAGACACTTGCAGTGAAAGAGACTTCATTATAAGTTATGATTTTATCAATGAATGATTTAATGATTAGTCACAGTTGATGAAATTTTTATGAAGATACATAAAATGTATTAGAAATTACTGTGGTAAAACTATAAACATCAATTTGGGGGTCACAAACTTGGCTGATTCAACCAAGTCCATAGCGAAAAGAAATGAAGGTAATGGCTTGACCCAAGATCTGTTGGTTATGGGTTCAAATCCCTGTCCCCAAACATGTTCATACTTTTACCCATGGGAATGTTGTAACATTAAAGTCCATCACACTCTTTGTTGATAAAAGAGTAGTTCAAGAGTGGGTGGTAGGTGTTACTAACTAGTTGTCTTCTCTTTGGTATGTCATTGCTAACATGAAGGCTAATGCAGTCAGCCCTTAAGTAGCTTTGGCCAAAATACAAAACAAACTGAACATTAAAAAATATTAAAACATTAAATGTACAGAATATCACCTGACTAAAAATCACAAAGATTTATAGCAAATAAAATCCAGAAAGCCCAAACACGTGTACTTACAAGTATTCCTTATCTCTTGTGTATTCAGCTGTAAACTGTTGAAACTTTGGTATTTTGTAGGCAAAGAGGTTTGAAATTGTATGGCAAACACCACTTATACCTCTTTTTAATTTTTTAGTTGTATACCTTGAATACTGAAAGCCTGGTACCTAAAAAGAAACAAATAATTTTTAGACTGGTGTATGATTTTAGAAATGCTGAACTCCTCAGAAATATATGTAAAATGTATAACAAATTTATCACAGCATAATTAATAACCAGTGGAAAATCTGTTGAAAAATTGATACTATTCTTAAAAAAGAGAGAGAGAAAGAAAGAAACAATGAAAATATATAATATCACAAAAATTTACATTTGAAGCAAGATATACCCAGTTTGTCATTGAGAAAACATCTCACTGTCTCAAACTTTACTGTTAAAGTTTTCCTTAAATGAAAATGTATTTCCAATAGATTCCTTCCTACACCGATTAGCTATTTTCCCTTTGAAGTTGTGCTAACCTGCCTGAAAAACTTGCATATCACCTGCTTTGTAAAAACTCCCACCAAAATTTTGTACAAAACACATGAATTTGCATTACTGTATGATACCGTATCATACAGTGAAATCCTTCATCAACAGAAGTGTGACACACCTCCAAGTTCATATGCTCCATCTACATTCTACATGAAATTCCCCATTCTTTGACAAGTCATGAACAAAATGCACCAAGTATGTGGGAAGAAAGAAAATGGTAAGAACATGTACAGAATATGTCAACCTCCAAGATGATCATTCATTTCTGCAAACAGATTAGCTAGAATCCCATCAGATGTTAGAGGAGCCACTGCAAAAGTTACCTAGATGACCTACATTTTGAGAGAACCTAATAGAAATCCATAAATGCAAAATCCTAGAGCAAGATCTCCATAAAGATATACCTATGGAAGACTGCATCTCATCTCATTCAGTGTATATTGCAAGAATGGAGGACAGGGAGAGGTAAGAAGCCTGAAAGGTATTACAAGGATGGATAGAATAAGAACATGACCATCTGAGAGCTCACACACAAGCCATCAGATGGCCAATATTATGATCTCAGAGAAAAGTTGCATAATGAAAAAAGATGGTATTGACAGCCAGGACTAGAAAATGAGAAACAGGAGATCAGAATAAAGGAAGGGTATGGCAAGGAAAAAAAAAGAGAAACAGCCTGAAATCAAAACAATGAAAGACTGATGCATGAAGAACCAATCTGTGAGGGACACAGTCACATCAAAAAGGTAGCCTATGACATAGTACAGAAATATTTTATTCGAGACAGGAAAAGAAATATTATACACACACTCACACATACATACTCTTCAAAAAAAGAAACACAAAAGGCAAAATTTGAGACATTATTAACAAGTTTATTCCAAGTAGTTCTGTATGACATGTGAAACTTTGCACATTCACTGCTCAATATCCAAAGTCTGCAAAGGGGAAGTCCACGCTTAGTAGTTGAAGTTTAACATCACTCAATGTCAATAACGAGTATGCTTCCAGTGAGCATCAATAACTACTTGGCATCTCCTGCCCATGGAAGCAATGAAATGACAAAACACATCCTGTGGAATGGTTGTCCACTCAGCCTGCAAAGCTGCTGCAAGCTGAGGTAGAGTTTGAGGTTGTCGAAGTCGCAGATGTCGGTCCAACTCGTTCCAAAGATGTTTGATGGGGTTTAAATCTGGTGATCTGGAGGGCCAGGGAAGAACGTTGATGTTGTGGTGTCTCAAGAAGACAGTGGTGAGTCGGGCTGTGTGAAGACGGGCATTGTCATGTTGAAAAACGTCGTTGACGTTCACCATGATGGGTTGCACATGGGGCCTAAGAATGTCGTCGACGGTTGCGTACGGTCTGATCGAAAATTCTACGCAGCCCTAGTATGGTTAAGGCAGTAGACATTGTAGTGGTGGTCTTATCCTGAAGGTAACTGGATGTAGCGATCTTGTGCGGGCGTGGTCACACAAGTTCTGCCAGATCGTGGACGGTCACAAGTTGATCCATATTGTTGGTGATGATTCCATAGCCTTGTAATGGTGCTTGAATGGACATTCACAACTCTGGTAACATCTGATTGAGATTCTCCTGCTTCCAAGCGACCAATGGCGTTGTTGCGTTGTGCTTCAGTCAGTCTTGGCATAACTATATTGTGTGTCGGTGGCTTAACACTGAGCTATGGAAACCAAGAACCCGTCACTTTTATAGAGATTTTGCACATGTTGCACTTGCAGAACATGCAGATCTCTCAAACAAATATATTGGACACGAATGCATTTTTACGAAAAATCCGATGTTTTCCTCCGTTTTCAAAGTGCACAACTTTTATCGTCATTTTGGTCTGACAATCAGTGCCTTAACGTGTAACATCACATGCTCTGAGCTTGTAATGTTATTACATATATTTCTCTTTAAAATAACAAAAATATCCCTTTTGCATTTCTTTTTTTTGAAGAGTACACACACACACACACACACACACACACACACACATATATATATATACATATATATAGACACACACAAACATGTATATATGACAGTAAAAATAAGAAAAGAATATCTGTTGTCAAAATATCTAATTCATCAAGAGTTCAAATCTCAAATCTATCAATTTCTTAAATTTGCTGTTGTTCTGAATTAAGCACAAAGCTACACATTGGGCTATTTGTGCTCTACCCACCAGGGGTATCAGAACTTGGGTTTTAAAATTTAAGTCTCCAAATATACTACTTAGCCACTGGGGGACCCATTTCTTAAAACATGGCTTTATAGTGTTTTACATAACTTAGGTGGCAAGTAGTAGTTGATTCAGCATTATAAAGATTGTATTAAGTGTTGTCATAACAGTAACGAAAGACCTGACAACATTTCAGTTATTTGTAACACTTCTCAAATATATTAATATAATATATATTTTTATGCATTCTCTTTCTTGAAGAATATATTTATAGGCACTGACCTATAAATTCTGCTACCAAAATTTACATTGATCTCTATAATGATAGGAGAGCAAGAAAGAACACTTTTTCTAACTCATGAATCATCAGAATTCACATATCTGAGCATTTTATGTCCTATTTGATGTGTAATATTTCAATATTGATGTATATAAATATCAAAGGAATACTATAATAACATAATTATTTTCAAAATAATAAAAAAAATGCACTAATTTTGCCAAACATTTTTAAAATTATTTCAAACTGTCACTGCTATAGTTGTTATACAATCAGTAGTTAAGTTTTATGACATACAATTATATGTAGAAAAATTGTGGAACAAATAAAACTCATTAAATTTCATATGAGTAATTGATCCTGTTATGTATATGAAAAAATTTAAACTACGACAGCTATGATACATCTTTTACAATTTCATAAGTTAGTACTGTTTCATTGACCTCTTCGTTACACATACATTAAACATTAAGATATCTCAGAAGCAGCAAAGACTGAGAATATAATCACTATGTGGAATTTCATGAAGAAATTTTTCATGTCACATTAAACTGTAAATTTTTCTTAATTAGTTTATTATAAATTCCATGTTAAAAGTATGTAAAAACTGGATTTTAAATCCATCTTTTGTATGTAACATTTCTGTGCAAACAAACATTTTTTCAATACAAGGATTTATCAACTAGGATGGATGTGATTATAGATAAAAAAACATATCCAAAAATGTAATATTTCTTTTCTACAAAAAGCAACATTCAAGACGTAAGTGATTTCAGCTCCCTTGATATGTTACTTTAAAATTACAATCTTCAGAAATGACTGTAAATGCCCAGAATTTATTTGCATTTTACTTTACTAAATCCAAACATGAGAAAATGAAAATCTGTTTTCTATGCCTAACATCCTTAGCAGCTTTTCAGTATAATCACAAGATCAAATTAAAGAAGTACTTCCAATGGTGGATTAACAACATGTAGCATCACACAGCTGTTGAACATCATACTGTGTTTTATGATCATGTGAAGGAAAGAAACTTACTTAACACATTCCACACAAAAAGGGAAATCCATGCATTTACAAGGAAATAAATATAACTAAATACAGTAATTGTACAATACCTTCAGCTCTAATTAATAATATCAGTGATGCGATGTTTTGTTTGGGAGGTACAAATAATAACAAGCCATTAGTGAAGATACTTTTTAATCACATCATAAATATACTTAACTTATGTAAGTTAATTAAATTATTTAATATTGTTCAGTTCAAACTTGCATATAGTTGAAGCAATAAGACAAATTGAAGTAGAATATACAAAGTTGAAAAAGAGTAATTACATAAATATTTGTTTATAATTAATATCGTATAAGTTATTAACATAATTCTAAACACTGGTAAAACATCCATCACATTTTTGTCAGTCTCATAATAAACTAACATATCTTTACAAATACAAACTATATAACAAGCTGTCACTAAATCATCTTACCTCCTTCATTGGCATTTTCATCTTTATTAATTCAGCATATCGAGTTAGAACTTCCCATGGAGCATGAATTTTCACAAAGTTTACACCAATCGTGCACTATTGAAACAAAAAATAAAATTTAACCTTACTGAGGTTTTCTTGTTATCTATGCTAAATACAAATGGTATTGTAAATAAATATATGATTTAAAACATAATTCACACAATTCAAAAAGTTTGACATTTTTTAGATAATAGTCCAAAATATGGTTTTCAGCAGTATAAATCACTTTTTTTCATATTTTAACTCTCTTACCACAAGCTCAGCAAAATCAATTTTGTTTGTGACCCCAAACTAACCTCTAGTTTTCATACTGTGACTTAATGTTTTTATGTATCTTTGAAATTTCACAAGTTCTCAGTAAACATTACACATTTTCTGTACACAAACATCAGAATGAAATCAAAGTATTGACTGCTCAAAGTGTAAAGTGGTTTTTACATTAAGATAAAAAAATAATTTCCTTCATTTGAAAATTATCAAATTTCATTTGTGTGATCTCCAAAACTCTTTAAATAAATATTAAAAGTTTTTTCAGTAAAACTTCACATTTTATCTTCTATTTTCTCTATCCTAATTCTCTGTGCATTTGTTCAGTTTGATACTCCTTGTAACCACCATAAAAAAAAAGAGAAAGAAATCTAAATTACCATTAGGTTCTATCCATAATAACTACAAATTGTAACAAGAAACTACAGTTTTATTGTAAGTAGGTTAAATATTGTAATAGTGTAATTTATACTAAAATATTTTTGTTTTATTGTTCTTTGAACTGTGTCTAACTAATAATCCCATCACCAAAGTTGAAAATCCCATGACAAAGTGTATCATATATCACATGATCAAATAATGTAACTCATGAACTGCTCACAAGCATATCTTGTGATCCACTTTTAGTACTATTGTTATTTTTCTTTATCTTACCTAATCTAACCTTCTTCAACTTAACAAGTTTCAAGTATTTTACATTTTATTTACTTTCATAATAATAGATAAAAATAGATGAGAAAAACAAGAAATTACAGTACTTCATTGGATCTTCTATTCATTTTGTTTTCGACAAAATTTATATATGTTGAGTTTTTTTTTTATGTGCTAAGTCTTAAGTAATGTATAGTCCAGTATGGGTGATTTTTCAGTGGATTTCAGTTTTAAATTGTGTGTTGGTTCTTGTAATTTTGAGGTTAAGAAATGATATTTGATTGCTTTCTTCCTGTTCACATGTGAAGTTAATGTTGAGATGTATAGAGTTAATGTGATTGAAAATATTAAGTGTGTGTTCTGTAGATATGAATCCCACAATTGTGTCGTTTACATATCTATATCAATATAGTGGTGGATGTAATGTTTTGTTAATTGCCTGTGTTTCAACTTGTGTCATAACAATATTGGCTAGAACTGGTGATACTGAATTGCCCATGCTTAGGCCATTTGTTTGTACATAGTTGTGGTTGTTGAACATGAAGTTTGTCTTCATCATGGTGAATTCTATGAGGGTTGCTAACTGGTTGCTGGGAATGTCTATTGATGGGTTAGGGTCTTGGATATAGAGTTCTAAGGCTATCTTGCAGGCTTCAGTGGTTCGGACTTCTGTAAAGAGGAATATAACATCAAAACTGGCCATTAAGACTTAATGATTAGGCTGATTAAAGTTGGATTTGAAATAAAAAGTCTTTGATGAATGAACTGGCTGATGTTACACATTTGGAGAATGCCCATGCTATGTATTTATCAAGATTGTAATCAAACGATTCATATGTGGGTATTATTAGTCGTAATGGACAATCTGGTTTATGAGGTTTGGGGATGCCGTATATTTGTGGTGTGCATGAGTAGGTCTTGCATAGATAGGAATAAAGTGTTTTTGAAATTGTGTTGGTTTTTTTCATTTTTAGTAGTATTTTGTTTAGTTGTGTTTTGTGTGTCTTTGTTGGATTTGTGTGTATTAGTTTAAATTTGTTTGTGTCTGACAGGATATTCTTCATTTTTTGGATGTATTCATTCGTGTTTATTATGACTATAGCATTCCCTTTATCTGCTTTTAGGATTTTTATGTTTTTGTCTTGTTTTAGGTTTTTAATGGAATGTCTCTTTTTGTGAGATTAAAAACAAATTCACATAATTTTGTGAGAAAATTCTTTAAAGAAATCATTTAATACATATATTTTAGGTGTTTCTAGAAAATATTAATTTTTAGTTTTTTTCTGGGAAGTTGATGATGGAAGAAGGTATAAATGTTGTTTGCTCCTCTACATAAAATATTTTCTCAACCCAAACCAGCCGTTTTTACATATAAACTTACCAGTATCCCACCAAGGGAACAAAAGCAAGAATGAACAATAAATGATTTCCTAAACATACATTTGTCAAATATTATTAAGTTGAAACCTGTTTTGGGGTAAAAATTCATTTCCACAGTATACACTACTTAACATAATAATTTAAGCTTAACTTGGATCTTCTAAGTCTAATAAACCTTACATAATATTACAAGGATTATAAGAAAATTTATCAATAAAAACAGGTGTACCCAACTCTTCACACAATAATTATAAATATTTTTGATACAGTACACCACTAGAGAGACCAGTGTATCAAAATAGTTACAAAATTTGTTAATCTATGCACAAAGCTAGCTTTTATCTTCAGTAAATAATAAAAACAAATTCTATACTAATAACTATACCACTAGCTTTAAACAATTCAAATAAATTAACTCTTCAAATGAATACTTGTTTTCTTAGTACCAGCACTTTGTTAAATATATAATGAACTATTCAGAGTTAACAACTAAAGAAAACGAATATTTTTGTAACATAAATAGAAACAAGTCTGAAGAAAGACACATTAAAACACAGCAATGAAAATACAGCAAAATAACAGCTTTGAAAATAAGCAAAAACTTTGAAGACTTGCATTTATTAGTTTAATTACATGAAATAAAAATAAATCTTGAAACCAAACACAAAATGTTAGTTTAATTAAACTTTAATTTCTTCTAACAAATATAATGTTTCATATGTTTTTGTAAAGCAAACACCTGAACCATCTATTAACAATTCATCATACCACATACATAATGAAAAAAACAAGATTTACTTGATGAACATGTTCCAGTTCTAAGCCTTCATCTTTCAAGTTTACTTCAAACAATTGTCTGATGTTTTCATGAGAACTGTCTTTCTCTAATGATGGCTTGTAAACCAACACATAGTCAATTCGACGGCATCCGTCATCAAATAACAGAGAAGGTTCCTAGTAAATACAATTCCCAAATTTTGTAATTCTAACTAGGTTTTCATTTCACTTAAACAAAATCATTACTGGTTTGTCTAAAGTTTTGTTTCTTGTTTCATAATAAAAATAATTTAATATATACATTTACACTTGATCTTTTTTTACCTATCAAAAGTAAATCTGTATTTATAAAAAAATATTAATATGCCTCTAAAGAGCATATAAATATGTATCCCAAATATCCTAGTGATAGTTTGTAATTTCTGTACATTTAAAGCTCATAAGTTGCATAAATGAATAGGTTTTCTTACCACAGGACATGGGGAAACTAACCTCCACCCCCAAAAAAATGCTTTCCAAATTTATTTCTAAATAACTTTTGTAATGAAAAGTAAGTGGCCCTTAAAATAGGACCATTTTAAACATACTTGTGAGATCTTGAGACATAAAACCAGACAATGTTTATAGACATAGTACGTCTTTAAGCACATGAATGTTCTGCATCACAGAACTCACCAAATACAAGTAAAAAATTCTGAAAGAAAAACTTCTTTAAATGTTACAGAATAGTTAATGATTTTTTAAAAAAAGAATTTAATTTCAGTGATGTATGTAAAAAAATTACGTCATGTACATTAAACCTGTAATATCAAATCCCTTGATAAAAAATGATCAACATGTTATATACACGAAGGGGCACAGTAAATATTTATATTATTAATAAATATACAAAATATAATGATATCAAAATTATCCTAGTATTCTATATATGGATATAAAATGCTAGAAAGAATCAAGCCAACTTAAGGTGTATACAAGACCAATTTATTCCACTACAGTCAACTCTCGCTACTATGACACCCCGCTACTATGCCACTCTCGCTATTATGCCACTTTTGCTCGGTCCCGACAAAATTCAATACAAAATCAAATTTACTATGCCACCCCTACTCTCGCTACTATGCCACTTTTTTGTGTGCACGCTGTTTCAAAATTGGGTTTTGGTTTCCATAAAAATGGCTTTCTTAGCGTGAAACAGTTTAAAGCCTGCATGCAGGTTGTGAATATGCAAAATGCATGCATTTTGCGTATTAAAAACACCCCCCCCCTTCATGACCGTACATGTACGTACATGGAGCACACAAAAACGCTTACCAATGCGGGTCACATGATGCGATTAAATATGTGAGCCACTTGTTAAAGTTTAACAAGTGGCTCACAAGTTAAACCTTATTAGATAGATTACATGAGAAAATAAAGGCATTTTTTAACAATAAAACCGTTTTTTGAAAAAAACTCGCTACTATGCCACTTTTGCTCGGTCCCGAAGGGTGGCATAGTACCGAGAGTTGACTGTATTCAATATCTCAATTATTGAACTATGTAATTCATATGACAGTTGTACATTAAAAAGTAAAAATAAGATATTTTTTCACACACACCATCACAATATTAAAATACAAGAAATTTGAATATTTGTTGATGTTTTTAAGTAAAAAGCTATCAATTGAACTATTTGGTAAACGATAAAACTAAAAAAGTGCTAATAAGCATGCATTATGTAATGAATAATAAATAGATTCACAAATTCTTATAAACTATTAAACTTACCTCATAATACAAACTTGGAACATCACTATTATGAGAAGAATTCCTATGTAATGATGCTTTTGTGGATTCCTCAATCTGTCCTTCAGTAGAACTACCATCTGATGCTAATCCACTTGTAACAACTTCACCTTTCATGGACATCTTGTCACTGAGAACTGAATCAACTTTTGTTTGAGAATGGATATCTTCAGCACTTTGATAAACACTCAACTTTGACAGAAATAATAATGATAAAAACAATTAAAGAATACACAGAAATGGAAATTTTTTAATGTTGTTAATTGTTGAAATTAAAAAGTGAATTGTAAAGAAAATCTTGTTTTCTTAGTCCAAATTTTTCTTACTTTTCAACTAGTATATATTGAAGTACATATATAGGTTATTTGGCTGGGGATTCTTCCATAACAAGTGTCTGTGACTTGTTGGCAATGAATGAACAGCACACACTCCATTTGTTTCGAAATAATATGTTCAAAAAAAGTTAAATTCAAGTACAAAGAATTTTTACATTATGTATATCATAACTGTATTTTAGATACGGTTCTCTTCTTGTCAATGGAACTACTTAAGCCAATTCAATTGCTTTATAATTCAGATGAAAAGTCAATCTATTTTTATCTTAAAAACTATCAGTATCTAAATCACTTATTCCTTTTCTTTCTTTTTTTTTTTTTTATCACAACAGTATTGATGTATAATTCACTTACAGTCTCATGAGTTACTACAGTTGTATATTGAACTTCCTGATACTTGTTTACTTTTTAGTACATAGGCCTACCTCCAATAAATGTTTTCTTATTGCACAGAGATAGGCATACTTCTAAAAAGTCATCTGCTTTTTGTCAAAATCCACAGATAGATTCAACTGCTTTAGAACACCCTTTGACAAAATACATTATTCTCCTAAAATATCAGAAAACTGTTGACCTTACTTTAATATATCAGTCATTAGGCTATTCATTCCCATTTAGCCTTACATTTTCCAATCTTTCTCTGACCAAAACATTTTCATTCAGCTTTACTTTTGGTTTTCTTCCCATTTTTATCTGTCTTCTTGCCACTAGTTATAATGTATTATTACTTAGACCTTACAGAAATATTTATATCCTTGACATAAGTGGCTTGCATATGACATTCGATAGTCTCTACGTAAATATATTATGACTTACAAACACAATTCTTCCAACAGTCATCTGGTTTGACTCAAATCTCATAAAAAAAAAACAACAATCATCAAATATTAACTCTTAAAATAAATAAATGAACACTACCTACACTAACCAGTCTTTTATATCTGCCAGTTTACGTTTTGAATGAGATAATGACAAACTGTAATTAGTGACAAAACAATAATAAAAATTGGCTGTTATTTAACTGTTTGTTGAACATAATCTCCCGTTAGCTGAAATCTTTTTTTTAGATATTCTAAAAAAACATTCAGACTCAAAACAACTATAAATGTCATTTAACTTGTGTCTCTACAAATATTTGAGTTACCATTCGTCACTTGAGTTATACCAGTTTCAGAGAATTTCACCACTCATGATTTAGCTACAGCAAGGACAAATTGAGGGGTGAAATTCCCTAAAACTGGTATAATATTTCAACAAGTGGTGAATGAAATGAGAGATTTAGCTTCACATTTATTATTTTAAATGCCTCTGCTAAATAATTCATAATATATTATGAACATCAGACAAAAGCACATTTTTCTTTAGAAACAGTTTAAATGATGATATTAAATCAAAATTATTAAACACATACATAAAATGACAAGGAAAACTTGTACCATGACAACATGGAAAACATGTTTCTTTTTCAATGTTTGTCTTGAAATATTTAATATCCTTATTCAGAACTTATCTGCTAAAATTCTCTGGCCTGTTTCTACATTAGGCTCTTCCCTCTCATTTTCTTAATGTTGAACAGCTAATCTGGATATCCAAATGTGACATTTACAGAAACTTTAAAACACACTAAACTTGCTAAATCCATATATTATTCAACCAAATTACATAAAGTTATTAGAGAATTATCAGGTGTTTTAAAGACAGAAATCTAGCATTGTAGAGAACAAATATTATCCAGATATTGAATCAATATCAACATGTATAATCACACTCTGCAACAATGATTTGCTTTTAACTTGATAAAACCACGTTAACTATCTTTACATAAGAAGCACTTTGATAAGAAACATCACATACATTAATGGTACTTGTTGTAAAAGGTTTTATGTAGGAATCTTTAAAAAATGTTTTTGATTGATTCAGTTTAAAAAAGATGGGATATTTTAACATAATATTTTTACAAATTATTATAATTTCAAAGATAAAAACTTTTTGCGTGCAAATATTGTTCTACTTAAAAATAAAAAAATACAAAATAATACTGATTCACTGTTCTTTTTGTACCTAAAAACTTTAAAAAAAAGATACTTTATTTTAGCCCCAAGTTAATTTCAAAGAGAGCCAGCCCTACACAACAGTTATTCTTTTTCCAGAGGACATGAGGAAAGTTACATTACCCCAAAAAAACACTCAACTGCACCTAAATTTTTGAAATTTCAAGGGATTTACATTTATTTATTTTTTACCAGTGTCTAAAATGCTAGAGTGCAACAAAAAACACATTTACAAATGGATTAATGTAAATATCTACTTATTTACCACAGAGTGGTAACAATAACAATAAAATTTACAACACAAAAATTGGTCATTTAACGTTATATTCAATACTCTAATGTGATAAATTATTATGTAATGCTATTACATATTTAATTGTTAGATTTTATTATATATTATTTGACATAAAATTTCTACTGAAACTATATTAATACATACTGTTATTTGTTTACTGTGATTCATAATTTTTTTTTAATATTTTATATGGTTTATTTTGTTTGTAATTTCATGCAAAGCCACACGAAGGCTATTGATGCTAGCTTTCTGTAACTTAACAGTGAAAGACTAAAGTGAATGCAGCTACTCATCACCACCCACTACCAACTCTTTTACCAGTGATTAGTGGAGATGACTTTTATATTAAAATAACCTCACAACTGAAAGGGTGAGCATCTTTGATGGGATGGGAATTTGAACCCACAACCTTCAGATTATGAGTCAAGTGCTCAACCCATCTAACCATTTCAAACACATAGTTAGGCCATGTTATTTTGGAAATTTTTTGTTATGCAAGCACAGACAAAATTATGTAGTTACTGTCTGTATAACATATTTTTGCCACACTAACTACAAAAAAAACACCTGAATTTGTGATAAGTGAGAGAGATCTAGGACAATGTCTCACTTCCATGATTACTGCACCTCACTTGAAAACAAACTTTTGATGCTATATTTCTATCTATTTTTGCAAAATTTGATGTTACTTTGATAAAGCATAAAATGCATTCTTCGTGAAAAATTATAAGACTTGTATGCAGTAATCAAATGAAGATGAGAACTAAAATTTATCTAACTTTGATAAATATTCAACAAGTTTTTAAACCATGTTTCAGTTTCATTATATGAACTGAATCATTATAGTCTTTGTTTTGTGTTAAAATAAAACTTTTTTTCATATATGTCCTTTTTATTTTCTAATCATCTTTTAAAAGGTTTAGTGTCTTGTATTTCACTGAAAAATGTGTTTGACAATTGTTTTATTGAAATAGAACTACTTCTTTATAATTTTATGCAACAGTGTCAAATATTTTGCAATAGTGTACAGTGGAGCACCATTAAGCCACAGACCAGTAAACTGCGAAATTGCTTAACACTCCTACGAAAAAAATATTTACATCCACTAAAGTGATTTTGGGGCCTATCAGGCCCCATATATTTTTCCAATAGAAACACAGCGATTTAGCAACATTCATTACAAACAACTTTAGAATGACTCTGACAAACATTTTTTTTACAATTTGAGCAGACAATTTTTGACTGTCTATCTTTTGATCTGCTGCACAAATGGCATCGTCCTCTTTTTGCCCTCTTTGCAGGCAGTTCACATGAGGTTGTTTTGTCATTATCTTTGCAGTAAATTTCTTTGATTTCAAGCACCAATTGCCATATAAATTCTCTTCTGGCTCTTGATTTATGTTGACGAAGAAATTCTGGATGTTTTGTTGAGTACAGAACAAAAGCATTGTACGCAGCAAGATCTAGAATGTTATAGAATATGCAGACTGACCAGCGCTTTGATCGCCTCTTTGTTGTATAATATCTCACCAGTTGATCGAGAGTGTCGACCACTGCCTTTGTTGCATTGTAAAGATTGACGATTTCGGGCTTTCCATTCTCTTTTACTTCACCAGACTGACGCTGAGAACTCAGTAGTAGCACATATTTTCCTGGTTTGTCTGAGTGCCTGAGAAGAGTGATGTCATCATGGTAGAAAAACTTTGGTGATAACTCTCTAGATTTTGCATTTATTTCAGGAGGCAGAAAGGTTCTTGATTTCCATATGGTTCCAACAAGTCCTGTTCTTTTTGTTCGTAGGTACTTGGCAAGTGAAGAAATTATCTGTCGTTATTGTCCTTCCTTTTCCAAGAAATGGCTGACTCAGTTCTCTGACTATTCTTTCTCCTTGATTTGTTTCTGTTGTATTTCAAACCTTTCCAGTATAAATTTGAGTGTTGAGGAGGTAACTTGTCTTTGCATCTGTTAGGCACTAAATCTTTATTCCGTATTTGGTTGTAACCGTTTTTGCAATTTTTCAATGAAAAATTTACAGACTCCAGAGATGGCAGCATCTTTAATTTCTCTACTTCTTTGAGAGTGAATGTCAAATCTGATTTTTGAGCAAATTATTTTGAATTTGTCTTGTGTAATCAGTTTTCGCAAAAACGGCAAACCGAATTCGGTTGAAAACATTTCATCTATCGATGCATTTTTGGATTTGCTTATTCCAAGGAAAAGATTAGCTGTGATCCATTTCCAGAGGTCTTCTTCAAAAATTGGTTCTTTCATGATGGTGTTTGTTGAGTGAATGATCTGTTCCATCATATTATCAGAAATGAAAATTTTGAATGTTTTGAATGGTGTAGAGACTCTTGGAGCAGCTTGCCTTGTAATGCCTGGGTTCCCATTGAATATATTGAGAGCTGCAGTTCTCCTGTTGATCCTTGAAGGTGTTGTTGAATAACTAAAATTCTTATCTTTGAACAAAAGTTTGATCACTGGCATCGTAGTAAGATCTTCTTGATTACTTTCTTCCCTTTCAGAAGGGTACGGCGCAATTTTTTCATCATTTTCAGCTTCAGAAGGATCATCATCACAACTTTCAGAGTAGTCTTCGACATTATCATGTTCACTTTCATCGTCGGATGGTTTGTCAGTAAACGTACAGCTTCATCAAGAGATATCATATTTGACACGGTTTGAAGATTTCAGCTCATATATATATAATTTGTGGATTCTAATAGAATATTCTAGATTATTCTAAATACTTCTGTAAAGTTTCTAGAATGTTCTAGAACAGGCATGGGCAAACTAGGCAATAATCAGGACCATCTAAAATTATTGTTGGAGTAGAGTTATTATCCAAAATATCCATCTTTTGAAAAGAAGTTGTAAAATTAATATATTTTTACTATAATTTGCTTTTTTCGAATGCCCAGGCCTGTTCTAGAATTATTCAGGAAATAAATAAAGTCATTTTTAAGTTTTTTGATCTGGGGCCTAATAGGCCCCAAAATACCCTTAGTGGATGTTTTAAAAAAAATTGTAAATATTATTTCGCAAATGTCTGAAAAGTCAAAATATTATTGCTCCTTAAAATATAAAGGGATAGGGTCAGTTAATGGCAATTTCATTTAAATACAAAATTATTAGCCTAATATTAATAAACTATCAAGTTGCTCTGGGGCCTATTAGGCCCCAATTTTTGTAGGAGTGTTAAGCAGCTGTAGCAAGCTTTGTGAGCGAGGATTATCACGGCTCACCGCAAATTTAAGAACGTGTAAAGTGCTGCTTACGAATTTAATCCTGACTTTATAACTTCAGAGAGATATTTAAAAAGGATTTGCTTTAATTTGGGAAATAAATAAAATATATTACAAAAGAAATCGACCGTTAATCTACCTTATCCGCTCTCTCTATGTCAGCTTTATGGAGGCTGCCATTGTTACAAAATCACACCTCTCCATAAATCAAAGATAATCCGCGATAAATCTGTGGAAAAAGTGATCAATAATTAAAGTATTATTTTTAATTCGATAAACCGATATAATGATCACGCAATGGCCTGGATGAGGCTCCTCGGCGGAGCTGTTGGTGACTTCAGCTTTTCAGTCACAAACGTTTAAGCTGCGGTTAAGCAGGTTGACCCCCCCCAAATACCACGGCTTAACGACGCTCCACTGTAATTTCTAATCTTGAAAATTACAAACTATAATCATGAAAAAACCTACCTAATTATATTTTTACTTTGAAACAAACAAACTTTTATGATGTCTTAAATATATTAAAAATAAATAAATGATAAACTATATGAAAAATATTTGGATAAGATATCATCTGGTGAGACATTCTACATATGCCACATGAGGGTGCTGATAACACATAAATTTATGGACAATTTTGGTTACGCTGTAAACCTAAAATTATTAAATGAAAAATACCCTGGTGTGATTTATAACATATTATATTACTTCAACAAATGTTAACTGCAGATGTACTGCTTTAGTTGCATAACTGAATAAGCACATCTACTGTTAACAAAAGCCAGTGTCTTTTTGTAAAATTGCACTCCCATAAAGGCTGTTATATATGACCTCAATTTTTTATTAGTCCATGGACTGAAAGAACAAAATGTCTAAGGAGTAAAACTAATTTTATTTATTTAGCATCTGTGTTGATTTAGAAGTTTTTTTTAATTAAAAATTTCCATGATGTAACAGCAAAACAGCTCAATTGAGAAATTATTTAGGCTAAAATCTGAAAAGATATTTTCACCTCCACAAAACTATGTACTTGGACTTGAGTTAAGTGATTCAATACTGTCATTAATTTAGGCTTAATTGAAAGAAAAAGAATAGTTCACTAAGCTGACTTACAGCAGCATGATAAATTTTAACAAGATTTTGTTCATATTTTCTAATTATATGATGAAGATTACTGAAACTTTAACTTGAAGTTGTGAACAAAAGTGAAGTAACCATAAGTTATAATGAAATAATGTATCAGGTGGATATATTAGATCTAATGGTCAAGTTAGATTACAAATAACAGAATCAAATAATATTTAGTTGCATGTGTTAAACTATGAATTCAAACTATTTAAATCATGCAATAAAGAAATTTGCTGAAAGAAACATGAGAGCACCTGGAAACCTGCTGTTGATGGATTGGATAAATGAAAAAATGTATTTGGACCTAAGTTATGTGATTCCACACTTCTTTTTCACTTTAGGTTTAATTATAAAAATGTTGTACTTTAGGCTTACTTATTACATAAAGTCTGTTTATAGTTAAGCACAAAGCTGCAGAACAGACTATTTCTAGGTCTGCCCAAGACAGGTATCGAAACCTGATTTCTAGTGTTTTAAGTTCACAGACTGGAAAGGTCATTTTAAAAGGTATATACAACTTATTTGATCTTGAGTTATATACAAATGCAAAGTAAAAGTTACCAAAGATTTCAATAAAGTTATGCATGCTTGTGTCAGAAATGACAAATATCTTTCCAACCAGGCAGATGGCGCTACAATACATTACTACTGATGTTTTTCAATTTTGGAAAGAGATTTTGTAAATTTTAGGCATATTTTGTGAAAAATTATACCTTACTGGATTTGCCCATGTCCTTCATATTTTCATTTTGACATCACAATTAATGAATAGCAAGGTCAAACAACTGACCATGGATGACTACTTATTCCAAAACTGGTTTTTGTGCAAGGTCAAATTAACACAAAGCTTTTTAATATTAGATACAAAATATAAACAAGCATTTTTAATATTGTCCTAATGTGGAGAAAAATAGAGTAAACAAACAAGATATATGATTTTCATAAATTTTTATAAAGTCATTAACTTTGACATCATACTATTTTGTCCCTGATGATTAAAATATAATACACATGTAAATCCCAGTTGTCATTTTCACTTTGTGATGCTCATATTATGAGAAAATTTTAATTTAAGTTTCACCATTCTTACAAAATTGTTGAACGTGTACCAGCAATTTTTATTTTCTTAAGGTGTTTGTTTTCTTAATACAATGGTGGTGTTGGGTAAACAAGGCTCACAGAAAGAAAGGAAGAGGATGCTGTTTGTTTTGTTTTACAAAACTCAAACTCATCATAATTTTGACAGGTCAGGCAAAATTAATAATATAAAAATGTTTATTACTGAATCAATATGTGAATCTTGTAAATAAAACTGAACAAAGACTGCAAAGCCATGAAAATTTCTTCGTGTTTGTAATTTAAAAATAAACACTTCATAGCCTTCAGAAAAATTGACTGGCTATATTAAAAATGATTGACATCATTACTTATGATAATGATGTAGGCCAAAGTACTAACACTAGACATGGTTGGTCCTAATATTAGAGATATCAGTGTCCAATGCACAGAAATGCCTTAACTTTTTAAGATCTGGCCTATACATATGTGCTTAGAAGACCTATAGCATAACAATACATTACTCAAATTTGTGATTTAATATAAATATTGTTATTTCTTTATTATCTAAAAATCAAACTACATACATTTAGCAACATTAAAAACAAATAAATTGAAAACAGCTAATTGTTTTGCTTTGTCATGGTATCAACAGATCTGATCTGTTAAATATGGTGAACATATTCTTCGACCTGTGAGGCACATCAGACAATAGCAGGCATGTATGAGCACAGAAAAACAGTCTATTCAATAGTTAACATGTTTTCAAACTGTTAACTTATCTTTAAACTTAAGTAATATTTGTGGGTCAACTTATTAATTAGACACTGAAACTTCTCACAATTTTCTCTAACAGCCTGGAAATGATGTTCAAAAAACATTTTTCAAAGTTTTCCAGGGTCGTGGGATTTCTATGTTTAATCCTCATTTATAAATATTCCACTAAATGAAACTAATGACCTACCAACAAGCTTTGCATATCAAGGCCACACTCTTATAAAAAGGTGTTTCAAAAGATTCCAAAAACTACTAAAATCTGAAAAAAATCTGATTTTATATTTAATAATGAAATCTACTATCAGGTAGAAAGAATGGCCAAAGACTCCTACCTTATGCAACATTAACAAACTTTCCTTCTTAATATGATAGGCAAAGGTTTGCCAATTTCACAAATGAAATCAAACCTTAAGATACAATATGTTTATAAACACTTACTTTATTACAAAAACCTGTTAAATTACCCATCAGTTATGTAAGTATTTCAAACTCTCATTTCTAGATACTATTGTTCAGCAAAATGTTTCATGTTTTTGTTTTAGTTTCTTTTATGACTGAGCACGTAAAAGTATTTATTATGACAATGAAAGTTTTATATCTAAATTATTTAAACTAGTTTAACAAGATTTTAAACAAGAATGAACAATCACTACTGAGATTCTTAAAAAGAATGGTTTTCCTATTACAGTTATTGTATAAAATTTGAAACAAATAACAATTAAACTAAATAATGTTAATAACAATTTAAATATTTGATAAATGTTTGATAATTATCACACTCTGTTATTTAGATAACCAATCTCTGTATTCTAAAGACAGCTGGTATGGGTATTAAAAGTTAACCTGAAGATGACCTAAGAAGGTCAAAATATTTGTTCTGTATTTTAATTAAAATTTTAATACCCATACCAGCTATCTTTAGAAAACATTTTTACTTCACGTGGGTTTCTTGTCATCATGAAATAACCAACCTCTGTCAATTGAGGTCTAAAACTGTGAACTTATTTAATAAGGCCTATCTACAAATACTCTTAAATGTGTAAATAAAACTTATACTGATCTACAATCAAATTCATAAAATGCAGCAATTCTTTATCATTTAGAAATATCAATGTCCCCTCTGCTTGAAAGGCTATATTCTATCCATTACTAGATGTCTCTTGCAACAAGTTGTAGAACATCATATTTCTTTCATCGGTAACAATGTTTTGCAAAATGCAATGAAATGTTACTGTGATTTTAAATTTAAACATTCTGATAAGCCTATTCAAAGCAACAAATTAAAGAACATTAAACTCCAAAGAGACTTAGAATATAAAAAAAAACAACTTTCAACTAGAAACAAATGTCATGCAGACCTCTTTTAACACTATATTAGGGACGAACTGCTGTCTATTGGTATGGAAGAGGTCATGACAGAAATTTACCATTAGTGAAACAGAAAAATAGGCTAAAATGTGTTGTAGGATAACTTTTTGAAATGTTTAAAAAATAAATTGCTTTTAATTTAAGATTAACAAGTATCTAAAAAGATTAAAAGGATAACGAGTGATATGAAATATTATTGGATTATTAAATACATAACAAAAAAATCTGAAATAAATGCTTTAAGGTTAAGAAGTTTAAAGATTTACAAAACTATAGGAATGCTATGGATTTGCTTTAAAAACAAATTAGAAAATCCAAAAGTCTCATGGAAACAACTGCCTGATAATCTTAAAACTATCAGTAAAGATTTTTTCAAATACATTAAAGATGACCAATATGTTAGAATGGAGATTGGGTCCTTAAAAAATGCAGACAGCAAAATTTGTTTTGGAATGTAACATAGCTGTGATTTTAACTGTTTTATTTCACAAAAGAAAATATTACCAATATTTATGAGCTTGAAAATTCTATAGAAAATAATAGAGTCGTCAAAAGAATCATCTATTTTAATCCCTTCATAATAAGCAATAAGAATTCCCTAAAAATTACAAATCAGTATGTTTAATCTTGCTTCTATAGTGGATAAAATTATAGTCTGATAAAGTCACTTAGTAATATATATCATTAATGGATGTAAATATGAATTTACCACAGGGAAATCTTATCTTACTGTTCTGTTACCTTTTTCTTTTTTTTTTCAAAGATGTTACCTGTCTTCTGAATGAAAGAAATGGTATGTAGTTAATAAGTTTTATATTGAAAATTAAGAAAAAATTTATCATAAACTGAATTAGAACAAAAATAGAACCACACCACTGGTTGTGCTCTCTCACAGTATGGGCAAATTATGCGTACAGTAACAATAAGTTACAGTTTTATTTAAGAACAAGATAACTTAATTAACTTACTCTTAAGTTAATTATAATAATTATATAATCTTAATTATAATCATAATTATAATAGAAGCTTGCCTTTACTATTCTACGATCCAGAATCACACGGTACGAGTACAATTTTGTCTATTAGAGAAAACTGAAATACTTCTAATACTTATAGTTAAACTCTTTCTCTGAACGATGAATATATACGAATCCAACTTTTCAGCTCCGAATATCCAATAGTCAAAGTCACATACGCGTGTTTTTATATATATTTATAAAGAATGCGATACCGTTGTCAAAATAAGTTTTAAAAATTATTATTATGTATTTTCAATTCTGTTTTCAGTCTTCAGTCTCCACGCTCTTCACTTTAGAATCCATAACGAACACATACGTAATGCGCGCAAGTGCAACAGGAAGGCATGGGCACTGCGCACGACGGAAAATATATGGATCAATGGTATCTGGGTATTTTGCCCTGGAGGGTCAGGTTTCTTTGACCTCTTCTTCCTTCCTGAATTTATTTTCCCTAACTGTTTGTGTGTTAAGTCCTTCTCAGGGCAATGTCTATTTATAGTATATTATTCACAGTAGGTCAAGTTAGCTGGTGACAATTTATTTATTTGTTTTTTTTATATTTTTTATTTTTTATAATACATAAATATGTAAACTATAAATATAAGATTTAAAGTTTATATACATACATATTTTACTTTAATTTATTTTTCTTTATATTTAAAATATATGTTAATTAGGGAGAGATATTTAGGATTTTCTTCATCATGTATGAGGTTCGCATAATAAATCATTTTTCATCCAATTTTTGTTTGTTTTGTTTTGGAATTTCGCACAAAGCTACTCGAGGGCTATCTGTGCTAGCCGTCTCTAATTTTGCAGTGTAAGACTAGAGGGAAGGCAGCTAGTCATCACCACCCACCGCCAACTCTTGGGCTACTCTTTTACCAACGAATAGTGGGATTGACCGTCACATTATACGCCCCCACGGCTGGGAGGGCGAGCATGTTTAGCGCGACGCGGGCGCGAACCCGCGACCCTCGGATTACTTGTCGCACGCCTTACGCGCTCGGCACCACATCAAGAGAAACTAATGAAGTATTTCGAAGATCAAACAAATTTCTCCGGAACCATGTTAAGAGTTTGAAAGATAAATTTGATAGGCAAAAATTGAGGTACGTTGAAGAGACTGCAAACATGAAAAAAAAATGTGGATTATTATCAGCTGAAATTGAATGAGTATTATGTGAGATATGAAAGACACCCACTGGCACAAAAATTAGCTGAGAAAAAAAGGAATTAGCGAAGGTGGAAGAGCAACTTAAAATCTACCAATCTGAGCTGAGACAAAGTCAGGCCCACCTTTTTCGTAGGAAATGCGAACGAGCTAGAAGAAACAGTGAAGACGTTTTCCAACATCTTGAAAATTTTGTTTTAACGTTAGCTTCAATTAAAGAAACAAATAAGTGTTTGGCTAACATTGCATTAACTAAACAGGAAGTTGGACATATTAGTCAGGCCATTAATTCACATAAACATACTCGAGAAAATTATAAGAATTTAAGAGCATCTTCTCAAATTGGAATCGTAACATATAACAAATCTTCTCATATGGAAATAATTAAAAACAACGTAGTCTCTCAAATGGAAATCGTTACAAATAACGAACCCTTTCATATGGAAATACACAATTAAAGACAATTTAATTGGTAAAATGAAATTCGCTAAATACTGCAAATTAAAGGCCATGAATGAAGAGAAAGAGATAGGGCAATCTTTTGTTTTTATCAACAACGGGAAATGTATTGATACAACAGGAACAAAAAAGTGTCAGTCATTGTCATACACTCAACATGTAAACAAACCAAAGCTTACTAAAGAGAACATTTTTCAGCTACTTATTCCGCAGTTACCTCTACTACGGGAGATCAAGACGAAAACCAATTCCCTAAGAAACCTTCCACAAGAACAGGAGGTCAAGGAAGTTTCTTATGGAACGTCTTCAAGCTCCATGGTGAATGAAGATTAAGTTAGATTAAGTGAATCGTATGAAAATAAAGATAACATTTCTAAAACAATCAACACCTACCTCACACCATTTTTAAATTATAATAATTATGAAACATCTTAAAGTACAAAAATACAGCTGATAGGATATATGAAACTCAAGATAATGAAAAACAAGTTAATAAAGCAAAAGAAGACATGACTTTGGGTCCTCACTCTCCTTTAAACTTTTACGAAGTGCCAAGAAAACTTGAATCAGTTGAAAAAGTTGCCAGTTTTTGTATAAAAAAGTAGAAGCATGATTCAACAGAACGAAAAATGTAAAACACAAAACAATCAAAACATTCCATTTTCATTTCTTAACAGTTTAGCTGGAATTAACCAGTTTCAAAATGAAGTTCGTCAATTGGGTTTGGAACCATGTGATAGGTTTGAAGAAAGTAACCAACGTTTGTCCGATGAATTATGGAGTGTTTCAACAGCACAAGAATTTTGTTTTGGAATTTTGCAAAAAGCTACTCAAGGGCTACCTGTGCTAGCTGTCCCTAATTTAGTAGTGTAAGACTAGAGAGAAGGCAGCTAGTCATCACCACCCACCGCCAACTCTTGAGGTACTCTTTTACCAACGAATAGTGGGATTGACCGTCAAATTATAACGCCCCCACTGCTGAAAGGGCGAGCATATTTGGTGCGACGGGGATTCGAACCCGCGACCCTCAGATTGCAAGGTATTTGTGAGAGAAGTGTTGTTTGTTTTCTAAAAGAAAACCTTTTTTAATAAAATCGTTCATCTTAATTCCTGTAACCTGTTTAGAATATATTAAATCGTCATGAAAAATAAGTTTTGCATAAAACTTGTAAACAGTCTTAACATTTTGTTACTAAAATAAATATCCACACGGTGCAAACTATATAATACAAAATATAGAGGGCGTGTTGGGTGGCGTCTGGTAGTTTAATCAAAACGCACGTCTTAGCACGCTTGGCCATGCCGGGACCACAAAAGGAAACTGCGAAACTTTCAAGATAGCATTTCGTCACTGGTTGTCAATCATTAAACCTAACTATTGCAAAATAAACCCTTTCTGTTACAAATAAAGCCACCTTTCAACAGTAACGCTGTAAGAGATTCACCAATATCCTCTCAATAAAACAGACCTGCGAACGACGCTAATGAGCTAGATATGTTCAGAGCTGTGATGTTTCGACACCAGAACTACGAAGACATACCCTCAAGTTCCTTTTTTCCATCTTCACCAAACCCGTCTTTGGTTTTTGATTTCGGAAGTTCAGAAACAACCAAGACGTTTAATATTTTTGTTCTACAAACCAGTCATCCTCGATGCTTTGTGGAAACGCTTTGCTTCGTTCTTCACAAGCGCACAAAATTAATAGCAAATTTTTGTTTTCTTTCACCAGCAAAAACGACAAATTGAGTTCTAAGCTATTTAATTTTCTATTCTAAAGCCTTATCGTAGTGTCCGAATTTACTGATTATTACAACATACTGAAAATGGCTTTTGATTGTGATTTTATATCCTACAGTTTAAAAACGTATTACCATATATTCACATAATTTAAGTATTGCGTCAAAATATATGTTTTACGGCTTGTTTTAGTTATACAATTAAATATTTATTTCATTTTGTACGTTTGTAAATTTTATATTTATAACTATTAAATTACATTTGGTTATTTTTCAAAAGTTTATTGCAGAATTTAGCTTGTAAGTTAACTTCTTATTAGAATTCAAGAAAACTTACTTTTTGTTATGTTACTCAACATTTACATAAACTTTGTCACGAAGGTAAAAGTAAATTTATTAAATATGTTCTATGTATTTTTTTATTTATTTTTTTTTGTTACTCAATTCCTTGAAGGAACATATGGCCGCAATTACTGCGGTTTCCGTAACAGGTTTTTTAATTGAGTGGGTTGTTAGCCCACTGCACCAAGCCATCTCTAATTTAGCAGGGTAAGACTAGAGGGAAGGCAGCTAGTCATCACCACCCACCACCAACTCTTGGGCTACTCTTTTACCAACGAAAAGTGGAAAAAGTCACATTATAACGCCCCCACGGCTGAGAGGGCGAGCATGTTTAGCGCTACTCGGATGCGAACCCGCGACCCTCAGATTACGAGGACATTTTTTTTTCTCTTTATTCAGCCCACCTCAAAGAGGGGGTATTAACAAAAATACGTGAAATAAAACACTAGTTAAATAATTAGCATTTGGAGAGAAAACATTGCAAGATACCACCTTGTTAAAAAATTACAACAAAAGGTATAAAACGAATTAGAAAATATAAAAAAGTAATGGTTAGCGGTAAGTATCTAAATCAAATTACACGAAAAACATTAATAAAACAAAGAAAACAATGGAACACTTGTGATAAAAAAGAAAACTTGTAGAAAAGAATACATTTCATTTTAACAAAGCACATAACAGGTATCTTTGTTTCCAACCTACCATTATAGTGATTCAGTAAATGAAACACTAGTTAAGTAATTAGTATATGGAAAAAAAAAGAAACGAAAAACATTGTAAGATACCTTGATAAAAAATTACAACAGATTACGAGGGCATGCTTTAACACGCTCGACCATACCGGGCCATGTTCTATCTATACTGGCCTGGCATGGCCGAGCGCGTTAAGGCGTGCACTCGTAATCCGAGGGTCGCGGGTTCGCGCCCGCGTCGCGCTAAACATGCTCGCCCTCCCAGCCGTGAGGGTGTATAATGTGACTGTCAATCCCACTATTCGTTGGTAAAAGAGTAGCCCAAGATTTGACGGTGGGTGGTGATGACTAGCTGCTTTCCCTCTAGTCTTACACTGCTAAATTAGAGACGGCTAGCACAGATAGCCCTCGAGTAGCTTTGTGCGAAATTCCAAAATCCCATTCCATTTCTATCTATACTTGCTGATAATAAACAGATATCTTTAACGTTCAGAACGATTCACGCCAAGAAGTTCTTCTTTCAGTAATTTTAACAAACACGAATTCCCAAAGTTGTTTGTCTTTGCAAAAAAGATTAAAGATATCAGAAGAGACAGCCCGAAACGTTGTTAAAATTAAATACAGCTGTTTATCATTAACTATTTTTTGTGGCGTAGATGTTCTACTTTTATTTCGGTTTCATCATAGTACGTGGTCTCTTTGTGAGCTTAAAACTATGTATATTAATATAAAATGATACACGATAATTTGAATTTTCGTGTATTGTGAACATTTGAAACTAGAAAAGGCCGATATACGTTAGACGTTAGTAATGAAAGGTTGAAATATTTTTCCATTTTTCCAAACAAGGGTATAATTATTCACGCGAAGTGTAAACCGTTTTCAACGTGACGATAGGCTGGTGGGCTGGAAATTATGTGTTTATGGAGTGAATAACCACAAAAAAACAGTGGTTTGTTTAAATAAAATGCATTTGTCAGAAAGCGTATTTACAAAAAAAAAAGTTTATGGAAGATATTTGTTCTAGACTAATATCGATATGTTTTGCACACGTTATTTGAACTATAAATGGCGCTTTGTTGTTGTAAAAGTATGACCAACATGTATGGAGTTCTGTATAAACAAATGAAGTGTAGATAAATTTTGTTGCTTTCTCTTTAAAGTTCCTCTAAATTTCCTCTTGCGGATCTAAATCAGAGGCTTGTAATAAATATAGATTCAGATCTGACAGAACTTTAAATTCAGTACCAAAACTCTTCAATTAGGTTGTATGATGAAAGAGGAAAGATCTTTTAAAATGCTATTTATAAACGCAGTATAATATTTATTTTTATATTTTTTGCAATGCTGTTTGTCTTTCAAAACATTGTTTGGTTCTATATAAAGATCATAGAGCAGCAAAATGAATATTGTGATTACTCAATAAACGTTTATTGAATAATCCAAGTACAGTCTCTCGTCAATCAAATAGGCGTTTATAGGATGGTCAACGTACAATCTCGTCAATCAAATTATCGAGTCTTTACATTCACGTTTGTCAGTGTGCGACTGTGCGATCTATGTATCACGGAACCTTTCCAAATTTTGGTTCACCAATCACAGGGAAGGTACTGTTATGAAGAAATGTGTTTATTGGTTTATGTGTAAAGGACGGAGCACCATATATGAAAACAAGTTTGAATATACAGATCAGAAAGTCGCGTAATATCTACACCCGACATATGTTATATCATTGAATTTTACGCAGAGTTATTCATGGGCTGTCTGTATTAGCCACCCCAAATTTTAAGGTAATAGAGGTATAGCAACTAGTGAACACCACAAGTATTCATAGGCTAATCTTCAACAACAAATAATGGAATTGCGAGCACATCATCGTACCCTTATGCCTAACAAAGTAAATGAATCTAGAGTTTCAGCCACTATGCCATGTCAGGTACTGCTGCAAACAAACCACTGTGTCAGAATTTTGTTTGGCTTTTCAAAGGTAGTTTGATATCACGAAACTTTGTCTGGTTTGGGGAAAAATATGTAACAGCTTTTATCGACGCAAAATATTTCACGGTTTAAGATTATAAAAATTAAACGTTCCTGGTTAGTAGTTTCATAAATATGACGTATTTTATTTACACACACATGATTCAGTGTTTCCTAGTCATGGCACGGTCTCTCATTTCTTCTAACAGCGTGGTCAATGTTTCCTAGTCATGGAACGGTCTCTCATTTCTTCTAACAGGTTCGTCAATGTTTCCTAGTCATGTCACGGTCTCTCATTTCTTCTAAAAGCGTGACTTTTAATAACATTGATACCACAAAAATTGTACTTTTAAAAAATCTTAAATGAAAATTTTAGCTTTTTATTTAAGAGAAAGTTTAGGTAGAAAAGATTTAATTAGACGTTTTTGTGTAATGTCTTATGAAGTTTCGTGTAGAATTTTATCGTGATAAAATGTGCCTTAGCAGCTTGGACTCGAAAAACTTCTACGGCAGATGCATTTAAGTCGTCTATTGGTATGTTTTAGTCTTACGTCCCACTATATGGTTAAATCATTTTATTCTTTCATATTTTGGGTTAAGTCGAGCCCAAGTGAGGCGAGTATGGATACTTAGTTTGTACAACAAATTTATCAGCATTTTCATAACAATGTATAATTTTATAACATTTCGATGGCAAACATAAAAGTGGTTAACTTACAGAGATGTATTAACATATATAATAATTGTAGACAGGTTAAATATATTGAACAATATTTTAAAAAGTTATTTAAAATATGAATTAAAGTATCAACATTTACAATGGCACAAAGTTTCACAACTGATATATATAAATCTTAAGAACCGGTGGAATTGAGACTGCAGTCAGTGTTTAAGAAACAAAAGGATACCACCTATCTAAGATTTCTAGCTTACTGCGACCTAATAATATCGTGTATATGGTTACTAAAATAAAGTGAATTGTTTCATTCCAACGTTCATGGCTCAAAACTAACCCCCAGAAATCTAACTTGATGTCTAACAGATAAGGCACTGAGACGATTGAACAGACTACTAAAGTACTAAAAATAGTTTTTACTGAGAAGTATATGAAATTTGCACTGGGAACTCAATTACACAAATAACCATAATTTACCCTGCCTTTAGAAATAGAGTCTAACTGGATATTTCTTAAAATTATAATTTTTGTGTCAAAATATTACCAAAGAAATGCCAGTAACGTTAATGAAATACCAAGATTCTATTTACGTGAAGATGGAATGTGTCAGTTATGCCTATCAGAACCTAATAAGCCGTTTAAACAAACATGTGAAACAAATAATGATGACCCACAACATTCTTTAAATTTGTAGCAGAAATAATAGAAATAGGAGTCCTCAAAAATTGTACAGTAGAAAAGTTTCTAACCACACCAAGCGTCCACAGTCAACTAAATGAAAGGTTGGGAGTAAAACTTTGAAACCATATCAGGATAACTTTTAAAATGCTACTGAGTGAGACTTTTTATATAGTAATTCGTGCTCTGACTTTAAAAAGGAACCAGCACCATTTGTCCGAACAAAATCTTAGAGCTAGGTCAAACACAATAATTTATCATATGGGGAAAATTAATCCATGTGCTTTTATTGTATAATGGGAAGGTATAGTATGAGTTAGATTCAGAAACTAGTTTATCATTTGATTTAATTTTTTGATAAACCTACAAATAATAGATTTATGAGAGTGAATGTTATTGATTTATATTGTACCAGATAATCATTCTTTCACTTCCGGGAATATGGGTCATGCTTTCAGGATCGAGTAATCTACAAGCATAGTCAGCACAGTGTCCGGATATTACCCTTGTTGACTTTTGGCTGTGAAGCCAACTACCATGACATGTCCATTACCTTGAGAGATATGAAAGATATCATACACCGATTACAGTAAAAGTGCTGGAAATGTTTTTTTTCTATTATTACTTTATTTTTCATACCAAACGTCACAACCATTTCAAGTTAATTTTTGAATTATGAAGTACAGAATAGAAGAACTAATTTTATCCGTATAGTCGCGTCTCTAAAACATCCATATAAGTATTCGCAATGTGATAAACTACTACAAATGTCTTCATTGACCGACGTTTTGTCTTTAGAATGGATAAGTACATCTCAGAAAGGTCTATAATGTTTACATAACACCTTTATGACAACAAAAGACCTTTGTTATTATCTGATTGTCAGCCTGGATGTAGGGAGTATTGAAAAAAAAAACATTTAAATTAAAACTTACTTTAATTTTTATAGGTTGATCATTCCATCAGTTTTATTAATCTCTGCTCTAGCCATTATTTTATAAAGATGTTTAATTTTTATAGTTCCTTTCAAGTGTTAGAGTAAATGTTACTAATCTTATTAAATAATGATTTAAATATGAGATCGTATATAGCGGTTTTAAATTACAATAACTATTAGTCTGGGTTGATTTGTGAAATATGTAAGGTGTCTGTAGCAGCAACATTTAAAATTAATAATCTTTAAAAAGTATGTATGTCATACCAAAACATAATCAGTAAGAAGACTTAATTTCTTAAACAGATAATTTTTGAATCATAAATTTGTTGAAATACAATTTAACACTTAGTATTTCCTTAGGCATCATATTTTTGCAATATTATGAATCAAAATACAAAATATATCTGTTTGTCTCTACTTTTGACAAGTTTTAAAGAATATAATCTATTGTAAATTACGAGAAATTACAAAAAATTCTTGCATAATATACTTATCATTAAGAACTCTTTAATAAAATATTCAATTTTGATTGGATAAGTTCATGTTTTATTTACCACAGAAACTGAAAATAAATGATTTCATCTGAATACATATTTCTTTCTAAAGTGCTTTATGTACTATTAAGTTAAAATATACGTACAACAAGAATTTAACAAAAAGGATATAGTTTAAGTGTAGCCGTACTTTATACACGTCTAAAAACATATCTTATAAAGTTATAGGACAAGTAAACAATCATTTACTGAGATCATTTTAAAATAATTTTATATATATTTTTATCATCAGAACTAGTCAAATATCTAGATCAAACATTTCAGTAAATCTAACATATAACGTAAAATCACTGGTAGTATAATTTAAGTATTAATTTAAATTTTATAGTAGCATGAACGATTTGGTTAAACTTGTTTTATTCAAAAGCCTTAACTGTTAAGATATAATATTATTTGTAATGATGAAATTCGCAAGTATATTATAATTTCTGGACAAATTTGTGAAATAGTCCAAATAATCTGTTAAAGTAAAACATTAAACGTGTTAACATTCAAATTGACTTGAAGTAAGATTTTATGATTGTGATATGGTTTTACGGTTCACAAAAAAACATTTGCAGGTAAATTGCAATATAAGACTCTATAAAGATGAACATATTTATTACATTTACCATTAATCTTAGAATAAATAGTTCGAGTTTAATGATAATCTGTGATATCTACACTGGTAATTTTAATTATAAGCCTAAATAATTATTTAGTGTATTTTGTTGGAAGAGGAATAGCTTCACTGTTTCAATTTTATGCTATAAAATTAAATAGGTTTAATACACTTGAATCACAAAATCATTTATATCATTAATACCTAGGTCCTAGAACAATGCAATGATAAGAACTCGCAGAACATACACTGTTTAAAGATGCAACCACAGAGTCACTCTTTGAGTCTAGTATCTCAACATTGATATAGTTGTGAATTAAAGCACGATAACACCTTTATGACTATTTAATCTCAACACATCAGTTTAATACGGGATTAATTTCAAAGGAATTGAAACTGTATTATGTAAAATAAGTACGAAAAATTAAATACCTGTAAAATGAAAAATATATATATCAGATAAATGATCATGTTAAAATCAAAGAAAATAACATTATATTAGAGTCATTCATCACCACAGTAATAGCTGAGTTGATAATTCTGTCATAACTGATAACTTACTATCTATTTTTAAAGTTCTGAGTAATTTGTTTTGTAAAGCTGTGACTCAAAGTTATTTAATTTATAAGATAAACTTAAGTAAGTGGTTCAGTTGTATTTTTTCTAAAATTCTAGCAGTAAACTTTATTTATGGACCGATAAATTCCTTGCATCACCACATTCCTGTAGTGTTTCCCGTCACCTAGTGTATAAACTGTGAATTTAAGAAGAAAACATAAGTAATCAATGTTTAAAACTCAAAGTGATAAAATTATATTCACTGTCCTATAAAAATAGTCAGTAACTTATGACTTGTTTATTTCAAAATTAAGTATTGTTTTTTTTAAATAAATACCATGATACAGTCCTTCCAAATGTAGTGTGCATATAAAATCCACGTGAGACAGAGTGTTCCAGTAACTAATGTGCACTGATAAAAATTGGTAAGAAATCACAAAATATCCGTTTTCGTATTTTTGCCAATCAACATCAAGCCTGTAATGTTGTTAGTAGTTCATTCTTAGAACATACTCTACCGCTGTTACAAAAGTTATTTTAGTTTTGATTTCTATCTTCATATTGTTGGCGTATGTTTTAGTCTGAGAATTTTATATTAAATTACTATTTTTCCTAATACTACTAATCATAAAGCTAGGGCGTTTTTGAATTTCAGTGTAAACTTTAAACACCAGGTGCTTTCACTCTGTCAGTGAACCTGTAAAAATGCAACAGTTTAATTAAACAATCATGAGTAATCTAGATAACAATAAAATAGTTTTACATCAAATCAGCGTTTTTAAAAAATTAACTTAAAGATACAATTTTAATTTCATTAGAAAACCTCTTCAAGCAAGTAAAATATCCTAAGAACCAACATATAAAATATTAATGAACTAAAAGATGATTAAATATATTCTTAGTTTATGTTTCTCTAATTGGGTGAGAACATGTGACTGTCATTTAGAAAATAAAATCAACCAATTTACATATTAATATATATTCACAAGAATAAAAAATTTAATAAATAAGATCTGAGATATTTAATTACTAAAAGGACATGATATATTAACAAAGAACTTTGAACATACTAGCATTATTATTAGTTGTTACATGTTTTCTGCCATAAGATTCATGTTATAATTTAATTTAATGACATGAACTGATATTGAACTATATCAACGAAGACAATGAAATATGTAAAATATACTATATACACACATTAAGACTATGTCAGAAGAGATATGACATCGTTACAAGAGGTGCTTTTCTATACTATTATAGAATAAAATCAGGAGCTATACCCCAACTTTATAGAAGGTGTTTGTTATTTTCTTTGACATCTAATCACTAACATTAGATATTATGTTTTAGGACCATCAGAAAATGACTAAAATATATAGTGTAATCCAGACTATTCAGACATCTCAAAGTGTAAAAGAACTTTTGGTATTATACGGATGGTATACTTCGTGCTATATGATTGATACAAAAGAAGGTAATAGATACACAATTGAAAATAATTATTGTTTTTGTTGTTGTTTTTCAGAATAATAATTGTTCAGTCATTTTTACAATTAACACCAATCCACCTTTTGAGCAGACCAGAATATCAAACTTTTAAAATGATTTATTTTATACTTATACACCAGATAAAAGTACATTTAGTTAAAATTCACAGCTTTTGTGAAAATGTATCTGAAATGTCAGTCATAAAGGTAATGTAACAAAACATATCTTAATTACTAATACAATGCTTTATTGGGAAAGGATTGTATAGTTACCTGGTTGACTTCTCTTTAAAGTAGCAAAGTACTTTGTAGACATTGCTGTACATAGAAGATAAAACATAATGTTATTTACATTATGCAGTGTAAATAAGTCGATAAAAAGTATAGTAGCTAAAGTAGAAATAAACAAGTTGTTTTTAACTCATTTACCGTTTTAACTGTTATGAATGAAATATGCTGCATTTATGATGTAATGCCTGGATCTAACATATCCTGCAAATTATCAGAGAAACATAAGTTAAACAGTGGTTCAATAAAAACTGCATATCAGATTCTTTAATCAACTGCCCCGTCCCACCAAATATGTTCGCCTTTTTAGGCGTTATGACGTGCGGTCAATCCCACTATTCGTTAGTAAAAGAGTAGCCCGAGAGTTGGCGGTGAGTGTTGATGACTAGCTGCTTTCCCTCTAGATATACCTACGCTGCTAAAGGATGACTAGCGCAGATAGCTTTCGTGTAGGTTTGCGCAAGATTAAAAAAAGAAACAAACAAACTTTAGTCACCTGAACTTAGGAATGCTGTGGCATGAAACGTTCAGAAAGAGGTAAACGTTTGGTTTTCTTAACATTGAAAACTGACGCTATTTATTTTTTCTGTACCATTAACAAGTAATAAAAAATGGAGATGACACTGTTGTGTAATAAACAGGTGATGTATAAGGTGACACTGTTGAATGATAAACAGGTGATGTAGAAGATGACATTGTTGTACGATAAACAGGTGTTATAGAAAGTGACATTGTTGTATGATAAACAGATGATGTAGAAGGTAACATTATTGTATGATAAACAGGTGTTATAGAAAGTGACATTGTTGTATGATAAACAGATGGTATAGAACGTGACATTATGTGATAAACAAATCGTGTAGAAAGTGGAATTGTTGTATGATAAACATTTGATATAGAAGGTGAAATTGTTATATGATAAACAGATGGTGTAGAAAGTGACATTGTTGTATGATAAAAAGATGGTGTATAAAGTGATATTGTTGTATGATAAACAGATGGTGTAGAAAGTGACATTGTTGTATGATAAACAGATGGTGTAGAAAGTGATATTGTTGTATGATAAACAGATGGTGTAGAAAGTGACATTGTTGTATGATAAACAGGTGTTGAAGAAGGTAACATTATTGTATGATAAACCGGTCATTGTTTTATAACAAAAAATAAAGAACCTTACTTGGTTTATTGGAATATTTACAAAAATGATCAAGAAAAGTGACACTGATAACATACTCCCCAAACTTCAATACCAATCTGATTTTTCTCCAAATCATTTGTCTTTGTTGTTTACTTATCCTTAAAAATCTACGTGATTATACTAGAAATTAGTTACATTTTCCAGCATTAGTATGATTCTTATTTTGTCTGGAACAAATTTAAACAAATTGTTAAAACCCTGAGTCTTGCAGTTGGTGTTGCTTCTTAGTTTGTTTGGTCTGAGGCTAAACAAAATGAAATCCCTAGATTTCTTTGCTTGTATAACTTTGTAAGTTTAGTTAATACGTTTCAAATGAGACAAATGAACTTAATCTTGAACTTCTTGTTATTTCCAAAAAATGCTTTTTTACAAATAAAATTCCTATTTTTTCATATAGCAGGGTATTTATTAAAATTACGACGTTTAATTCCAAACTGATAACGTAACACAACTTACTGAAAAAAATAACTTGAAATACTTGTTCATACAACACTTACATATAAGGATTCTGGCAAATTGAATTTGTTAAGCTGCAAGTCTGGGAATAATTCTGGTCGATTATCTCCACTATACCCATCGAAAGTGTGGGGTCTGCTGTAACCATTATACTCTGGTTTATTCCAGTAGTTTGTGGACCATGGTGCGTTTCCTTCACCTGTTAAGCTAGGTTCGCCACTCTCATACTGTTGTCCTCCCATTGCAAGATGGCTACCGCTGATGCTACCTGAAGCAGGATATATTCCTCCTCCGTAATAGTTGTTTGAAGAACCTCCACTAGATCCAAAGGGTCTGTCTGTGTCTTGGTGAAAAGTACCAGATCCTGACACTCCAAAGGATCCTTGTGTTCCAAAAGAAGATCCTCCTGGTCTGTTAGACTGATAATTTCCACTTGAATGTTGATTATTATGACCTGATCCACGAGTTCCGTAGTTGTTGCTTGAATGTTGATTACCATAACTGAAATTTTCTGGTCCATAACTTGTATGATGATTTGTACTCACTGATCCATGATTGTCATTTGACTGTTGGCCTCCATAACTTGAGCTTCCTGAGCCGTATGGAAGGTAGCTGTCACTTGCGTGTTGATATCCATAACCTGAACTCCCTAACTCGTATGGATGGTTATTGTTACCTGACTGTTGGCCTCCATAACTTTGGCCCCCTGACCCATATGGACGATTATTGTTATTCATATGTTGGTCTGCATAAAGTGAACTCCATGATCCATATGGATAATTAATGTTGCTTGACTGACTTCCATAGTTTGAGTTCCCTTCCCCATATGGATGGGTAGTATCACTCGTATGTTGGCCTCCAAAGCTCGAGTCCCCTGATCCATAAGGATAATTACTAATGCCTGACTGTTGGCCTCCATAACTTGAGTCCCCTAATCCATATGGGTGGTGATTGTGGCTTGACTGACCTTCATAACTTGAGCTCCCTGATTCATATGGACGATTACTGTTGCCTGATTGTTGTCCTCCATAATTTGAACCTCCAGGTCCATATGGATAGTATTTGTTGTTTGGCTGTGGACCTCCGTAACTTGAACCTCCAGGTCCATATGGATAGTATTTGTTATTTGGCTGTGGGCCTCCGTAACTTGAATTGCCTGACCCATATGGACGGTTACTGTCACTTGACTGCTGCCATCCATAACTTGAGCTCCCAGAACCATATGGACGGTTATTATTATTGCCTGGTCCTTGACCTCCATAATTTGAGCTCTCTGATCCATAAGGATGGTATTCATTACCAAAAGTGATGAAAACTCTTGTTGTATAACCATAACTCGAATCAGGAGTTACATCATACGATTTTAGTTTTGGACTATGCGTTGTATTCTCAGATTTGTGAAATGGGATAAAATTATCATCAAATGAAAGCTGCCTTATTTGTATATTTGAAGGTCTATTCGATATAAACGTAGAATCTGTTGCAAACTGGTAATATGACATTTGATTCTGATCTCTGAGCTCTGGGTTGTCCTTACCACTCAGTAACCTCGCTAGTCTTAGTCTTAGCCTGTTAGGCTGAAAGCCTCGGAAAAAACTTCCGTATCCAAGATAAGTTCGAAGTAAATGAAGCATGTCAACCTCAGAAGGAGTAAGTGACTGTTTTGTTGGATTTTTACTGTAGGACTTGATACCAGGATAATCTTGGACCTGGTTAAAAGAATTGTTGTTATTATACAACGTGGAAGAGAAGAACTCGATAATCGTTCAGCAAAATACACTATCTATAAAAATTACGTAAAAACTAAACTATATATCTTTAATTCTATAATTTCACATCACATTTTAAAACTTATAAGTTTCTGAATAAAAGAAGACAAAATTATAATTATATACGGATCAAATTAAATATCAAACTTTCGGTTTTATATATTTTCTAAAACATGAAAACATATAAAAAAACTCTAATTTTTAATAAAGATTAACGTGTTTTGTTCCTAAAAGAAATTATTTACAGTTGAAAAAGTGGAACAGTATACAATATAAACCACTGTTTAGAACATTACTTACCATTTCATCGTATATACATTTCCACATCTGGGGAAAATAAACAGAATTATTTTGTTATTGAATGAGAAGACTTTACAGACTCCTAAATTCACATAGGTATTTTAAAATTGAATTAGTATTTGGTATTATATTTACTGAGTATTACCCGTCCTTTGAAAATACAACAATATAAAACACCAGACACGAGTCCTAAAATAAAGACCTTCTATATATACAAGCATTGCAACATAGTTAAAGATTTTTAAAGCAAAAGTACTATTTCATGAAAATCAAAACGTAGTTTGATATCGTTAGTTAAGGATCTTAAAATCAAGACACTGAAGGGTTCCATGTAAGTATCGAGTCTTACAGATACCTTTACCCTAAAGTGGCTCACAGCTATGAATGATGGCTTATAACAATAAATACAGGAACTGACAAGGATGGCTGGCACGGGTGTAATCTTGCGCTTAACAAAAAAACAAAAACGACAGCAAAATAACAGATATTTCTTTCAATATATATCTCAAATTAAAAACAAGTAAATATAAACTTTTAAACAATATCTTCCAGGCATTCGATCTCAAATTATAACCACTTAAATATTAAGTTATAAATATATCTTCTATATACCCACCCTCCCTTTAGCTTTAAAGTATGTTCCCTACGTATTCAACCTCAAAATAAAACCAAATTAATACGTAGTCTTAAAGAATATCACTTAAATATTTGATCTTAAAGCACAATCTCTTAAATAACCATCCTGAACGTGGAGTTCTAAAAGGAATTTCAGCTTAAACACAAAGCTCTGAAAATGTTATACGAGCAAAGGGTTCAAAGTGTGCCTGTAAATACATCTAAGTACGAAATATATATATATATATATATGAGATAGATTTAAGCGAATAACTCTAATTAAACCATAGAGTATTGTTAGTTCAAAATATTCAGTGAAAAGTAAGAGCTCCAACAACACAACATGGTGTATCATTGTATTAAAATACCCAATATAAAGTAAGAGCTCCGACTACACACATAGTGTATCATTGTATTAAAATACCCAATATAAAGTAAGAGCTCCAACTGCACAACATAATGTATCATTGTATTAAAATACCCAACGTAAAGTAAGAGCTCCAACTACACAACATAGTGTATCATTGTATTAAAATACTCAATGTAAAGTAAGAACTCCAAGGGTGAATCATGGAACTAGTATTAGTTAAAAATAATTTGTCTCGTACTTCGTGTCACTTACCATTTTGATCAAAGTGCCATTGTCACTACAAATGGATTCCAAAAACTCTATGTCAGTTGCATTTGGATAGGTCATTTCCCGGCACACGAGCTCAGCCTTGCGAACCTTAAAATCAGTTAATGAAAAATTAGTGACTGTTCTCAGTAATAATTGGGTTTCTAGATAAGATTCCTTTACATTCTCATTCGTGATTTTCTCCGGTGTTGCTGGACTTCAATATACGTGTTTCTTCAGGGGAACTTCCTTCCACTGTTGTAAAGTCACAAATGTTAAACTTACCCGACTTATGTCATCCATCTTCGTGTAAATATTCTATTTGAAAATAGTCTCGATGAAACCACTTTGTTTAATTATGACTGTAACTGCAAAGGTCCGATTTGCACTTATAAAGAGAAAAGATTTCTTCATAAAATGATTCCTGTCAGGACTGAGTTATAACTGCTCTATTAGTAATAATAATGGATGGTGGGTGTTTGTTTTGTGGTTTAGTTTCTCCCTACATGTAAAATTACATTTCATCATAGGTTTGGATATGCTTCATGAAATTTAAGCTATACTCCATTTGAAATAATCAATTTTATAAAAATTTTGTAGTTTTCTTAAATAAGTATACACATACACAGACATATATATATATACGAATACACTGTTATGTATGATATAAAATAGCATTTTGATCCTAAAAATGCCATTTTAACTTTTGAAATTATATCATGCAATTTAATATATTTATTAAAATAGGCTATGTTTTTATCATTTTGGCTTAGATGGTTTTTCGTTGCTATAAACATCTTCTACCAAAACACTTGATTGTTGTTGTTGTTGTTTTGAATTAAGCACAAAGCTACACAATGGGCTATCTGTGCTCTGCCCACCACGGGTATCGAAACCCGGATTTTAACGTGTAAGTCCGCAGACATACCGCTGAGCCACTGGGGGGCAAAACACTTGATAAAAAACAAGTCATTGAGTGAGTTGAAGAGAATTTATTCAGTCAACGAGTCAGTTAGTAAGTGAATTTATTTTGTATTATCGATTGATTAGTGACTATGTTAGTCAATACAATTTAAGCTGTGATAGCTACAAAGATAAATTTTATAACTGAGTAAGTTACTGGAATTTTATTTGTAAGTTTAGCGCAGGGGTCCTCAAAGTGGTCGAAGAGACATTTACGAAAATCACTCAGGGGTCAATTCGAAATTGTTAAAACAAAAGCATCATTGTACGACTTATCAAATATTGTTGGTTAAATCTACATAATATATTGTGCAAAAACCAAGAGTCTCATAGTCAAGGGAATAAAAATACCAGATGTAAATTAATTGTACAAACATCCATGAGTCCTTTACGACAAGAAAGTCATTTACTCTTCGCCCACCCATCTGACAGTTTTAATTGAGCTAATCAGAAAGCATTGAGAGCGTGACTTATTCTTCAATATGTTTAGGTTCATTCCGGCTTACATTCCTGATAATTACCAAATATAGTTTTTCTTGGTTATTTTAATTTTAATTATTGGTGTATGCTGTGTCCGGAGGAGGAGGTGTGAATTTGCTTAGTTTAAAAAGGACATTAGGTATCGTAATTAATAAAACAGTACTTAAAAGGTTAAAAAATCAAAGTACTGTACTTAAAACAAGTAAAAAAAAAAAGATCTACGAAAAGTGTGTAACGTTGTGCCACGTGGTCACGTAATTCGATGGCAATAAATATTAAATACAATCTCTATTACTTTATGTATTCATTTGCACTTTTGCTTATGCTTTAAATTTAAAACGCTAAAACATTGATATGTATTTTTGTAGCCTGTTGATAAAGTTAATTTATTTAACTTTAGACACGACCACATTAACTGTAATGGCAGCTGCAGATCCTGAAAAGAAGGGCCAACAATATTCACTAGATTACTTGAAACTTGGATTGATGCCGTCGCTTACAAATGAAACGAAGCCTACGTGCCTCCTATGCGAAAAGTTTTTAGTAATGATGCAATGAAACCTGCAAAGATGAAAGAGCACCTTCAAATAATTCATCCTGATAGGAAATATGAAGATCTTGATTTTTTAGAACGTTGAAAGAAAAATATAAAAAATGACCAAATATAATGTAATTTATGAAAGCACTTGCTCAGGTTGGTAAAGAAGGAGGGTTAAGGGCATCATACAATATTTCTCTCAATACTGCAAAGAAAAGAAAACCGTATACTCTTGTAGAGAAGATCATAATACCATCAATTAAAGAACTGATTGAAACTGGTATGAAAAAAGTCTCTGGTCTCGTTTTAAAATGCTTGTCTTTAAGTGCAGATACAGTTCAAAGACGTAATAATAATATGGCTGTAGATGTGGAAAAAACTTTGGCATATGAGCTTATGCATTGTAAGCTTCCAACTTGATGAATCAACATTTAGTGGTTCAAACATTCTCATGGCTTATGTGCGGAATTTTAGTCAAATTCAAAAACATATTATTGACGAGTTTTTGTTCGCAAGGTATCTTAAAGGTGATGCAAAAGGAGTGACGATTTTTCAATGCTTGGAGAAATATTTAAACAAGCACAATATTCCATTCAGCAATATAATTGCAGTTACCACAAATTATGCACCTCAATGGTTAGCTATTACAGAGGATTTGCTACCTTTCTTAAAGAAAATATTCCCATGCGCGTATTATTCAATGTGTGTTACACAAACACACCATGTGGTAAAAAAGTCTTAGTGACGAATTTCATGATACTCTAAAGGTGTGCATCAGATTGATAAATAAAGTTAAAGCAAATCCATTTAATTCGCTATTATTTGCTTAGCTATGTGAAAAAAGTGACAAATTGGTGAAATAATTACTGTTGCATACTGAAGTAAAGTGGCTGTCAAGAGGTGTTTACTTGCAAAGACTTGTCGAGTTGTGTGACTCAACTGTGGAGTTTCTTACAAATGTAGATTCCTTTCTATGTGATGAGTTGAAAAATAATAAGAATCAAAATTTGATAACGTACAGACCCATCTGCAAGGTAAATATGTAACAATTATTCAAACCCAAACAATTCTCTTAGACTTTAAAGTCCAAATAGTCCTTTTTAAATCTTCATTGTTACGAAAAGATTTTCAGTACTTTTGAAACTTACGGCAACTGTAATATGAAGACCAAATTATTTCTGATGATGACTTGGATATATACATAAAGCACCTTGAAAAATTGAGTAAAGACTTTAAAGTGCGCTTTGAGGACTTGGAGAAAATGCATGTACCTGATTGGATTGTTACACCATTTGATTCGGAAATAAAAAGGTAAACATTGAATCTAATTTCTAAGATGAACTCATTGAACTTTCCGTGGATCTCGAAGCTAAATCACTGTTTAAAAATATGACCCTCAGCAACTTCTGGAGTAATGTAAATATTGTCAATAAGTATCCAAAACTTTTCGCAGAGATGAACCCTTTTTCACTTCCATTCCCAAGCTCCTATATGATTGAAGCTGGCTTTAGCCATGTAAATTCAGTTCTAATAAAGCAGTGGAACAAAGTGAACATAGAAGAGAGAGGTGAGTTAAGACTAAAACTCATCAATTTACAACCAAATATTAGTGCTCTACTCAAAAACCATCAACCACATCCTTCCCATTAAAGATGTCAGACGATAAATAAAAAGGTGAAGTTGGTTTATCATAATATATTATCATTATTTATGTTTTTATTAAGTTATTATTCCTTTAGCTATGACTTATAAATTTTTATTACTTAAATGAATGAAAGGTATCATTAGTTTCAGAATGTCTTTTGAGACGTTTTTTGTGAAATTAAGCTACGTGCACTGTAGGCTTAACTTCGCAAATAATGTCTCTGTCTGGATTTATGCCAAAAGCAAACAACTTCTATACACATAAAAGTTTAAAATGTGTATGATATATTGTCACTTGTGTATTTATAACACTCTTTTAAACAACTGATCCATTGTATGACTTTAATGGAAGAACGAAGATAAGTAGCATAACCTATTCTGTCAGGAATATTCCTATAAAAGAAATTGTGGGTATACCTTGTAATACAAGCAACAGAAACGCTCGATCTGGTGGTGTATAGGGTAAGCTTAATTCTGTCATTAATTATAAATGATAAAGCGATATTAAATTATTAGAACACGTAACCCTATCAGTTAAGCTTTAACTAAAGGTAACTCGTATAAGAGGCGTGGGAAGGCTTAGGCCCTCCAGATAGGCGAAGAGAAATAGTTCACCTGTGGCTGACCGAGAGGCAACCTCCCCTGGATACCTGTCGTGAACAAACAAATGTCACTTATAGAGAATTATTTTCACTAACTCAAAATATTATGTAGTGTATAAGAACGAATAGATTATGCAATCGAAAAACTCGCACGATGAAACGTTAAGTAATAGGAAGACAAAGAGCTTCTAAAAACCAGTGTAACAATCCAGTTAACAATTGATCATATTCACCAAGCAATAAAGTTATAAAGTGCGATTTCACTTACAACCTCCGGCTTTGTGTTCTGAAAACATTGGTTTCTTGACACTCGAACTTCATCTGTTAGACTTGAATCTGGAACAATTTTTGGAGAGGCTAACTTAGAAGAACAACATAAAACATATACAGGAGGTTTAAATTTAAACTGGACTACTGGTAACAACTGAAAACATATACAGGAGGTTTAAATTTAAACTGGACTACTGGTAACAACTGAAAACATATACAGGAGGTTTAAACTTAAACTAGACTACTGGTAACAATCGAAAACATATACAGGAGGTTTAAACATAAACTAGATTCCTGGTAACAATTGAAAACACATACAGGAGATTTAAACTTAAACTAGATTATTGGTAACAATATAAAACATATACAAGAGGTTCAAACATAAATTCGAATACTGGTATCAATAGAAAACATATATAGGAGGTTTAAACATAAATTAGGTTACTGATAACGATATAGAACGTATGCAGGAGGTTTAAATTTAGACTAGATTATTGGTAACAATAGAAAACATATATAGGAGGTTTAAATTTAGACTAGATTATTGGTAACAATAGAAAACATATATAGGAGGTTTAAATTTAGACTAGATTATTGGTAACAATAGAAAACATATATAGGAGGTTTAAATTTAGACTAGATTATTGGTAACAATAGAAAACATATATAGGAGGTTTAAACATAAACTGATTTATTGGTAGTCTCGAGCACAGCTATAATAAAGTGATGGTGATTGGCAGTCTCAAGCACTACTGAAAATTGGTACAACAAAGTGATCGTTACCAGCAGTCAAGCACTACTGGAAACAGTTACAATAGAATAATGGTTACTAGTGGTCTCAAGCACAGCTGAAGAGAAGTGAAGACTACGTTTTGTGAACATTTGATCCACCATTAAATTTGAACGAACGACCTTTCTTAGGATGTTTCGGAAATTAATGAAAAGCGATATAATCTGTCAAAGTTTCAATATGAAATTAAAAACGTCACTTTACCATTGTAATCCTTAAAATACTTTACTTCCTAAATTTCTTATTTGAGATTAATAATTTCAGTTATCATAGAACTAGAAGTATTGAACATTTACATTGAGTGTTTTTTTATCTTTTTTCGATTCAATAAACATGCAGAAAAGACGTAATTAGTTTGAAAAATACTGAAAATTAGTTTTTATATCCGATTGCGAAATAGCTTAAGAAAAATGTTTTTAAACTCGGAAAGTATTACACAAACCACAGACAACGAGATTGAAAATTCTAGGGTCTCCAAATCCAGACACTGCGTTAAAATTTGGCCCAGACGTTTGTTGTAGGTAACCGGTGAACGAAGAGACAAGAGCCAGGATCCTGAATAACATAATGATGTAGAAGGATAGACGGCTGCACTTTCAAATTTAACGGTGAAAGAACAAAATAACAAGTCATATCACTCTTCTGTTTGGTATATACCACAAAACGAAGAGATTTGTAGTTCTCTCTCTTGTCACCAGGATGTGTATTAAAGTGTTTAAAATGAAAATATATTATTAGGTGTTCAATACATGATTTATTAATGGGTCGAATATAGACTTATTTCCGGCCGGAAACATCCTCAACAATGGCATTTTCCCGTTATATACTGAACAATGACTTGTTCTAATTCTATTAAACTTCGTCAGAAACAGATCAATGACCTGCAGCTAACAACCGTATTGTCTGGTTTGTCTTTGTTGTTTTGAATTAAACACAAAGCTACACAATGGGCTATCTGTGCTCTGCCCACCACGGGTATCGAAACCCGGATTTTAGCGTGTAAGTCCGCAGGCATACCGCTGAGCCACTGGGGGGTCTGGTTTGTGATTCAGTGCATTTCCCCGATGGGACAGTGGAGTCTTCGAAATTGCAATGCTACATATCAGAGGATCGATTCCTCTTGGTGAACACAACAAATAGCATATTTAATACATAGCTTAGTGACTGGAGTAAATAAGGATAAGTAATATACTTGTCATGGAAACTACTGGCTGACTTCCCAAAATGTTAGGTTTTCTTCCGAAACTTATTCTTAAAAAATTTAAAATATAAAAGATTGTTTTCACACTTAATTGCCATTTAATATTACAATAAATTTATTGTAGCTCTAGCATATAACTAAGTGAGACTGTTTGTAGAATTGTAATTTAGTCTGTGAATATATGAAGGAACTGTCTAAACCTAATTCAGATTTTTACATGCTCACACAGGCCCGTTATAAATCCAGTATTACTTTTGTGTTATTTTGTAAACGTTTTCCTGTTTATAATACTTTATTTTATTAAGTTTTTTTAACTGTTATTACTGATTTCTTTTTCTTCTCTAGTTTATTATGTAACAGTTTGTTATATTTTACTTTGATTTACGGTAAACGTAAATCAAGATGAGGTGAAAGACTTGTTACATTTCAAAAACTGAACTTTTGCATTATGGTGAATAACTTTGTTTTTTAAGGGCTAAAATGTTGAAATGAAAAAAATAAATACACCCAGAATAGCTCCACTTATCAATGAAAGGGTAGTATCTTGTTGCCAACGTCTATTATTTTATGAGTATAGAAATGCTAATAATTCGAAGAGTAATTTTTCTGTTAATATTGAAGACAAGTGGACAAATATTAATAATAAAGGTATACGTGACAATACTAATAGCAAATGGATATATATCTCAACACTATTTTTAGAGCAAAGCCACATTTAGATATTTACTCTGTCCACTAAACCAGATTTTAGTGTTGTATCTACAACCTCACTGCTGTCCCACTTACGGCCGTATTAATGACAACTGGATGTGTAAATATAAAACATGACTTTGTTTTATTATTTTCATCAGTAAACAAGTGTCTCAAAATTCCATAGATTCCACCACATTAAACAGGTTTGAAAACCTTTCGACTTCTTGGTTTGATGTGTAGTAATAATGTTCAGCAAAAACGTTCGAATTATTGAAGTTAGTGTCTGTTTTAAATACTTCCAGTTCATGGGGTTACAGTTTTCACTCAGGATGGATCAATGGTATCTGGGTATTTTGCCCTGGAGGGTCAGGTTCTCTTTGACCTCTTCCTCCTTCCTGAACTTATTTTCCCTAACTGTTTGTATGTTAGGTCCTTCTCAGGGCAATGTCCATTTATAGTGTATTATTCACAGTAGGTCAAGTTAGCTGGTGGCAATTTATTATTATTTTTCTTAATACATAAATATGTAAACTATAAATATAAGATTTGAAGTTTATATACATACATATTTTACTTTAATTTATTTTTCTTTATATTTAAAATATATGTTAATTGGGGAGAGATATTTAGGATTTTCTTCATCATGTATGAGGTACCTGTCTAGTTCGCATAATAAATCATTTTTCATCCAATTTTTGTTAAAGTACCTAATTGTAATATTTAGGAGTCTGTCTGATATGGTTGGTATGTTCGAGTATTTTTGAATGAATGAATTCAGATGATATTGATATCGGAACTCTGTATGCAGTTGTGAGAAGTGTGTTTTGGATTGTTTGTAGTTTAGTTTTGATTGTTTTATTACTTACAGTTACCCATGCTGGAGCTGCATAGTCTATTACGGGTCTAATATATGTTTCGTATATTTTCAATATGTTATCTGTAGATGCTCCACTGTTCTTACCAGTTAGACTCCTTACATAGTTGGTTCTTCGCCAAATTTTATTTTTAATTTCGTTGACATGATTGATCCAAGTTAATTTTGAATCATAAGTCAGACCTAAAAATTTTGCTGATTGGGCAATCTGGAGTAGTGCCATTGATGTATATTTCTGGCTGTTGTTTTTTGTGTTTTGTCGATTTCGTAAAGACTACGAGCTGAGTTTTTGCTGTGTTTATTTTAATTCTATATTTTTCACAGTATTCACTAATTCTATTTAATTGTGGTTGTATGTTTGTAGCTGCTATCGTGGGTGTTGCAGCACTTTTCCAGATTGCCACATCATCTGCGAACTGTGATGAGAATCCATGATTTGGATCCTTCAATGGCATATTGTTTACATACATGATGAAGAGTATAGGGCTAACCACCCCTCCCTGTGGGACACCAGCTAGTGGAGAATAGTATTCGGAAAAAGTTCCTTCTACGTTTACTCTACATTTTCTGTTTTCCAGAAAGTTAGATAACCAGCGAATAATTTCTCGCGGTAGTTCCATTTCATTCATTCGGAACCTTAGACCGTCGTGCCAAACGGTATCGAATGCTGTCTCGATATCGAGGAAGCAATCGACTGTACATTCTTTTTTATTGAAACTATCTATTATGGTTTCGGTTAATCTTATTAAGTGGGGGCCTGGCATGGCCTAGCGCGTTAAGGCGTGCGCTTTGTGATCTGAGGGTCACGGGTTCGCGCCCGAGTCGTGCCAAACATGCTCGCCCTCCCAGCCGTGGGGGTGTATAAAGTAACGGTCAATCCCACTTTTCGTTGTTAAAGAGTAGCCCAAGAGTTGGCGGTGGGTGGTGATGACTAGCTGCCTTCCCTCTAGTCTTACACTACTAAATTAGGGACGGCTAGCACAGATAGCCCTCGAGTAGCTTTGTGCGAAATTCCAAAAAAAACAAACAAACAAACTTATTAAATGGTCTGTCGTTTATATATGTGTCCCGCGCCGGGCAGGGAGCCCATATTTCACTCAGGAAGTTGAATGAGTTTATGATTTTGAATCAACTGCCAGAACCAAGCAATACACCTGGATTCAGGAAGCCTTTTTGTTATAAATACACGATAATACAATTATATATATATATTACCCCTGAAGAAGCTACAAAGGTGAAACGTTGGTTTAAATAAAAATATTTTTATTTCTCTAGAGTGTAAGGGTTGTCGAACTAAACTTTTATCAAAATGTGCAAATCCCACCAATATGCTCCACAAAGTTTGAAAGGCAACAAAAAGTTAGCGCTTCCACATGAATAATTCGGGAGTACTTGAGTGTAGTTCGTTTGTTCGGCAATTACTCACTGCTACCAACTACGTTCTGTTAGGCTTAGTTTCAATATCGAAATAAACAAACGTTGTTCACTTCCTATTTTAATGCCACGATTTCTATATTAACGTTTAATATATAATTATATATAAAAGTAAAACATGTATAACTAGTAGAATACTGACTGAATTGATTTACAGTAAGAACACATACAAGCAAAAAAAAAAAAAGTACCATATTGCCCTCTCCCATACTTTAGAAAATTAACATTGTAGTGATTTTTTTTTATACGAAATAGAGGAATGGAAACAACTTGTCTATTTTTTCTATTGTTTCGAAATCAATTTTACTTTTATTGATCTATTTGAAGTTGTCTTTGAAACATGTTTACACATTAAATAATTATCTAATGTAACTAAGCTGCGAATCAATATAAATTTAATACAGAATAAAGTGAGATTGCAGAATAATACATGTGTGCACAACCAATTTAATCCGTCAGTAGAAATGGCTAGTTGATATCATACATACATCAGCAAACACGACTTTAATTTTGATAAAAAGTCAACCTCTTTAATCGTGTAAAATATACAATTTAAATTAAGACAAAAAAAAAAAAACTTTGCACCGCACGTTTGGCTCCACCTATCAACTATACCATGAGGCATTAAATGGGTTACGAAGTGCACTGTATAATTGTTTTTGAATTTCGCGCAAAGCTACACGAGGGCTATCTGCGCTAGCCGTCTATAATTTTGCAGTGTAAAACAGAGAACACCCAACCGCCAACCGTTGGGCTACTTTTTAACCAACGAATAGTGGGATTGATCGTACTTTATAACGCCCCAATGACAGAAAGGGCGAGGATGTATTGTACGACAGGGATTCGAACCCACTGTGTAATGCACTCGTTTTTCTCCATTAACTCAATTTTCTAATTTATATTTATTGTATGTTATCTTTACTTAATGGAAAAACAAGACAACTAAATGTGAAGATATATATATTGCACAGACTAAACGCAACTTAAAATATTTAACGGAGCATTAGAGGATAAGTAAACAATAAAGAAAATTCAGCCATAGCAGAATGATGTGCATGAAATACAACATATGGTATTGTTGGAAAGAAATGTAATATTGTCTGTACCAAAAGGTATCAACCAATAATATAATATTCGTGAAATAATTAACAAAACACCATTCTTTATTAGGTAAAGGGTTGGGCAAATATTTATGCAAAAGTGTTCACGCAGGAATTGTAAACTTTTACATAGATCATATGACCTAATTAACGACTAAATAAATGGTATAAGACATGACTGGGTCTCTATTTTCATGATTTTTTAACCTCAATATGCATCCAACGTTTTAATCCAGTTACCTTAATTAAAATGTTTTTAATTGTATATACCTATATTAACATTGTGTTACTTATTGATTTATGCACAAATCTTGTATACAGTTATATTTACCTGATCGCACGATCTGAGGCCATTTACAATAATCAGAATTCATCAATTGGTTGGTATACATGTTGAAAATGTTTTCTAACCTGTGCAGTGCTACAAAAGTTTGGAAACTGAAATCTTTACTATCACAAATTTAGTGCAATGTTTCTGTTAGTTCATCCTTGTTTGTGCATGTTTTTAATGAGGTGAAACTTCTCAAAGTAATATACATGTATTTGTTTTCATACTGTCCTTCAATGGCTATGCACTGTTAACAGTAATGTAGAGAAGGTATTTGTTGTCAGCACTACAGACTATTAATTGTAACACAGAGAAGGCATGTGCAGCCAGTAACAACTAAATATGTTAAAATGTTAAATACATGGGGTGTTCTAAATGTGAACAGCATTTATTATCATCAGGGGTATTTGGATGGAATACATTTTAAATTCAGTACTTATACAGGCGAGAATGATAGTTCATTCTTCTCTGAAGAAAAAACAATTAACCAGTTGGATTTCATACAAAATAAGGTACAATGAACGTAACAAACCTTTATTATCAGAAGAAAAAAATGATGAAATTATTAACTGAATAACTAAATACAAGTGGTAAGTAATAGATGACAAATACAGTATATTAAAGTCTTAACTATACTATATTCCAGAATTCATGGGTTTTCAGTCAACTGAAAGCAACTATGTATTCCACATTCTCCATTTCAAGTGTTAAATAATGTGTATACAGATTATGTTCAGTATTGGTACATTAATACTAAGTATCACACCATACTGACAATCATTTGAATTTTCATGAAATACATAATTTTGGAGACTTAATTCCACACACAAACAAAAAAACAAATACGATGGTTTAACTCAGTAGAGGTTAAATACAACCATAAATCCACCCAAATAAAAAACAAGGTTTAACACATATATGAATTAATGACAGAGGTTATTAATCCGTGGGATTTAAGAGCATATAATAAAGAAAATATCTGTTTCAGTATTGAGGGTCATAATAGCATATTAATGTCAAATCTGTGGTTAAACTTCCAGGTCATAATAACACTTGTTAACAGCAAATTGTTGTTACTTTTCAAGGTCCCAAGGACATTTATTAATGACATATCTGTTGTTAATCCACAAAAATAAAGAAAACAGAAGTAGAACTTCTATTTTAAAAAGATGCTTAAAAATATGATGAGAAACGTGTTTGTTTCATGGAAATTTTAGTATAATAGCAGTAGCTCATTTATAAAGCAGTTTTAAGTACAATAGAAAAAACTATTAAATCTCTAATCTATCACTATTGTGAATTGAAATGTAGTTGCCATAAAAAAACATGTTCTGTTCATTACTAAAGATTATACTTTAATATTTCAAACTGTTTATTTATTTTAATAGTTAGAAATATTGTACACGTTTGATAATTACACTTAAGCAAATTCTGAACATAATTCAAAACCAGACTATAACACTTCAAACCCAACGAATTATTCAACATTAACCGTAACTTTTAACTATCCTTCTTGGTCTCCGAGTGCTCCACTTTTAACTTCTCAGCCTAAATAAATACATGAAATTCAAGATACATTGAAAAAATAGAACTGTCTGGACAAAACAGTTACAATAGACATTAACATTTTCATGTGTACTTTGCCTTTGTGTAGTTTTCTATTAAATGATGTGTACTTCAATTATATATTAATAGATTTAGAACTTTTTCATTATTCCCTATTTCTCTTAGTGAACCTACTTTGTCAAATTTGTTTTTTGTACAAAAAAGTTATCATTTTCCTATACTAAAAGTGTATTTCTAATAGGTACTTACCACTTCTAACAAGATTAACAATTTTTGTTCAGTGCTAACTTCTACAGGGTTGCTCGTAAGTCCCTACCCATACATGTTATTATAAACATTATAATACTATTGATGAGTTGAAGGCAGCTGTTACCATGGCATTTGTCACAATAACCCCTGCTACGATGAGGAAAATGTCTCAAACATGGCATTGCATAATATTATGCAGCAAGAATGAGGGACAGCACACAGATACACAAGATATATGGATGGGTAGGGACTTACAAGCCACCCTGTTTATGTAAACTCATTTTATGCATTCCACAAGTCTTATGCTCTCCCCTTTTTTGTATAGTACATTGCAAGATACCTCTCATGCAAATCATCATGCATCATCTAAAGTGGAGGACAGAAGGTGAAAAGTATTGGAAAAATCCCTCATGATATCTGTGGATACCTTCTGAGAGTCAATATGAAAAACAGTGAAGGTTAAGTGGAAGACTAACAATAGATTCAAATGAAGCTCAAAATGAGCAACTTTGTGAGGAAAACAAAGTCAAAGACAGTTGTACATAAATAAGAAGCTTGTCCAAACATGAACACTGCCAAATGAGAAGTGAAGGTTTGGTAGAGGAGTACAGATGGAGTCACGTCACTTGTGCATGCCATTCTTGGTTAACTGATGAGACGTATGTTGGAATGTACTGTTTTAACAAGAGAATAGTGTAAGGTTTGTGGCATGCATAAAGAAAAATTTTGCATATAGAGGACAGCAACAAATAAGAATAGCTAATCTAAGGAAGGTAAGTACTGTGGAATAAAATATTCAAAACTTCCTTGTTTGTCATCAATAAATACATCTTAATTCTACCTGTCACAGTAAAACATTACTTACCTGAAGTATATTATATTCATCCATAAGTTTCATATACTCTTTGTTCACAGACTCAGCCTGTAACTTAATCAATTCCATATCTTCCTTGGTGATCTCTAACTCTGTGAATAAAACAAAAGCTGTAATAATTACAGCTACCTTATTGGTAGAAACAGTATTTTAGCACAAATCAACTTTACATTTTATTAATTAAATGTACTCAAACTAGGCAAGTTCTGATTAAATAATTTAGTATCAAGAAACAAGATAAAATGTACAAATAGATGCTTTATGGACATCAACATTAAAAACATGCTATGTCATCAGTAGAAATATTCACTCTTATGGAAAGGATTATTATTAGTAACGTGCGTCTTATAAAACACTCATATGAATTATTAATGATGATCTAAATCTAATAAAACATTTACAAGTTACATTTTATAAAGCTATGGTGTAGATTAACATTAGTGATGTCCATCTTATGAAGCTGTGATGTGGGTTGATATTGGTGATACATATATTATTATAACATACTAACCTTCTTTGGTTTTACTCAACTCTTCTCTTAATCTGATAACCTCTCTCTCTTTAGATTCCAACTGTATTTTGTCATTGTCATCATTATCTACGGTTTCCAGTTTGTTTTTCTGCAATAGCAAAATTAATTTATATTTTACCTCCTTTCTTACATGTGATATTGTTTATACAGAATCACATGTAAAACTACTTAATACTTGTAATTAAGAGAAAACTTTAACAATATGAAGACTGTTTAATGTATATACTATTAAACTCTATACAAGTAATGTTTCCACACTAAAAGATATTATATTACAATTTGTATTACATTTCACTGGAATATAAGAAGTTTTGAACAAATGAAATATGATCATATTTATTAGTTAACCAACAAATAGTTTGAAAACTACATTTACTACCAGTTATTTTTTTTTTATTATTTTTTTTTACAGCTGAATTCCACTCATCTATTATTTTTTTTATGAAGTCAACAGATTGTATTCCAGATTCTAACTTTCCATTTTGAAACTAAAATTTCTTTTTTTTAATGAATAGCTAACAGTTTGTGTGTTCAATATTCAACATACACAAGATTTTACAAGTCTCTCAGAATAACTTCAGAAGTCACAAGTTAGGCTTAACTTAATGCACAACCAAACATGTATTCCTGATAACCAGTATACATGCTTTTGCCAATCTGTTTTATCCTGAATGATATTTAATTATTACACCTGTAGATAAAGAACACTATTTATTGTAGAATAAGGTAATACACAAAATTCATGTTCAGTATCTAAAGGAAAATAAAAGAATTACATCATGATGATGGAATCTGTTGAATTCCAAAACATTTATCTGTGTCTCCTTGTGCAATATCCAACAATGTTATTTTACCTACAGTATTATCATCACTCTTTTACTGTGTACACCTGTGAAGCTTTATGTAAGTATAATACACAGAAAGAACTAAATCATTTTTAACTTAAATAGGGCTAGGTTGGAACATTAAGATTACAGGTAGTGTTGTGTGGTAATGTAGCATGTGATTCGATTTCAAATGCACCTTGTGTACTATGCTTCATAATTTTAACATAATGATATTTCTATCAATGCATAATTAATACAGACTACCAAGATAATAAGGGTAAAATGAGTATATACAGTTTCTAAATCTTTCATGAGTTTCTCTGCAGTCTCAGAGGCTCGGGATGCTTGCTTCATAGATGCTTCACATTGAGCCAATAGAAGAGCTTGATTAGAAATCAAGATCAAGAGGCGACGAATAATTCTACAAGAAGAAAATGTCAAGTTAGTTCAAAGTAAGAAGAAAGTGTTTTTAAATTTAAACTCAACTTCATTCTAAACAAAACAGTTCCTTAAATATAATACATTAACAACTGATGAAAACATGGTACAGTACCATGTGGATTATTTAATACTTTGATGTATTTGTTAAAGAGCTAAATATGGCACATGGGTTATTTAATACTTTGACTGTTTTAAAATTCATGCTCATATCTTTATGCTATTACAGTTTCAAAGAATCTACAAGATCAAATATAAGGCACTACACATTGTGATCAGCAGAAAGATGTTGTTAGTGTACTCATTCTGTTACAAATCGAAAGAATGAAGCTATAGCATTTCTTATAATTAAGATACAAAGCAACAAATGAAAGATCTAATACAATGTGTAGTAATTTATACTTACATTGACAAGAGAGATAAGACAAAACAAACCTTTATATATTAACTGAATATAGTTAGAGCTGGTCCAATAAACCAACCTCATTATAGAAAGTATGACTACAATTCCAAGCTTAGTACATATATCTACACCAACTGTGGCACACTTTTAGTATAATGTACAAGTCTACTGAACACAAAACAGCCAATGATACAAAAGTAACACTGTCTGATCCAGACCCTGACAAGTCAATATCTGACTAACTCAGATAACTTGACATGTAATGTTCATGTAAAGCTTGCATAGTCTCTAAAACATCTGAAACATATCTATGGTTTACTCAGTATCCCTATATATTTGGTATTCACCTTTTTCACGTAACTAAATCAGGAATATCATAAAATGAACAACAGTTGACAGCTATGACATCAAGTATACAAGATCACACTAAATGTTACTCTGTAAAAAGGTTGTGACGTGCACTTTAACCTCTATACTTACAACCACAAGAAGAGAGCAAATCCAGAGATGTAAAAATTTCTCTCAGCACGAAACACTCGAACATTGCGTTGTAGTTCTGCATCTAAATGGCCATGCTGAGACTCTGTGTTTTTACCCTGGCCATGTTTTCTCATTTCACGGATAGAGTCTGCAAAAAAAATAAAACCACGACTGTAATACACATATTAACTTATAATACCAATGAAAGTTTTCACTAACACTTAGTAAACAACAGTGCCTAAAAGACAAAACAAAAGATTTGTCTACAACTATAAATATGTGGGCATAGCTACAGTGTCTAAAATATCAGACAGAAAACCCACCTACAGCCATAAACATGTAGGCGTGGCTTCTTTTTTTTCACAGGGTATTATAAATTTTGTAAATAAATTTCTCTCTACTTTAGAAATCTACATTTGTAACACTAAAAATGGAACAGGTACTTGCTGTGAATAATAATTATATTGCTTCTTTCCTAAAATGAATCAAATTTCATATATGAATATTCACTGTTATAATAACATTCTTTTAGAACTGCTAACTTTAATAGTAAATACGTTTATTTTGTATGCATTACTGCATCATTTGTTTGTTGTTAAGTCCAAAGCTACACAATACAATATCTGTGCTGTTCTCATCATCAATAGCAAAACCCAGGTTTTAGCAGTGTGAACTAAAAAAAAAGAGAGGAAAATAAGCAGGTAACAAATGTTTAATAATCCTGAAAGAAAAACATTACATTCCATATGCTGTCAACAACAGTGAAAACAGTAATGTCTTTGTCCAGAACCATGTCCATGTGGGGGAAGTTTAAAAAAAATTAAAATTACTAAAAAATATGCACTTTTTGAAAACTTTAATCTGCGATATAAACTGAAATTCAATGAAGACAAAAACACTAATATTTTGTTTGTTACAAAATTACACATTAAAAAATTACTGAATCACAAGTAAGTAAATAATACACACCTACCTAGGAAGAGAAGTACAAGTCCAATAATACATACAGTAAAGTACACATGTGCCTGGTTTTTTACAGCTTGGCATAATCTTGACTTGAATATTCGGCTCCATCTATAATAACATTTTATCTTAATACAGCATCATAAACACTTGGGCACATGTGTGTGTATATTCTTAGTCCCAAATGTTTTATTATAGAAAAGCTACATCAGACTTTCTGTTGCATCCACCAAAAGAAATTGAGCCCCCAATTTTAGCATTGTACATCCAATAATTGTAATTCTAACATCATTTAAGTGTTACTTGTATTTACTATTTATAGCATAGGATCATAGAAAATTACTATTGCTTCGATACTTTCAATTTTTTATTAATTTCCAATTTTCAGTTTCTACTCCACAGTTGTTGACACACCACTATATGCTGATTAATGCTATTCCATAACTTGATGTTATTAAAGGATATCAACATACAACATTATAAACTGTATCTATTGTTGAATACTTCAATACAAAACTAAAAATCTGTAACTACAGTTTGAATGTTTAATGAAGTCGGAACAACTGGAGATATTTATTGGTGATTCTAGTTAAACATGAAATATGGTAGAAACAACTGTTCTGTATAGTATCTGATCCTAAGCTACTTGTTGGTAAACATGTTTTATTAAAAACCATAAAATTCTAGCAACTCACTTGACAAACAAAACTACTTATGATTATTAACAAATGGATACAGAGATACAAAGTTAAATGTTGAAATGAACCTTATATTTTACAAAAACATGAAAATGTCAAGAACGAGATAATAATATTTTCCTAAAGAAAAAGATTTAAACATTTTAATGAAGGCAACAGTTCTGTTTCAAACAAATGTTTCACTGTTTATATCTTAATTCCTTCATATCAAATTTACTGCTTTTACTAAATAGCTCTGTACTTAGTAAAATGTATTTTAAAAGGCCAACTTGTACCTATTTTAATGTATCAAGAACTATTTTTTCTACAAACAATAAGCTAATTCCATATTGCATGATTATGCAACAGTTCAATCAGCTACTATGGTCCACTAAATATTCATGGTCTGTTAAATGTGAGCTACCTTACCTTGTTGGTGAAATTATAGGAAGGAGTAGCAGAATAAGAAATGCTATCTCAGCATAAAGAAATCCAGCTACCAGGGTCCACTGAATGCTCATGGTCCAATATTAGAAACAAGTCCTTACTACCAAGATCTTTATATATTCAAGAAGCACTTCTGTAACACAATACAATAAAAATATAACAACCTAATGTATACAAATACAATAAATCAATATTAACTTATAAAATAAATTTTTGTCAAGTAGTAAGAGATGTTTAACTTTATATCTAACAGTTAATGAGCTGATTAAAAACAGCCAATAGTCTAATATTGAACATGGCAGTATAATATCACAATTTTAACAGTGGACCGTACATACATCTCTTTGTAACAGACAAAAATCCTTACAGTATTCATCCAGCTGGACAGAGACTGAAAAAAAAAAAATTATACTTTCCCTTTTGTCTTTCTATGATTGTTATTCGTCTTGCAGACAACTGGTGCTAAGGCTACAATTGCAAAATTTGCACTTGTTGCTAGTGTTAGTATTGTGAATACATCATACACACTGGTGTTATTATTATAATTATGTAGTTCACACTGTTGTTTAGGTTATAACAACATTATTCACAAGTGGTGTTGAGGCTGTAATTACAAAGTTCCCAACTGATGTTAGTAGTTTAATTACATAGTTTGCAACTATGTTGGAATTATACTTATAAAATTCACAAGTAATTAATTCAATGAGTTACTTCACCACCAAGAAGACTCAAGTGTTTCTTACAGATTCAGCTTTAAGCCAGGACCAACTAAATTCTGTAGTCAGTACAATGGTTGACCAGTGATACCAAATTAGAGTTGAACACATTTTTCTGTCAGTTTTTGTCAGAAAAAAGTAAACAACTGATACAGTGAGTATAAGACAGGAGAGGTATTTTCAGTTATATTAAGTAACTGCTTTTGTTAATGCTTTGATGGATGACATTAATGGTACGTTTCCCTACAAGAGTTGGAACAAGATAGACTTCATGAGACAAAGTTATATAACAGTGATCAGGCAGTTTAATTCTGACAAGTTATTTTCAAAATGTTCCTTATAATCTACATGGAATATGCTGGCTATTCTAGTTTTCAATTCTACAAACATGAAATGGCTCTATATAAAAGTAGGCTTACTGATAGTTTTTACTCTATTTCTTGTTACTGTTTATTTTGGTAACATTTAGGCAAATACTTTTCCATAATATTTGAAGAGAAAATATTCCAATTTGTTTCCTGTTTTTGTTTAATTCATAAAAAGTATTTCATAACATCATGCTCTTCTTTCCATTTCTCAAAAAATTCTACATTTTTTTACAGTTTCTTTAAGCACTCAATGTAAAAACTAGAGCGTGTTACCATATAACTTTTATACTTAAAAGGACAAAAAACTCTTAAAACATTCTTACAGGCCTGCAGATGGTCAGGAGATAATATAGAATATCCTCAGTTGTTCACTACAGACTAAATACAAATACTAATGGCATCCAGTGATTGGAATGAAAAGTATATTCCAAATCAGTTCAAGTTTTTATTATGAAATAACAGCACTATATTAACTGCTAGTGTTAATGCTAGTTCAACCTAATGCAATCGTATATGTAAAGAAACTCAAGTTATTGTAATGTACAGTCTTTATTATATGGCTTAAACTAAAGGTTAGTAATTTATATCACATCTATTTATAAATAGAGTGAATAATAATCTTACTCAATAAACTTTGATTAGTTATAACAAACAGTTGGGCTACTTCATAATCAAGTGATTTTTATGCCTATTTAGGCTACTGCAAGCTACATAATACCAATTTTTTTCATCTATCAAGCATAACAAAAATATCAAAACTATATCACAGATTAAAAACATCTCACTGGCAGTACGTTTCAGTGGTTGTGCACATTTTGAACACACAATTATGTTGATTTGCATATTTATGAAAATACTTATGGCCATTGTATATGACAATGTAGAAAGATTTCTTGGGTTAAGCCACTCTACAACCCCAGCCAGTAACACAAAAAACAGTTTTATTGTGTTCATCAGTTATTTAGTTGATACCAGCACAAAAGAGAACCAAAAATAATATTTAGCACAAATTTCCTACTATAAGTCAGTGACACCTGGCAAATAATGAGACAGTACTTTAAATACTTTTATTTGCTACTAGGCCAGTGATATTTGAGATACTACTTTAACACTCTCAGCTATACAAGAAATCATCCACAAAGAATATTAAGTTGGCCTCCCTCCCATGTCCATGTTCAAAATACAAAAACTCGTGGCCCAGTTTCATCCGATATGTGCATCATAAATGTTTCTTATTTACATAAATGAATGAAAGGATTTGAGCTACTTAATGGATTTGCAATAAAGCTACACAGAAAATAAACTTACACTATTGGGGAATTGGAAAGAGGTTACTAAACATAATTTTAGGGTTGGTGTATAAAGCAAAAGCAAATCTTAGTCACTAATAGTATGTTTCATAGATTGGTCAGTGCTTGGGCCTTATTTACACTAGAGGTAATGATAGCAGCAAAATAAGTGGTTAGTAGAATACAACATTTGATATTTCTACACTTACAGAGTATGCTAACATGCTAAAAGATAACTTGGATAAATTGTTAACTCAGACAAATGAATGGCAAGTGACCTTTAACTATAATAACTCCACAAAAATATCATAAGTTGAATCACACACTTAATATAACAACAAACTGATCTTGGCATGGTGGTAAATAAGTTACTCAAACCACCAAAGCTAGTGGTAATTTACTGCCTAACTCTACAAATGACCAGTGAGTTCTCAATAAGGACTCTGCATACAGTCTTGCTCCTTATCTAGGAAAGTAACAGCTTTCTGTAAATGGTTCACAAAAGGTATGCAGTAACATTATTCTGGGGATGGATGGGTTGTCTTTAAGCTAAAAAATCTTACATTTTTCTCTTGAAAAATAGATAAGAGCTAATAAAAATAAAGTTTATAAGATTATCCAAGGGTTCAATTGGTTACAGACATATCAATTTTTCTGGTATATTTGGAAATGAAAGGCTATAATCCACCTCAAAAAATTCGTTTTTCTGACAAGACAAACATTAGAAATGCCTTATCAACATGCTAACACCAGTTGGAGGGGAATCAATGATTTCTTGAAAAATAAAAGTGAAATTCAGATTTTTACTGTTAATCTTTTGTCTTGCATGTAGTGCAAAAAATATTTAAAGACCAAAAGTCCCTTATTGGCTGTTACGTTGGTAATAAGCAGTTTTCTTTCCACTCAAATTACCTTGTGGTCCATTTCCACACGTTAAAAACTAGTAGCTATGTTATTTAGGCTTTAAACCTAACAATAACCATAGAGTAACAGCATATTATTAATAATGGCTATCACCATGTGCAAAAACAATTATCCAGTGTTTACTGTATTAAGCCTTAAAAATAATATTTATTTGTTGAAAAAATTCACAAACTTTAGGTTATCCCATAAATTATTCATTAACAATTAAGCAATATACAGATCTATTAACCAAGATAACTACAGAGTATTATTGCAGTTGACAATGTAATAATCTATGCAACAAAACGACCGGATTAGCCCTAACAAGGTATGTTATATTTCACTAACTGTAACTGGGCGTCTAAAATAAGGTTTAATATTCCTCCAGTAAAAATGCTAGAAGTAACAAAATACAACATACTACTTTTTTATTTTACTGACTAGCAATAGTGATTTTGCTTCTATAGTAATATGCTTAATTAAACCATACAACAAAAGGAAAATAAAAAATAAATAAACGATTTACTAAATAATTAACCAACCGATTAAGTGTACTCACAAAACAAGATTGATTTCATATTACCCACAATTCCATAACATTACGTTATCACACACCTCTGTAATAAACACTGTAGCTTTTTGTTGTGCTAACATTCCTTTTTAAACATTTTGTTTGTAGTAAAAACAAAATAATTCTAATAAAAATACACATATTAGAAGAAAAAAGTACACTTATAGGCAAGCATTTGAGAATCTGATAGAATGTTTAGTTTGTAAGTCGACAATATCTAGTACGAATTTTATTGAATGTAAGATGTGATTCAAACTAAACCAGTGGTTCTTAACTTGGGTTCAATCGAACCCCAGGGATTCAGCGGAAGTCAAGACACACACACTGTGTGTGTGTCCATTCCGTTTACCGTATGATTCGTGACATCATGCTCCACTTGGCCATCTTTGGCTGCGGCTGATCACATCACATCACTTAGCCTTAATATCTGTGTTGCAGGGTACTTCGGCACTTAGCAGTTAACTTGTGACTGTAGTAATCGTGCGTCATTTGTGATTTTCTTCCTAATCTTTCAATCCCTTCATACTAACTAAGTTGAGCAAAAATAGAAAGTGGTCGGACGAATACGTACAGTATGGATTCACGTGTATAACTGAACATGATGGGAGTCAGCGTCCTCAATGCATGATTTGCAATAACAAGTTGAGCAATTATAGTCTAGCACCAGCAAAACTAAGAGAACACTCCCAAAAGCTACATGGAGATGAGAAATACAAGAACACAACACTTGCTGAATTCAAGATAAAGAGGGCCAGGTTCTATGAATAGGCTACTTTGTCTGTTCTCGGCTTTGTACACATCGACAAACCGATCCTCATAGCATCGTACGAAGTTGCGTACTTGATCGCAAAGCAGGACAAACCATATACCATTGGTGAAGCACTCGTAAACCAGCTGCGTTGAAGATGGCGAATATATTGCTGGGAAAAATTGTTGAAAATGAGTTATCCCAAATTCCTTTTTCAAATGACACCATCAGCAGCAGAAAAGATGTCATGAGCAATGACATCTTGGCTCAAGTAGTTGCAGATCTGATTTCAAGCCCAGCAAAATTCATCCTTCAGCTCGACGAGACCATCGACGTTTCCAATCTAAACCAGCTTGTTGTATTCGTGCGCTATGTGAAGAACAACGAGATAAAAAAAGTTTTTTTTATTTTGTAAGCCTCTTACAACAACAACTAAGGCAGCTGACGTGAAGAAACTTGTGGATGACTTCTTCAGAGACAGCGATCTTTTGTGGAATATGGTTTCTGCAGTTTGTTCGGACGGAGCTCCATTCATACTGGGATGAAACTCTGGGTTTGGTGGGCTGGTGAAAGCCGATGCACCACACATCATTGTAACGCACTGTGTTCTGTACAGACATACATTGCCAACAAAACCTTGCCTTCAAAACTAGAAGAAGTATTAAAAATTGTAGTGGAATGTGTGAACTTTGTGCGAAATAGTGCCCTGAAGCACCGTATCTTCAAAGAGCTATGTAATTAAATGTGCTCTGAATTTAAAGTACTCCTGTACCATTCTAACATTTGGTGGTTATCCCGAGGAAAGGTGCTGAATCGTGTTTTTGCCATGCGTGTGGAATTAGCCCAGTTTTTGCGAAAGCACCAACATTGTTATTCACATTACTTCAAAAAATCTGAGTTCATTCTCATTTTGGTGTACATGGCCGATATCTTCAATGCTCTCAATTAACAGATGCAGGATGGTGGATTCAACATCATCGAAACAGAAGAAAACCTAAAGGCTTTTCAAAAAATGCTACCATTATGGAAACGACGAACAGAGAATGATAACTTTCCCCTGCTGGACGACTGTGTAAGTAAGATCGAAGATGTGTTTGAAATCGGAAACATTTCTGTACCCGGGGAATTGAAGCAAGCAATTGCCATGCACTTAGCTGAGCTTGTCTCTCGACGGATACTTCCCACCAGCGAGTCATATCCAGCATGGGCGAGACAGCCGTTCACGTTTAGTGTTGCGACAGCAGATGTCAATAATGAATATCTCGACGAAATCATTGAACTTCAGCAGAGCCAGGTCCTACAGCAACTTTTCAGAACAACAACACTCTCAACATTTTGGTGTCACCAAATCGTAGCATATTCTCTTATTGCTAAGAAAGCCCTTGAGATACTCATAGCGTTTATTACAACGTATCTTTGCGAGGAATCCTTTTCGAGGATGGTAGACACTAAAACGAAGAAAAGGAACAGACTTTATTGAGAAAATGATGTGAGAGTGGCACTTGCCAAGGTGAAGCCGCGCATTTCTGAACTTGTCTCTGAAAGGCAACAGCAAAAGTAACATTGATTTGCAGTAAATATTCATTGAGTTATGTTTTTGTTTTTGTGTGAAATTCATGTTTTGTTGGTTTTGTTTTTTGAACACAGTGATATTGTGTGCAACTGATGCATGGTTCATTTTATGCACTAATAAAATATCTACTTATGTTTTCAATTTGAAAAAATCATATTTTATTTTTCCAAATACGAAGGGTTCAGTGAATGCAAGTGCAAAACTTCAGTGCCTCCAACAAGGTTAAGAACCATTGAACTAAAAGGAGAACTTCAAATAAAATATTTCAACCCAAGTTTTTCCTGTATATGAAGGCCAAGAATGACCAGAGGATTAAGGTACTCTGAGGGTCATGGGTTCGAATCCCCGTCACATCAAACATGCTTATCCTTTCAACCGTGGGGGCGTTGTAATGGTATGATCAAACCCACTATTTCCCGGCAAAATGTTAACCCAAACGTTGGCGGTGGATGGTGATAACTAGCTGCCTTCCCGCTTGTCTTGCACAGCTAAATTAGGGACGGCGAGTGCAGATTGTCCTCGTGTAGCTTTGCGCGAAATTCAAAACAAACGAAACTTCTTTATCTGCTTTTTGACATATAATGTGCGGCTTGCGGAAATATGTTAGCTGAGTACCTTTTTGCATCACAATTAATATAAAAGGTAATAAAAAATGTTCAAACTTTATAATTATTTACTTGCTATAAACTGAGAGGTTAATGTTCATGGTGAGTAAATATAGTTAAGAATTTAAATCCTTATTTTAATGCTAGAATTCAGTCAAGGATTAAAGAAATTTCAGATCAGCAAGGATTACAGAGGAACTGTACTGGAGGATCAATAATCGTACAAGCTGGTGTTGACAATGTTGGTTTCAGTGAGCGTGGTTTGCGATCGCATTATTGTGGCGTGTGTGGCTGTGTTGCGGGTAGTAAAATCAGCGGAGTGTTAATGTAATAGTGGGCGCTGTAGAGTTTGGTTGCGTTGCGCATGTCAGAGCTTATTGTACATGAAAATTTTGTGAAGAAAGATGACGCCATCAAATTGTAAGAAGCAAAAGTAAGAAGATGAAAACAAAAATTTTAAGTCAGAGTGGAAGAACAATTTTGCATTCACCGTTAAAAGAGGCATTACATATCCATTAACTTAAAACGCTACTATGAAACAAATCACAAAACCTTTTTGTCTGATTATTTACCTAAATTATGATTACGGAAAAACAAGTTAACTGTGTTTAAATCATCACTAAATAGCCAGTGGATACGTTCGGTAAGGACGTTGATACAACAACTGAAGCTAGTTTTGTTATATCATGGAACACTGCTCGTGCTAAACGCCCATTTTCTGATGACGAATTTGTTAAGAAAAATATAGCTGAAGTTGTTGCGATGTTAGATTCAAATAACACAAAAATTCAGCTACTAATAGCACAAACACCAGCTTCATGCCACACTACAGAGAGACGTATCTCCCCAATCAGTGCTGATGTTGTTGGCGAAATGCAAAATGATTTATAGAATTCTCTTGTATTTAGCTTATCCTTTGACAAATCTACAGACATACAAGATAACCAATAACTGGCGGTATTCGTTCGTTATGTCTCTACTGATATAAGTGTGAAAGAAGAGATGGTGGCCTTAATGGTACTAAAAGAAACAACTTTTTGTGATGACATTAAAAATGCGCTTAACAAATGCTGATATTCCATAGGATAAACTCGTCAGTAATGCAACAGATGGAGTACCTGCAATGGTGGTGAAAAATGCAGGATTAATTGCACTTATGAAAAGCGATCCCAGCTTTCCAGTATTTCTTCATATTCATTGTATTATCCATCATAAACACCTGGCAGCCAGATACTTTAAGTAGGAAGGTGTTATGAAGTTTGTTCTTGAAATTGTCAATTTCATACGCCTAAATGAAAAGACCCACCGACAGTTCAAAAATTTTATTGAAGAACTGAAGCTTAAAGATAAACCCATTGTGAGGTGGTTATCAACCAGCAATGTTTTAAATAGATTTATGGATCTGTTGGAGCCTACTATTACTTTTCATGAAGAAAAGAAAATATTCTATTCTCAACTGGGAAATGATGAATGGATGTGAGATCTAATGTTCCTTACTGAGAAAATGAATCATCTACAAACTATCAACTTGGCATTCCAGGGGAAGAATAAGATTGTTTCTGATCTTATTCAGACATTTTTCAGCTTGCAGAATAAAATAAGGCTTTTTCAAAGAGACATATTATCAAGAAACTTCAGTTACTATCCCAATCTCAAAAGGAAAATAAATACGTTAACTGATGTTAAAATAAAGACCACAAACTGAAAGAATACAAACGTTAATTACAAGGACTGATTGATAATTTCCTAGACAGGTTTAACGACTCGCAGAAGCTGAAGCCCTGATTCGCCTTTCTTGTAAAATTATTTTTGGTTGATGTGATCAATGATGGTTGTCCAATTATCAAACCTCTGGTTACAGAATCATCTATTGTGGAAATTTAATTGATAAAATTACAGGAGGACCTGAGTCTAAAAATGATAGGTAAATCCCATTATACAATTGAGTCCTGGATGCAAGTTCCAGAAATAAAATATCCTGAACTGAAGAAAACCAGTGTGCAACTCATCTCAATTTTCAGCACAACATAAGCTGTGAGTCACTGTACTTAGTAATGAAGTTTGTGAAGTCGAAGTTTGTGCAATCCTTACAAATCAATACCTGGCGCGGCTAATTTATACACCCTTGACAACATATAAGCCAGAATTTCAATGACTCACAACCAAGATGGAAACTTACAAGAGCTCTATTAACAGTAAATAGCCTGATAATTGTATTAATGCTTGTTTGTGTCGGAAAAATATTATAAGACTAAAATTTTGTAAGGTGGTATCTGATTAAAATATCTCTAATTTTATTTGTTTACATGATTTCCTCCATGTTTTGATCAGATATTTACTAAGACAAACAAATATCTTATATATTTCAAAACGGCTTGTGTGGGTAAAGAAAGCGCTAGTAGAGAAGCGAACAGCGTTTCGACCTTCTTTAGTCATCGTCAGATTCACAACTTCTCTACTAGTGCTTTCTCTACTCATACAATCCGTTTTTAAGTATATAATTTTCTCTTCAAGTGGGTTTTCTCGTCGTCACGGATCATTAAAAAAATTGTTTTTATCATTTTTATTTTTATTTATGGCAGTCTCATTTAATGTTAATGAAATGCAAATTTGCATATTTTTCTTAGGTGTTTCCACAGTTCATTACCATATAAAATATGCTCAATATAGTTAAAACAATAATTAGCCAAGATTTTGATAATATTTGGTATATATATATATACATGTACTTTGTGATTATTGAAACTAATACAAATTAACAGTTTAAAAACTACATACATGAATAAATACTATTACGTACATGTAATGTTTAATATTTATATAAAATCTGTGCAGTAAAATGTACGTGTAACAAAAAAAAACATATGTGTACAATTTGTTCATGTCTTGCGGCTCTCAAATATCTGAAGTTTATCGTATGTGGCTCTCATGTTAAGCAAATTTGGCCACCCCTGTTCTGTATAAACCAGTGCATCTCAAACTTTTTCAGTTCATGGCGCTCTTCATGTCTCAGCAATTTTTTCACCGCGCCCCTAGGCAAAAAGAAAAACTCAAAAGTTCCCTTTATGAAGTAATTAGGTTCACACACATTTATGGCCAGAGTGGTTAAGGCACTCGACTTATAATCTGAAGGCCGCGGGTTCAAATCCCCGTCACATCAAACATTCTCACCCTTTCAGCCGTGGGGACGTTATAATTTATAGTCTATCCCACTGTTTGTTAGTGAAAAAGTAGCCCAAGAATTGGCAGAGGGTGGTGATGACTAGTGAGCTGCCTTCCTTTTAGTCTTACGCTGCTAAATTAGGGACGGCTAGTGCAGATAACCCTCGTGTAGTTTTGCGCAAAATTTAAAAACAAAGAAACGTACCAAACAACTTAATATTTAATAAGTATTTATGTCCTAATAACTTGGTAGCCGTTTGAAAGAATAATACACGTAAACTGAAAGTACTAACAATATTTTTATTTCATTTTTAAATGGGATGTGTGCACCTGCGCAGCTTCTCAAACCTTGGAATCAGATTGAACACCACCAACGTCATTTCCTTTTCCGCATTGATTTTCGCGAAGTATTGGTTTTTATCACAGCTACTGCCTATAATCCAACTTAGCAGAGATATGTCGTCGCAAATGGAATTAATTCATGTTTTACTGATATTCAAAACTCATTTAGTTCCATGCTGCCAAATTTTGTTTTTGAATTCTTGTCACAAGACAGCTCAATAAGATTTTCTTCTTCTGCAGAGATAAATTCAGATGGAGCCTAGCCTTGAATAGTCTTAGATCCATGCAAACTTCTTCATATCAACTGGAAAGCAATTTTCCATCCAGTCACTGAGTTGTGTTAGATGCTCTTCAAAAACAGATTTCAGTTCGTGGGTCATATAAACTTCATAGAATGTAACATACTGTTGCAACAAGGGGAAACAGTCGTTTTTTTCCACCTTAGTGGTAACTTTTTCTGAAAGCTGAAACCTTCTCTGTGAGTTTCATAATGTGCGTGTTGCTCCCCTACAGAAAAAGATTTAATGCATTCAGTATTTTAAAGAGATCACACATGTGTGCTAATTTTGACAAAAATTAGTATCAAAGATGTTTTTATCACATTCATGTTCATCTTCTTCGAGATAAAAGTAAAGATACTGCATTAATTCGAACACACGGGACAGTCATTCCCATAGGAGTGCCATCGAGAGCTACAGTAGTACAACAAAATCCCAACACCCTTCTCTAGTTCGATTACTGAAGGACCCAGAGAGTCAAAAGATATTTATATAGAAAATCTAAGAAATGAGAAACTTCGAGAAATTACTGGCGTAGCCGAAAGTACAAGTAAACAAAAATATGTCTCAAACATTCGAGAACGTCATCAAAAGGAATGTAGCGCGATCTAATGTTAAAAATTTGAACTACCTTGAACTAGCAATTCTCGCTGTGTCAACAGATGTTAATACCGCGGTGTTTCCCTCGAAAATTTGAAATATCCTGCAGCGCACAGTTTGGAAACCACTAATACAAAACAACACATGGAAACCTACCACAGAAATAATCAATCTAATCAAAAAACGAAGACAATTATAAAGACAGTACATGATTACAAGAAACAGAGAAACCAAAACGCAAATAAACAACATTAGAAATCACATCAGAACACAAATAAAACAACAAAAACAAAATAAATGGGACAATTACTGCAATAAACTAAATGATAAGACTGACCCGAAACAATTCTGGTCACATCTTAAAATACTCACAAATGAAAACACAAACACACACAAAGAAATATCCCCCACTCGAACATAATAACACTATAGCACACCCAAACAAAGAAATAGCCGAAGCTTTCAAAGACCAACTCCAAAATACATTTAAAACTCACACTGATCCAGAGATGAATACGTATTTTTACAATAAAGTCACAAATCACATAGTAAACAATAAACATCAATTTGAACCAATTTTTCCAGTAAACGTAACTAATACAAATACAAGCTCCGATACAGATTATACAAGCACATTACTAACACATGAAATATCCCTTCAGGAATTACTAGAAGCAAAAAACAACAACAACAACAAAGCACCAGGTGAAGATGAAACACAAGCTATCCTCCTAAATTGTTTGACCACCTAAATTCACTTTTTAACCTATCTCTATCCTTAAAATACATCCTAGTTTCTTGGAAGCTTGCAAATATATTAATGTTCCATAAGGAAGGAAAGCCAGCGAATAAACCTTATAGCTACCGACCAATCAGCCTAACCAGCTGTAGGCAAAATTCTTGAAAGAATAATCAGTAATAGACTTTCCACATTCTTGGAGATAACATCAAAATTACCAAAAGAACAAAATGGATTCAGGAAATTTAGACAAACGACAGACCACCTAATCAGATTAAGAGAAACCATAATAGATAGCTTCAACAAAAAAGAATGTACAGTCGCTTGCTTCCTCGATATCGAGAAAGCATTCGACACTGTTTGGCACGATGGTCTAAGGTTCCGAATGAATTAAATGGAACTACCGCGAGGAATTATTCGCTGGTTATCTAACTTTTTGGAAAATAGAAAATGTAGAGTAAATGTTAAAGGAACTTTTTCCCAATACTTTACTCCACAAGCTGGTGTCCCACAGGGAGGGGTGGTTAGCCCTATACTCTTCATCATGTATGTAAACAATATGCCATTGAAGGATCCAAATCATGGATTCTCTTCACAGTTCGCAGATGATGTGACAGTCTGGAAAAGTGCCGCAACACCCACGATAGCAGCCACTAACATACAACCACAACTAAATAGAATAAGTGAATACTGTCAAAAATATAGAATAAAAATAAACACAGCAAAAACACAACTCGTAGTTTTTACGAAATTGACCAAAACACAAAAAACAACAGCCAGAACTATATATGAGCGGCACTCTACTCCAGATTGCCCCATCGGCAAAATTTTTAGGTCTAACCTATGATTCAAAACTAACTTGGATCAATCATGTCAACGAAATTAAAAACAAAATTTGGCAAAGAACTAACTATGCTAGGAGTCTAACTGGTAAAAACAGTGGAGCATCTACAGATAACATATTGAAAATATACGAAACATATATTAGACCCGTAATAGACTATGCAGCTCCAGCATGGATAACTGTAAGCAATAAAATAATTAAAACTAAACTACAAACAATCCAAAACACATTCCTCGCAAGTGCATACAGAGTTTCAAAAACAATATCATCTCAGTTCATTCACAAATACTCGAACATACCAACCATACCAGATAGACTCCTACATATTACAATAATGTACTTTAATAAGAATTGGATGAAAAACGAATTAATGTGCGAACTAGACCGGTATCTTATACATGATGAAGCTAGTCCTAAACATCTCTCCCCAGTTAATTTATATTTCAAACATAAAAAGTTAAAAAATAATAATAATAATAATAATTAAAAAATATATTTGAGTTTATTTATTTATCTATTTAAACAAATTGCCACCAGAAAACTTGACATTCTGCTTATAGAATAAAAACTGTTCGAGCCAAAATACATGGACATTGCCCTGAAAAGGACCAAATAAAAATTCAGTTCACAGTCAAAATAACAATCAGCCAAGAATATAAGTACAGGCAGGAGGAAGAGGTTATAGAGAAACTGACCCTCCAGGGTATGAACTTATATTACCCAAACACCGACGACATTCTTCTTCTTGGAAACCACTGATGTAAACACTTCAATTATCATATGATATCAAAACAAGAAGAGTGGAGAAATAAGGCACAAGATCCCTTTTCTAATACAGAGAGTCAGTAACAGCTCATTTGTTTTGAATGTTTGGTTCAAAATAATTACTTGACTTTCTATAAAATAGATAAAAATTCTAAACAGAAATTTATAGCTGAAGATAGAAGTCGATATATCAGATACATAGTTTTGATAAATGAGAAGGCCGCGTAAGTTGATAATTGAAGTTGTTAAGAACAAATAGGTCACTCAGTAGACCCAGAATATTAATCGTATAGGACAAATGACTATTTAATCACCTAGCTTGAGGTTATTTTACAATAGAACAAATGGCTGTTTAATCACTTCGATAGGAGTTATTTTATAATAGGGCAAATGGGTTATTTGAATACTCGGCGAAGTGAACATACTATGCTATTTGAAATTTCCATTCTAAAGCCAGCCTGTTATATTGAGATTTAAAACAAGTTATTCTGTTTTTGACCCCTCTGTTACTTACAATGAATTAGATGTGAAAGTGAATATTTGTTGCCATTCTTAGGTTCACTGTGATGTGACACAGAAGCTTTAACTGGAGCGTTCGCTCTTTTTTCACTTTCATATTTATATTTAAAAACTCTTCATGATATATTTGATTGAAGTAAACAAAAAGTACGTTAAGTCTACGAACAAATATCAAATCATCTAAATGTAAATTCTAGTGTTTTTAATGTAATATTTCTGTTGATGCGACACACAAACAAACTATAGTATATCCACTTGTAAATAACAACACCTAAGTTTTTAAAAAAGCTGCTCATAGGCTTTCATATAAAAGTATTGCATAAGGGAGTTTATCATATGACATATCATTTAGGTTTGGATAAGATGAATTTATTTATTTCTGTCTTTATAATTCTGAGTAATAAAGTTTTAACAATACTGTTTCCTATGTCCCGGAACATAACAGTACGCTGACACTGCAATCATATTCGACGATATATATGTATACACATTATAGATTTGTGATAGGGCCTCGAATGCTTAGTGGTTAAGGTACTCCGTTTGCAATCTGCGAGTATCAGGTTCGGATATCGTCATCGAACATGCACGCACTTTTGGCTGTTATAATGTAACGATCAGTACTACTTTTCGTTGTTAAAGAGTAGCCAAGAAGAATGTTGACCAGTTGACACTGCGTTAGCAGACACGGACAGTACAAATAGCCCCAAGTAGTCTTGTACAAAATTCCACAAAAAAACACGTTGATGAGGAACAAATTTATAAAAAGGATATTACACAAATCTACTGTAATAAATTAATTTAGACCTGATTCTTTAAACACGTTTCCTCTATTGACATGTCATTTCCTTCTCTCATCAAAATCTATCACCAATTCAGTCATGTCGAGTTAACTAACCTTTACTTGGCTTCAGGGTTACATGGTCTTCCTCTGAAGAGCTTATTCTAAGGTCAGAACATGAGTTTGTTGTTTCCACCGCCACAATTCTAAAACAGTTATATTCTAATATCAACATGGCCGAAAGAGATTGTTATATGTGAATCTCGACACTATTCGAGTCTTTGTTTTTTACGTTACTGAGTTGGCGTACACCTGTTTCAAAACTATACTTAAACCGAAGGAGTTGTTGATGATGTCAACATTTTGTACAGTTTTCTCCATCGCTGTTTCTGTTTCAATAAGTTATAATTAAATAAATAATAAACAAAACGTGTGCATGAATTACAGTTCTTTATTTTATCTCACCATTAGGTTACTTGTGTATTCTCACGACGAAACCAGCTGGACTACGATATAAATGACCTTTAGAGCAACAGTTTGCCCGCCAGGTGTGCTGAACTGGTTGAAATATTATCCTGGTACTCATAATGACTTCTTCTTTTTTTAATTTCAGTGCATCTGTGACCGAGTCATTAGTTTAAGAACTCGCTTTGGGTCTTCATTTTTCATTTTAGTTTTTTTTATCGCATTGAATGTTCTAGAGTTTTATTTGAGTTTTATACTTTTACCTAAACATTTTACGTGTAGGATTAATAATAGTTTATTAAACCATGTTCACGTAATAACCGAATCACTAACGTATTCTCTATAAACAAACAATCGCTTTATAACAGGAACGCGCTAATTTTGTATATAAAGTAAATATTGTTTCGGCTAGCTTCGCATGCAGCGATTTTGTTTTTCTTTTGTTTGTTTTTGAATTTTGCACAAAGCTACTCGAGGGCTATCTGTGCTAGCCGTCCCTAATTTAGCAGTGTAAGACTAGAGGGAAGACATCTAGTCATCACCACCCACCGCCAACTCTTGGGCTACTCTTTTACAAGCGAATAGTGGGAGTGACCGTCAGATTATAACGCCCTCACGGCTGAAAGGGCGAGCATGTTTGGCGTGAGCAGGATGCGAACCCGCGACCCTCAGATTACGAGTCGCACGCCTTAACACGCTTGGCCATAAAAACATAAAACAGTTGTTAGGAAGTAACAATTAACAACATAGAACAGATGTTAGCAAATAACAATGTAAAAACTAAAAAGCTGTTTATAAGCAACAAGTAACAGCGTAAGGTAATAAACAGTTGTTGTGAAACACAAATAACAAGATAGAACAGCTGTTAATAAGTAACAATGTATAAAACAGAAACTTTGTTAATATGTAACCATGTATAAGACTGAAAAGTTGTTAATAAGTAACAATTAATAATCGTTAAGAAGTAATAATTAGTGTCAAACAATGAACTGTTTACATAAAACAAGTAACAGTCAACAGTGAAAGATGTAGAATAGTTTTCAGGAAGTTACAACTAATAATGTAAACAACAAGTTATTTCCAGAATGTAATAATAGTCTTTTTACAAAATGTGATGATATGCTTTTACCAGGATTTAATGGTAATGTACTTCCAGAAATATATGGATTTTTTTTCCAGGACAAAATTATAGTTGTTCTCAAGGTGTTAAATCAGTCTCTTTACAGGGTATAATGATTGTGTGTTTGTAGGGTTTAATGATGGACTTTCTCGTTTGAGAATAAATCAACACTGCTCACTGTTGTCGAGACGCGTCTTAAAGAAGGCATACTGTCCTCTGTTATCGAGATACGTCTCTTTGAAGGTATGTATATTGCCCTCCATTGTCGAGACGCGTCTTACTGAAGGTAAACTGCCCTCTATTGTAGAAACGCGCCTTATCGAAATGTTGCCCTCCATTGTCGAGACGCGTTTTACTGAAGGTATACTGCCCTCTATTGTAGAAACGCGCCTTATCGAAATGTTGCCCTCCATTGTCGAGACGCGTCTTACTGAAGGTATACTGCCCTCTATTGTATAAACGCGCCTTATCGAAGACATGTTGCTCTCTGTTGTCGGCCCCTCAGTGGCTCAGCGGTATGTCTGCGGACTTACACGCTAAAATCCGGGTTTCGATACCCGTGGTGGGCAGAGCACAGATAGCCCATTGTGTAGCTTTGTGCTTAATTCAAAACAACAACAACAACTCTGTTGTCGAGACGCGTCTTACTGAAGGCATATTGCCCTCTGATGTTGAAACGTGCTTTATTGAAGACACACTTACTGAAAACGCACTAGATACTCAACAGTAATGACCAAAATTATTCATAATTTCCTCAGAAATAACGAGTTTTTGTTACTTCCGTGGTGAAGCTTCCCTGCGATACTCGTGGACGATCAGTGTGTGAATTTTCAAAACCAGTTAAGTCTTTATTTTATTTTTGTGCAAGTAGTAGGCTCGATTGGCTTTTCCTTCTTTGAACATTGCTGGTTCTGCAACAAAGCTGGCAAACAAAAGTCTTCTAAAGTTCATATCAAGGGTTAGTTTAGGTCAGATTTACTTCTTTTTTCTTCTGTTATCCACACCAGTAAACAAGTGGTTAATTTCACAGGATAACAGCCAATCATCGCACCAGGTGGTCGTAAATTCGCTGCTATTTGCTGTGTCGGTCGTTTAAAGGCAGTGACTCTACTCAGACTGGTTCAATTCACAAAGAGTTTTCGTAAAGTTTAAGTCTTTATACGATTTACGGACTAAGCAACATTCCGCTGTTTATCCTGTTTTGCTTCGCCTCAATACCAGTCATCGCACTAATAAGTTGCGCTCTCTAGCGTTATCAAAATATACTAAAAAGTTTTCAATGGATTTGTAAACAAATTTGCTTTCTCCAAGGGTTAAGAACATACTGTTAATTGAACTATATTAGTAACAACGCAAGTGATGCAATCTCGTGGAGGAGGGGCCCCCGTAACAAACTAGGGAAACGCACAAAGTGCGAGCTAGTGTCAATAAATACCTTTATCATTTTTAAAATAACATTCTTGCCTGTCCATAAGTAATGTTGCTATAGAAACATATGTTTAGATACTCCCAGGAGGCAACTCATGTGTAGTTTTATACTAAATTAGAACAATCGATTCGGAGAATATAAACTAATTTGAAAGGTGTGATATGAGATTAAGGAGATCATTATAATATTTTACTATAGACAATATCAGCTGTTTTAAAAGAAAGCGATACTTGATCTTTCACGTTAACATGAAGCAAATGAATTAGCGTGTGTTAAAACAGACGCTGGAGCAGCCTATAGTTTGATTGGTATGATCTGGCATCAAACGAAACAAATTTTTTAAACACTGTTTCCCGGACAGTAGAATGGTGCGGCACTGGATGTTAAAAGTAGCCTTGGAACCTCGAGGAAAGGCGCTACGTGTTATAGTGTTGATCATTCTGCAGTTAAATCTAACTTCGTCTCTTGGAACTTGGATGTAAGTAAAATTTCTTAATTACTAAAAGAAAAAAATAATTAACTGATTAAGAAAATTGTATGCTTAATAAAGTTATTATTGAAACGAAGAAAACATTTTACGATAGATCTGAGGGTTCAATGTTCGCGTCTCATTGACTTGAAAAATTATCGTACTCCGCATTTTGAGACCGTGGCTACGTGCTAACAGTGACACTCAAACCCCACTTTTCGATTAGATTAGCTAAAACAATATACGAAACACGCAGACAGACACCTGGAATATAAAACAAATTATTTTTGTTTCAATTTGTTTGTTTGTTATTTGTTTTTTTGCAATAAAATATTCTTAAGTATACAGGCCAGCATATTCTGAAACCGAGTATAGGGACCAAAATATTCTAAACTATATCTCAGCAAATTTCGGTCTGAAGAAGTTAAACCAGACACTATTATAAGAATAGTAAATTACACTTTTGTCATTACGCATAGTTCTCAATTAAAAATGTTATTTATGCTAGAACGTGTTTCCTGGGAATAATTTTCAGTTGTTTTAGTCTTAAATACTTTATTAAATGTAGCATCTTCGTATCAAGTGTTTCTTATGGTCTATTAAGTCTAGTAGCACTGTCTGAAGTTGTTTACTATATTCTCCATGGAACAGCTATCGGAAATTAGGGATTTCTTGTTTTATTGACTTGTGTCTGTCAAAACTATATGAAAACACACTGTGATAATTCATGAAAAAAGCTTGTCATGTTGATGTTGGTGGGTAAAGTAAGTAAATACAAAGTGTGCGCTGTATACCACATAAGCCTCTTTTTGAATCCAATGTTGTATACCGCATAAGTCTCTCTTTGAATCCAATGTTGTATACCACATAAGTCTCTCTTTGAATCGCATGTTTCACGTGCCTTCAATGCGTATGAGTTAACATAATGACAGAACAGCAATACGCACAATTAAAAACAAATAAACATTAAACTTTGTGGCAACCTAATTTCTAAAAAAATGAAATTATAAAATGTGTACCCTAACCATAAAATTTGTTCATAATTTGCAAAATTCACGTTTTTAATTCAAATATAGTAAAATATGTAAGGTCTAAATAAAAAGGAAAGCATTTAATAAATTATGTTACATAATGATATCTGTATCTCTTTAAAAAGTTGAGCCTAAAATTTGTAAAAAATAACATCTAAGTTAAAGATTCTTTTCATGTTGACTTTAATTTGTACATTTCGTATTTAAATGTAAAAATAGCATTTTAGGTTTATCCTTTGTTTCCCACAAGTCACTACCCAAGATTAACTTACGGTTTCGTTTCCTGTTAAACTTTAGTGAGGCCTAAGTCAGGGGTTTTACAGTCTAAAATTAAAATGATTATTAACTTCAGAGGTTTTATACCTTGTTAAACTGGTCTAAAAGCCTAATTTCTGGTCTTTTATTTCATGTTAAACTACAGTGAGGTCAAACTTCAGGTGTTTTGCTTCATTGTAAACTAAAGTGCGGCCAAACTTAGGTGTTTCATTTTATATTAAACAAAAGTGAAGCCTAACTTCAGGCGTTTTATTTCGTGTTAAACTGAAGTGAGGTATAACTCTAAGTTTCAATTCCTGTGAAAATAAAGCTGGAACCACTTTCAGATGTTTTATTTTCAAACGAAAACTAGCTGTAAGTATATTAGACTCTAGAACAGAAAGAAATTAGAGTAAATTGTTAACAACTTTCTTCTAATTAATAAAGAGAAACCCATCCCTTGGATACAATGTTCCCAAAGACCGCTCTTCTGCGAAGTTAGCCTGTTTGTAGTGGTAGTTTGTACCTGACAGTATTTATTTAAATTAATATAATACCTGTCTATTCAGTAAAATGAAGGCAGTTTTAGTTTTGCAGTCTTCGTGAGGTCATGGAAATCAGGCAATTTCATATTCTTGTTCTCTTGTTTGGCTGGTCTCATCGAAAGTGTTCGTGACAGAATTTTTAAGAATGCATGACTGGGCACTGTTTACAGTTGCTTTAAAAGTTCAATTTTTGTTGTTTTCACTGTTCACTGAAGTTTTGAATACTGAAAAAAGGACGCTGTTTAAATTATTCTCTGGAAATGAGGGCGTGGCAGGTAATACAACTCTCAGTAGCCTCGCATAAATATATAGAATTATAATGTGATTATTCCAACTTGTGCAGTTCAGGTTATTCCATAGGTTAATAACCGTTAAGGTACAGTGTAGGCTTCTAACCACGGCTTACATCTTCTAAATTTGCTTGAAAAATCAGTCTCATAAATAACGATACAAAGACTTCCGGTCTGTATAGTCACGATATACCCACACATCTTTAGTCTATTTACAATATACATAAATTCAGAGTATAAATTAACCAAACACAGACCTAGAGTTTCTAAAATAATAACATATACATTTTCATTCAATAAAGTCACAGTGTATCGATGATTTACAGTGTATGTAATCATGATGTAGAAATCTTATATCTATGAAAGTAACGACATTTAAACATTCATTCTATGTAATCACCAAATAGATTTTTTTGGCTATAAAATAACTGTGTGAGAGTTCCCATTTGTGTAATTACTTTGTATAGATCCCAAGTCTATAAAATTATGAAGACAATACCTCCTGTGCATATATATAAATGCAATGTACATTCTGCCGTGTATAAAATAACAATTTCCAATCGAAACAGTTACAATACTGTTTTCAGTTTTTTAGCAAATTTATTAATTTAATTTGGATAGGGCTGCTGTGAAACATTGTTTAATGATACCATTGTTTCTCATAATTTTCTCAGTAAAGCATCTTTTTTAGTAACTAATCATGTTCTTGAGGAGGTTAAGTTTCAATACATTAGTTTGCACGAGCCAGCTATATTATTCAGGGAGATGAGATTTAGTAACACTACCTTGCACGAGTCAGCTGTGTCTTTTAATATGGTAACTTAATTACAGTGGTTGCGGTTAATAACAGAATATATTGGTTATAATGTAATGATATTAGTAAGAATAATAATGTGATGGTATTAGTTAGTGTAATAACGTGATGATTTTAGTTAAAGTATAATAATGTTATGTTATTAGTGTAATAATGTGATGGTATTAGTTAGTGTAATAATGTAATGATATTAGTTTGTGTAATAGTGTAATTATATTAGTTAAAGTGTAAAAATATTATCATATGTGTGTGATATACTGATTAAGGTGTAATAACGTGTTTTTGTTCCTAGTGTAATATTATGCTGACATTGATTGTAGTAATAATGTGACTTAACCACTTACAGTAAGAAATATATGCAAAGGACAGTCACGTCTAGTTAAGTTTATGAATTCTCTTGTTTGTTCAATGCAGAAAAACAAATTTAATTACAAATATCTCAGACGTAAGAAGAAAACAACGGTTTAATGGCACACAGAAATATTTAAAAATTAGATAGTTTCCAGTCTTAAAGTACAAAGTACAATAAAACGTATGCTCCTTAATTTACTGTATATTGATATTAGACAAACAAACTCAAGAAAAAATTGAAACGATCTTCAAGACTATTCTTTCGTTTCATTTCATCATCATCAACATGCAGAAACATGCAAAGTACAAGAAACTCTTATGTTCTAAGTCGCAAGGTGTTTTTAAATGTTAAAAAAATCAATTATTGAGTCAATCTTATATTTATTTTAAGGTTAGGGGCAATTTAGTTTTTAAATATTTATTGTATACTATTTAAGGTTGATCTCTTTCAACATGTGTGTTAAGTAAAATTCACACCAGTGTGTGAATCTTAAAATCAGTTGTAATATAAACTCTTGTGTCTCACAAGTAGTGGCATAGTGGTATGTAGGTTTGGTTTGTTTCAAATTTCGCGCAAAGCTACTCAAGGGCTATCTGCGCTAACCGTCCCTAATTTAGTAATGTAAGACTAGGGGGAAGGCAACTAGTCATCACCAACCACCGCCAACTCTTGGGCTGCTCTTTTACCAACGAATAGTGGGATTGACTGTCACATTATAATGTTCCCACGTCTGAGAGGACGAGTATGTTTGGTGTAATGGGGATTCGAACCCTGAGATAAGTTGGAAGGCTTATAACACTAAAACTGGGTTTCGATACTTGTGATAGGCACAAGAAAAGATATCCCGTGGTGTAATTTCGTACTAAACTACAAATACACTTTCGCAAACATGGTAAATTAATTTTATAAATGATAATTTTAGTATGTTATTTATGTTTTAGTTTAATTTGTTATAAGTAACATTGTTTAGAATAGTGGGAAAAAAACGGACTTTTATTTGATTTTCTCATGGAATATAATTCTCCCAATATATAGGTAAAATTCTTGAAGAAAAAGGTCGAGCCAGGTGGGATTTAGTAATTTTCAGCTTAACGATATGGACGACCCAATTTTCAAACTTGAATCTATTTTACAGCTGTGGAAAAGAACTGAATGCTGTTATTTTTTATTATTGTTATTCCCTTGGGCTAAACAGGTGTTTCATAAATGTCCAAACTGAATATTGTTAGAGAACAAAGGCGACCTCTTCAAAGTTGATTTAGTATATCGTTTAAAAATCCATGGGGAACACTGTTTGGTTTATTTCATGTTTTACGTAAACTTTCCAACCAGTTAAAAAGGTCAGAAAAATAAATCTGTTCACTTTACAAATACATTTTACATCTACTGTACTTTTGATCTAAATTAACTTATAGATTTAAAATATTTCCCAATAATTTTCGTAATTTATAATGGATAGAAATATAACTATTATCCTTTATCCTTTCTACTGCACCTAATTTTACAGAGGATCCTGTTAGAAGGGATGTTTGACATAAAATTATAATTTTCATCAATTTTTTATACATAAATATCTGACTCAGCATGGCCAGGTGGGTTAAGGCGTTCGAATTGTTATCTGAGGGTCGCGGATTCGAATCCTCGTTGCACCAAACATGCTTGCCCTTTCAGTCGTGGGGGCGTTATAATGTAATGTTTCAATCCCACTATTTGTTGGTAAAAGAGTAGTCCAAGAGTTGGTTGTGGGTGGTGATGACTAGCTAGCTGCCTTCCCTCTAGTCTTACACTGTAAAATTAGGAACGGTTAGCGCAGATAGCCCTCGTGTAGCTTTGCGCGAAATTTCAAAACAAATAATGTAAATATTTACTTACCCGTGGTGTGATGTGGTTTTATAATAGCAAAGCCACATCGGGCTATCTCCTGTGTTCACAAAGGGGAATCGAACCCCCTGATTTTAGCGTTGCAATTCCGTAGACTTACAGCTGTTCCCTGGATTTGAATGCATTAATTATGTAAAAGAAGAACTATGTTTAACGGCGTAGTATAACCTAAGTGTTTATGCGATAAATCTCGGGAATTAAACTCAGCCCAGTGAATAGTAAAGTACTGTGGATCTGAGAATCCTTGGTTTGAGTCACGCTCTACAAATTTAGGGTATTAGTGATATACCATTATTAGCCATTATAAAAACTAATTCATAAACTGTTTCAAACACAAATTTTAACCACCCTACACAATCTTGCCGCGTACATATCTTATTCTTAACAGTAGGGTTAACTGTACCGTGAAACATTTAGTGTGATACATGGGGTTAACTCTACCGTAAAACATTTAGTATAATACATAGGGTTAACTGTACTGTAAAATATTCAATATTGCACATGGGGTTAGCTGTATTGTATAACATCTAGTGTGATACATGAGGTTACCATGCATACTGCGTAAGCCATTTTTCGTAAATGCTTTAACTTCAACATCTTCACTTTATATTTCTTACCAGGATAGAATTATAAAAACTAAGTGTGTTTAGGGCGTGGTGCAGCCTGGATTTCATGTGTAGGGTGATAAAACCTTAATTTAACACCTATCTCTATGTGAAACAGAAGTGATATTAAGACACTGAGTATACATCAACTGCGCTATCTACTGATGTTTATTTTTTTACGATTTTAAAGAACGAACTATTCATTATTTAACATGGTTAGTGTGTTTATTAACTACATGAACTGAATCTTGGAATTATGTCAACTTTCTAGTTTTTGTTATAACAAAAGAATGAGATGATAATCATTTGACATGGTGCTTATGTGTTAAAATAAACACCTTTACTTAGTGCCTATTGATAAGAATGCCCTACCAATGGTTACGATTTTTAAATTTATCACTTATTTTATGTTTATTAATGTAGGACGTAACATTAATTAAATGGCTTTAAGCTCTGTGTATTTTTTATTTGAAACAAAAAATTTATTACTTTAAAAGGTCTCACTTTCATACTAAATCTTACCCCACAGCCTGGAGCAGGTTTTGGATACAGTGACTGGTGTGGAACTCGCCCGAGGAAAAGTAGTTTTAAACATTTTATTTGTTTGTTCTTTTCTTAGTTTCTCGCAAAGCTACACAAGGTTTATCTGCGCAAGCCGTCCCTAATTTTACAGAGTAAGACTAGAGGGAAGTGCAGCTAGTCATCACCACCCACCGCCAAGTTTTGGGTTACTCTTTTACCAACGAATAGTGAGATTGACCGTCACATTATAAAGCTCCCACGGCTGAACGGGCGAGCATATTTTTTATTTGCGAGGGTGAATCGAACACGCGACCCTCAGATTACGAGTCGAGCGCCTTAACCACCTGGCCAGAGGGAATAGACTTAAATTCATACTCAAAATAAACGTTTTATTATAATATAGTTGTTTTCATAATATACAGTATAGTCGTAGACACTGCTATAAAGAAATATGGCACTTAAACGGTACGTCAAAACTCAGCCTACGCTTGTTGCTTCCACCAGGTAGTAAATGAATTATGCCATATCTGGTTGAATAAGCCACGTCTTGCTCTCAAGAAATAAAACACGAACGTAATACTTGATTCTTATGAATATTTCTGGCAGTGACTGAATTAGTTCAAAACAGAGATGTTATTTTCCTGAATTTGTTTTCATTTTTGACAAAGTGGTGTAGGGATAAATAAATACCGTAAATATGTCATGAATTTTATGCATGATGTTATAATCATTATATCCGCTTTTAACAATGTCATTCAATGATGCTTTTAATTTGATAGTAATATCATAATCATTGGTAGAAACGCCACCATACGGGCGGCTGTTTGTGTTAGTAATTACTAACAATAGTGTTCTTTAATAAAGGCCCGCCATGATCTGGTGGTTGAGACACTCGACTCGTAGTCTGATGGTCGCAAGTTCGAATTTCCGTCACACCAAATATACTCGATCTTTCAGCCGTGGGGGCTTTACAATGTTACAGTCAATCCCACTATTCTTTGGTAAAAGGGTAGCCTAAGAGTTGACGGTGGATGGTAATGACTAGCTACCTTCCTTATGATCTTACAATGCTGAATTAGGGACGACTAGCACAGATAGCCCTCACGTGGCTTTGCGCGAAATTCAAGCTAAACCTCTTTAATCAATTAAGGAAAAGTGAACGTTTTTATTAAAAAAGAAAAGGATTTTTCTGGAAGGCACTTCATGGAAAAGGTGTTTAGGCTGTGCTTATATAAACTGTATTGTTTTTATATATTAAAAGTGGTACTCTTTATTGAAGCAATAGCGGTTTTATGAGCAGGCCTCTCAGGAGCCCATGATGGACATTTTTGTTGAAAAAAGAACCTACCTAATCTAGATTCTCTTAATTGGAGCTGAAATTTTTGTAAATCTTTATTGGATAAAAAGAATGCATTAGTTGCACTTTTTATCGTTGAGGCTGTGAAACATTATCAGAAATAGTAAGGTTACTGACATCCGTCAGCTTAAAGAACCATTTAGAACCACTTTGATAGATATTGCGCAGTAAACTATTACAATGTTATGTCTGAAGCTGTTTTCAAAGTGTTTATGTCTGCTTATCCTACTGCTGACTAACGTGATGTTTCGACGTTCCTTACTGAATTGCAGGTGAAAACATAAAAAGGTAATAGCAGAAACATAAAGGTTGGCAACTACTAAATTAATAATGCTGAGAATGTCTTTATTCATTTAATTCCACCTGGTAGACCTTACTACAATCTAGTATGCAGACTTGAGAATGCTGTATTGTCTAGAAAAGATACGTACAAAACCACCCTCTTTGGAAATTTCCGGAATGAGTTTACTTTTAATATTCAACAAACATTAGTGTAAAAACATCTCTTAGATCTTGAGGGACATGTTGAGAACTATATTTAGAAATCACATCAATAAAGATGTAATCACATACAGTCCTAGTAAAAGTCGTATTATTGTTATCAGAACACTTTCATGTATACTTATGTTCTGTGTTATAAAAAATATGGTTGTTGCATATACCGTAATTATTTTTCTGTCCGAATTTTGAATACCCAAATTGCGAACATTTTATGGATTTGTGCTTGTGGTGTTAATCAACAGATGGCGCAAAATTATAGTTATTATTTACGTCACACACACAAACTAAGTCCGCTGTAGTAAGGCAATATCAGCTTCTAATAATGTCGGTCAAAGATACCTTTAATTGGGTGCGTAATATTAACCTCTAAATGTATTCAATAAAGATCTCTGTTTATTTAGAAAATGAAACCATTCTACTATTAATTCAGAATAAGACCTTTCATTGGTTGTGGCTCTATGTGGTAGGCTGGAGTTGGAAAGTCGACAACTTTTTTATCAGAAACTGACATGTCCGCCTTCAGTTCTCACAATCGGAGCGGAATGTGTTCCACAGTAGATATACAATAGTCACGCATGCTCATACGAACGTTTTCGTAAGTGCGTTTAACTTCGAGTGAGGTCTGCTTCAGGTTCATTGGATTCTATGATATAAAGAAAGTTTTCCTTATAAAAATTGTCTATTTACGTGAAATTTTAATTGGTTTGTTACATTTATTAAATGTAATCACAATTATTCAAGAGTTAAAAATGAAATATAGCTGTAATTCTTTTGTCCTAGAGTTTCAAATATTTATTCACCACTCGATTAAAATCGTGTTCTAGTAACATTTACTGGATCAGTTTTTGACATTTAAGGATATCTCATGGGTCAGCTCCTGACCTCTGAATATATCTGTTAGGTCAATTACCAGCTTACAGTAGAATATGCTGTAAAATCATTTCCTGAACTAGTGTCCGTTTTACAGTGATATCTATACTGGACCACTGTTAAGTTTCCAGTGATATATACCACACTCGCTGTACCGTAGAGCCAATAGGTGAGATTATACGTGAACAACCATAACTAAAGTGAGCTGTATTTAAACGAAGTAAAACATAAGTATATCTCCGAATACGGGTTTAAAATATTTCATCACTGAACCAACGGATACAACCACATGTTATTAGTGTTGTAATTCCCCCGTGTATTGGCTTAGGTGGATGTAGGTGTGGAAAGAACTATTTGTTCTAATTATGATGCTCTAAAACAAAACCACAATTTAAAGTATAATGTCATATTAGTACTAATTTAGCATGGGCTCAAATAAGTCAATTACAATTTATCTCCTTACATGTTACTTAAGTCGATCCTTTTTTTTGTTTTCCAGGAACCTGGGCATGCAGGGTGTCCACATGTTAAGAAGACCACAGACGTACCTACTAGGAACGTTGCCGCTGTGCACACAGTATACGGGACTGTCTCGCGGCCAGACAAAATTGTGCTATCTCTACCGAGACCATATTCCACACGTGGCCAAGGGAGCCCACCTGGGAATCAGTGAGTGTCAGTTTCAGTTCCAGAACCGCCGTTGGAACTGTTCCACCGTTGATGACTCCAGTGTGTTTGGACCCATTTTGGATATAGGTGATGGTCAATACTGGATTCTACATATAAGAATATATTCTCACGTTTAAATTAATTCAATTACGATTCGAAAGTTTTCAGTAGCGTTAACTGAGGCTTAAAGATTTCACTTCGTAAAGAAGCAAGAGCTTCTTTAGCTTTATATATCTATCAGTGATGTCACAACTGACGTGTTACTGTGTCTCTCATGTGATAGTTTTACTTGACGTTTATCCAGTGTGTCACTACGGTCGTGTTACTGTGTCTGTAATGTAACAGTTTTACTTGATGTCTACCCAGTGTGTCACTCTGTCTGTAATGTAACAGTTTTACTTGATGTTTACCCAGTGTGTCACTACGGTCGTGTTACTGTGTCTGTTACAACACTTTTACTTGATGTCACTACAATCGTTTTACGGTGTTAGATACATAACATTAAGTAACCACTAACTGTGACTAAATTTATACACATAGGTACACCTCAGTCTTCCAACAAATCGGTTTCATCGATATTAAAACGTAACATTTGTTCACCTGTTTATACTCTTCGATTAATCACGTCATGGTTATCACCATGGTTAGGACACCATGACGTCACTGAAACTTCTTTTTCCTTCCAGCTCACCGTTAAAGAAGGAACGTCAGTCAGTGTTCGGTGTTTATGAATTATAATTTCATATTGTATTTTGTCTAACCCTTCAGTATCTATTATGTTGAAAGTGATTGTACCCGTGGGTACTTCAACATTAAGTCTAGTTTATAGCCTACTAATTATTCTGCTACTTAACGTTGTTTGTTGTTTTTTTTGCACACACAGCCAGTAGAGAGTCAGCCTTCACTTTCGCCATCTCCTCAGCTGGACTGGTTCACGTGATTTCAAGATCCTGTCGTGACGGCCGTCTCTCAAGTTGCGGCTGCGGCCGGACTCTCAGGCCCAAGACGCTGCGCCGCCACTGGATCTGGGGAGGTTGCAGTGACAGTATAGAGTACGGCTTTCGCTTTACTCAAGCATTTGTTGACATTCGAGAGAGAGAAAACAAATTAACGATTGGATCTACTGAGCAAGGGAGAAAACTGATGAACCTTCACAATAACGAAGCTGGAAGAAGGGTAATTTGAGTAGGATAAAGTCAGACATCTTGTAGGGAATGTTTGTCCTCTCACAAAATACATGTGAAAACGTAACAGTTTTCACTTCCGTAATCTGCGTTTCATTGATACAAAAACTATAATTAATTATCCAAATTTAGCATTCGTTCTAAAAATAAAAAAAAGTTTTTCAGTTTATGATTTTCATCAAATTCATTGTTGAAAAATCAAATTTTGTTATATATACCCGTGTTTAATAGTTTGAAGACTGAGAAACGTAGGCTATATAGAACATGTGGTGGAGTACGTTTCTATGGATAATTACTGCTGTTTTTATTAATATGCAACCAGAAAATTAAAGTTTTATGTTTCGTCTACTAACTTTTATTTCTGGTGTTCTTTAACACCGAAGTAATAAGAAATATCTTATTTAACTTCATATGAACGACCGACAAACATAAAGGTTTTTCTAAACTGCTTACTCATTTATTATCTCATTTTGTGTACATCAGTTAGAACGAGACAATTGTTATAAAACAATTTGACTGTTATCTGAATGCTTATTCACGTGTTGTCATGCTTATATTATCAACTGATCAACTGATGCGAAGTTATCACTGACAGTTCACCGATTAATCAGATTCGTTGGCATGAAATATAAAACTGTTCTTATCGCGACACAGCCACCAGTTATTCTTACATGGTTCGAGTGAGGCTAAAGACAGTATCTTTGGCCTTTCTGACGTCTTTTAATGGAGACTTGAGTAATGCGACTTCTCTAAACTTAAAGACAGACCGTGAATTAAAATCCTTCTTTTTAGATGATATGGTGAAAACAAGTTGTAGATAGACCGTAAATTAATATCCATCTTTTTTTGATGATCTGGTAAAAAAAATTGTATACAGACATAACTAAACTTGTTTATCTAACTATTCTTTATGTTGTATAGGCTTCACTTTAACTAACCCTGTCCACTTATATATTCTTTATCTTGTATTAAGTTCACAGTAGTTAACTCTGTTTATTTGTGTATGCCGTCATTATTCAAAACACAAATTAGTTTACCAGACTAGAAAATAGTTTCTCGTTGTTACGTAGAAGAATGTGAGACACGTTTCTGTTTGAAACCATCGACATTAGATTCGTTTTTGTTGTTTCCGGATTTAACTAGTACAATAAACGTTTCTCTTATTGCGGAGTCAGTAGCTGTCCAGAAAATAACTCATTTTTTGTCCTCACTGTGCTCGTTCCTTATGTTGTTCTTTATTTTATGATTAGCAAGTACAATCGTGACATGTCTTGCAGTATCTAGAATTAACTAGAAATCTTCATATTGTAACAAAAAACCATAAAAGTTTTGAACTAATTAAGAACACTCGAAGTCTTTAGGAACCAAAATAATTTTTAACATTTGCCACTTTTAACAAAAAAAGCGCTAACACTTGTCGTAACGCAGTAAATAACTAGACTAATCTCTATCACGTTTTTTATTATTATTCGATCAATCACTCAAATTGTGCCAATTTCTTTGCTTATCACGTAACTAAATTGAAGATAAGAGTACTTCGTAACGAGGTTTTGTGCGCATTAAAATGAATATGATAAAGACATCTGACTACATTAAGATAAACGTTTGAGATTCCTATTTAATCTTTCTTAGCCTAAAAATAAACGAGGATCATTTATACATCACTGAAAAGGTGTACGATTGGTTAAGAGATAGCACACTCGTTACAAACCATTTCGAAAACTAGTTCGCTTCAACGTGAGAAAGTTCTGATTCACGGATAACATCACCGATATCCAGAAACTTGGATATTTTATCTGAGGCACAAAGTACACGAACTGTTTTTTAGTTCTGTTTTAATATTAGATTTGACTGAGAATACGCAAAGTGTAATATAACGGATAACAAGTATTTTTAGTGTATCTTAAGTGACTCCAATATCAATATGGTGTTAAAGACGAGAAGATGGTTTGGTTAGTTGGTTTGGCGTTTCATGGAGTTGACTGCAGCGGTAATGGCGTCCTGTGTCTCTGTGAGTAGCTCTGCAAATATAGGTATAATTTACTGTAGCGATAGTGACATCCTGTGTCTCTGTGTGTAGCTCTGCAAATATAGATATAATTTACTGTAGCGATAGTGACATCCTGTGTCTCTGTGTGAAGCTTTACAGGTATATATAGAGTTGACTGTAGCGTTAGTGACGTCCTGTGTCTCTGTGTATAGCTCTACAGGTATATATATAGTTGACTGTTGCGATAGTGTCGTCCTGTGTCTCTGTGTGTTACTCTACAGGTATATATATAGTTGACTGTAGCGATAGTGACGTCCTGTGTTTCTGTGTGTAGCTCTATAGGTATAAAAAGAGTTGACTGTAGCGTTAGTGACGTCCTGTGTTTCTCTGTGTAGCTCTATAGGTATAAAAAGAGTTGACTGTAGCGTAGTAACGTTTTGTGTTTCTGTGTGTAGCGCTACAGGTATATATATAGTTGACTGTAGCGATAGTGTCGTCCTGTGTCTCTGTTTTACTCTACAGGTATACATAGAGTTGACTTTAGCGTCAGTGACGTCCTGTGTTTTTGTGTGTACTTCTACAGGTATATATAGAGTTGACTGTAGCGGTAGTGACGTCCTATGTTTCTGTGTTACTCTACAGGTATACATAGAGTTGACTGTATCGGTAGTGACGTCCTGTGTTTTTGTGTGTACTTCTACAGGTATATATAGAGTTGACTGTAGCGGTAGTGACGTCCTATGTTTCTGTGTTACTCTACAGGTATACATAGAGTTGACTGTATCGGTAGTGACGTTCTCTGTCTCTGTGTGTTACTCTACAGGTATATTTTTAGTTGACTGTAGCGTTAGTGACGTCCTGTGTTTCTGTGTGTAGCTCTACAGGTATAAAAAGAGTTGACTGTAGCGGTAATGGCGTCCTGTGTCTCTGTGTGTAGCTCTGCAGGTATATATGAAGTTGATTGTAGCGATTGTGTCGTACTGTGTCTCTGTGTGTTACTTTACAGGTATATATATAGTTTACTGTAGCGATAGTGTCGTCCTGTGTCTCTGTTTTAATCTACAGGTATATATAGAGTTCACTTAAGCGTCAGTGACGTCCTGTATTTTTGTGTTTAGTTCTACAGGTATATTTTGAGTTGACTGTAGCAGTAGTGACGTTCTGTGTCTCTCTGTGTAGCTCTAAAGGTATATATAGAGTTGACTAAAACGGTAGTTACATCATCTTTGTGTGTTGCTCTATAGGTATATATAGAGTTGACTGTAGCGATAGTGACGTACTGTGTCTCTGTGTGTTGCACTGTAGGTATATATCGAAATGACTGTCGCGGTAGTGACGTCCTGTGTTTCTGTGTGTTGCGGTAAAGGTATATATGTAGTTCACTGTAGCGATACTGTCGTCCTGTGTCTCTGTTTTACTTTACAGGTATATATAGAGTTGACTTTAGCGTCAGTGACGTCCTGCATTTTTGTGTGTAGTTCTACAGGTATATATAGAGTTGACTGTAGCGGTAGTGACGTTCTGTGTTTCTGTGTGTTACTTTACAGGTATATTTTTAGTTGATTGTGGCGATAGTGACGTCCTGTGTCTCTGTTTGTAGCCCTACAGGTTTATATAGAGTTCACTGTAGTGGTAGTGAAGTCATTTGTCTCTGTGTAGCTATACAAGTATATATATATATATAGTTGACTGTAGCGATAGTGACGTCCTATGTTTCTGTGTGTAGCGCTACATATATGTATATAAATGATTGTTGCGATTGTGACGTCCTGTGTCACTGTGTGTTACACTACACATATATATAGAGGTGACTGTAGCGGTAGTGACGTCCTGTGTTTCTGTGTGTAGCGCTAGATGTATATATAGAGTTGACTGTAGCGGTAGTGACGTCCTGTGTTTCTGTGTGTTACACTACAGGTATATATAGAGTTATTGTAGCGGTAGTGACGTCCTGTGTTTCTGTGTGTTAATATACAGGTATATATAGAGTTGTATATTGTGGTAGTGACGTCTTCTGTTTCTGTGTGTACCTCTACAGGAATAAAAAGAGTTGACTTAAGCGGTAGTTACGTCCTGTGTTTGTGTGTGTAGCGCTACAGGTATATATAGAGTTGACGGTAGCGTAGTAATGTTCTGTGTCTCTGTGTGTAGCTCTTCATGTATATATAGAGTTGACTGTAGCGATAGTGATATCCTGTGTCTCTCTGTGTTACTCTACAGGTATATATATAGTTGACTGTAGCGCTAGTGACGTGCTGTGTTTGTATGTGTAGCTCTAAAGGTATATATAGATTTCACTCTAGCTGTAGTGACGTCCTCTGTTTCTGTGTGTAGCTCTACAGGTATAAAAAGTGTTGACTGTAGCGGTAGTGACGTCCTGTGTTTCTGTGTGTTAATATACAGGTATATATAGATTTGACTGTAACGGTAGTAACGTCCTGTGTCTCTGTGTGCAGCTTTACAGGTATATATATTGTTGACTATAGCGGTAGTGACGTCGTATGATTCTGTGTGTTACTCTACTGGTATATATATAGTTGACTGTAGCGGTAGTGACGTCCTTTGTCTCTGTGTGCAGCTCTACATGGATATATAGTGATGACTGTAGCGGTAGTGACGTCCTGTGTTTCTGTGTGTAGCTCTACAGGAATATATATAGTTCACTGGAGCGGTAGTGACGTGCTGTGTTTGTATGTGTAGTTCTACAAGTATATATAGATTTGACTGGAGCTGTAGTGACGTCCTCTGTTTCTGTGTGTAGCTCTACAGGTATAAAGAGTGTTGACTGTAGCGGTAGTGACGTCCTGTGTTTCTGTGTTTTAATATACTGGTATATATATAGTTGACTGTAGCGGTAGTGACGCCCTTTGTCTCTGTGTGCAGCTCTACAGGTATATATATTGTTGACTTTAGCGGTAGTGACGTCCTGTGTTTCTGTGTGTTACTCTACATGAATATATAGTGATGACTGTAGCGGTAGTAACGTCCTGTGTTTCTGTGTGTAGCTCTACAGGTATATATAGATTTGACTATAGCTGTAGTGACTTCCTCTGTCTCTGTGTGTAGTTCTACAGGTATATATATAGTTGACTGGAGCGGTAGTGACGTGCTGTGTTTGTATGTGTAGCTCTACAGATATATATAGATTTGACTGTAGCTGTAGTGACGTCCTCTGTTTCTGTGTGTAGCTCTACAGGTATAAAGAGTGTTGACTGTAGCGGTAGTGACGTCCTGTGTTTCTGTGTTTTAATATACAGGTATATATAGAGTTCACTGTAGCGGTATTAATGTCCTGTGTCTCTGTGTGTCGCTCTTCATGTATATATAGAGTTGAGTGTAGCGGTAGTGACGTCCTGTGTTTCTGTGTGTAGCTCTACAGGTATATATAGAGTTGACTGTAGCGATAGTGTCGTCTTGAGTTTCTGTGCCGTACTTTACAGGTATATATATAGTTGACTGTAGCGATAGTATCGTCCTGTGTCTCTGTTTTACTCTACAGGTATATATAGAGTTGACTTTAGTGTCAGCGACGTTTTGTGTTTTTGTGTGTAGTTCTACAGGTATATTGTGAATTGACTCTAGCGATAGTGTCGTCCTGTGTTTCTTTGTGTTACTTTACAGGTATGTATAGAGTTATTGTAGCGTTAGTGACGTCCTGTGTCTCTGTGCGGTACTCTGCAGGTATATATAGAGTTGACTTTAGCGTCAGCGACGTTTTGTTTTTTGTGTGTAGTTCTACAGGTATATTGTGAGTTGACTGTAGCGATAGTGTCGTCCTGTGTTTCTTTGTGTTACTTTACATGTATGTATATAGTTATTGTAGCGGTAGTGACGTCCTGTGTTTCTGTGTGTAGCTCTACAGGTATATATAGAGTTGACTGTAGCGATAGTGTCGTCCTGTGTCTCTGTTTTACTCTACAGGTATATATAGAGTTCACTTTAGCGTCAGCGACGTCCTGTGTTTTTGTGTGTAGTTTTACAGGTATATTGTGAGTTCACTGTAGCAGTAGTGACGTTCTGTGTCTCTTTGTGTAGCTTTAAAGGTATATATAGAGTTGACTAAAGCGGTAGTTACATCCTCTTCTCTGTGTGTTGCTTTATAGGTATATATAGATTTGACTGTAGCGATAGTGACGTTTTGTGTCTCTGTGTGTTGCTCTATAGGTATATATTTAGATGATTGTAGCGATAGTGGCGTCCTGTGTTTCTGTTTGTAGTTTTACAGGTAGAAAAAGAGTTGACTGTAGCGATAGTGACGTCCTGTGTTTCTGTGTGTCGCTCTATATGTATATATAGTGTTGACTGTAGCGGTAGTGACGTCCTCTGTTTCTGTGTGTAGCTCTACAGGTATATATAGATTTGACTATAGCTGTAGTGACGTCCTCTGTCTCTGTGTGTAGCTGTACAGGTATATATATAGTTGACTGTAGCGGTAGTGACGTGCTGTGTTTGTATGTGTAGCTCTACAGGTATATATAGATTTGACTGTAGCTGTAGTAACGTCCTGTGTTTCTGTGTGTTGCGGTACAGGTATATATAGAGTTGACTGTAGCGATTGTGACGTCATGTGTTTCTGTGTGTAGCGCTACAGGTATGTATATAGATGATTGTTGCGATTGTGATATCCTGTGTCTCTGTGTGTTACTCTACAGGTATATATAGAGGTGACTGTAGCGGTAGTGACGTCCTGTGTCTCTGTGTGCAGTTCTGTAGGTATATATAGAGTTGACTGTAGCGGTAGTGACGTCCTGTGTTTCTGTGTGTTGCGGTACAGGTGTATATAGAGTTGACTGTAGCGTTAGTGACGTCCTGTGTTTCTGTGTGTTGCTCTACGGGTATATATAGAGTTGACTGTAGCGGTAATGGCGTCCTGTGTCTCTGTGTATAGCTCTACAGGTATATATAGAGTTGACTGTTGCGATAGTGTCGTCCTGAGTTTCTGTGTGTAGCTCTACAGGTATATATATATTTTACTGTAGCGATAGTGTCGTCTTGAGTTTCTGTGCGGTACTTTACAGGTATATATATAGTTGACTGTAGCGATAGTATCGTCCTGTGTCTCTGTTTTACTCTACAGGTATATATAGAGTTGACTTTAGTGTCAGCGACGTTTTGTGTTTTTGTGTGTAGTTCTACAGGTATATTGTGAATTGACTCTAGCGATATTGTCGTCCTGTGTTTCTTTGTGTTAATTTACAGGTATGTATAGAGTTATTGTAGCGGTAGTGACGTCCTGTGTTTCTGTGTGTAGCTCTACAGGTATATATAGAGTTGACTGTAGCGATAGTGTCGTCCTGTGTCTCTGTGCGGTACTCTGCAGGTATATATAGAGTTGACTGCAGCGATAGTGTCGTCCTGTGTCTTTGTTTTACTCTACAGGTATATATAGAGTTGACTTTAGCGTCAGCGACGTCCTGTGTTTTTGTGTGTAGTTTTACAGGTATATTGTGAGTTGACTGTAGCAGTAGTGACGTTCTGTGTCTCTTTGTGTAGCTTTAAAGGTATATATAGAGTTGACTAAAGCGGTAGTTACATCCTCTTCTCTGTGTGTTGCTTTATAGGTATATATAGATTTGACTGTAGCGATAGTGACGTTTTGTGTCTCTGTGTGTTGCTCTATAGGTATATATTTAGATGATTGTAGCGATAGTGACGTCCTGTGTTTCTGTTTGTAGTTTTACAGGTAGAAAAAGAGTTGACTGTAGCGATAGTGTCGTCCTGTGTTTCTTTGTGTTACTTTACAGGTATGTATAGAGTTATTGTAGCGGTAGTGACGTCCTGTGTCTCTGTGCGGTACTCTGCAGGTATATATAGAGTTGACTTTAGCGTCAGCGACGTTTTGTGTTTTGTGTGTAGTTCTACAGGTATATTGTGAGTTGACTGTAGCGATAGTGTCGTCCTGTGTTTCTTTGTGTTACTTTACATGTATGTATATAGTTATTGTAGCGGTAGTGACGTCCTGTGTTTCTGTGTGTAGCTCTACAGGTATATATAGAGTTGACTGTAGCGATAGTGTCGTTCTGTGTCTCTGTTTTACTCTACAGGTATATATAGAGTTCACTTTAGCGTCAGCGACGTCCTGTGTTTTTGTGTGTAGTTTTACAGGTATATTGTGAGTTGACTGTAGCAGTAGTGACGTTCTGTGTCTCTTTGTGTAGCTTTAAAGGTATATATAGAGTTGACTAAAGCGGTAGTTACATCCTCTTCTCTGTGTGTTGCTTTATAGGTATATATAGATTTGACTGTAGCGATAGTGACGTTTTGTGTCTCTGTGTGTTGCTCTATAGGTATATATTTAGATGATTGTAGCGATAGTGACGTCCTGTGTTTCTGTTTGTAGTTTTACAGGTAGAAAAAGAGTTGACTGTAGCGATAGTGTCGTCCTGTGTTTCTGTGTGTCGCTCTATATGTATATATAGTGTTGACTGTAGCGGTAGTGACGTCCTCTGTTTCTGTGTGTAGCTCTACAGGTATATATAGATTTGACTATAGCTGTAGTGACGTCCTCTGTCTCTGTGTGTAGCTGTACAGGTATATATATAGTTGACTGTAGCGGTAGTGACGTGCTGTGTTTGTATGTGTAGCTCTACAGGTATATATAGATTTGACTGTAGCTGTAGTAACGTCCTGTGTTTCTGTGTGTTGCGGTACAGGTATATATAGAGTTGACTGTAGCGATTGTGACGTCATGTGTTTCTGTGTGTAGCGCTACAGGTATGTATATAGATGATTGTTGCGATTGTGATATCCTGTGTCTCTGTGTGTTACTCTACAGGTATATATAGAGGTGACTGTAGCGGTAGTGACGTCCTGTGTCTCTGTGTGCAGTTCTGTAGGTATATATAGAGTTGACTGTAGCGGTAGTGACGTCCTGTGTTTCTGTGTGTTGCGGTACAGGTGTATATAGAGTTGACTGTAGCGTTAGTGACGTCCTGTGTTTCTGTGTGTTGCTCTACGGGTATATATAGAGTTGACTGTAGCGGTAATGGCGTCCTGTGTCTCTGTGTATAGCTCTACAGGTATATATAGAGTTGACTGTTGCGATAGTGTCGTCCTGAGTTTCTGTGTGTAGCTCTACAGGTATATATATAGTTATTGTAGCGGTAGTGACGTCCTGTGTTTTTGTGTGTAGCTCTACAGGTATATATATATTTTACTGTAGCGATAGTGTCGTCTTGAGTTTCTGTGCGGTACTTTACAGGTATATATATAGTTGACTGTAGCGATAGTATCGTCCTGTGTCTCTGTTTTACTCTACAGGTATATATAGAGTTGACTTTAGTGTCAGCGACGTTTTGTGTTTTTGTGTGTAGTTCTACAGGTATATTGTGAATTGACTCTAGCGATATTGTCGTCCTGTGTTTCTTTGTGTTAATTTACAGGTATGTATAGAGTTATTGTAGCGGTAGTGACGTCCTGTGTTTCTGTGTGTAGCTCTACAGGTATATATAGAGTTGACTGTAGCGATAGTGTCGTCCTGTGTCTCTGTGCGGTACTCTGCAGGTATATATAGAGTTGACTGCAGCGATAGTGTCGTCCTGTGTCTTTGTTTTACTCTACAGGTATATATAGAGTTGACTTTAGCGTCAGCGACGTCCTGTGTTTTTGTGTGTAGTTTTACAGGTATATTGTGAGTTCACTGTAGCAGTAGTGACGTTCTGTGTCTCTTTGTGTAGCTTTAAAGGTATATATAGAGTTGACTAAAGCGGTAGTTACATCCTCTTCTCTGTGTGTTGCTTTATAGGTATATATAGATTTGACTGTAGCGATAGTGACGTTTTGTGTCTCTGTGTGTTGCTCTATAGGTATATATTTAGATGATTGTAGCGATAGTGACGTTCTGTGTTTCTGTTTGTAGTTTTACAGGTAGAAAAAGAGTTGACTGTAGCGATAGTGACGTCCTGTGTTTCTGTGTGTCGCTCTATATGTATATATAGTGTTGACTGTAGCGGTAGTGACGTCCTCTGTTTCTGTGTGTAGCTCTACAGGTATATATAGATTTGACTATAGCTGTAGTGACGTCCTCTGTCTCTGTGTGTAGCTGTACAGGTATATATATAGTTGACTGTAGCGGTAGTGACGTGCTGTGTTTGTATGTGTAGCTCTACAGGTATATATAGATTTGACTGTAGCTGTAGTAACGTCCTGTGTTTCTGTGTGTTGCGGTACAGGTATATATAGAGTTGACTGTAGCGATTGTGACGTCATGTGTTTCTGTGTGTAGCGCTACAGGTATGTATATAGATGATTGTTGCGATTGTGATATCCTGTGTCTCTGTGTGTTACTCTACAGGTATATATAGAGGTGACTGTAGCGGTAGTGACGTCCTGTGTCTCTGTGTGCAGTTCTGTAGGTATATATAGAGTTGACTGTAGCGGTAGTGACGTCCTGTGTTTCTGTGTGTTGCGGTACAGGTGTATATAGAGTTGACTGTAGCGTTAGTGCCGTCCTGTGTTTCTGTGTGTTGCTCTACGGGTATATATAGAGTTGACTGTAGCGGTAATGGCGTCCTGTGTCTCTGTGTATAGCTCTACAGGTATATATAGAGTTGACTGTTGCGATAGTGTCGTCCTGAGTTTCTGTGTGTAGCTCTACAGGTATATATATAGTTATTGTAGCGGTAGTGACGTCCTGTGTTTTTGTGTGTAGCTCTACAGGTATATATATATTTTACTGTAGCGATAGTGTCGTCTTGAGTTTCTGTGCGGTACTTTACAGGTATATATATAGTTGACTGTAGCGATAGTATCGTCCTGTGTCTCTGTTTTACTCTACAGGTATATATAGAGTTGACTTTAGTGTCAGCGACGTTTTGTGTTTTTGTGTGTAGTTCTACAGGTATATTGTGAATTGACTCTAGCGATATTGTCGTCCTGTGTTTCTTTGTGTTACTTTACAGGTATGTATAGAGTTATTGTAGCGGTAGTGACGTCCTGTGTTTCTGTGTGTAGCTCTACAGGTATATATAGAGTTGACTGTAGCGATAGTGTCGTCCTGTGTCTCTGTGCGGTACTCTGCAGGTATATAGAGTTGACTGCAGCGATAGTGTCGTCCTGTGTCTTTGTTTTACTCTACAGGTATATATAGAGTTGACTTTAGCGTCAGCGATGTCCTGTGTTTTTGTGTGTAGTTTTACAGGTATATTGTGAGTTGACTGTAGCAGTAGTGACGTTCTGTGTCTCTTTGTGTAGCTTTAAAGGTATATATAGAGTTGACTAAAGCGGTAGTTACATCCTCTTCTCTGTGTGTTGCTTTATAGGTATATATAGATTTGACTGTAGCGATAGTGACGTTTTGTGTCTCTGTGTGTTGCTCTATAGGTATATATTTAGATGATTGTAGCGATAGTGACGTTCTGTGTTTCTGTTTGTAGTTTTACAGGTAGAAAAAGAGTTGACTGTAGCGATAGTGTCGTCCTGTGTTTCTGTGTGTCGCTCTATATGTATATATAGTGTTGACTGTAGCGGTAGTGACGTCCTCTGTTTCTGTGTGTAGCTCTACAGGTATATATAGATTTGACTATAGCTGTAGTGACGTCCTCTGTCTCTGTGTGTAGCTGTACAGGTATATATATAGTTGACTGTAGCGGTAGTGACGTGCTGTGTTTGTATGTGTAGCTCTACAGGTATATATAGATTTCACTGTAGCTGTAGTAACGTCCTGTGTTTCTGTGTGTTGCGGTACAGGTATATATAGAGTTGACTGTAGCGATTGTGACGTCATGTGTTTCTGTGTGTAGCGCTACAGGTATGTATATAGATGATTGTTGCGATTGTGACATCCTGTGTCTCTGTGTGTTACTCTACAGGTATATATAGAGATTACTGTAGCGGTAGTGACGTCCTGTGTCTCTGTGTGCAGTTCTGTAGGTATATATAGAGTTGACTGTAGCGGTAGTGACGTCCTGTGTTTCTGTGTATTGCGGTACAGGTGTATATAGAGTTGACTGTAGCGTTAGTGACGTCCTGTGTTTCTGTGTGTTGCTCTACGGGTATATATAGAGTTGTCTGTAGCGGTAATGGCGTCCTGCGTCTCTGTGTATAGCTCTACAGGTATATATATAGTTGACTGTTGCGATAGTGTCGTCCTGTGTCTCTGTGTGTTACTCTACAGGTATATATATAGTTGACTGTAGCGATAGTGTCGTCCTGTGTCTCTGTTTTACTCTACAGGTATATATAGAGTTGACTTTAGCGTCAGCGACGTCCTGTGTTTTTGTGTGTAGTTTTACAGGTATATTGTTATTTGACTGTAGCAGTAGTGACATTCTGTGTCTCTTTGAGTAGCTCTAAAGGTATATATAGAGTTGACTGTAGCGATAGTGACGTTTTGTGTCTCTGTGTGTTGCTCTATAGGTATATATTTAGATGATTGTAGCGATAGTGACGTCCTGTGTTTCTGTTTGTAGTTTTACAGGTAGAAAAAGAGTTGAATGTAGCGATAGTGACGACCTGTGTTTCTGTGTGTCGCTCTACATGTATATGTAGAGTTGACTGTAGCGATAGTGACGTCCTGTGTTTGTGTGTGTAGCTCTTCAGGAATAAAAAGTGTTGACTGTTGCGGTAGTGACGTCCTGTGTTTCTGTGTGTTAATATACAGGTATATATAGAGTTGAGTGTAGCGGTATTAATGTCTTGTGTCTCTGTGTGTTACTCTACAGGTATATATATAGTTGACTGTTGTGGTAGTGTCGTTTTGTGTTCTGTGTGTAGCTCTACAGGTGTATATAGATTTGACTGTAGCGGTAGTAACGGCCACTGTCTCTGTGTGTTACTGTACTGGTATATATATAGTTGACTGTAGCGGTAGTGACGTCCTGTGTTTCTGTGTGTTACTCTACATGTATATATAGTGTTGACTGTAGCGATAGTGACGTCCTGTGTTTCTGTGTGTAGCTCTACAGGTATATATAGATTTGACTATAGCTGTAGTGACGTCCTCTGTCTCTGTGTGTAGCTGTTCAGGTATATATAGAGTTGACTGTAGCGGTAGTGACATGCTGTGTTTGTATGTGTAGCGCTACAGGTATGTATATAGATGATTGTTGCGATTGTGACGTCCTATGTCTCTGTGTGCAGTTCTATAGGTGTATATAGAGTTGACTGTAGCGTTAGTGACGTCCTGTGTTTCTGTGTGTTGCTCTACGGGTATATATATAGTTATTGTAGTGGTAGTGACGTCCTGTGTTTCTGTGTGTAGCTCTACAGGTATATATAGAGTTGACTGTAGCGATAGTGTCGTCCTGTGTCTCTGTTTTACTCTACAGGTATATATAGAGTTGACTTTAGCGTCAGCGACGTCCTGTGTTTTTGTGTGTAGTTCTACAGGTATATTGTGAGTTGACTGTAGCGATAGTGTCGTCCTGTGTTTCTGTGTGTTACTTTACAAGTATGTATAGAGTTATTGCAGCGGTAGTGACGTCCCGTGTTTCTGTGTGTAGCTCTACAGGTGTATATAGAGTTGACTGTAGCGATAGTGTCGTCCTGTGTCTCTGTGCGGTACTCTTCAGGTATATATATAGTTGACTGTAGCGGTAGTGTCGTCCTGTGTCTCTGTTTTACTCTACAGGTATATATAGAGTTCACTTTAGCATCAGCGACGTCCTGTGTTTTTGTGTGTAGTTCTACAGGTATATTGTGAGTTGACTGTAGCAGTAGTGACGTTCTGTGTCTCTTTATGTAGCTCTAAAGGTATATATAGAGTTGACTGAACCGGTAGTTACATCCTTTTCTCTGTGTGTTGCTCTATAGGTATATATTTAGATGATTGTAGCGATAGTGACGTCCTATGTTTCTGTGTGTAGCTCTACAGGTATATATAGATTTGACTGTAGCAGTAGTGACGTCCTCTGTTTTTGTGTGTTAATATACAGGTATATATAGAGTTGTCTGTAGCGGTAGTGACGTCTTCTGTTTCTGTGTCTACCTCTACAGGAATAAAAAGAGTTGACTGTTGCGGTAGTGACGTCCTGTGTCTCTGTGCGGTACTCTGCAGGTATATATAGAGTTGACTGTAGCGTTAGTGACGTCCTGTGTTTCTGTGTGTTGCTCTACGGGTATATATAGAGTTGACTGTAGCGGTAATGGCGTCCTGTGTCTGTGTGTATAGCTCTACAGGTATATATATAGTTGACTGTTGCGATAGTGTCGTCCTGTGTCTCTGTGTGTTACTCTACAGGTATATATATAGTTGACTGTAGCGATAGTGTCGTCCCTTGTCTCTGTTTTACTCTACAGGTATATATTGAGTTGACTTTAGCGTCAGCGACGTCCTGTGTTTTTGTGTGTAGTTTTACAGGTATATTGTTATTTGACTGTAGCAGTAGTGACATTCTGTGTCTCTTTGTGCAGCTCTAAAGGTATATATAGAGTTGACTGTAGCGATAGTGACGTTTTGTGTCTCTGTGTGTTGCTCTATAGGTATATATTTAGATGATTGTAGCGATAGTGACGTCCTGTGTTTCTGTTTGTAGTTTTACAGGTAGAAAAAGAGTTGACTGTAGCGATAGTGACGACCTGTGTTTCTGTGTGTCGCTCTACATGTATATGTAGAGTTGACTGTAGCGATAGTGACGTCCTGTGTTTGTGTGTGTAGCTCTTCAGGAATAAAAAGTGTTGACTGTTGCGGTAGTGACGTCCTGTGTTTCTGTGTGTTAATATACAGGTATATATAGAGTTGAGTGTAGCGGTATTAATGTCTTGTGTCTCTGTGTGTTACTCTACAGGTATATATATAGTTGACTGTTGTGGTAGTGTCGTCCTGTGTTCTGTGTGTAGTTCTACAGGTGTATATAGATTTGACTGTAGCGGTAGTAACGGCCACTGTCTCTGTGTGTTACTGTACTGGTATATATATAGTTGACTGTAGCGGTAGTGACGTCCTGTGTTTCTGTGTGTTACTCTACATGTATATATAGTGTTGACTGTAGCGATAGTGACGTCCTGTGTTTCTGTGTGTAGCTCTACAGGTCTATATAGATTTGACTATAGCTGTAGTGACGTCTTCTGTCTCTGTGTGTAGCTGTTCAGGTATATATAGAGTTGACTGTAGCGGTAGTGACATGCTGTGTTTGTATGTGTAGCGCTACAGGTATGTATATAGATGATTGTTGCGATTGTGACGTCCTGTGTTTCTGTGTGTTACACTACAGGTATATATAGAGGTGACTGTAGCGGTAGTGACGTCCTGTGTCTCTGTGTGCAGTTCTATAGGTGTATATAGAGTTGACTGTAGCGTTACTGACGTCCTGTGTTTCTGTGTGTTGCTCTACGGGTATATATATAGTTATTGTAGTGGTAGTGACGTCCTGTGTTTCTGTGTGTAGCTCTACAGGTATATATAGATTTGACTGTAGCGATAGTGTCGTCCTGTGTCTCTGTTTTACTCTACAGGTATATATAGAGTTGAGTTTAGCGTCAGCGACGTCCTGTGTTTTTGTGTGTAGTTCTACAGGTATATTGTGAGTTGACTGTAGCGATAGTGTCGTCCTGTGTTTCTGTGTGTTACTTTACAGGTATGTATAGAGTTATTGCAGCGGTAGTGACGTCCTGTGTTTCTGTGTGTAGCTCTACAGGTGTATATAGAGTTGACTGTAGCGATAGTGTCGTCCTGTGTCTCTGTGCGGTACTCTTCAGGTATATATATAGTTGACTGTAGCGGTAGTGTCGTCCTGTGTCTCTGTTTTACTCTACAGGTATATATAGAGTTCACTTTAGCATCAGCGACGTCCTGTGTTTTTGTGTGTAGTTCTACAGGTATATATATAGTTGACTGTTGCGATAGTGTCGTCCTGTGTCTCTGTGTGTTACTCTACAGGTATATATATAGTTGTCTGTAGCGGTAGTGACGTCTTCTGTTTCTGTGTCTACCTCTACAGGAATAAAAAGAATTGACTGTTGCGGTAGTGACGTCCTGTGTTTCTGTGTGTTAGTCTACAGGTATATATAGAGTTGACTTAAGCGGTAGTGACGTCCTGTGTTTCTGTGTTTAGCTCTACAGGTATAAAAAGAGTCGACTGTGGCGTAGTAATGTTCTGTGTTTCTGTCTGTTAATATACAGGTATATATATTGTTGACTATAGCGGTAGTGACGTCCTGTGTCTCTGTGTGTAGTTCTACAGGTGTATATAGATTTGACTGTAGCGGTAGTAACGTCCTGTGTCTCTGTGTGTTACTCTACAGGTATATATATTGTTGACTATAGCGGTAGTGACGTCCTGTGTCTCTGTGTGTAGTTCTACAGGTATATATATTGTTGACTGTAGCGGTAGTGACGTCCTGTGTTTCTGTGTGTTACTCTACATGTATATATAGTGTTGACTGTAGCGGTAATGGCGTCCTGTGTCTCTCTGTATAGCTCTACAGGTATATATATAGTTGACTGTTTCGATAGTGTCGTCCTGTGTCTCTGTGTGTTACTCTACAGGTATATATATAGTTGACTGTAGCGATAGTGTCGTCCTGTGTCTCTGTTTTACTCTACAGGTATATATAGAGTTGACTTTAGCGTCAGCGACGTCCTGTGTTTTTGTGTGTAGTTTTACAGGTATATTGTTATTTGACTGTAGCAGTAGTGACATTCTGTGTCTCTTTGTGCAGCTCTAAAGGTATATATAGAGTTGACTGTAGCGATAGTGACGTTTTGTGTCTCTGTGTGTTGCTCTATAGGTATATATTTAGATGATTGTAGCGATAGTGACGTCCTGTGTTTCTGTTTGTAGTTTTACAGGTAGAAAAAGAGTTGACTGTAGCGATAGTGACGACCTGTGTTTCTGTGTGTCGCTCTACATGTATATGTAGAGTTGACTGTAGCGATAGTGACGTCCTGTGTTTGTGTGTGTAGCTCTTCAGGAATAAAAAGTGTTGACTGTTGCGGTAGTGACGTCCTGTGTTTCTGTGTGTTAATATACAGGTATATATAGAGTTGAGTGTAGCGGTATTAATGTCTTGTGTCTCTGTGTGTTACTCTACAGGTATATATATAGTTGACTGTTGTGGTAGTGTCGTCCTGTGTTCTGTGTGTAGTTCTACAGGTGTGTATAGATTTGACTGTAGCGGTAGTAACGGCCACTGTCTCTGTGTGTTACTGTACTGGTATATATATAGTTGACTGTAGCGGTAGTGACGTCCTGTGTTTCTGTGTGTTACTCTACATGTATATATAGTGTTTACTGTAGCGATAGTGACGTCCTGTGTTTCTGTGTGTAGCTCTACAGGTGTATATAGATTTGACTATAGCTGTAGTGACGTCCTCTATCTCTGTGTGTAGCTGTTCAGGTATATATAGAGTTGACTGTAGCGGTAGTGACATGCTGTGTTTGTATGTGTAGCGCTACAGGTATGTATATAGATGATTGTTGCGATTGTGACGTCCTGTGTTTCTGTGTGTTACACTACAGGTATATATAGAGGTGACTGTAGCGGTAGTGACGTCCTGTGTCTCTGTGTGCAGTTCTATAGGTGTATATAGAGTTGACTGTAGCGTTAGTGACGTCCTGTGTTTCTGTGTGTTGCTCTACGGGTATATATATAGTTATTGTAGTGGTAGTGACGTCTTGTGTTTCTGTGTGTAGCTCTACAGGTATATATAGAGTTGACTGTAGCGATAGTGTCGTCCTGTGTCTCTGTTTTACTCTACAGGTATATATAGAGTTGACTTTAGCGTCAGCGACGTCCTGTGTTTTTGTGTGTAGTTCTACAGGTATATTGTGAGTTGACTGTAGCGATAATGTCGTCCTGTGTTTCTGTGTGTTACTTTACAGGTATGTATAGAGTTATTGCAGCGGTAGTGACGTCCTGTGTTTCTGTGTGTAGCTCTACAGGTATATATAGAGTTGACTGTAGCGATAGTGTCGTCCTGTGTCTCTGTGCGGTACTCTTCAGGTATATATATAGTTGACTGTAGCGATAGTGTCGTCCTGTGTTTCTGTGTGTTACTTTACAGGTATGTATAGAGTTATTGCAGCGGTAGTGACGTCCCGTGTTTCTGTGTGTAGCTCTACAGGTGTATATAGAGTTGACTGTAGCTATAGTGTCGTCCTGTGTCTCTGTGCGGTACTCTTCAGGTATATATATAGTTGACTGTAGCGGTAGTGTCGTCCTGTGTCTCTGTTTTACTCTACAGGTATATATAGAGTTCACTTTAGCATCAGCGACGTCCTGTGTTTTTGTGTGTAGTTCTACAGGTATATTGTGAGTTGACTGTAGCAGTAGTGACGTTCTGTGTCTCTTTATGTAGCTCTAAAGGTATATATAGAGTTGACTGAACCGGTAGTTACATCCTTTTCTCTGTGTGTAGCTCTACAGGTATATATAGATTTGACTGTAGCAGTAGTGACGTCCTCTGTTTTTGTGTGTTAATATACAGGTATATATAGAGTTGTCTGTAGCGGTAGTGACGTCTTCTGTTTCTGTGTCTACCTCTACAGGAATAAAAAGAGTTGACTGTTGCGGTAGTGACGTCCTGTGTTTCTGTGTGTTAGTCTACAGGTATATATAGAGTTGACTTAAGCGGTAGTGACGTCCTGTTTTTGTGTGTGTAGCGCTACAGGTATATATAGAGTTGACTGTAGCGTAGTGACTTCCTGTGTTTCTGTGTTTAGCTCTACAGGTATAAAAAGAGTCGACTGTGGCGTAGTAATGTTCTGTGTTTCTGTCTGTTAATATACAGGTATATATAGAGTTGACTGTAGCGGTATTAACGTCTTGTGTCTCTGTGTGTTACTCTATAGGTATATATATAGTTGACTGTTGTGGTAGTGTCGTCCTGTGTTTCTGTGTGTAGTTCTACAGGTGTATATAGATTTGACTGTAGCGGTAGTAACGTCCTGTGTCTCTGTGTGTTACTCTACAGGTATATATATTGTTGACTATAGCGGTAGTGACGTCCTGTGTCTCTGTGTGTAGTTCTACAGGTATATATATTGTTGACTGTAGCGGTAGTGACGTCCTGTGTTTCTGTGTGTTACTCTACATGTATATATAGTGTTGACTGTAGCGGTAATGGCGTCCTGTGTCTCTGTGTATAGCTCTACAGGTATATATATAGTTGACTGTTTCGATAGTGTCGTCCTGTGTCTCTGTGTGTTACTCTACAGGTATATATATAGTTGACTGTAGCGATAGTGTCGTCCTGTGTCTCTGTTTTACTCTACAGGTATATATAGAGTTGACTTTAGCGTCAGCGACGTCCTGTGTTTTTGTGTGTAGTTTTACAGGTATATTGTTATTTGACTGTAGCAGTAGTGACATTCTGTGTCTCTTTGTGCAGCTCTAAAGGTATATATAGAGTTGACTGTAGCGATAGTGACGTTTTGTGTCTCTGTGTGTTGCTCTATAGGTATATATTTAGATGATTGTAGCGATAGTGACGTCCTGTGTTTCTGTTTGTAGTTTTACAGGTAGAAAAAGAGTTGACTGTAGCGATAGTGACGACCTGTGTTTCTGTGTGTCGCTCTACATGTATATGTAGAGTTGACTGTAGCGATAGTGACGTCCTGTGTTTGTGTGTGTAGCTCTTCAGGAATAAAAAGTGTTGACTGTTGCGGTAGTGACGTCCTGTGTTTCTGTGTGTTAATATACAGGTATATATAGAGTTGAGTGTAGCGGTATTAATGTCTTGTGTCTCTGTGTGTTACTCTACAGGTATATATATAGTTGACTGTTGTGGTAGTGTCGTCCTGTGTTCTGTGTGTAGTTCTACAGGTGTGTATAGATTTGACTGTAGCGGTAGTAACGGCCACTGTCTCTGTGTGTTACTGTACTGGTATATATAGTTGACTGTAGCGGTAGTGACGTCCTGTGTTTCTGTGTGTTACTCTACATGTATATATAGTGTTTACTGTAGCGATAGTGACGTCCTGTGTTTCTGTGTGTAGCTCTACAGGTGTATATAGATTTGACTATAGCTGTAGTGACGTCCTCTGTCTCTGTGTGTAGCTGTTCAGGTATATATAGAGTTGACTGTAGCGGTAGTGACATGCTGTGTTTGTATGTGTAGCGCTACAGGTATGTATATAGATGATTGTTGCGATTGTGACGTCCTGTGTTTCTGTGTGTTACACTACAGGTATATATAGAGGTGACTGTAGCGGTAGTGACGTCCTGTGTCTCTGTGTGCAGTTCTATAGGTGTATATAGAGTTGACTGTAGCGTTAGTGACGTCCTGTGTTTCTGTGTGTTGCTCTACGGGTATATATATAGTTATTGTAGTGGTAGTGACGTCTTGTGTTTCTGTGTGTAGCTCTACAGGTATATATAGAGTTGACTGTAGCGATAGTGTCGTCCTGTGTCTCTGTTTTACTCTACAGGTATATATAGAGTTGACTTTAGCGTCAGCGACGTCCTGTGTTTTTGTGTGTAGTTCTACAGGTATATTGTGAGTTGACTGTAGCGATAATGTCGTCCTGTGTTTCTGTGTGTTACTTTACAGGTATGTATAGAGTTATTGCAGCGGTAGTGACGTCCTGTGTTTCTGTGTGTAGCTCTACAGGTATATATAGAGTTGACTGTAGCGATAGTGTCGTCCTGTGTCTCTGTGCGGTACTCTTCAGGTATATATATAGTTGACTGTAGCGATAGTGTCGTCCTGTGTTTCTGTGTGTTACTTTACAGGTATGTATAGAGTTATTGCAGCGGTAGTGACGTCCCGTGTTTCTGTGTGTAGCTCTACAGGTGTATATAGAGTTGACTGTAGCTATAGTGTCGTCCTGTGTCTCTGTGCGGTACTCTTCAGGTATATATATAGTTGACTGTAGCGGTAGTGTCGTCCTGTGTCTCTGTTTTACTCTACAGGTATATATAGAGTTCACTTTAGCATCAGCGACGTCCTGTGTTTTTGTGTGTAGTTCTACAGGTATATTGTGAGTTGACTGTAGCAGTAGTGACGTTCTGTGTCTCTTTATGTAGCTCTAAAGGTATATATAGAGTTGACTGAACCGGTAGTTACATCCTTTTCTCTGTGTGTAGCTCTACAGGTATATATAGATTTGACTGTAGCGGTATTGACGTCTTCTGTTTCTGTGTCTACCTCTACAGGAATAAAAAGAGTTGACTGTTGCGGTAGTGACGTCCTGTGTTTCTGTGTGTTAGTCTACAGGTATATATAGAGTTGACTTAAGCGGTAGTGACGTCCTGTTTTTGTGTGTGTAGCGCTACAGGTATATATAGAGTTGACTGTAGCGTAGTGACTTCCTGTGTTTCTGTGTTTAGCTCTACAGGTATAAAAAGAGTCGACTGTGGCGTAGTAATGTTCTGTGTTTCTGTCTGTTAATATACAGGTATATATAGAGTTGACTGTAGCGGTATTAACGTCTTGTGTCTCTGTGTGTTACTCTATAGGTATATATATAGTTGACTGTTGTGGTAGTGTCGTCCTGTGTTTCTGTGTGTAGTTCTACAGGTGTATATAGATTTGACTGTAGCGGTAGTAACGTCCTGTGTCTCTGTGTGTTACTCTACAGGTATATATATTGTTGACTATAGCGGTAGTGACGTCCTGTGATTCTGTGTGTTACTGTACTGGTATATATATAGTTGATTGTAGCGGTAGTGACGTCCTGTGTCTCTGTGTGTAGTTCTACAGGTATATATATTGTTGACTGTAGCGGTAGTGACGTCCTGTGTTTCTGTGTGTTACTCTACATGTATATATAGTGTTGACTGTAGCGGTAGTGACGTCCTGTATTTCTGTGTGTAGCTCTACAGGTATATATAGATTTGACTACAGCTGTAGTGACGTCCTCTGTCTCTGTGTGTAGCTCTACAGGTATATATAGATTTGACTATAGCTTTAGTGACGTTCTCTGTCTTTGTGTGTAGCTGTACAGGTATATATATAGTTGACTTCAGCGATAGTGATGTTCTGTGTTTCTGTGTGTTACTCTACAGGTATATACAGAGTAGACTGTAGCGGTAGTGGCGTCCGTTTCTGTGTGTTACTCTACAGGTACATACAGAGTAGACTGTAGCGGTAGTGGCGTCCTGTTTCTGTGTAGGTCTACAGGTATTTATACTGTGTGGACTGTACTAGTAACATTAGCTTATTAGGTCACTTGAAACATTGTGTTGGTAGTATGTTTTGTTCTTTGCACTGTTGTTTGTGGGATTTGGTCCTTAGTTGAAACTTTCTTACATGTCGCTGCCGTTTTGTAGGTCTTTATAATATCTTGGTGATTGTGGAGGTCGGATTGTGATTATTTACTTCTTGTTCTGATTGGTGGAAAGACTTCATGTATTTTAAACTATTGGTAACCATAGATTGCTCACCTGAAATCCAGACTCTCTATTTCGTGAAATTTGATTGTGTTAATTTAAAATGACTAATTTTCTTTTCTTCCAAAATATGTGTGTCTGTGGTTCTTGTTTTATTCCAATTGATATGTGGTGTTCTGCTTTGGGAGGAATTTGTATTTTCACGAGTCTTGTACTGTCTTTATGTTCTCTTATTCTTGTTTCTCTAATGTATGCTTCGTTCCAGGGACATCGATTTTCATAGACGACGTTTTTGTGTTTGGTTTTTCACTGGAATGGATCTTATTGTCTTGTAAGATTTTTACCAGCCATTTATGTTGGACGTCTTGGTTGTGTGTTTTGAGGTTTTTTTACTGAAATCTTGCGTGTAAATGGCAGTAGTAATGTTTTATCATCTCTTATTTCTCTTGTGATCATTTTTAAGAGAATCTTTGATGAAGGTAGAAATGTAACCGTTCTGTGTTAATGGATTCTCATCACAAATATTTCCTGCATTGGACTATAGCACATTTTACCAATGTTGGATGATAGAACTGTGGGTGGGTTTTCTATATATAGTTGTGGTAATTTATATACGGTCTCTGCTGATTAGTATGTCCAGAATCTGTAGGCTATGTTCCTTTGTTATGAAGATGAAGGCCAGATAACATACGTGTCTGTAAGACCTTAGTTTTATATATGTGTGTGTGTGTGTAGATGAGAGATCTCTTTCCAGAATAATGCTAATCCCATGGTTAGAATTTGTAATTCTTTATTGTATTTAAAGTATGTTAACTGCAGTCATTAGGTCCATAATGGCGTCTGTCTTCATTCAGTTGTGCGTAGTAAAGAATTTTCATTCACCATTTGTTGTCTGGTGGTATTGAAGGTTGGAACATTTATAAATAGGTCTGTGATATCAAAATTGACAAGAATATCCTGTAGCCTGACTGAGTTGTTCTATGAAATCTTTCAAGCCATAAATATGAAACTCAGTGTATCTCGTAGTGAAAATGGGAAAGGTACCAAGAAGATAGCTGGGTGAGTTTATAGTACGATATGCCTTAAAAGTGTGTTAAGTTTGTGTATTTTATATAGCCTGTAGAACTGAGGAGGAAACTGTTGCTAGTTTTTAAATATACTCTCGTTGATTAAGTTTTTTTTTAGTTTGCTTAGTGTTATATTGATAAGTCTCTCAGTATTTTCTTTAGGAATACTCTTGACAGTAATTTAATTCTAAATCCGCGATTAATTTGTTTTATAGATGTTTGTGTTACATTTTCTTAGGGAAACAGAAATATCACAGTTAATATATTTCTTGGGGTGTTTATAACACCTTTCTATCTCAGTTAACATGTTTCATGTTTGTAACACTTTTTCTGTAATGTATTTCATTTTTGACATATTTTCTATCACAGTTAACGGGTTTCACGTTTAGCACTTTTTCTATCATAGTTAACTTAGTTCGTGAGACATTTGTGAGAATTTCTATTACAGTTATGTGTTTCATAAGGTGTTTGTAGCAGCATATGACAGTTAACATTTTTGATGAGGTGTTTATGACACCTCTTCCTATTACAGCCAATATGTAAGTTAAGTCGTTAATTTCATTTTATTATTGGGGTCTAATAGGGGTTAATGATGACAAATAAAAATCGTTAATTTTATACTTTTTTTACACTAAGCGTTTGAAGTCAGCGTATTTACGGAATTTTCAAATATTTTAGTGTCATTATCTGGAGAGGATAATCATTTTATGGTTCTGCCGAGCGATTTAACACGAGATATAATCAACAGAGGTCGCTCTAATGTTACAGACATTTAAAAACTTCAGTTGAGACTAGAATCTTTTCTACGTGTTGCATTATGTTGTTTTTTTCGATGATTTATTTACATCACGAAATTAAATAAGTTAATTTTTTGAAGCAGTTTGTCGTCGTTTTATGATTGGTGTGTTTTTAACCATAAAAGTTTTATATACACTTTGTAATTCTTTCAAATTCGTACAGGCAGTCATTAGAAATACTAAAATCACGTGCAAGTGTCACGGAGTTTCCGGTTCCTGTTCACTTATCACGTGCTGGCAAGAGCTGGCGAATTTCCGTGAAGTCGGAGATGACTTGAAAGATAAATACGACGGTGCTACTGAAGTGATGATAAATCTACGAGGAAAGTTGCAGGTTCGAAATCCCCAGTATAACGTCCCTACAGCAGAGGACCTGGTTTATTTAGAGGAGTCGCCCGACTATTGCGTTGATGATGAAAATACGGGCTCCTTAGGTACTTACAATCGCCAGTGTAATCGAACAGCTCCGGGCACAGATGGGTGCAACCACATGTGTTGTGGTAGAGGGTATAATACCAAAACAGTGATACTGAAAGAAAGGTGCGGGTGTAAGTTTTACTGGTGTTGTTACGTGAAATGTAAAACATGCGCGAAAACTGTAGATCAGCACACATGCAAATAGCATCACTTCTGGACTTAAACAGTACGTTTTAAAACACGGAGTAAGGTCTTACCCTAAGTGTCCAAGTTTACAAATACTATTACTTCTGTACTTTAATACTACGTTTCAAAACGCAAGTAAGGCTTTACCATACCGTAAATTTTACATAAATCTAAATTGTATGACATTTATTTTTCTAAGTTAGTAAACTTGTTAAAATGTTGATTAAGATTAGTTGTTATTTTACAGTGGTAAATAAGATTTATCAAGTCCTGACGTCACGTGAGTTTAAACAATTAACACAGTAAAAGAATGTGTACATCGCGCTGAGACAGTCATATTTGGAAACAGTGCATTAAGTTGTAAATTTTATCACGCCAAAACAGTTTTAAAGGCGAGAGAAACAAGCTGCTGATAAAATTCAACCTCTAAATTTTCAGCGGGACTATGACAAATAACCACAATATTCATTGTGAATAACATAAAGTAAAATATCAAACTATCAAGTGGCGGCATTTTACCATTGAAGATCAAATTTACACATGAAACACGAATAAAACGTTCAGCAAAAAGACATATTGTTGTGTTTTGTGTACAGATTTATGTCTTGTTTGTTTGGAAGTAAATGGTGGGGTTTCCGTGTTCTCTATCGCAACCCCTTTTATAGTGTTGTAAGTCCGCAGACATACCGCTGTGCCACTGGGGGACTTTTGTATAAAATAATCACTTGTATATAATGAGCAAAGTATCCAATCATAGTAGGTTTGGTAACACTTTCTTCTAAATTCAACTTTAATCCTATGTACAGCTACAGAAAATAAAGGTATTTTACTAGAATGTACTACATAATACACACTTTTTGTTTCTTCTATAATGCCACGTCTTCTCAGCTTGTATTACAGTATTGCTTCAGTATCTCCATAACACACAATTTTTGTTTCTCCTAATGTAATTAGAGTTACTTTGGAGTGGCTAGTTCACCTAAAGAAGCAAACAAAGGGGTTTTGGATTCATGTGATACTAAAGTAGTCTGTTTATCAAAGGAGTTTTTAATTTAGTTTGATACTAAATTAATCTGTTTAACAAAGGGTTTTGGATTCAATATGATACTAAAGTAAACTATTTAACAAAGGGTTTAGAATTCAGCGTGATGCTAAAGTATTCTTTTTAACAAAGTCGTTTTGGATTTAGTTTGATACTAAAGTAGACTGTTTAACAAAAGCGTTTTGAATTCATGTGATACTAAAGTAGACTGTTTAACAAAGGGATTTTGGATGTATGTGATACTAAAGTATTCTGTTTAACAAAGGTGTTTTTAATTCATGTGATACTAAACTAGTCTGTTCAGCAAAGGGGTTTTGAATTCATGCGATACTAATGTAAACTGTTTAACAACAGGGTTTTGGATTGAGTTTGATACTAATTTAATCTGTTTAACAAAGGGTTTTGTTATTCGGTTTGATACTAAAGTAGTCTGTTTAAAAGGGTGTTGAATTCATGCGAAAATAATGTAAACTGGTTAACAAAGGGGTTTTGGATTCAATTTGATACTAAAGTAGTCTGTTTAACAAAGGGTTTTGGATTCAGTGTGGTACAAAAAAAAATGAACAATTTAATTAAGGGTTTTGAATTCAGCGTGATGCTAAAGTAGACTGTTTAACAAAGGGGATTTGGATTGATTATGATACTAAAGTAAACTGGTTAACAAAGTGTTTCGGATTCATGATATACTGAACTATACTGTTCAACTGAGGGTTTTCGATTCACTGTAATACTAACGTAATGTTTTTAACAAAGGGGTTTTGGATTCGTGAGATACTAAAGTAAACTGTTTAGCAAAGGGTTTTGAATTCACATGATACTAAAGTAGACTGTTTGACAAAGGGGTTTGGGATTTGGTGTAATATTAAAGTAGACTTTAACAAAGGGGATTAGGATTCATGTTATACTAAAGTAGTTTGTTTAACAAAGCGGTTTTGAATTCGCGTGATACTAACTACCGTATTTACTTGTTTTATAGCCCGGGCCCTTATTTTTTTCAACCAAACTCAATACCAGGCCCTTATTCAAACGGGCTCTTATTCAAGCACGGGCGCTTGTTATTTTCAAAGTAAAATTAGGTATGCACAAAAATTATCGTTGAAGACAAATATTTCACGACATTAATCTTTTTCAATTGGGAAGTATATGGCCTTTGATCGCAAATTTTTCCATGACGAATTATTTATAAATATGTCTATATATGTCTATCTGTACCCAGTCTTTATGTTAGTAGGTAGGAGCTGACTTTGGGGGCAAGGACATCTGGAAGCTTCTGGCAAACAGTCGTCTTTTGTCTTAGGGTGAACCTGTGACGATTGAAGAAATTTCTCAACCAGCCATTGCTGGCAACGAACTCGGGGTTGCTATCATAGTCTTGACCACCTTCATTGGAGAAAATCTTCAGTGCTTCTCTTTTCACCATTTTCCTGGTCACACGCTATGAACAATGCTATCTGCTATGCAATTGGACGCCTAAGGCGTGAGTGTTATCGACCAGCGCATAAAATTCGATATCGTTGTGGCACGAGCGCTTCGTAGCTGATTCTTATTTCCTATTGTCTACCTGCTCGCCATATCATCTACACCCGCTTGCACTTGGCCACACATCCGGTGACGAAACCCTCGTATCATCCGACAACTGCACGCGCGCGCGGCCATACACTGTGCTGCACTACAGATTCGAATCAAGACGCGCACGCGTGCAATTGTCAGGTGATACGAGGGTTTCGTCACCGGATGTGTGGCCAAGTGCAAGCGGGTGTAGCCAAATGAGTCAACAATTAAACTGTTACAGCGATGATAGGCGAAAATAATGGGAAAATTTCGGGCTGTCGTTCTCAGCTTCCCCAAATTGGATTTTAACGAGCGATGTGTCAAATGAAAGCTAAGAAGATATGCTTTAATATCGTGTGTGATTCATTATCATAAATTGACATCTTCATACTGAAAAACAAAGTTTCCTAAAAGTTATGATTAGGGCCCGGGCGGGTATTCAAGCACGGGCCCTTATTTATTTTTATGTTCTGTTCACACGGGCGGCTATTCAAACGGGCCTTTAATCAAGATCGGGCGGTAAAACGAGTATATACGGTAATTCTGTTTAACAAAGGGGTTTTGGATTCATGTGATACTAAGGTAATCTGTTTAACAAAAGGTTTTGGATTAATTGTAATACTAAACTAAGCTCTTTAGCATTGGGTTTTGGATTCAGTGTAATACTAAAGTAGTCTGTTTAACAAAGGGGTTTGGGATTGATTATGGTATTAAAGTAAACTAGTTAACTAAGTGTTTCGGATTCATGATATACTAAAGTAGGCTGTTTAACAAAGGGTTTTGTATTCAGTGTGATATTGAAGCAGGCTGTTTAACAAAGGGGTTTTGGATCATGTGATTATAAAGTAAACTGTTTAACAAAGGATTTTGGATTCACTATGATACTAAAGTAGACTTTAACAAAGGGGCTTTGGATTGTTTATGTTACTGAAGTAAACGATTTAACAAAGTGTTTCGGATTCATGAGATTCTAAAGTAGACTCTTTAACAAAGGGGTTTTGGATTCATTTGATACTAAATTAATCTGTTCAACAAAGGGTTTTGGATTCAGTATGATACTGAAGTAAACTATTTAATCAAGGGTTTTGGATTGAGCGTGATGCTAAAGTAGACTGTTTAACAAAGTGTTTCGGATTCATGATATACTAAAGTAGGCTGTTTAACAAAGGGGTTTTGGATTCATGTGATTATAAAGTAAACTGTTTAACAAAGGATTTTGGATTCACTATGATACTAAAATAGACTTTAACAAAGGGGTTTTGGATTGTTTATGTTAATGAAGTAAACTAGTTAACAAAGTGTTTCGGATTCATGAGATTCTAAAGTAGACTCTTTAACAAAGGGGTTTTGGATTCATTTGATACTAAATTAATCTGTTCAACAAAGGGTTTTGGACTCAGTATGATACTGAAGTAAACTATTTAACAAAGGGTTTTGGATTGAGCGTGATGCTAAAGTAGACTGTTTAACAAAGGGTTTTGGATTCAGTGTGACACTAAGGTAGACTGTTTAACAAAAGGGTTTTAGATTCATTATGATACCAAAATATTCTATACAAGTCGAGAATAATTTCATATATTTTAATCAGACAAATCATGTGAGTCAGTTTATAACACGCATTTTGCTTTCACATAGTCTTAAAAAATCCACTCATAAATGATACTTCAAGCTTGGCGAGTAGCAACGAACACTTCAAATGTTCTGAAGTGTTTTACCAAACATCAAGAAAATTCACAATGTTTTAGATCAATAAAGGTCAAAAGTCATGCTATTCAGAGTGCTGTATTATATCAGAGTAAAATATGATAGTAATGTATCACAAAATAATAAAAGTAAAATTAACAGTAATATAATGAAAATCATTTGTCTCACATAAATCGACAATGAAGCTTAACTTTATATAAACTGTAACAAAAATATTAAAGTTTAAAGTGTAACAAAAATTATTTCTACTTTTATATTTTCAAATGAGCGATAGAACTTAAAAATTGTTCGTCAGGTTTGAAAGTTGTTCAAATTACTATATTATACATTATTAAGATTTAAAACTGTTTCTGAAGCGAATTGAGACATCGTATCAGGTCAACCCTTATGTGATGTCCGATTTTAGGTTCAGAAAAAGAGAAAATATTTCAAACCCTTTTAATGTTATTTAATTAATGTACGTTCCATTATTATTAATTGCTTTCTGCTAACGTTTCACAAACTTCTGAATGCCACTTCTATAAAATTCTTGGGTTTGGGAAGAAAATAATATAGAAAGGGTAGTGTTAACATTTTCATGTGTTCCAAACTCTTTTTCATCAAGATAGTTCTGCAAGTTTGGAATAGATGATAATCAGATTATTCAAGGTCTGGAGAATAAAAAGGATGTAGAAATTTTTCCCAGAATAGTTCTTCAATCTTTGCAGATGTGATCTTGCTGTATGGGACCATCCATTATCCTGGTGTAACAAAACACCTTTACGATTGATTGAAGCATACCTCCTTTTTTTCAGTCCAACATTCAAGTGCTCTAGCTGTTGACAGTAGAAGTCTCATGTAATCGTTGCATTGAGTGGCAGCAACTCAAAGTAGATCACGTCAACAATATCCCACTAAACGCTTAACCAGACATTCCTTGGGCGGATGTCCATTTTAGGCTGTGCTTTAGCCAGTTTACCTGCACTGAACCATTGTCTGCGGCGCTTAACATTTTTATAAAATATCCATTTTTCATCTTCAGTTACTAACCTGTCTAAAAATGGTGAGTTAGAGTTACGTTCATGAGAGTGAGGAGAACTGCAAATGTCCATTCTTGCTCTAAGGTTGGCTTCTGTCAAATCATGGAGGACCCATTTTCCAGGTTTTGACACCTTTACAAGATGTTGCAGATAATGGTAAACTGTTGAATGGGTTTAATTAAGCTTCTGTGTTAGTTCTTCAACTGTTACAGCACAATATTCATCAAGTGCAGTCAGTAGCAAGTCATCTTTAAACTCAGCAGAACAACCTGAACGTGGCGCATCACGTAAGCTGTAGTTACCTGATTTGAACTTCTGAAACCACCTTCGGCATTTTCTTTCAGTTAGACACTCCGCAACGTAAACATCTTGAATGTTTCGTGTAGTTTCTACTGCACTATTACCTTTTTTAAACTCATAAAGCATTATATGGCTAATGTGCTCCTCAGACACAAACTTTATAAGGGTTTATTTGATTAATGATCTGAAAAAGTGGAGTTGGGTTAGTTTCTTTTATTTGTCTAAAAAAAATTATACCCGTTCTACTACATATTTTAGTCATTAAAGCCTTCTACAAATACAGAAATGATGATACATTCCTTTCCAAAAGTACGAGTTTCAACTGTCATTTTAACTCGTACTTACAATGATGATGTAATTGCAGTATTTATTTTGAAACGCAGTGTTTTTGAATTAGATGGCTTTCATATCACCATCTTGGTGGTCCATTTTAACGACCTTATATATAAAACTGCTTCCAAGTACAAGTATGATATTTTGTCAATATCTAAAAACAACCAACGTCCAAGTTTATTTGTTTTTTGTTTTGTTTTTTAATCTAGAAATGATATTTATAATAAAACAAAACTCAATATGAAATAACCAGCTATTTAATGACGTTCATCTGAATGGGTGAATACGTGTGATCTTCTTATCCTTACTTTCCTCTACACAAGAAGAAAAACTCATATACATTAGTAATGTTAAATGTGTGTGTATATTTATTTTAATTCGTTTTAAATATATTTTGTCTGTTAAAGATTTAAGTTTAATTCTGTATTATAAATAAAGGAAAATAAATGAATAAATATTCAAACCTGTCAGCTTGTACATATCGACTGTTTGATTACTTATTCGACTCCTTCAATGAACCTCTCACCAACCATGTCAAGTGTACAACACTATTACATTTATTTATAGTCTAGGCCCACAACTAACTACACGCATGTCATCTTCCAACCACAGTCGCCCCTGATGATTAATTACTTCTGCAGAACCAATTAATTTCAAATCAAAACACCTAACAGATAGAAAGGAAAGACTTACGAGATATAAAACCAAAACCACTGCCAAGCTATACTGACTGACAGAATATAATCAATCGTCCATTCTTCGCCACTGGACTGTGACACAAATGTCGCTTTTAAACACTTTAGTATATTGGGGAGTGTGTATAGCAAAGAAATGTTAAAAATGAAGAAAAGTTTGTGAACTCGCAAGATACGTCCTGAATTAAACGCTAAGCAAACTGCCTCACCTTTGCAACTAAAATATTTCTGTTTCGTGAAAACTACTACCAGTTCAACAATGATAAGGTCAAGATTTATACGAATGCCAGCCAGTATGGTGGTGCGGTAGTATCTTCAGTAATCCGGTTAAGAATAGACATCTCTGGTAAAGAAGTCAGATGGAACTCCAAACAGATCAAGTTAAATCACTGGCTTTCATTATTAGATGACAGTGAAAACGGGCCCTTTGGTTGTTTTTTTCGATGAAGCAAAGGTAAAACTAAACGCTAGAAACTCTCTATCAAAAGAATAACTTAGCTGTTTAAACCAACAGTGATAATACAGATTTGAATGTTTGCTCAAATAAATGTCCTATAAAGTTACCTATTGATACGATTTTATAATAAAAACTAAGTCGAGAATCAGTGGAAACGCAAAATAACTAGCCATGAATGTAGTGAAAGACGATAAATAGTCATAATCAGTGTTAGCATAAAATGATTAATTAACAATCAGTAGAAACACAAGATAATTAACCAACAATCAGTGTAAACATAAAATAATATATTGGCAATCAGTAAAAACATAAAACAGAGAGCCATGAATGAAATGAAATACGAGATAATTATTCAGTAATGAATGAAAATAATAATAAATACGCGGGCAGACATTTATAGATGACGCGATAATGACCTGCCAACCGCTATATCGAAATAGAAGACGATTTCTAAAAGTACAAAATGATAGATTTCACTTTCAAACTGTCGTCATAATTGATAATAAAAGTTGAATCTGGCATTACCTGCTGATCTGGAACCAGACTAGAACTTCTTATTTTCTCACATGTATTTGATGTATTATATTTTAGTAGCACGTTACTATAGTTATTAGTTTGATAAAGAATGGTGATGAATATTATTGTAACAACTATTTATGTTCAGAAAAGAGCCTAGAAAGTAGTGAAGATATATACAGGTGAGCAACATTTATCATTTTAAAGTTAAATTGAGCTGTTAAACAATGTAAAATAAGCAAAAAAAAGAAGCAAGTAAAAAATTATGTTATATAACACAAAATATGTATAAAGTGTGAGTTTAAGGTAATTTCAGCTTTTTAAATATAGATTTTCACGCGTATGTGTTAATTATAAATAAAATATTAAAATGTTTTCCCGCTAGATGCCACCAGCTTCGACAGGTGAATATGCACATATATAAAAACTCAAGCAAACAATCAATAACCATTTTTAAGTTAAACAAAATCGGAAAGAGTTGTTGCAGTTACCTGTGTATTGTAGGTATGATAACACATACATAAACAATAATGGATAGAGATGGCTCTGATTACAAGTGTAGTGAAACAGTTAATTTAAATTTGCTCGGAGTAATAATTCAGCTATTACAGTACACTTTTTACACTAATTTACGTCTTCAAATTGGCAACTACCTTTCAGTGTTAACCGAGAGGCTGGTGTATTATAGTTTTAATAGTCTAGGAAAATGTTGATGATTTAATTTCTTCGCCCGCACATGAACAACAACCCAAACATCCATCAATTTCAAACCGTGAAGTACATACACCAGAAACTGTTTATTGTTAGACATTCCTCTGTTGGTGACATAATTAACAACCTTCGTTGTGGTAATAGTAACAGAAAACAAATTAATTTTTTTCTGTGCTATTGGGTAAACAAAATATACTGTTAGAAAGAGAGTGTTTTCACAGATTCCTGTAGATAAATATGCTTATTTGTTGTTGTTTCTTAAATTTTATTTCGTACGAAAATCTTTCCTCTCCTACCCGTGAATGAATATATTTACATAAAATAGAATACTTTATAAGTTAATTACATGGTTTATACACAAATTATTGTGAAATAAAAGGTGTCTGGTAAATAAATTAAGCTACGACAGAAAAGTTGAAGGCTTAGTTTCTAAGATAAAACTAATGTGATGAAGCCATCTACTGTTAGAACCAGTAATAAAACTAATTTAAATCATTTATGATAAATTTGTTTTTCGTATGTTATGAATTTTAGTGTGTGAGTACAACCAACTTTTAACTTTCACGAAACGTCGAAACGAGAATGACAAAGAAATGTTAGTTAAGAAACATGCTAATTTTTGTTTTTTTGTATCTAGTTGATTTACGTTTTTTGTATGAAAATTGTTTAAATTTTGCAAGGAAAATCATCAAGAAATTGTCTAACGATTAAACAGTACAAGGAAGCAAAACACGGTTGTACGAACATGTTGGTCAATCTGGAATCGTTAATAAACACCTCATTTAAAACTAGTATGCAATAATAAATCAATCGCATATTATCACCTATATGTAGTACTGGAAACGTCTGTGCTTTATCAGGTTGTCTGAGATGCAACATAAATAACAGTGGTAAAAACGTTAACATATTTCTTCACAACTAGTTAAAAAAAACACGGTAACAAACACATCATTTTTTATTATTTAAAACTTTTTTCGTATCAAGTTTTTTTTTCATAGTCAAACACAAAGCTACATAATGGGCTATATGCGCTGTGCCTACTACAGGTATAATCATCAAATCAGATTAAGTGTTAATAATAATACTTCGATCAAACTTAAAAGCAATAATTGAAAATGCAAGGTTTAGGCATTCGTGGTCTACATCAAATCTGAGAAATAAAGTTACGTATTAGGCTTAGTAATCTAAAGAGTTATACGTAATTAAATAAAACTTAAAAATAAGAAACCGTGAAGAAAAAAGCATGGGTACTAAAACAGGTAAGTAAACATAGTATTGATATAACACAAAAGATGTGTTTATATAACACTCAGTGTAAACACAGTACTAATATACAACATAATAACACAGTTGCAGGCAAGAATAGTAAAATATTAAAACGCCCAGATATATGAATATAGATATAAAACTTTGTACACCATATTTGATAAAGAAACAACTAGAGCTATAAATGATATCCGACGTGTATCTTATAAAACTGTAAGTACTATGAAATATACACAGATTTCCAGAAGGTCATTTTGCAGTGAGTTTGTCCATTCTCATGTCCAGAACTTTGGAACAGTTGGAGCTTCTATTGTCAGTATTATAAATATTGTTTTATAAGTACAGTCTAAAGGAGTAAAACTTCCATGAGCAGTTAAAAATTCCAAGGGCATTTGTTTGTTATCTATTATTAAGTACAATGGGCTACCACGGGTATCTAAATCCGCAATTTTTTTATTTTATTACATAAATAAATCATATTCTTGAAACACAATATGTTAAAAATATTACAAATCAATAAATAATTGCAATATTCATATCCACTGCCAGATGAACGCGGATAAATCATTTGTCAAATAACAAAACGGTAAACATTCACATAAACTATTACTGTAACTTCTCACACAGTACGTATCCCTGTAGAACCTCATTCATCAAATGGGCGTGACTGATAGGTTGTTTTAGAGCTTGAACTATAGAAGTCAAAAGAAATTTTACTTTGAAGTCCAGCTTTAAACAAATGTGCAAAATGTGCACGAACACTACATGTCAAAGCCTTAGTATATGCAAAATACATCACAAATTTTGATAAACACGTATAGAAGCGGAACAGTTTGTTAGGGTGTGAACTCAAACCAGGTAAATATCTAACCAGAACCAACAATCGTTTTTGTTAATCTAATAAAATATGACCCAAAACTATATCCAACAAACAAAACATCAAAGCCTACAAATCCTAGACACTGAATAAACAAATGAATTACAGCTTCGTGAGTTCGACTACAGAAGGAACATAACCCTATTGTATGTATAAAAATGTGAAGCAATTTAACATTTGTAGTCACCGCATGATACCAAAGAAGATAGTCTAAATGACAGTAGAAATAATAGACAAAATAATCAAATGGACCTTTATAAAGAGACGGCCAGTCGGTATCAGCTACAATGTGGCACGTGAAGATGAAAGCTATTCTACAATCTGAAAATTTCCTCATCGTGTTTTTTGTTTTGTTTTTGAATTTCGCGTAAAACAACACGACAGCTATCTGCGCTTACTGTCCCTAATTTAGTAGTGTAAGACTAGAGGGAAAGCAGCTAGTTGTCGCTACCACCGCCGAATGAATAGTAGGATTGACCGAACCGTTATAACGTCACAACGGCTGAAAGGGCGAGCATGTTTGGTGTAACGGGGATTCGAACCCGCGACCTTTGTATTACGGGTCGAGAGCCTAAACCTAAGATACATGTATAAGAACACACCTAAAAGTAATCCAGTAAAGATATCCCAGTTGAGGGTAATGCTGAATAAAGTTGAAAGAAACGTTGAGTAACAAACTCCATAGGTAGCACACTATTGTTAGAAAAAACAACAACTTGATAACAACCTATTCCTAAGAAAGAAAAAAAACGAGGCATAACTAAATAATGTAAATGTTGGAGTCAGTGATTCCCACAGCAACAAACTGAGAAAATAAAACGTCAACCCACGGTTATTGACAATATTTGGGTGGTTTCAGGGTATAAAAAAATTATCAGTAGACATATGATACCCCCCAAAAAACGGTTCACACTTTTACAGATCTCAGTAATATATGAAGGTAAAAGTTGTACGAAACACGGAACTGTTTGATAAGACAAAAAATCAACACAAGAGTGCATGTCACCAAATAGTCCTGAATAAAAGTCTAACAACGACTGTAGTACCTCATGACACTGTCTCAGGATACAATTCTATAAGCTTATTTACGAAACCTAATTTCTACAAAATTGAGCCAACCTTCGCGAATTGGTTTAATCAATACTTCATAACGAATACTGTGAATACCACCATTCCATAAAAAACTTCAAAACATCTGTAATAAAACAAGAATAAACTCTTCCATATGTTAAACCTGAAGATGATTTCAGAACATAAAGGCCGTTAAAGCATTAACCATCAGCACTGTACTCTTCAAAGGTGATTCTCTGTGCCACCAGGATATTAAAATATGAGTGACACATCGACAAATATCACGTAAATTTATACCACAGAACAATCAGGTTGAAACGAGGTACCAAAAACCTTTAATTGTTAGGATACTGTAATCCTTTAAAAATTCCACATCTCGACGGGCCCTAGCCACAGACCCTTACTCTTCCATACAGTTGACAAATTTATGTAACTAAATCGATACAAGTGGCATCATTGAGTGTCAAAGTTGTGTGGACAGCGTGTTGATACACCTGATGAAAATGGAAAAATCAGATATATCATTGTGCTTAATTATCATATTAAGGTTCCGCACAAATGATGTACAACAAAGTCGACAGAGGGCACCCCTGGCGAAAATTTCGCAGTTAACAAAATATCTATTATATTTTACAATACTGGAAACTCCAAAATAACAGGCAATGATCCACCTGAGGAAGTTATTCCTAAACTTACGTCTGTTAAACAGAATCTCTTCCTGTTGTTTTAGGTCGAGATAATTCATCAACAACTGGTCCTGTAGCATGACATTACCTACAACCCGAGACAATGTATATTTTATAGCCATAATTCAGAATTGTTAACGGACGACAGTTCTCCTGTTTCTTCCTTTTGAAAGCAAAATAAGTACACCACGCTTCATACTATCAAACAAAAATCCTCCTGTAAAAACTACAAAATCTGGATATGGATTTCCTTTAAAATACTGCAAGATCCTAACTTCATCAACCTTGATATCAGCATCACATATAATACAATCAGAATTGCTCAACTTGGCGAATACATAAGAAAATATCTCTACTAAAGGTGGACCTTTATCATCCTCCGACCTTAAAATGGTAGAATAAAAGTGGTGTAGAATAGTCCTAATATCTTTAAAATCAGAAACATGCCGTATTTCCAATTCTCTGTTCAGCACGTTCACCCTCTTCAAACCACCTCACATAAGACATTAATACTATGTCCTCTATCCTTTACATATCTAATTCCTCCTTCTCAGCCTCCACATCGTAGTTTTAGATGGGACCGAAAAGAATAGGATCAAATCAAAATATGTCCACACTCTATAGCCCTCTTTAAATATGCTTGATCTGTGTTATTAGTACGAGCATCCTTCAACCTGACATACCACTGACAAATATCCTAAAGATAAATAGGACATTCTCGACCTTGTTGTAGTAAAAAAAGAGAATAGTTTCAAAATAATCAATCCCTCAACAAACGATTATTAAAACCCAGGACCACAAGGAACAGCATTAAATCAAGGCAGCATGACCCGTCTGGGAAACCAAAACCTATTAAAAGGCAACACATTAGGTCTAACCAGAATTTTATCAATCTGAAATTCAATTACGATCCTTGAATTAACTTCCTCCAAGTATAACTATGTGTATCGCCATAAAGAGAACTAAACACACCTGAAAAACAGAAAGTACCTACCAAATTATTAAAACTGTGACGACTAGCATAGCAACAATATTTTACTGGAAATTTATCTGACAGGATGTCCGAAACACGATTAAAATATCCTACTACTACTACCAAGTTTTTATCTGTTGGAAAAGTGTAATTAAACCATTATGAAGCTTAAACTGTACCATTAACTGCACAGTTAATAGCAACAACTCTCCTCAGTTGATCTCCATGATAGAAAATGAAAAACTGAGTGATTACCAAACACTATACCCCCTGTCTACATTTACTGCATTAGACAGAAAAAAAAAAAAAACATTAACCTGACCAAAACTTGCTAATCAATTGAAAATGGTCATTTGTAAAAAAATGTCTCTTGGAAACAATTCATAGAAAAGAAAGAACTAAAATATGTTAAATATTTTCTGCTTTTCAAGCATCTTTAACCCGTTAGTATTCACCACCCATATTTCAAATGGAAAGGACATAAAATAACAGAAGCATGTCTGGAAGTTAAAGTCTATCAGTAATGTTTTTTCACACGAGATAAGCGAGTCTTATAACCTGAAGTATTATCGTTTCTATCCGCTAGGCGAATATTCGACCCACCTTCTAACCACTTCAAAGTTTTTTTTCAGCTTTGTGGGGTAGAGAACTCGTGCTTAACATTGTTTATGACTAGCTACCTTCCCTTTAGTCTTACACTGCTAAATTAGGGACGAATTGCGCAGACAGCCCTCGTGTAGTTTTGCGTGAAATTCAAAAACAAATAATTAATAATGTCCAGCAATGAAGACGTTTATTCACCTTTTGCTTTCTTCCCCAACGGCACAAATAGTATCACCATGGAAACTTCCCGAACCTTTGTTCTTCATCATGTTCAGTACACACGAAGAGCATCGTTTAATGAACCCAGTATCTGTGGCAGCAGGATCGTTAACACCACGGTCCCGACAACCTCAGAACCTAATGGTGCTTCAGGTTCTCTCTTCCTTCCGACAACTTGACCTTGTCAATGATAAACCAGCTAGGGTTAGTCCTTGGACAGATGATCCTCAGCGAAACACAATATACACACGTTGTTGGTGGTAACGTTTTATTTTAATAAAGAAACTTTAACGCAAAGGGTCCAACACTTTAATCACGTAAAACAAAGATGTATGGGAACCACATTCACAAACCTAATACCATTATAAATTCCATGGTCCCGTTTCCACACGATATCACTCTTAACTTTACACTCGAAGTCGTTTAACATACAAATAAAACTGGCATCACTGACTTACTTACGTAGACTAAAAACCTACACATCCAACGTACTAATGGTCACCCCTTGAACCATATAATTTTCGCCATGAATATTAAGTTCGGAATCCAGCAGAAGATGAACGTCTTCGGTTAAAATAAATTTAACTCTGGACGAGGTCCAATGGAATCAGAATCAAACTGAATACGAACGGCTTGTATAACCTCGCTTTGATTAACATGAGGTGCCCCCTCAAACACAGTTATCTTCGTTAGATCTTTTGTTTGTTTTTGAATTTCGCACAAAGCTACTCGAGTGCTATCTGTGCTAGCCGTCCGTAATTTAGCAATGTAAGACTAGAGGGAAGGCAGCTAGTCATCACCACCTACCGCCAACTCTTGGGCTACTCTTTTACCAACGAATAGTGAGATTGACCATCACATTATAACGCCCTCACGGCTGAAAGGGCAAGCATGTTTGGCGAGACCGGGATGCAAACCCGAGACCCTCAGATTACGAGACGCACGCCTTAACACGCTTGGCCCCGCCGAGCCTCGTTAGATCTAAAGAGCCATACTGTCCAGCTCGAACATCACAGTAGAGGTTCGATACAGGAACCAACACAGTCGGAAAACTAAACAAAATAACAGATCGCAACTCGCGAAGAAAAAAAGAAAAAGTCATAAAACACAAATATAAACAGTAGCCGATTGAAAACATGTCTTTTTCAATTCGCAGGCATGCAGCTGTGCCAGCAACAAAAGCTGCTCGTAAAGAAAACTGTGCGAGCAGTTTAAAGCCGAAGACTATGGGAAATATTGAGACTTAATAGAACTTGTAATGTTGAATAAATTGTGTTATAATTGTTTAGAAGATGGATCAATTTTATGAAATCAACCTTAATTTCCTCAACTCATTCTTAGTACTAACTATAGATAACACTACGTAACAAAATTTTTACTTTTTCTTGTTCCTGGACAGAAAGTGTTAAATCCCCAGTTGTTTGTGCCTAAAGTGAATGGAAAATACCTATTTTTCTCTTCAAACTTTGCTTTTGTGACCTGAGAGTGTATAACGAAAACATGATGGGAGACTATATTTGGGGGCTGATACGTGAAAATGATTTACATTACAGTCGCAAATCTCGAAAAACTACTCACTTCTATATATTTTTGGTCCTTTTTGTATAACGTTAATATAAAAACATGTAAATCTTGATTCATATATTGTTTTATTCAGACCTTATATAAATGAAAATGTGCAAATTTACCCGTTGTTACACAGAAAATAGGTTAATTTCTAAATTTCATTATCCAGGTCATAAAACAAAGTTTGAAGGGAATAATGGTCATTTTCTCTACTTTTACAACGTAAGCGATTAAGAAATAACACATACTATCCAGGAACAAAATTTGTGTTACATAGTGTTATTAGATATGTTTTTGTTATGAAGATTAAAATGCGTTGTTTCATCAGCTGGGCGTCTTCGTTGTTAGTGGTGTTTTAGGCCGTAATCCCACAATTGATATAAAACGTATTCGTCATATTAAAAATATTCTGGTTCTTCCTATGAATAAACTTAGTTTCATTTAATTGATGAAAACAGAATTTTAAAAATCAGATATATGTAAAGATACGGCCTTTAAAAATCGTACTGTTAAAAATAAGATATTGCATTATATTATTCACACTGAAACATGGAGATATAACAACACGTATACACTGAAACTTGACAATGTGATAACACATACAATATAATCTGGCAATATGATCGCTCATACAAACTGGTTCATTTTTACTTATCTAGCCTGACACTCTTGCACATATTACCTTGGCTCGATAGTTTAATTCATACTGACTTAGATTGACTTGATATTTAGTTTATATTGACCAACACTGTTTCAACAGTTTGGTTCACACTGACTTATTATATAATGAGTTTATATCAACTAACATTGACTCAACAGTTTGATTCACATTGACTTTCGATTACTTTATGTTTAGTTTATATTGACTAACATTGAAACGATGGTTTTGTTGACAATGACTTACATTGACTTAATATTGAGTTCACATTGACTAAAATTGATTCGAAAACTGGATTCACACTGACTTGATATTTAGTTTATATTAACTACCACTGACTCAATAGTGTGATTCATATTGACTTACATTGACTTTATATTGACTCAATAGTTGGATTTTTATTGAATTACCTTGACTTATTCATCAGGTTCACAATGACTCAGTAGTTTAGCTCTCCACACAGACATAAGTCGCTACTCCTTAAAGTGACTGCTTCACAACTTACAAAAATAAATTTTCAAGTGAAAGTTGTGAAAAACCTGTATCTCAATAGAAATATTTTAAGATAGGGATAATGTGCTGACGAGATCCCAAGAGGGCGCTAGTAAAGTCAAAGAGCTATACAAAGCTGTGTCTTGACGTCACTGTCACTATGACGACGGTATGGAACAGATGAGCAAAAAGCGTTATGTCAATTTCTGTAATTTTCACAATATTTAAGAGCTTAAAATAATACATAGACAAGTCTGTGTATTACTAAACTAGCAAATACCTTTCTTCTGCCTTCCACGATTTCTGACAGATTCAGAGATATAACAGCGTTAAGTAATTTACAGGCGCTGTCCGTACAGTCTGTTACCTAAGGGAATCCAATGTGTTCGAATACGTCATCATGTCGATGACATAATGGGTTTCTATAGCTACTCTTTCGAACAGTAGTAGTGTAGTATTGTCTGATTGAAGTATTTAACCAAATATGCTGTTTCTACCATGAGCTAGTTACCATGAGAAAAGATTCCAAGCCTGGAATTTTTCAAACAGTTTCTAGAGACGCGCGCACGTAGATAGCTGTCAGGTGCAGATTGTCAACAGATGAGAGGTCAAAAACATCAGACACCTACTGGGTAAAGCGCGGGAATCATGGCCTCTGTCGCCGCGTGGCTTCCTTTCGCTCGTGCGGCTGCTATCGGATGGATACCAGTTGCTAACAATCCACTCCCCGCCCCTCCAGTAACGAAAACCAAAGCCAAAAAAGACGAAAAGATTACAATTAATATCAGCGGGCGCCGTTTCGAAACGTGGCGGACTACGGTAGAGAAGTACCCCGATACGCTGCTGGGCTCGAACGAAAGAGAATTCTTCCTGGATGAAGAAAGCCAGGAGTACTTCTTCGATCGAGATCCGGACTTGTTCCGGCACATTTTAAATTATTACCGCACGGGAAAGCTCCACTTTCCAAAACACGAGTGCCTGATGGCGTACGACGAGGAGTTGGCTTTCTTCGGTGTTATCTCGGAAGCGATCGGGGTCTGTTGTTACGAAGAGTATAAAGACAAAAGACGGGAAAATACCGAGCGAATCATGGACGACAAATTGTCGGAAGCGGACGAACCGAACGATACATCCGGTTATACAATCCAGGAGAAAATGTGGAGGGCGTTCGAGAACCCTCACACGAGCACGGCGGCTCTAGTGTTCTATTACGTAACCGGATTTTTCATCGCGGTGTCGGTGTTGGCTAACGTTGTAGAGACAATTCCTTGCGAAAAGAGCTCAGACACAGGAGAAAGAATCTCCTGCGGCGACATCTTCAAGACGGCGTTTTTCTGCCTGGACACGGCCTGCGTCATGATATTCACAGCCGAGTACCTACTACGCTTGTACGCAGCTCCGAGCAGATGTCACTTCATCAGGAGTGTCATGTCTGTTATTGACGTGGTCGCTATCTTACCCTACTACATAGGTTTGGGGATGACCCATAACGAAGACGTTTCGGGAGCATTCGTTACCCTGCGAGTATTTCGTGTATTTCGCATCTTCAAGTTTTCCAGACACTCCCAGGGACTGCGTATCCTAGGGTACACCTTGAAGAGCTGTGCCTCGGAACTAGGGTTTCTCGTCTTCTCCCTGGCTATGGCTATCATAATTTTCGCTACCGTCATGTTCTATGCAGAAAAAAATGTAACAGAAACAAACTTCACCAGTATACCCTCATCGTTCTGGTATACCATTGTTACCATGACCACCCTAGGGTGAGTGAATCTTAATTATATGTTGTATCTCTTTATGTCATTAACTCAGCTGTCTGATACACTATAGTTACCATAACAACCACAGTGTGAGTGAATCTTATAAATATGTTATATCACTTTACGACGTCCTCTCAACTCTTTAATACCCTACAGTTACCATAACAACCATATTTTCAATAAATCTAATAAATATGTTATATCTTTTTATGCCATTCACTCAGCTATTTAGTACACTATAGTTGCCATGACTACTATAATATGAGTGAATCTCATAAATACGTTGTCTCACTTTTCGTCTATTTTAATGAAATTCTTGACAAAGAACGCTAGAACTCTTTCTTACTCTTGTGTCTATTTTAATAAAATTCTTGACGAAGAAAGCTAGAACTGTTCCTCACTTGGATATCTATTTTAATAAAGTTATTAACGAAGAAAACTAGAAGTGTTCATTACTCGCATGTCTATATTTGAATAAAGTTCTTGACGAAGAAAGACAGAACTGTTCCTTATCTGGATGTTTCTATTTCAATAAAATTCCTTATCAAGAAAGCTACAACTGTTCCTTACTATAATGTATATTTAAATAAAGTTGTTGACGTTTTTGTTGTTGTTTTTGTAATTTCGAGCTACACGAGGGCCATCTGCGCTAGCCGTCTCTAATTTTTCAGTCTAAGACTAGACAGAAGGCACTTAGTCATTGCTGACCACCACCAGCTCTTCGGCTAGTCTTTTACCAATGGATAATGGGATTGACTGTCATATTATAACGCCCCCATGGCTGACAGAGCGAGCATGATTGGTGTAACGGGGACTCGAGCCTGCGACCCTCAGATAGCGAGAGAACGCCTTAACCCACCTGGCCATATCTGGCCTGTTTTTGACGAAGAAAGATATAACTGTTCCTCACTTAAATGTATATTTTAATTAAGTTCTTCACAAAGAAGGCTAAAACTATCCCTTACTCGCATGTCTATTTTAATAAAATTCTTGACGAAGAAAGGTGTAATTGTTCATTACTCGCATGTCTATTTAAATAAAGTTTTTGACGAAGAAAGATAAAACTGTTCCTTATCTGGATGACTTACTGTAATAAAATTCTTCACCAAGAAAGATAGAAATGTTTCTTATTTGGTTTTCTGTATTTTAATAAAGTTATTGACCAAGAGACGTAGAACTATTCCTTACCTGTATGTCTATCTGAATAAAAGTCTTCACGAAGAAAGCTAGAACTCTTCCTTAAATGAATGTCCTACGCTAATAAAGTACTTCACCAAAAAAGTTAGAACGGATTCGTACTTGAGTGTCTATTATAACAAAATTCTTCACCTAGAAAGCTAGAACTGTTCCTTATCTGGATCTGTATATTTTAATAATGTTCATGACCAGGAAAGCTGGAACTGTTCCTTACCTGGATATCCTATTCTAATAAAGTTATGAACAAAAAACGATAGAACAATTCATTACCTAAATGTTATTTGAATAAAGTTCTTGAAGAAGAAACCTAGAACTGTTTCTTCATGTGAATGTCTTATTTCAATAAAAATCTTGACCGAGATAGGTGGAACCATTCTTCACATGGATGTTTTACTTCAATAAAGTTCTTCACCAACAAAGGCAGGATTATTCCTTATCTGGAAGTCTTACTGTAATAAAATTCTTTACCAAAAAACTAGAACTCTTCCTCATCTGGATGTCTCTATTTGAATCGAGTTCTTCACGATGAAAGCTACAACTCTTCCTTTCGTGGAAGTCTTATTTCGATAAAAATCTTGACCGAGATAGATAGAACCGTTCTTCATATGAATGTATTATTTAAATAAAATTATTCAACAAGAATGCAAGAACTGTTCCTTATCTGGATGTCTTGTTGTAACGAAGTTCTTCACAAAGAAAGCAAGAACTGTTCTTCATCTGGATATCTTATTTTAATAAACTTCTCAACGAAGAAAGCTAGGACTGTTCCTTACCTAGATGTTTCTATTTTAATAAAGTTCTTGAAGACGAAAGCCAGAACTGTTTCTTACTTGGAAGTCTATTTGAATAAAATTCTTGGTGAAGAAAATTAGAACCATTCCTAATCTGGATGTCTTATTTTAATAAAGTTCTTGACGAAGAAAGCTGGAACTGTTTCTTACCTGGATGTTCCTATTTTAATAAAGTTCTTGACGAATAAAGCTAGAACTGTTCCTTACCTGTATGTCTATTTGAATAAAGTTCTTAACGAAGAAAGATAGAATTGTTACTTTTCTGCATGTCTCTATTTGAATAAAGTTCTTAACGAAGAAAGATAGAATTGTTGCTTTTCTGCATGTCTCTATTTGAATAAAATACTTGATGAAGAAAGCTAGAACTGTTCCTTACCTGAATGACTTAATGTAATAGAATTCTTTACCGAGAAAGATGGAACTGTTCCTTCTCTGAATGTCCCTATTTCATTAAAGTTCTTGACGAATAAATACAGAAATGTTTCTTGTTTGTATGTCTATATTTTAATAAAGGTTCTTCACCAAGAAAGCTAGAACTGTTCCCTACTTAGATGTATATTTTAATAAAGTTATTGATGAAGAAAATTAGACTTGTTCCTTACTAGGATGTAATTTTAATAAAGTTCTTCACCAAGAAAGATAGAACTGTTTCTTCTCAGAATGTCTTATTTTAATAAAGTTCTTGGCGAAGAAAGCTAGAACTGTTCCTTACCTAGATGTCTATGTTAATAATGTTCTCACCAAGAAAGCTGGAACTGTTCCTTATCTGGATGTCTGTATTTTAATAAAGTTCTTGACCAAGAAAGGTGGAACCGTTCTTCACCTGGATGTCTTACTTTAATAAATTCTTCACCAAGAAAGGTAGAATTGTTCCTATATTTAATGTTAAGCTCAAAGAAACAAAATCTGCCCACTAGAAGTATCATAACCCGATTTATAACACTCTGAGCCGTCGGGGGGAAAGTCTTTAAAGTAAATAAGGTGTTTAATTCAGCTTGAACATGTATACTCTGACAACATACCGCCGTAATGAGTCAAGTTGGCGGTAAATAAAACATTCATATGTAATATTCTGATGACATTCCTACACACTTTGATAACAGTTTACCAGATATCAGTTATTTGAGTTTCTTTATGCGCTATTTAGAAAAACATGAATTTCCAAAATAAACCCAAGATCGGTTTGAATCAGTGATGTCGAGAAACCCACTTGTTGAGAACTTTTATATGCAAAAACGGCTCTTCTGGGCCCAGAAAACACTTCAAATAGAAGAGCGAACAACGTTTCGACCTTCTTCGGTCATCGTCAGGTTCACAAAGAAAGGGTTACTGGTCGGAAGCTGACCACATGTTTGGGAGGGGTTGTATAATTGAGTGTTGCAATGTAGAGGGCGCGGTTTGAAATTATATATTCAAAACATAGAAAACACTAAAATACTAAATAAAGAAACAAACATAAACAAACGAAAAATTAAAGAAGCCTTACTTATACAACAACTTAAACCCAAAATAAACCAATATAAAGGAACACCATTATACCTATATTAATATTATAGACAAAATTATATATTCAAACCGCGCCCTCTACATTGCAACACTCAATTATACAACCCCTCCCAAACATGTGGTCAGCTTCCGACCAGTAACCCTTTCTTTGTGAACCTGACGATGACCGAAGAAGGTCGAAACGTTGTTCGCTCTTCTATTTGAAGTGTTTTCTGGGCCCAGAAGAGCCGTTTTTGCATATAAAAGTTCCCAAGATCGGTTTGTTTTCAGTAGAGTTTCTAAGGTAAACCCAACGTCGGGTTATTTCTAGCAAGCTGGTAGAGATGTTACGTTGCTACATCTTACCCTCTCAATATAATCAAGATTAAGTTACATCAACATAATGTCTACTTAAAGGAGCAAATTAGCTAATGCCAAATATATCCTGGCCGAACACTTGTCAGGAAATCATGTATATTCTTAAGCACGACCAACAGAAAACTAACAGTACCTTTGGTTACGTGTCGGGAGCAATGCCTTGAATGAATATTGGTTGCAGTACCTTGACTAAGTGTCTCTGGTATTATTAACCTTGACCATATGTCTGTAATAATACCTTTACTGGTTGTATGTACCAATACTTCGACTACGTTCTATAGCAATACCTTGATTAGGTGTGAATAGCCATACTTTGAATGGTTGTCTGTACTAATACCTTGACTAAGTGTCTCTGGTATTATTCACCTTGACTAAATGTCCTTAATAATACCTTTACTGGCTGTATGTACCAATACCTCGACTAGGTGTCTATAGCAATACCTTGACTTGGTGTCGTTAGCAATACCTTGACTGGTTGTATACCTTATAGTATTTATCAAATCTATTTTAATATATTTTAACACTTGATGCTGTTTATCAAATTTATTTTAATATTTTAACACTTGATGCTGTTTATCAAATTTATTTTAATATTTTAACATGTGACAGTATTTATCAAATTTAAATATTTTAACACCTGATTGTATTTATCAAATCTATTTTAGTATTTTAACATCTGATGGTACTTATCAAATTTATTTTAATATTTTAACACCTGATAGTATTTATCAAATCTATTTTATTATTTTAACACCTGATAGCATTAATCAAATTTATTTTAATATTTTAACATCTGATGGCATTTATTAAATCTACTTTAATATTTTACCACCTTATGGTATTTATTGTTGTTGTTGTTGTTGTTTTGAATTAAGCACAAAGCTACACAATGGGCTATCTGTGCTCTGCCCACCACGGGTATCGAAACCCGGATTTTAGCATGTAAGTCCGCAGACATATCGCTGAGCCACTGGGGGCTATGGTATCTATCAAATCTAGTTTAATATTTTAATACCCGATTGCATTTTGATTAAACTCCCAGACGCCACCCAACACGCCCTCTATATTTTGTATTATATAGTTTGCACCGTGTGGAAATTTATTTTAGTAACAAAATGTTAAGACTGTTTACAAGTTTTATGCAAAACTTATTTTTCATGACGATTTAATATATTCTAAACAGGTTACAGGAATTAAGATGAACGATTTTATTAAAAAAGGTTTTCTTTTAGAAAACAAACAACACTTCTCTCACAAATACCTTGCAATCTGAGAGTTGCGGGCTGTAATCCCCATCGCATCAAACATGCTCGCCCTTTCAGCCGTGGGGACGTTATAATGTTCCTTTCAATCCCACTATTCGTTGGTAAGAGTAGCCCAAGAGTTGGAAGTGGGTGGTAATGACTAGCTGCCTTTCCTCTAGTCTTACATTGCAAAATTAGGGACAACTAGCGCAGATAGCCCTTGCGTAGCTTTAGCCGAAATTTAAAAAACAAAAATTCACAAACACCATAAAACTGATTGATAATTATGCCTCTTTCATATTCTTCTAATACGGTAGTTAAACTTGTTGCGTGCGTTCTAAGGAGATGTTAAAAATCAATAAGTTTTTATTTTTCACATTAAAGCGAAAAAAGGAACAAATTATAAACTGTAATGTACTTGGCCTTTATGGATTTTATATTAAAGCTACCGTAACTCGGTAAAGAAAAAAAAACATCTACTGCTTTAAAAATATAGTTTAAAGAAGAAACTGGAAAACTTTGACTTTCCTTCTTCGATAAATTTGATTAACGTCAGAGAAATAATGAAAACAAAATATTGTTTGCAAGAGAAATAGTGATGTGAATATAGTGTTGTATAGAGAAATAGTGAATAAAACATATTGCTGGCTAGAGAAATAGTGAGAGAACGTTTATCTTTTATGACGTGACTATTTAGTGATTTCTCGTCCACATGAAGACGTTGGAATAACAACATTTTAAATAGAGTAAACAAGTCTTTTCTCTTCTGCTGCCTACAGTTTAGTTTTGAACACAGTAAATGTATCGGAAAAAAATCGATTAAACTAAGTTACCATCAACAAGGACAAAAATATAGTAAGGACATGAAATTAGATTTTTAGAACAAAAATTTGAATATTAATAAGATCATAAAAACTATAAAATTTAAGTATTATATCCCTCCCTGGTGGCAAAAAGAAATGTCTGGTGACTTACAATACTGAAAACCGGGTTTCGATGCCCGTAATGTGTAGCTTTGTGCTAAATTACAAAACAATCAAACAAACAATGTATTATATCAGCAAGGGCCTGGCATGGCCGAGCGCGTTAAGGCGTGTGACTCGTAATCCGAGGGTCGCGCTAAACATGCTCGCCCTCCCAGCCGTGGGGGTGTATAATGTGACGGTCAATCCCACTATTCGTTGGTAAAAGAGTAGCCCAAGAGTTGGCGGTGGGTGGTGATGACTAGCTGCCTTCCCTCTAGTCTTACACTGCTATTAGGGACGGCTAGCACAGATAGCCCTCGAGTAGCTTTGTGCGAAATTCCAAAACAAATTATATCAGCGGGAGAGAGTTTCAGAGAAATACAGCGGGTTACATACACAGTGTCTCCAACTGTTACCAAGATCTTAACTGCTGGAAATGTTAGTGACTTCATGGAAACAACCACGACTTGCAGGAAAGTGTGACTAGCTGAATTAAGAAGGTACAGTTATTTCATAACAAAGAGAAACTAACATCTGTCTGCACATACGAAAACACATTTTCTAACACACTCCATACAAGTGTCATCTACTATAGGGTTAAGGTTAATCATGATATTTATAAGAATAAAGAAGCTGTTTGAATATTTAGATGATACCGTTTTCTTGATACTGATATAGATTTACACTTACTACATATTACTTTATTTTACTAAATCGTTTGTAACGCCTGTTTCTCATCAAATAATTTAATAATCATGTGTCATTGTTTTCCAATATACAGTAGGTGCTTGTTGTTGGGGTTAGAATATTTTACTGATAATTAAATCGTAACTAATTCACAAGCCACACTTTAATACGGTCGTTATCAGTACCTACCAAACCATCTGTAGAGTTAAAACACCACCGTCAAAGGGACGTGGGGTGTCTCAGACATTGAATAAAAAAAGGAAAAAAAATATGATCTCAGAAACGTAAAAAGACACAAAATTCAAAACCACAAATAAGTCTATTAATCAATCATACCAGATAAAAAAAATTGTGAGATAAATGAAATAATACTAAAATAGCAGGGTATGACTATGATGTTTGTCCTTATTGTGTAGCTGTATGTTTCAACAATAACTCACTATTATTGTAAAGCTATATGTTAGAACAATAACTTCTTTTTATTTTAAAGCTGTATGTTAGAACAGTAAATTATTATTGCGAAACTGTATGTTAGAACAATAACTCGTTATTATCGTGAAGCTGTATGTTTTGGTCAGAGTGCTGTCAACTAAAGTTACAAATTATGATCCTAACAATCATATCGTTGGGCTACAGAACTATGATATGACATCTTTTTATAGGCGTGGTTTAGGTTGAAGAACCCACATTCTTTACATACATCCGCTCAGAGTTTAGCTGCCTCGGCCAGGGCAATCCTTCATCTCGTTGTACCAAACAGGATAAGAAGAATCACGTGTGAAAGTTACCACATATTCCCAGCAGTATAAATGTGCTTTTATAGAAGGGTTAGGATAAATCCTGGGGTTTCCCTGACAGAAGCGACTTTACTTCTGCGGCTGTTTATCCAAAAGGAAATAAATAAAGAAAGAAAAACAAAAAGCAACGAAAACTTCAATAACATCAAAAGAGTGAATATTGACTAAGCCTCAAAATTACTAAATTGTAGTCTGACAAAACTACAATAGGAACTAACCTTAAACCTACTTAACAAAAAAGTTACCAATACAAAAATACTGCTCTCGTAGTAAAGTGGTTCTAGTCACCAGTAAAGAGTTTTGTTTTAACTACCACAGGTACAGTGAAGTGATTCTAGTCACTAGTAAAGTGTTTTGTTTTAATTACCACAGGTACAGTGAAGTGATTCTAGTCACTAGTATATTGTTTTGTTTTAATTAACACAGATATGGTGATATGGTTTTTAGTCACTACTAGTGATCTGTTTTGTTTTTATTAATATAGGTATAGTAACATGGTTCCAGCCACCACTAGTGATGTGTTTTGTTTTTATCAACACAGATATGGTGACATGGTTCTAGTCATTGCTGGTGAAATGTTTTGTTTTTGCTAACACAGGTATAGTGACACAACTGCAACCACTATTAGTGATGCATTTTCTTTTCATTTACACAGATATGGTGACATGGTTCCAGCCACAGTTATGGGAAAGGTTGTAGGTGGGGTCTGCTCATTGAGTGGCGTGCTTGTCATCGCTCTACCAGTTCCTGTTATAGTTTCAAACTTTTCTCGAATCTACCACCAAAACCAGAGGGTAGACAAACGAAAAGCTCAAAAGGTTTTACTGACTTTTTGTTTCTATCTTAATAAGGAGTTGATGTGAAATATATCTAAGGTTATTTATGACTGGACGTCAATATATAAGGTAATGAATAGTGGAGAATAATATATAAGGTAATTTATAGTTGGTGAACAATATATAAGTTAATGTAAAGTTGGTGGACAATAAAGTAATTTATAGTTGGTGGACAATAAAGTAATTTATAGTTGGTGGACAGTATATAAAGTAATTTATAGTTGGTGGACAATATAAAAGGTAATGTATGGTTGATGGACAAAATATAACAAACAATATATAAGGTGATTTATAATTGGTGGACAATTTATAAGGTGATTTACAGTTGTTAAACAATATACAAAGTGATTTATAGTTGGTGGACAATATTTAAGTTATGTATAGTTGGTGGACAATATTTAAGTTATGTATAGTTGATGGACAATATATAAAGTAACTTAGGGTTGCTGGACAATATATAAAGTAATGTATAGTTGGTGGACAATATATGAAGTAATTTATGATTGGTGGACAATATATGAAGTAATGTAAAGTTAATGGACAATACATAAAGTAATTTATAGTTGATGGGCAATATATAAAGTGATTTATAGTTGGTGGACAATATATAAAGTAATGTATGGTTGATGGACAATATATTAGGTGATTTATAGTTGGTGGACAATATATAAGGTAATGTATAGTTGATGGACAATATATAAAGTAACTTAGGGTTGCTGGACAATATATGAAGTACTGTATAATTGGTGGACAAAATAGAAAATAATGTATACCTGGTGGGCAATATATAAGGTAGTTTATAGTTGGTGGACAATATATAAAGTAATGTATGGTTGATGGACAATATATAAGGTAATTTATAATTGATGGACAATATATGAAGTAATTTATGGTTGGTGGACAATATATGAAGTAATGTATAGTTGATGGACAATATATAAAGTAATTTATGATTGGTGGACAATATATGAAGTAATGTATAGTTGATGGACAATATATAAAGTAATTTATGGTTGGTGGACAGAAAATAAGGTAATTTATAGTTAGTGGACAATATATAAGGTAATGTAAAGTTAATGGACAATATATAAAGTGATTTATAGTTGGTGGACAATATATAAAGTAATTTATAGTTGGTGGACAATATATTAGGTGATTTATAGTTGGTGGACAATATATAAAGTAATGTATAGTTGGTGGATGATATATAAAGTGATTTATAGTTGGTGTACAACATATAAGGTGATTTATAACTGGTGGCAATATATAAGGTAATTTAAAGTTGGAGGACAATATTTAAGATAATCTACAGAGGAGAACAATATAAGGTAATTTATAGTTGGAGGTCAAAAACAAATAATTATTTTCTTGTTCTGAAGTAACAGTATTTAGAAATGGGTTATATTTCTTAAAATGGTTTTTATGTACTTGTAAGTTAATGACCCGGGAAAGCCAGTGTACTGAAAAACATCACTGACCTTCAAGTACAATGGATTGGTCTGACAGTATGACTGTTTAAATCCATCTTTTGTTACCAGTTACACTTTATGTAGCAAAGAAATCTAATTTTTCTTTCATTTTTCTCAATTGATCATTCAATATTTAAACATTGAAATCCTATATAGATCCAAAATATCCCATTTAATGATTATTCACATTTAACAAATGTTATTTTTGTAAATGACTTCTGTTTAAATATCCTTAATCTTAATCCTCCAGAAATCCCAACACTAACTGTTCACTTCCTTTATAATCTCTGAGTCATTAAAAAACCGTATAAACTCTCCCAGTCTTCCTAAAACTATTGTAAGAATTGAAATAACAGAACTGTAAATCTTACTATAAGTTAAAGATGTTTGTTGCAGTGTGTGCATGTGTATGTCTCTTGACACTTCTTATAATTTTAAATATAGTCCTGTCAAATATATTTAATCAACTAGGTCTGGTTTAGGATGTGTCAAAACATTTTCCTTTTAATAACTCCAATGTTGGTTTAATACAGATCAATCAGTAGGTAAGCCACAAGAGTTACTTGTAAGTAAGTTACAAGATTTTTCCAATTTACTTTTCATTATATAAGGTATATATACTGTGTACATTCAACATTATTGGCATATTTAGGACAAACAGTGTTTATAGTCATAACTGTAAAAACATTAATTCAACTACTGCATTTTGTTTTTAAGTCTCATCAATTATTTTAAAGATTTCTTTTTCACACATTATTTATACATACACTGCTGGCTAAAATCTTAAGGCCAACGGACATAAAGAAAAAATATGCATTTTGCGTTGTTAGACTCAACCACTTATTTGAGCAGAGCTTCGAAAGATGAAAATAATAAAAGAGAAAAATAAAAAAAAGTTTTTAGCGTTTAACAGAGAAAATGTGAACACTATGAAATTAACCTAAATACCAGCTAGTCAAAAGTTTAAGACCATATAAAATGAAGAGTTAATCGGTAAACACATAAGAAATTTAGTTATTTGTGTTCAAGCACTAGCATTGTTACCATCTGTCACTGACACCTCCTGTGTTACATTGGGTAAAAACATGGCAAAGGCTAAAAAGTTAACAGAGTTGAAACATGGCAGAATTGTCAAGTTGTAAAAACAAGGTCTCTCTCAAAGTGCCATCACTGGTGAGATTGAGTCGAGTAAAACTGCTGTTGCAAATTTCTTAAAAGACCCTGAGAAATACGGAACGAGAATTTCCAGTAGTCAGTCCAAGAATATTTCGCCGGCATTGAGTAGGAGGATTCGACGGGTTGTCTAGCAAGACACCAGTCGATCGTTGAACCAGATTAAGGCCCCTACGGACGCAGAATGCAGCTCAAGAACAATAAGACGGCATGTACGAGAGAAAAGCTTTAAAAACCGTAAACGTCTTCAAACATGGGACGTAGAAAAGTGGAAGAATATTTTGTTTTCTGATAAGAACAAATTTAACCTGGATGGTCCAGATGGTCGAACGTTACTGGCACGATAGGGATATCCCGCCGGGGACATTTTCTACACAACACAGTGGAGGAGGTTCCATCATTATGTGGGGTGCTTTCTCCTTCCATGGAACAATAGAGCTTCAGGATATACAGGGGCGTCAAACAGTGGCTGGCTACACTGGCATGTTGGAGAGACTGAATGCCCTCGCTTGTGTGGAAATGACTGGATCTTCCACCAGAATAACGCTGCAATCCACAATGCCCTCAGGACAAAGGACTTTTTCATGGGAAATAACGTGATTCTTTTGTATCATCCAGTGTGTTTGCCCGAACTGAACTCCATTGAAAATGTTTGGGGTGGATGGTAAGGAAAGTCTACAGAAATGGACGTCAATTCCAAGCACTGAATGATTTTTGTGAAACCATCTTTACCACTTGGAATAACATTCCAGTCAGCCTTCATTGGCTTTAAGATTTTGGCCAGCAGTGTACGAAACAGTAGACTCTCTTCGTAAAATCAGTACATTAATCATATAAACAATTTGTTAACCTTCAGAAAGTTCTCACTGTGTACACCTGTCAGAGAACTTAATCAATGATATGTTATGATGACTAATTCCACTTGTTGTAGCATAAAATATATTTTATTACGTTAACTCTTTACACCTCTTGCAACATTTATCATGTTTTATTACGTTAACTCCATACACTTGTTGTTGCATAGAATGTGTTTTATTACCTTAACTCCATACACTTGCAGTGTAGCACGTGCTTTATTACATTAACTCCGTATACTTGTTGTAGCATTGAATGTGTTTTGTAACGTTAACTCTACACACTTGAAGTCGTCTAGAACGATTTTTATTACGTTATCTCCATACACTTGTTTTAGGACAGAACGTGTTTTATTGCATTATCTCCGTACAGTTGTTGCATAGAATGTGTTTTAATGCGTTAACTCCATACATTTGTCGTAGCATAGAACGTGTTTTATTAAATTTACTCTATAAACTTGTTTTAACAAGAAACATATTATAACGTAAACTCCACATACACTGTACTTGTTGTAGCACAAAACACGTTTTATTATGTTAACTCTATCTACTTGGTGCAGCATAAAACGTGTTTTTGTACGTTAACTCCGTACACTTGTTGTAGCATAGAACGTGTTTTAGTACGTTCACTCTGTACACTTGTAGTGTACCACGTGCCTTATTACATTAACTCCGTACACTTGTTGTAGCATTGAACGTGTTTTATTACGTTAGCTCCGTATACTTGTCGGAACATTGCACGTGTTATTACATTAACTCCATACACTTGTTGTAGCATAGAACGTGTTCTATTACATTAACTTCCTGCACTATTTGCATAGTATATCTTTAATTACGTTAACTCCAAGTACACTTTTTGTAACATGGAACATGTTATATTACCTTAACTTTATACACTTGTTGTAGCACAGAACGCGACATTACGTTAACTCTATACACTTGTTATAACACAGAACGTGTTTTATTGCGTTAATTCCATGCACTTGATGTATCATAGAATGTGTTATTAGGTTAACTCTATACACTTGTTGTAACATGAAGCATGTTTTATTTCGTTAACTCTATGCACTTTTTGTAGCATAGAACGTGTTCTATTATATTAACTTCCTGCACTATTTGCATAGTACATGTTTAACTACGTTAACTCCAAGTAAACCTTTTGTAACATGGAACATGTTTCATTACGCTACTATACAATTGTTGGAACATGAAACGTGTTTTATTATGTTATCTCCACACACTTGTTGTAGCATAAAATGTCTTTTATTCCGTTAACTCCCTACACTTGTTGCATAGCACGTGTTTTATCACATTATTTCGGAATACTTATTGTAGCATGGAACGTGTTTTATTACGTTAACTCCGTCATTTGTAGCCCTGTCTTCCTACAGCTGTTGTAGTTTGGAATATACATTTTGTGTCATTTGTTAGGATGTGTCTTAACGTGTTAATTTTTGCAAGTGAGAAATTATTAAAATCAGACGTACCAGGTTTTACTTGATTCTAAATATAAACTCTGTGACTTCCTGTAAAAATGTTTTCTTAGCAAGCACCAAAACAAACTACTTCTGTTTAATGAATGAGTTTAGTACATCACTTTCATACAAAGGAGGTCAATAACCACACAATCTCTTTTTTTATTTTACACGTTTTTACCTGAACAAAAAATGTCGAACTGCATTCGCTAACTGACCTGTTAACATAAACCACAAGATGTCGCTTCTGTATGCTGTAACTTTAAAAAAGGGATTTTCTTGCATTTAAGTTGTATTATATTAACAATTTGAACTCAGACCCACCTCAGTTGAGTTAGTGTTATAGCCACGTTACTCACGTTATATATTTCGTTATTTGTTTAATAATGCCGAGTTGATTTTGTTACAATGTTCCCTACGTTATATATTTCTTTATTTTTATTAATGCTGAGAAGGTTTTGTCAGTATACTACTCATGTTATGTATTTCATTATTTGTTTAATAATGCTGAATTGGTTTTGTTACGTTACTTACGTTATGTATTTCAATATTTGTTTAGCAATGTTGAAATGTCCAGGTGATGTGTTTTGTTTATAATATCTAGGTGATATGTTTTTTCTGTCCAAATGATGTGTTTTGTCTCTTGTGTCTGGTTACTGTGGTTTGTCTGTAGTGTGTAGTTAATGTACTCTATCTGTTGTGTCTAGTTAATATATTCGATTTGTTGTGTTCAGATAATGTGATACACATGGTATACATATACATATATGTTTTAGTGAAATTAAATAATTATATCTAAATGAAGTCAAATGAATAAACAAAATAATGAAAAAGGACTTCATTAAAAACAGCAATTTCCAACCTCTGAATAATTATATTATAACCATAAAATGTTGAAACTATAAACAAAAACACATTAACATGAAATATAAATAACCTGCACATTTTAACAAAAGGATCCTACGATACAAGCTACAACGTGGGATTATAAAATGTACTCTAAGTTTTGGAGGTGACAGACAAAGTACAGTTCGTACACCTGCGTCCCGAGTAGTTGTTTGCTCATAACTTAAAACGTATCATGCTTAGGCTAATAGAACTGGGTTATATTATAAATATTATACAAACACACATTTACATACATTTTCATGTAAATTAAATAACAAATAAACTGTTTATAAACAAAAAACCAAAAATAGAAGGAGCAGAAAGTGTTCGTACATTTCAGAACGCGTGAAAAACTGATATTCCCGTAAAAATTTCGTTTAGTTTTTGCAAATAAACTACAATATACCATTCCAGAACCAGACACTGGGTTCATAATTATTGGAATTTAGCCAGCAAAAAAAATGTACTTTCGGCAATTTAGCGCTTTCTCCGTCATTATTTGCTTGGTCATCATGGCGAACAGAAAACAACTCTCCAGTGATTTTAAAAAACGAATTATTGTAAAATACAAGTCTCGTGTGTCTCTTTCCGGTATTGCTACACAACTTAATGCGCCGAAATCTACTGTTCAAAGAATAATCGCCAAGTTTACAGGATCAACTGCTAACCTCCCTCGTTCCGGACGTTCCACCAAAATTCCAGAGAGAACCAAAAGGAAGGTTCTCAGAGAAGTTAGTTCTATCCTTCGTTTAACACGTAATGACATACAGAAACTGTAAAGGAAACTGGGGTTGGAGTAATCACCTCTACAGTTACGAACATGTTACGCTCTTCTGGGTTTAAAGCATGCCGTCATCGTAAAACTCCATATTTAAAGCCTGTTCATTTAGAAGCGCGATTGAGGTATGCAGAAAAGCATGTAGATAAACCCTTTACCTATTGGAAGAATATTCTTTAGTCAGACGAGACTAAAATCGAGCTTTTCGGCCACATTGATGTACGCTATATTTTCCGTAAGAAGGGGGAATGAAATCTTCCAAAGAGCACCGTCCCTACAGTTAAACACGGAAGTGGCTCAATCACGCTCTGGGGTTCCTTCAGCTCTTCTGGTGTAAGCAGCCGTCACCGCGTCAACAGAATCATAAAAACAGAAGAGTACGTTGATATATTAAGCACTTATATCAAGAATGATGCTCAGAACTTCTGGCTTTGGCGCCGTTGGATCTTCCAGCACAACAATGACCCTAAGCACACGTTAAAATATATGCAATCCTGGTTGCAGAGGAACCATATAAGCGTTCTGGAGTGGTTATCGCAGTCACCTGATCTCAATCTAGTTGAATACGTTTGGCACGAGTTGAAGACCAGGGTTCATCAGCGTCATCCGAAAAACTTGCAAGAGTTGGAGGCCTTCTTTAAAGAAAAATGGAGGAAAATACCAGTCGAGTGCTGTCAAACGATCATGGACGGTTTTGAGGAAAGATTGCGCCAAATAATTCACCTAAAAGGCTTCACAACTGACTATTAAAGTAGACGCACGAACACTTTCTGTCCCTCTTATGTTTGGTTATTTGTTTATAAACAGTTTACTTGGCATTCATTTTATATATAAATTTATGTAGATTTTATGTATTGTAGAAATACATGTATTTACAATCTCAAATCACTAACTGACTTAACAAATCTCTTTTCAATTGTATCGACAGAAAGACATTTTCTACATGATAGATGAAATTGTTTGTCTTTTAGAAAGCAAGACTGGCAAGGATCAACATAGCCAAAGCAACAAGTGGGGCTGCATTTATTAAAGAGAAGAAAGCTATAAAAGCTCAACTTCAAGCTGTTCCTTCTGCAGAAGAAATGGAAGATAGAACTGAAGATATTTTTAAACTTCAACATCATCATCTTCTCGAGTGTTTGGAGAAAACTACGGTAAATGTTTTATATATCACTTATAACAGTGAAAGTGCTTCATTCTTAGTAATAAAACCAACATATATAACTACTCCATGTTAAAACATCAACAGATACAACTACTTTGTGTTAAATCACCAGTAGATATGCTTAATCCAATATAAAGCATCAAAAGATATAACTAATCCGTGTTTGTGATTTTGTAAGACTTTTCTTCACTAAAATAAATGTAAGACACCTCAGTATCTTACTGGCATATCTAGTGAAAATTTTATCTTTTTTTTTTGAGAATGTTGTTTTGTTTAAAATCAAAGCACTGACTTTACAAATTTGAACTAAAATCGTTTTTCATGTCTAAAATGAACAGGACAGAGAGTTCGTGGAGATAGAAGTTTCCTTCAACGGTCACGCTAACAGACTTGAGCCCACACCTTCTCTCTCTGCAAAGCCTTTTGTCTCACCTCATGAGAATACTCTACGGTCATGCTGTGGGAGATGTTGTAGGAAAATAATGTACCAGGTATGGTATATAAAAGTACCATTAAGGTAGATAAAGTTATATTGTAAGGTATAATAAAGTACCATTAAGGTAGATAAAGTTATATTGTAAGGTATAATAAAGTACCTGGTAAAGTATATAAAGGTACCTGATAAGGTATAATAAAATACCTGTTAAGGTATACAAAAGTACTGTTGAGGTATAATAAAGTACCTGGTAAAATATACAAAAGTACTGATAAGGTATATTAAATTACCAGGTAAAGTGTATAAAAGTACTGGTAAGGTAGATAAAGATACCTGGTTAGATATATAAAAGTATAGGTAAGGTACATAAAAGTACCTGGTAAGGTATATAAAGGTACTTGTTAAAGTACATAAAAGTACGGGTATGACACATAAAAGTACATGGTAAGGTATATAAAACTACCTGGTAAGGTATATAATATTTCAATGGTTTGAAAACATATAATTCAAAACAAAGTGCGTGTTATAAACCACCAACCACAAACAACTAACTGCACACAATTTTGATATTATGCAACACTTAAGCTAAACTGTCTGTCTACGGTCTAGCATAACCATCTCTTATTTTCAAATATTGACCAAAGGAAAGGAAATCAGCCACTTCTCGCGTAGTTAAACATATACGGATATCGTCATTTTGATAACGCACCCACAGCATAAAGCAAGCAGCATATTAAGTTACATATTTCAGGCTCGAAAACTGACACTTTCGGCACGACAACTACTGGATCACGCCTGGCATATTAGTCAAACATATACAAGAGTAGTGACTATCCTTACACAGCTGAAGTGTATGTACCAGTGAATCATTAGACCAAATCGTCGGACATTTACACGTGATTTTACATCATTTAGAATAGTGTGATGACTAACCACTAGCACTTAGGGGGACCTTGATTTTTGAAATATCTGAACTATAAATGTTCCAACGTTTCACAATTACACAGCAAGTGATGCATGTAAAAAGATCTGTATAAAGAACTTACAGTGGTACTGATTTTTTTTAATGATAATAAGGTCATTGAAACCTTTATCTAGCAGCAAAGTTAAAATAAATTTTGATTTCCACACACCATTTTAATGTGAAATGCAATTAGATGTTGATATTAGATTTTTCATACCCAAATCCCTGACTTTAAACCTTGACCGATCGAGAGATCATTAATTTTACTGATTTTTAAATCCAAAACTTGTGGTCTTAATAAGCTTGTATGAACATGGTTGAATATGGAAATGAAATGAAAATAAATTTTGATTTCCACACACCATTTTAATGTGAAATGCAATTAGATGTTGATATTAGATTTTTCATACCTAAATCCCTGACTTTAAACCTTGACCGATCGTGAGATCATTAATTTTACTGATTTTTAAATCCAAAACTTGTGGTCTTAATAAGCTTGTATGAACATGGTTGAATATGGAAATGAAATGATTTAACCGGTTTACGATCAGCGATCAAATTTTTCTTTATAAGGTGGTGCAGTTGTTAGGCTTAAAGCACTAGCCACATTACTGTATTTGTTGTTAGTGTCGAAAAACTACCATATCTGTTAGAGCAGAGGAACTAGCATATCTGTTAGTGCTGAGTAACTACCATATACGTGTAAAAACGGCTGGTATGAGTTGAGAATTTTTTTTATGCTGTTCGTTCCTTTAGTTAAACAAATTCTCAACTCATACCAGCCGTTTTTACATTTATAAAGTGGGTTTTCTCGTCATGACGAATGAGTAACTACCATATCTATTAGTGTCGAGAAACTACATTTGTTGGGATTAGTTACTACCACACACTAGGTGTTGTCATAAAGGAGCATCTCTAGGTGCTATTTAATATATCTAAGAAATAACATATGTCATAAAGCAACATCTCAAGGTGCTGTCTGTTATAATCAGCTTATAACATCTATAACAAATACAAATCACTATATTTTGTCCAACAACATTTCTGTACCCCGAGCTCTTACTCCTACTCTTCTGGTTATTTATTTATTTATTGACAACAATTTATTACTCCTATTATCAATTACAAAACTCTCCCTAAAATTCCCTGGTCTTTACCTCTATTTCTAATAATATTTCTGTTCTTCATCTTGTTACTTAAATTGTTTGTGATTATTTTTATTTCTTTCAGTTGCGAGTCGAGTGTGACTTAGTGGTTAGTATGCCAGATTAGAGACGTGTGTGCCAATGTTCAAGTCCCGTGAACGTCAAAATAAAAATTACGTTCCACACTTTGAGGCCATGGGTTCATTATATGGTTTATGGAAAGGTTCACTATTCAGTTATATAATGAATCCCAAGAATTATGAGGGTTGGTGCCACTGACTACATGTCTTCCACCTAGTGTATCAGCTCAAAATTAAGAATGGCTATCCCAGATACTGGAAAACAGATTCTCAGCTCCACATGTCCTAGTTACTTAACTATTTAATTAGATTATATCAAACAGCTATCTTGTCAATCAGAATTTAATGATAATAGACGAAAAAATTAATAACCAAAGTCATAAGTAATGTGAAAGTAAAAGTTTAACATATGTAGTTGTCGCCAAAAATATCAAAAATAATTTACATAATAAAATAGAAATGGATAATAATTAATATATTATACAAAATAAGACTAATGTATGTCACCAGTCATTACTGTGTTTCAACAATACAGACCACCAACCATTATCAGTTATTAATAACATAGGCTACTAGCCATTATCGTGAATTAATATCAATGCAGACCATCAGTCATTACTACAAATCAACAATAGTATAGGCCATCAGTTATCAATAAAAATATTAGATGACAACACATCCGACAAACAACGCTACTAAATGTGAAAGGTATGACACGATTAAAGCTATAATATGATTTACGTGACCCAATATTTCTAACCATTCTTTGTTAAAGTTATTTGTTTTGTCACCCTATTTATAACAAATGCGGGTTATATACTTTGATTCCTTTCTGTAGGAACATTCTAGTGGAAAAACAATACAAGACGATATTCAAGTACAAGTCATGCCAAGCACGACACCTGCTTCTGGCGATCTACATCGTCGCAGTTTGACCCTGTCGAGGTATAGTTTAAATAACCCAATGCCTGTAGCTACTGGTATCAACACACTAGCTGAACGTGGTGTTGGGATAAGAACTATTGTTACTATGTCTCAGCCTAGTCCTAATTCCGAGACAGAAGCAATTTTATCTACCGAGACGACAAGCACAGCAACTCAGTCTCCTGGAAACACAAGCGTGGTTCGTATATCAACAATTTAATGTAATATACTATGTTGATGGAGAAGACCACCAATAACTTCAAAGTGACATCAGTAGTGATCCATTAACTTCAAAGTAAAGATGTGATCCTCATGGAGAGACATCAGTAGTGGTCCACTAATTTCAAAGTGAAGATATGATACTAATGGGGAGACATCAGTAGTAGTCCATTATCAACAAAGTAAAGATGTGATCCTAGTAGATAGACATCACTGATGGTCCACTGACGTCAAAGTCAAGATAAGATCATTGTGATCCGCTGGAGTATTGTGTTTATACAATCTACAACATATGTACCTGCAGCTGCCTACCTTGATACATATCCTTTCTTCTCCATACCATGTTATCTGGGAAGATTTGCCAACCTTCCCACACATCCTTTCTTCTGTTACCACGCTATACCCGTGATATACTCAAAGCTGCTTATCTCTGTACATATCTTTTCTTCCCTGCACCATGCTATATTTGTGATGTATCCAGAACTGCCTACCTTTGTACATATCCTTTCTTACTTGTACCATGCCCATGTATACTAGGGATGTATCCAGAGTTGCCCATCTTAGTATATCCTAACTTTTGTGTACCATGCTATAACGGAAGTGTAGCAGGAGATACCAAGCTTTCCACATATCCTTTCTTCTCCGTGTTACGTTATACGTGAGATGTAGAAAAAACTTACGTTCTTATGCATGTTTCATTTCAGCTTCACTTTTTAACGGAGACATACACAGCTACAGCATATATTTTACTGTTCAAACCATTTGGGACTAAACGTGGTTTATGATCTATTGTTCGACTATAAACCTATGGCAAGTTGCTTGTTCATTAAAGAAAGAGTTTAGTAGACAGAAGCTAAACCTCACCTGACAACAGTGCTGTTTTTAAATGTACTTAACAATTACTGTTTTATTTAAGATTTACATCTGAGTAAAAAACAGAATCCAGAATGTTCCGCTTTTTGAATGAAATATGCAATAGTTTAAGTAGTTTTTTATATCTCTGGTAATAAATTTGCAAACCTTGGTGTTTAACCCTAAACTTGTAAATACTGGTCTTGAGAAATTGACAAATATCAGCCATTACATTATGAGTTTAATATCACAAATACGGAAAAAAATATATCACTGGGTGGTATATTTTGTTTATAATTACTCTATGCAGTTATACTGATTTGTCATTACTACAAAACAGTGTTGATACAAGTCAGATGGAATAGAAATCTGTGATTTTTGTACTGCTCTAGGAATCGTAAATTTACAGTCAAAACAATTTGATTATTGTTCGTAAAATGAATGTGTATATATATATATATATTTATATATATAAATTCAAATAGATAGCATTCACTACATAAAACTAATATTTTCTTGCTAAAATTTCAAAAAACTATTTTTAAAACTCTATTTTAATCCTCAAGTATATAAAAACCAATTTCCCTGCCAAATTTTGCCCGAATACATTATAACTGCTTTTTCCCTGCTAAAGTCTTTGCATTATAAAATCTACATTTTTCGTTAGTCCCTAAAAATACAATTTTTTTCCTTTTTTCATAACGGATAATTATGATCTGTAGCACCTAAAAGTCAGCTTTGATTAACTTACCTAGAATAGAACCAGCCAAAATAATATTCTGCTTAGTTGTTAGGTTCGTTTCTTAGAGAGGTAGTGATTTGAAGTAAAAGAAGCTTGCATTGCGAAAATCAGGCCGAGCACTTACCGTAAAACAACAGATGAAGTTCAACATTATAAGATATCAGGCCTAGCACGAACTAGTTACAGCGCTATTAAATTATCGTCTCGTGAGCACAGTAGGCAAACACATAATAAAGATAGCGATTTATTCTGTGTATATATTGAGATAAATAGTATTTGATAATATAATATTAAGCTTCTATTTATTAGTTTTATGTCTGAAATGCTTTGAATATCAATACTCCCGCATTAATGTATAGTTATAAATTATACAAACAGACTTGAAAAGGTTTGTAATAGCACATCTTACAGTAAGCAAGGATTAACTTTACACTTAGTATCCACCATAGAACAGTTTTTGGCGGCATCTCTTGTTTGTACTACAAGCCCCGATGAAACCTCAATGGCGAAACGATAACTGATTTATTAAGTTTTGTTATTATTATCTGACGCGTGTAAAGATTCTTTTTTTCTCTCTCTAGCCTTGTTACCAAAATGTCTAAATCCCTGTAATATGCACCAGGGACGTAAATATTTTACACCCGATGGGGGAGGATGATTTTTGCAACCACTTATGTGGACTGTTCAATTTGTAAATTGGTAATCTCTGAACCTGAAAGCTGTAAACATGCAGTCACAGAGTAATTTTGTTGCCACGATACTTGGATGCATACTTAGGCCTACTGACTGATACTTACGAAGTTACGAACTATACCTTAGATAGAAAAGCTTAGAAGCACGCCTATATTAAAGATGTACATTTCGGCTACTGAAAAAGCCTACATCTAGGCCTAATTATGTAATTCGACTGGTAAAAACACGAGGATCACAATAACAAACACAACTTGTAGGCCTGTGATGCAATAAAACAATTCAACAGACCAAACTGTTGGAGGTAATGATTCTATGCAATATAGCCCCCACCTAAAGTGAAGGGGGACATATACCCTCCAATATCTCCCAGGATCTACGCCCCTGATATGTACTAAAAATTATGAAAAAAATACATAGCTGTAATACGCGCAGAGCAGTAATTGACCACAAAAATTATCAGAAGGACTTCAGTTTGTACTTTAATATGTATGAAATGTAAATATGCTATTTTAAGCCTTTTAAATTCCTTAACTTTCCATTACATATTGAACCGAAAGCCAAAGTAATGTGAATTTTCGTAGATGCTTAAAAATCGTAATAAATCCAGAAAACTTGTTTAGCATCAGAAAGGAAAGCGAATAGGTTGATATTAGTTCGTACACGAACGACATTGGAACAGGTGTGGTAAGAAGTGTTTAAAGACAGTTTGAGGCCTGGCATGGCCGAGCGCGTTAAGGCGTGCACTCGTAATCCGAGGGTCGCGGGTTCGCGCCCGCGTCGCGCTAAACATGCTCACCCTCCCAGCCGTGGGGGTGTATAATGTGACGGTCAATCCCACTATTCGTAGTAAAAGAGTAGCCCAATAGTTGGCGGTGGGTGGTGATGACTAGCTGCCTTCCCTCTAGTCTTACACTGCTAAATTAGGGACGGCTAGCACAGATAGCCCTCGAGTAGCTTTGTGCGAAATTCCAAAACAAACAAACAAAAGACAGTTTGGTAGTAAAATCACTCGTTTCCCGCACGTTACGACTATCACAGGATGCAAATTTCTCCGAAAGCAGGGAAGCTCAAATACACATCTTTATTTCACATATGTACGAAAGGAGTAAATAATATAAGTTATCAGGTTTTTCAGTAACTTTAGTGAACATTTTAGTTAAGAAGAACCTGGTAACTGGCTCTACGAAATGTTTTCAAATAAGCCTAATTCTTAGATACGTGATGCAAACATCACGTAAACTATTCAAATTTCTAGTTTAACAATATATATATACATATAAATAAATTTTTGTTTGTTTATTTACTAAAAGCTACTCAAAGACTGTTTCCCCTAGCTGCCCTTAATTGAGAAGTGATAGATAAGAGAAAAGACAGCTTTACCAACGAAAAGTGGAATTAACTGTTTCATCATAACGCCCTTATGGCTGAAAGGTCAAGCATGATTATTGATGGGGTATTAAAAATAATATGCCAATATCACTTTTCATGTATTTAATAGTACAAATAGTTTGCAAATTGATTAATTTTAAGATCATGAGATGTAAGCCATGAATATTTTATTCAAATAATGAGACAAAATATTCTTTCAGCTACAGTTTGTCCCCTAATGGCAATACAGTATATCTCCGCACTCAGACCACTAAAAACCGGTAGCTATGTGCTTAATTCTAAACAAACAAAAGCAAAGCTATAATTCTGTCACAGTTTCATATTAACTTCAAACATACCAGCGCAATATATGCAATCTATGTATTAAATAACGTTGCAAAAACGTATGAAGGTAAAGACTACGAGATACCAGTTCTTAGTTTTTAGTTAATTTTAAAACAAATACTTAAACAAAAATCTTCTAAGTGCCGTATTTTCTTATTACAGATAAGAATATTCGCTTCTTGTTAATCAATGAAACAAGAAACCTAAGTTAATATATAAGCTAACTCTTGATCCTCGGCGATTTGCTAAACGGTTTTGACTAATTTTTACAACTTAACAGGTTAGTGATGACATGATATGTTAGGTCTACGTTTCTGCATCATACCTAGCATATTAGCCCAGATTTCCAGCAGTATTTGAATCAGGTCTTGCATGTAAGCTTAGGATTTTAGTAGGACTTAAATCAGTCTTAACATGTAAGCTTAGGATTTTAGTAGGACTTAAATCAGTCTTAACATGTAAGCCTAGGTTTCTGGCGGTTCTCGAACCAGGCCTTAGCATGTTAGCCTAAGCTTCAAGCGATTCTTGAACCAGGCCTAACATACAAATTCAGCTTTCTAGTGATTATTAAACAAATTTGTAATTAATTCAAGTTTAAATCAATATGTGTAAGAGTACCATGAAAATGAATCTGCTATAGTACGTGACAAGTATAAATACAAACTTTTTTCTCTTGGTTGGTTATCTACGTATCTATCACCATCCTTTAACGATATTTGAGGAGTTTATTTGTACAAACTATTTCCTCGTTGGCTGACTGTCTACATACCAATCACTATATTAAAGTTTCAGAATATCTTGTGAGCTTATTTGTACAGAATATTTATCTGTTGGTTGCTAATGTACATGCTCATTACTCTCTTTTAACGACAATTATGTACCTTGTTTTTCATAGTTATAAACCTTCTAATATCCGATCTTCCACTATGTGAGTTCGTTAACGTTGTTCCAATTTATTCTAACTAAAATGAAGACCCGTTAGGGACGCTGTACAGATTTAGATACCATTAATGTGTATTTATGTATAAAAATATAAATCTTTGCATTTTTATCAATTGATAACTAGATCTTTACATCTAAATATAATAATTTTGAAACTATATATATTATATACACACATATATTCTTATTGTATTATAAGCTCGCTCTAATTAGATGTGATTTGAAAATTTATGCAATTTTTATAAATTCCGTATTTTGCACAATTCACTTATTTCTTACTTGTCTTAAACCTTGAATCTTCTTGTGTCACAAGAAAGTGCCTGACATAATTAATCACATAATCTTATCACATCCACACCAGAGTATCCATTTTTCAAATAGGATAACTAACAAATATGTCTTCTTCTAAAGTATCCCTAAACAAGAATATTTTAGTAACTCCTGCATGAAAAGGTGTAGTGATAAATTAATAACTTCTCAACTAGCTCTAGTTGTTCGGAGGAATTCGATCTTGTAAAAGAGTGTGCTAGAAATAAATTTAGCGGGATCAAAACAGTGTGAGATAATGTGTACTTTATATTTTGCGATACGAAGAAAAAAGACTTAATAATGTACTAAAGTATGAAAATATTTCTTGCAACATTGTGGGGTGTATAAACTTTGTATATAATATATAGTGCAGCTGAATATTGAATGATTTTTCAAAAAATATTTTCATCAATAACTTTAAGACGTATTAATGTTGATTGTCATCTGGTTAATTAATTTTTAGACTGGATATTAGATATAACTTAATATAAACCTGAAATCTGTTAAAAACCACTCAGGTTTCATCGAAGGGAAATTAACGTGATGATCACGCGACTTTTTAACATTTATCATTTCGAGACGGACGTAGTTAAAGGCTTTTTGTTATTGAAATTATTTATGAACTCTAACTGTTCTCTTTTGAAATATGCATGTTAAGTCTCCGTTTCAAAATATATTATACACGCTTTGTGTGTTTATGTGTCACAGTGTTATCTTATAAACAGCTTATTGTTTAATAACACCGATTACCTCAAGAAATATTTTCCTAATATGCATATGTTCTGATGAGTGTGCTTTCAAAATAAAACGAATGACAATGGTAAATCTCCCAAGTCACTGTGAATGTTTATATCATTATCAGTAATAACAAATAATCGAACGATTGTTTCAAACCGTTCCTCTCTGTACACATTAGTCACGAATAACGTAAGGGCTATGTTATCGTGAAAATTATATAGATTTGACACACTGTACTTGTACACTAAAGTTGTTCTTGACAACATATGAATTTTTCACGGCTTTTCAGTTTTATTACTTCTTGTGTGAGAAAGGAAATAACTTGTAATTTTTCTCAGTATTATGTAATAAGATTGTTATAATTTCAGTTTGTCGAGAAAATTCCTGAGGACAGGAAGAATTCAGTTATGAAACTGAAATATCCCTTCTTGTCTGGCTGAATCTCAGTGTTGGTTAATACAACTTAATCCGTGATATAGCTTTTGTTATTAGGTTGTATCTCAGTGTTAAGAACTACTCATAAGAGGATTTAATTGAGATTGAAAGTCGAAACATTGATCGCTTAGTAATGAAATGGGGAAATTATACAACCTATTATTTTAGTTGTATACCTTACTTTCTAAATCAATTCAAAAACATCTCTAATGACTACACACAAGATCAAAACAAGAAAAAAGTGTACAGATAAAATTTACTCTGAAATTTCTATTTTACAGCGCTTGAGAAAGTTTCGAAACGCTGCTCGTTTTGTTAGTTTGTTAAAGTTTTTCAGTAAAAACTGTGATTTTGCTTGTGTTCAGGATCTCTAGATTACATCTTAAGACATAATATTAGTAAAAGTTTTCGTTTAAAACTGATTTTAATGAGATACTAGAACTTCTTCTCGATTTTTCCGTTTCACTTTCTCTTGTATTTTTGACAAGCTGTTGATAATAAATCATTAATTCTGACAATTACAAACTCGTACACAAGGTGGCGATGCTGTTTTCTTACTTTAAACACAATTATGACCTGTGCTTAAAAGTGAAATAGAAAGCTTAATAATTTGTCGATTTATTCATCGCGAAAAGAAAACGATTTTTCGTTATAGTACGTGCATTGGGCGAGATAAAAGTCGTTTATCTTACCTAAATGTAGAACACATATTTCATTTATTTCTTTATGAAGTTCTTCAAGAACTACCAAAAATTTGACGAAACACATTAAAAGAAGTAACACTCAAGCTCACTGAAAAACGACGTTAGAAGCACGGAAATTAATTCAGGAAAAATAAATCGAGAACGGCAGGTTTCTAAATACAAAGTACGATAAGGTGATAACGTTAATATTGTAGATATAACCATTAATGTCTGGACTGCAATGAGGTAGTAACGTTAATATTGCAGACATAATTATTAATGTCTGGACTACAATAACAGAGATGACAACTATTTCAAATGACTGAGACAGATGATTGTAGACAGAGCTCTTTCACGGTTTTAGTCTTTTTAGATTTGCCAGAAACAAAACAATTTGGTGAACGAGACCTACTTTTTTCCATCTTATGAACGATCGCAATGGTGTTTTTATGCCGCTTAGAAAACAAGAAATACCCATCTACACGAGCGCTGATTGACTGACAAGCACTGATGACGTAACTATGGATTACCCGACGTACCTAGTATGGAGAAGCACCACACTCAAACTGTTGGTAGACGTCGGAGATACAAATATTTGGCTTTGCATGGCCAAAAGCGTAATTCGTAAGACTCGTAATCCGAGGGTTGCGGGTTTGCGCCCGCGTCGCACCAAACATGCTCACCCTCCCAGCCGTGGGGTGTAATTATGTTACGGTCCATCCCACTATTCGTTGGTAAAAGAGTAGCCCAAGAGTTGGCGGTGGGTGGTGATGACTAGCTGCCTTCCCTCTAGTCTTACACTGCTAAATTAGGGACAGCTAGCACAGATATCCTTCGAGTAGCTTTGTGCGAAATTCCAAAACAAACAATACAAATATTTTTTATTATTTTAAGCACAAACGTGATTATCGTAAGTAACCATTTGGACCATGTCTTTTATTTATTATCAAAATTTATTTGTATCTCACTAAAAATTTTATTTTTACCCCTTTCAAGCCCTGGGAGAACAATTTATCACTTTATAGTATAGGCCCATATAATATATAATAATTTGAGAGTTGCAACAAGTCGTAATATTTGTTTGTATGAGCGTATAGTCGAAATATATACACCAAAATCGTAATGATTACGCTCAAATAGTAATGGTTGGCATCTCTGCAATAAGAAAGTAACATCAGTATTGTAAATATAACCATTAATGTCTGGACTACAATAAAGTAGTAACATTAATATTGTAGCAATAACCGTCAAAGTCTGGACTACAATAAGGTAGTAACGTTAGTATTGTAAACAACCATTAGCGTCTGGACTACGATGCTATGGCATCGTTAATATTGTAGACATAGTCGTTAATGTATGAAAATGCCACATATTACCTTCATCTGCAGCAGTTAAAGAAATATTAATATATTATCATCTGTTGTAACAGTTAATGAGAGTATAAAATTATCTTCAGCTGTAGCAATTAATGAAAGTATAGCATATTACTATCTGTTGTAATACCTCAGTTAACAAAAGTGTAATAAATTAACACGTTCTGTGGCATGTCAGTTAACATCAGTGTAACATATTACCTCGTGCAACTGTAGTTCACAATGTTTGTACAATGTTTAAATAAAAAGAAATGGACAGATATACAATACCGCAGCTACTAGCTGGAAGGAACCAGCGTATTAGCACATGGAAATGAATAGAGCTACAAGTATCTGAGACTAATTTATTATCGTGAGCTTTTCACATTCATCTATGAAATTAACTCAAAGCTTTTTTTTTAATATTAATTAGTTTAAAAGAAACATCATAGGTTCAAGGCACGGTCATGTTGGGCCTGCTGAGCCTTTAGGTGATTTATGTTATAGCTCGTAGTAACCCTTCAGGAAGTGATTATGAATAAAACGGTAACGATTTACAGGTTACAATATATATATATATATAACCATAAATATTTAAGCCATAAACAAAATTCTCTGCATATTGTTAAGAAGGATTTTAGGTAGAGGCTACAACGTGGGATTGTAAAATGTATCCTAGGTTTTGGAGGTGACTACCGAATACGACCCACATGCGGTGGGAATACACCGTCTATCAGTCATAATCTCTAATTCGCTAGTCTCACATAAGAAACTAAAAACTAGAAGAGCGAGATGCGGGCGCTAAAGCCTCCCACGTCCCACATTTATATCACCCTTCACTCTCTCCAGAGAGTTGTGAGAAGGTGACTGCTCTCCCGAGTTAAAATAAAAATAAGAAAAATATAAGCATAAAAAGATGAAAAATAAAAAATGAAAATTAGATACTTCCTTTCGGAGGTAAGTAAGATAAAACATACCTCTTGAAGTTAGCATTCCTGCCTCCATTACGGTAGAAGCACTAATTAACACATCAGTGAAGCAATAGTGTAAAACGCAAACGGACTTGGCAGGGGTTTAGTTTAGAGAGAGAGAGAAGTCTGAGGAATTCTCTCCCCAACAGGGGTGGTCAGGAACGTTTTGGTTCCTCTTAGTCACCGCTCGTGGAAGATTATTTACTTTAACGTGGAAGTTTTCTTGTAATGTGGTTTGACTTGTTTAAGGTAATTAAATTAGATGGGGCGTTATGAAAATGACGGGTGAGAAAGGGGTCCGAGACAAAGGCGGCACTTAGGAAGTGACCCAGGTCGGAGTTCGCAGTTCAAAAAGCCGAAGAGATATCAACTCAAACGGCACGATTTGTGGCCAGGCAAGAATATTGCCTTGGCTGAAATCTAAAGATCCAATGCCTGAGATTTGGATGAGGGGGGGAAACTGGAGTGCCCCGAGAAAACCCACTTTCACAGGACAGCCGCCGAATGTTTTGCCAAATAGACAAGGAAATAATGAAAAGAACGGGCGAAAGGGCGGATCCTTCGGGCACTCCTGCAGTTATTTTGATAAGATTTTGTTGACTCAAACTTCAGCTGTTCTATCTGTCAGGAAGTTTGATATTCATTTGATAATAGTTTGATTTACTTTCAAATTACTTAATTTTTACTTAAAGGCGCGATGCCAAACACTGTCAAATGTTTTTTTAATCTCTAAAAATACGCCTATGGTTATCTGATTGCATTTAATGCTTTGAAAACTGATTCAGTGAGTCGTATGTGACAGTTTATCTATTTAAAATCGTCGCAGATATTCCGACTTAACGCTTAGCATCTTAAAAAGAGATGCAAAGCAATAAAAGGAGCGAAAAAAGAAGCCTTCTCTTCGCCCTACTCATAAAGGTAAATTTAACTGGGCTAGTGATTTATGGCTAAACCGACAAGATTTAAAGTTAACAAGAATATGCTGCAATCTGGTGGTAAAGGTTCGTTGGTGGTTCGCGAGAGGTTAATTATTAACCCTTAAAATATAAAAACAAAACACAAGACGATAGAGATCTACAGGTTTTATAATCAATTACTTTAACTTCTATATCTAAAAAATGTAATTCTGTATCAGAAATTGAGGTATTTTCAATTTTTAATTCTGTTGGATAAATGGTGTCAATAACATAATTTAGAATTATTTATGAAAAGATTCTGCTTCTGTTGTAGACATTTTGATATGCTATAGAGAATATACCACTGTTCTGTTGTGACGTAGAGAAAATATATAGATATATACAACTGTTCTGTTGAGAAGTAGAAAAAATATGTACAAATGCTCTGCTGTGAAGTAAAGAAAATATATACAACTGTTCTGTTGCGATGTAAAAAAATACATACAACTGATCTGTTGTGACAGAGAAAATATATATAACTGTTCTGCTGTGATATAGAGAAAATACATACAATTGTTTTGTTGTGATGTGAAGAAAATATATAGAACTGTTCTGTTGTGATATAAAGAAATATATACAACTTTTTGTTATGATGTAAAGAAAATACATACAACTGATCTGTTGTGACAGAGAAAATATACATAACTGTTCTGCTGTGATATAGAGAAAATACATACAATTGTTTTGTTGTGATGTGAAGAAAATATATAGAACTGTTCTGTTGTGATATAAAGAAATATATACAACTTTTTGTTATGATGTAAAGAAAATATATACAACTGTTTTGTTGTGATGTTAAGAAAATATATACAAATTTTCTGTTGTGACACAGAGAAAATATATACAACTGAACTTTTGTAAAGTAGAAAAAATATATCCAACAGTTCTGCTGTGAAGTAGAGAAACTAAAAACAACTGCTCTGTTGAGACGAATAATGGAATTAACAGTCACATTATAACACCCCCAGGGCTGAAAGGCATGTTCGGAACGATGGGGATGCGAACTCGAGATCCTCAGAATAAAATACGAAAGCCTTAACACACTTGACCATGCAATGCCATGATGTAAAATAAATACATCCAACTGTTCTTTTGTTATGTTACAAAAATATATACAACTGTTCTGTTGCGATGTAAAGAAAATATATACTAATGCTCTTTTGTGAAGTAGAGAAAATGTATGCAACTATTCTGTTATAAAGTGAAGAAAATATATACAACTGTTCTGTGGTTAAGTAGAGAAAATATATACAAGTGTTATATCGTGATGTTTAAAATATGCACAACTGTTCTGTTGTGAAGTAGAGAAAATGTATGTAACATTTCTGATGTGTCATAAAAAATACATACAAATGCTCTATTGTGACGTAGAGAAAATATAGATAACTGTTCTGTTGCGATGTAAAGAAAATATATACTAGTGTTCTGTTGTGAAGTAGAAAAAATATATACAACTGTTCTCTTGTGAAGTAGAGAAAATGTATGCAACTGTTCTGCTGTGAAAACTAGAAAATACATACATCTGCTCTGTTGCTACATAGAGAAAATATATACAACTGTTCTATTGTGAAATAAAGAAAATATATACAAATGTTTTGTTGTGTAAAAAAAGAAAATATATACAACTATTCTGTTGAAATGTGAAAAAACTATATAAAACTGTTCTGTTGTGAAGTAGAGAAAATATATACAACTGTTTTCTTGTGAAGTAGAAAAATATATACAACTGTTCTGTTGTGATATTGAAAATATATACAACTATTCTGTTGTGAAGTAGAGAAAATACATACAAGTGTTGTGATGTGATGTAAGGAAATACATATACAACTGTTCTGTTTTGAAGTATAGAAAATATATACAATAGTTATTTTGTGTACCACTGTTCTGTTGTAAAGTAAAGAAAATGTATGCCACTGTTTTGTTGTGACACAGAAAATATATACAACTGTTCTGTTGTGAAATAAAAAAAATATATAAAACAATTCTTTTGTGAATTAGAGAAAATGTATGCAACTGTTCTATTCTAACCAAGAGAAAATGCAAAAAAATGCTTTATTGTGACATAGAAAAAATATATACAACTGCTCTACTGTGATGTGAAGAAAATATACACTACTGTTCTGTTGGGATGTAAATGATATATATACAATTGTTCCGTTGTGACATAAAGAAATTATATACAACTGTTCTAATGCGATGTAAACAAAATATATACAGATCTTCTTTTGTGGTGTATACAAAATATATGCAAGTGTTCTTTTGTGATATTGGAAATACATACAACTGCTCCGCTGTAAAGTAAGGAAAATATATGCAACTATTTTGTTGTGATATAGGAAATATGTACAACTGTTCCATTGTGAAGTATAGAAAATACATTCAACATTTTTTTGTGAGTAGAAAAAATGTATGTAACTGCGCTGTCGTGAAGTATAGAATATGTACGCAACATTTTTGTGATACAAAAAAGTAACTTACAACTGCTCTTTTGTGACATAGACAAAATTTAAACAACTGTTCTGTTGTGATGTGAAGGAAATATTTGCAACTGTTTTTTGTGATATAAAGTATATAAATAAATCTGTTTTCTTGAGATGTGAAAAATATATATACAACTGTTCTGTTGCGATGTAAAGAAAATATATACAACTCTTCTGTTGTGAAGTAGAAAAAATATATTTAACTGTTCTGTTGTGATGTAAACAAGATATGTGCAAGTGTTTTGTTGTGATGCAAAAAATATAAATACAACTGTTCTGTTGCGATGCAAACAAAATATATACAACTGTTCAGTTGTGGTATATTCAACTCTTCGGTTGTGATAGTGGAAACATATACAACTGTTCTATTGTGAAGTATAGAAAATATATGCAACTGTTTTTGTGAGTCGAAAAAATGTATGCAAATGTTCTGTTCTGATGTGAGAAAAATATATACAACTTTCTATTTGTGATAGTGAAAATATATAAGACTGTCTCTTGTGAAGTAAAGGAAATATATTCAACTGTTCTTTTGTGAAATAGAGAAAATGTATGCAGCTGTTCTTTTGTGACAGAGAGAAAACACATACAACTACTCTGTTGTGAATCGAGAAAATATATACAACTGTTTTGTTGTTTCGTAAAGAAAATATGAACAATGTTCTGTTGTGATGTAAAGAAATAAAATAAAACTGTTTTGTTGTGATGTAAAGAAAATGTATACAACTGTTCTGTTGTGAAATAAAGAAAATATATGCAACTGTTCTGTTGTGAAGTAGAGAAGATATATGCAACTCTTCTGTTATAAAGTATAGAAAATATATGCGACATTTCTGTTGTGATAGTAAAAATATGTACAATTGTTCTTTTGTGAGGTGAAAAAAATATATAAAACTCTTCTTTTGTGACATGGAGAAAATACACGAAACTACTCTTTTGGGACATAGAGAAAATATATATAACTGTTTTGTGTTCATATGAAGACAATACATACAACTGCACTTTTGTGATGTAAACAAAATGTATGCAACTGTTTTCTTTTGATGTAAAAGAATATATACAAGTATTCTGTTGTGACATAGAGAAAATATTTATGCCTTTTCTGTTGCAATAAGAAAAATATACAAGATTTTTATTGTAAAGTAAAGAACCTTTTTACAACTGTTCTGTGTCGATGTGAAGAAAATATCTACAACTATTCTGTTGTAATATATAGAAAACATATACAACTGTTCTGTTGTGACATTAAGAAAATATATGCAACAACTATGTTGCGATGTAAAAAAATATATACAACTGTTCTTTTGTGAAGAAGAGAAAATATATACAATTTTATTGTTGTGAAGTAGAAAAAATGTATGCAACTGTTCTGTTGTGACATAGAGAAAATACATACAACTCTTCTGTTTTGAAGTAGAGAAAATATATCCAACTGTTCTGGGTTGATAATGATAATATATACAACTGTTGCGATTTAAATAAAATATATACAACACTTCTGTTGTGACATGGAGAAAATACATGCAACTGATTTTTTGTTACCTAGAGAAAATAGATACAACTGCTCTATTGTGACATGGATAAAATATATACAACTGTTTTCTTGTGATATAAAGAAAATATATACAACTGTTCAGTTGTGAAGTTAAGAAAACATACACAACTGTTTTGTTGTGAAGTAGAGAAAATATATACAACTCTTTTATTGTAAAGTAGAGAATATATATACAACTGTTCTGTTGTGAAGTAAAGAAAATATATCCAATTGTTCTGTTGTGATGGTGATAATGTATACAATTGTTCAATTACAAAGTGGAAAAAATGTATGCAGCTGTTCTGTTGTGAAGTATAGAAAATTTATACAACTGTTTTATTGTAATTTGAAAAAAATATGCACAATGTTCAGTTGTGATGTAAAGAAAACAAATAGAACTGTTTTATTGTGATGTAAAGAAAATGTTTACAACTGTTCTGTTGCCAAGTAAAGAAAATATATATAACTGTTCTGTTGTGAAATAGGGAAAACATATTTAACTTTTCTGTTGTGAAATAAAAAAATATATTCAACTGTTCGTTGTGAAGTAGAGAAAATATATACAACTTTTTTGTTCGATGTGAAAATTTTATATACAATTGTTCTGTTGTGAAGTAAAGAAATTATACACAAATGTTTTGTAGTGAAGTAAACAAAATACATAAAACTGTTCTGTTGTTACATTGAAAATATAGACAAATTTGTGTTGTTACATTGAGAAAATACATGCAACTGCTCTTTTGTAACATAAAGAAAATAGATAAAACTGTTCTGTTGTGACATGAAGACAATATACACAAAGGTTATGTTGTGACATAGAGAAAATATATACAACTATTCTTTTGTCATGTAAAGAAAATAAAAAACTGTTCTGTTGTAAGTAGAGAAAATATATAGAACTGTTTTGTTTTGAAGGAGAAAAAACGTATGCAACTGTTTTCTTTTGACACAGAGAAAATACATACAACTGCTCTATTTTCACATAGAAAATCTATAAAATTGTTCTTCTGTGAAGTAAAAAATATATACAACTATTTTGTTGAAATTAAAAAAATATAAAATTGTTCTGTTGTGAAGTAGAGAAAATGTATGCAAATGTTCTGTTGTGAAGTAAAGTAGATATATACAACTTTTCTTTTCTGATGTAAAAAATATATATAACTGTTTTCTGTGATGTAAAGAAAATATATATACCTGTTTTGTTTTGACTTAGAGGAAATACATACAACTGCTCTGTTTGACAGATAGAATATATATGGAACTGCTCTGTTGTGACATAAAGAAAATACATACAACTGCTCTGTTGCGACAAAGGATAAACATATAGAACTGTTCTGTTGTAAAGTACAGAAAATATATACAACTGTTCTGTTGTGAAGGAGACAAAATATGTACAACAGTTCTTTTGTGAATTAGAGAAAATATATGCAACTGTTTTATTGTGACCTAGAGAAAATTCGTAGAAATGATTTATCGTTACATTGAGAAAATATATACAACTGTTCTACTGTGATGTGAAGAAAATATATACAAATGTTCTGTTGTCACGTAGAGAAAATATTTACAACTGTGCTGTTGCGATGAAAAGAAAATATATAGAACTGTTCTTTTGGGATATAAAGAAACAATATACAACTGTACTGTTGAACATAGAAATAATACAAACAATTTTCTGTTGCAATGTAAATAAAATATACATTAGTGTTCTGTTGTGAAGCATAGAAAATGTACGCAACTGTTCTATTCTGACACAGAGAAAATACTTAGAACTGCTCTGTGTTGAAATAGAGGAAATACACAACTTTTCAGTAGTGATGTGAAGAAAATATATACAACTGTTCTGTTGTGATGTAAAAAAATATATTTAACTCTTATGTTGTGATGTAAAAATGAATACAATTGTTCTTTTGTGAAGTAGAGAAAATATATGCAACTGTTCTGTTATAAAGTAAAGAAAACATATAACTGTTCTACTGCGATTAAAAAGAATATATAAAACTGTTCTTTTTTGAAGTAGAGAAAATGTACACAACTGTGCTGTTGTAACATAGAGAAAATATATACAATTGTTCTATTGTAAAGTAGAGAAAATATATGCAACTTTTCTGTTGCGAAGTAGAGAAAATATATACAAAATTTTTGGTGTGACAGTGAAACTATATTCAACTAATCTTTTGAGAAGTAAAGAAAATGTATAAAACTGTTCTGTTGCGATGTAAAAAATATATACAACATATTTTTGCGACATAAAAAAATAAATACAAGTGTTCTGTTGTGAAGAAGAAAAAATATATATAACTGTTCTGTTGTGAAGTAAAAAAATATATACAACTGTTTTTTTGGCAGTTGAGAAAATATATACAGCTGTTCTGTAGTGAAATAGAAAAAAATGTATGCAAGTGTTCTGTTGTGAAGTAGAGAAAATACATACAACACTTTTGTTGTGATGTGAAGAAAATATATACAACTGTTATTTTGCGAAGTGAAAAAAATATATACAACTGTTATTTTGCGAAGTGAAAAAAATATATACAACTGTTATTTTGCGAAGAAAATATACACAACTGTTCTGTCGTGACACAGAAAATAAATACAACTGTTCTGTTGCGATGTAAAGATAATATATACAACTGTTTTTTTACGATGTAAAGAAAATATATACAACTGTTTTTTGCTTGGTAGAGAAAATATATACAGCTGTTCTGTAGTGAAATAGAGAAAATATATAAAACTGTTCTGTTGTGATGTAAAGAAAATATTTACAGCTTTTCTGTTGTGAAGTAGAGAATATTTATACAACTGTTCTGCTATGAAGTAAAGAAAATATACTTTAAAAAAAACGCAAATGGAAAAATTTAGACATATTGTTAACAAGTTTATTCTGGATACTTCTTTAAAAATATGTGAAACTTTGCACATTCACTGCTGAACACTCCAAGTCTGCAAAGGCGATGTCCAGGTTCACGAGTTGAAGTTTAACGTCACTCAACGTCTATAAGGAATATGTCTCCCGTTAACATCAATAACTGCTTGGCATCTCCTCCCCATGGAAGCGATGAGATGACGAATCAAATCCTATGGAATGGATGTCCACTCAGTCTGCTAAGCTGCTGCAAGCTGAGGTAGATTCTGCGGTTTAGGTTGTCGCCGTCGCAGACGTCGTTTCAACATTTTTGCGATGTAAAGAAAATATATACCATTGTTCTGTTTTAAAGTGGAGAAAATATATATAAATTTCTGTTGTGAAGTAGATAAAATAAAAACAAATGTTCTGTTGTGAAGTAAAAAAGTTTGTTTTTGAATTTCGCACAAAGCTACTAGAGAGCTATCTGTGCTAGCCGACACTAATTTAGTAGTGTAAGACTAAAGAGAAGGCTGCTAGTTATCACCACCCATTGCCATCTGTTTGGCTAGTTTTCCACCATCAAATAGTGGGAATCACCGTCACATTATAAAGTCCTTACAGCTGAAAAGGCATGATCAGCGCGATGGGGGATGCGAACCCGCGACCCTTTAGATTACGAGTCGCATTAATTAACACGCTTAGCCATGCCTAGCTATGATGTAAAAAATATATACACAGCTGTTTCGTTCTGATGAAAATAAAATATATACAACTTTTTTGTTGCAATGTTAAGAAAAAATATACAACTGTTCTGTTGTGGTGTAAAGAAAATACATACAATTGTTTTGTTGTGACAGAGAAAGTACGTGCAAGTATTCTGTTGTGACATAAAGAAAATACATGCAACTGTTCTGTTATGATGTAAAAAAATATTTTAACTGTTCTTTTTTGAGGTTAAGAAAATATATACAACTATTCTGTTGCGATGTAAAGATATTATATACAACTGTTTTTTTGCGATGTAAAGAAAATGTTTATAACGAGTATGTCCCCGTTAGCATCAATAACTGCTTGGCATCTCCTGCCCATGGAAGCGATAAGATGACGAATCAAGTCCTTAGGAATGGCTGTCCACTCAGCCTGCAAAGCTGCTGCAAGCTGAGGTAGAGTCTGCGGTTTAGGTTGTCGCTGTCGCAAACGTCCGTTCAACTCGTCCCAAAGATGTTCGATGGGGTTTTAATCTGGTGATCTGGAGGGCCAGGGAAGAACGTTGATGTTGTGGTGTCTCAAGAAGACAGTGGTGAGTCGGGCTGTGTGAGGACGGGCGTTGTCATGTTGAAAAACGTCGTTGACGTTCACCATGATAGGTTGCATATGGGGCCTAGGAACCACGTCGACGGTTGCGTACGGTCTGATCGGAAATCCTACGCAGCCCTGGTATGGTCGAGGCAGTAGACATCGAAGTGGTGGTACTATCCTGAAAGTGTCGTAACCGAATGAAGCAATCTTGTGCGGGCGTGGTCACACAAGTTCTGCCAGATCGTGGACGGTCACAAGTTGATCCATGTTGTTGGTGACGATTCCATAGCCTTGTGATTGTGCTTGGATGGACATTCACAGCTCTGGCAACATCCGATCGAGATTCGCCTGCTTCCAAGCGACCAATGGCATTGTTGCGTTGTGCTTCAATCAGTCTTGGCATAATTGTATTGCGTGTCGGTGGCTTAACACTGAGCTATGGAAACCAAGAATCCATCATTTTGATAGGGATTTTGCATATGTTACACTTGCAGAACATGCAGATCTCTCAAACAAATTTATTGGATACGAATGCGTTTTGGCGAAAAATCCGATGTTTTCCTTCGTTTTCAAAGTTCATAACTTTTATTGTCATTTTGATCTGACAATCAGTGCCTTAACGAGTGTAACATCACATACTCTAGCTTGTAACATTATTAAATATATTTCTCTTTAAAATAACAAAATATCCCTTTTGCGTTTCTTTTATTGAAGAGTATTTATGCAACTGTTCTATTTCGATGTTAAGAAAATATATGCAGCTGTTCTGTTGCGATATAAAGATATATACAACTGTATTTTTTCGATGTAAAAAAAAATATACCACTGTTCTCTTGTGGAGAAAATATATACAACTGTGCTGTTGTGATATAGAGAATATACATATAACTCTTTTATTGTCATGAAAAGAAAATATATACCACTGTTCTGTTTTGAAGTGCAGAAAATATATACAACTCTTTTATTGTGACACAGAGAAAATATATACAACTCCACTGTTTTGACCTAGGGAAAATACATACAACTGCTTTGTTGTGACATGGAGAAAATATGTACAACTTTTCCTTTGTGATGTGAAGAAAATATATACAACTGTTCTGTTGCGATGAAAAAATATGTACAACTGTTTTGTTGTGAAGTAGAAGAAATATATACAACTGTTCTGTTGCAATGTAAACAAAATATATACAACTGTTCTTTTGTGAAGTAGAGAAAGTATATCCAACTGTTCTGTAGTGATGTAAGGAAAATATATACAACTGTTATTTTGAAATGTAAAGAAAATATATACCACGGTTCTGTTGTAAAGTGGAGAAAATATATACAACTCTTCTGTTGCGTCACAGAGAAAATACTAAAGAACATTCATACAACTGCTCTGTTCTGACATAGAGAAAATATATACAATTGTTCTGTTATGATGCGAAGAAAATATATACAACTGTCCTGTTGCAATGTGTAGAAAATATATTTAACTCTTTTGTTCCCAAGTAGGGAAAATATATACAGCTGTTCTGTTGTGAAGTACAGAAAATGTATACAACTGTTCTGTTGTGTTGTTAATATATCAAAACATTAGATAAACAAATAGGAAACAAAAATTTCAAACTTTATTGGTTTTTGTGTCAATTTTAAATATTTCAAAGCCCAACTTGTTAACTCCTGGTTTTTGTGTTTGAGAATTATGTAACAATTTTCAGTGAAATGACAAACTAGAGGAAAGCGGCTAATCAACATAACTGATCATTAGAAGGAACACTGAATGGAGCACATTTTTAGCACGAACCCTTGAATTTTCAGTTTGAGTACACTAAACACAATGCTATATGTGGTTTCATTCATGGTGAATAATTCAGAAGTGTGTTTTAATAAGCATATTTTAGCATTTTAACCGATATGACAGAGAAAACAAAATTAAAAAAAAAAAAATTATTCTGGGATTTCTCTACAAATACTTCCAAACTGTTAACACACTAGTGTAAAATTAGCAGTTCCTTCCAGACCGTTAGCACACTATTGTAGAACAGTTCCTTGTTGTAAAAAATAAGTTTGTTTATAAATTACTACACAATTCCATTTGGACCACTTTTTTTTCTTTTAAATGCAAAGCTACACAACAGCTATCTGTGCTAGCCATCCCTAATTTAGTAGTGTAAGACTAGAGGGAAGGTTGCTAGTCATCAACACCTACTGCCAACTCTTGGGCTACTCTTTTATCAATGAATAGAGGGATTGACTGTCACATTACAGTGCCCCCACAGCTGAAAGAGTGAGCATGTTTATTTTAATGGGGATTCAAACCTGCTACCCCTAGACCCTTTTTGAGTACCTTAACCACCTGGCCATGCTGAGCTCTAGCTACATAGGTATGTTTTATTTTAACAAGAGTAAATATAAGCTCCTACTAGTCTAAATGTTGTCAATCAGCTGTTAACTACAGTTCCTGCAACCTGTCAATATGTCGTTGACCAAATTAAATCAACAGTTGTGTCAATTAACTGTTAAAAATATGAGTAAAGAAGTTAGTTCAATAATTATTAAGATAATTCTACCAAAAATTAAAACATGATTAAACACGTTAATTCAACAAGTTTCTCTTAACTTCTAAAAATGGCTCATAAATTTATTAATACAACAGTTCGAGTGCCTCAACTTATATTTGAAAATGATCAAATATGTTGATTCAACAAGAACTGAAACTTATTGTTCATTACTTCTACTCACTATGTTAACAGACTGGTAAGTCAACTAAACAGATATATGACTGAAATTTGATTTACCTTTCAGTGCTTTTACTAACTGTGTTAACACTGGTTTTATCAATTAAAGAGGCACACTGTATGAGTGAAACATATCTTTCATTACTTCTACTATGTTAACACAGTGGTTATATCAACTAAATAGACATGTTGTATGACTAAAACTTATCTTTCATTACCTCTAGTATGTTAACACACTTGTTATATCAATTAAATAGGCATGTTGTGTGACTGAAACTTGATTTAACATTCATTCACAGGACTATAACATGAGATTTCTCATCAACTTTATTTAAAGTAGAAACATCTACATAAGTACAGAGTTTAACCAAATTTTGATTATTTTGAAGAAGCACCGCTATTTACACCAACCAGAGATTCTAAAACACAAGTACCTGCTGGACATAACAAAATATACTAGATGGTGAATTTTATGAGACGTGATTACAGTATACATAACTGTTGACACAATTATACTGTTGTTTACATTGTTTCACCTGATCTGGTTAGACAATAGTGAAACATGCACAGTTTAAACTGATTTTACATAAGATATACAACTCTTAATCTGGAACATGAAACTAATAACCTGCTTTACATTAAAATCATCTTTCATTAGAGTTGCAGTAACAAGCACAAAAGGAATTTAAATAAATAAGCTCTAGCTACATTTTCACCAGTTCGACATGTCACAATGACAACTACAAGTAATTAAACTCACACAAGATTAACATCTCTGGTTTTGTTGTTCTCTCCACTTAGCCTAAAAAACATAATAGATCAGTCAACATTAAGTTGTAAACATGATCCCCAACAGTTCCAACTGCTGTTAGAGGGTTACAGTTTAGCTGGACCAGAAAGTTAAGACGATGGTATTTTCCATCCTGTCAGTAACAGACACAGCTTACTGGCATTCAGCATAGAAGTACAAAACAAATCAGCAGTTTTGTTGTTTTTTTACAATATATCTCAACATTTAACATATAGACAAGAAATATTTTATCACAAACCTTTGAAAATATTGGATACAAGTTATAGATTCTAATCTTGGGACTTAAATAAAAATATCAGCATAAGTACATCCCATAATTCAAATGTATGAACAAGTATTTACAGTGTATTTTCAACCCAAACTTTCCTACAATGTGTTTCATCAACATTATCTGGTAATACAAAATATAATGATCAGATCACTAACACTTGAACAGATGCCCACTTTAGACTGCTTGGCTTTCTTAAGAAAAATGATTAAAATAACCTCCTTCTTATTAAGATTTTTATAAAACCTTTCTCAAAAAACTTAAGAAATTATTACTGGGTGGTTTTGAGCGAATAAAAAACTAATTAACTCTTTAAACTATGAGAAATGTTCATGGGCCTAGAATAAAAATTCCTACTCTAATGAGGGGTAAAAATTTAAGTAACAATAAAATGAACTTTTTGTGTTCTGTTTCTGTTATTTCACAAACTTATTACCAGTAACACCAATACAATGAAAATAATACACCTGTCAGAACTCTAATTGATACATCTGTCCATTCTCGAAAATGTGGTACTTTCCAGGACATTGTCACACATTTTGTACAAGCCACAACATTTTAATGTAAAGTAACTCTGACAGAATTAACAAAGTATTATGGTGTCAAATAACAGGCCTCTCAGCAGCAGACATAAGAGACAATAACAGAATTCCCAGCAGCAGACACAACAGCCAGTAAGAGACCTCCTACTAGTGTCTACTACTAAACCTTTAAAATGAAAGCTATACTTGACAAATTACAGGGTGAAATTTACTGAAATATGGGCTATACTTAGCAAGATTTCACTTTCAAAGATATTAAATTATATTCAATTTAGTCCTATACATTTCAAACATAGTTATTTCACACCCTATACTTAAAAACTGAGATTGGCTTTTCATAACTTCCAACTGAAAACATTTACATATCACTGGGTATAAAACTGTGTTTACTACATGTGCTACAACTTACATTTATATAAAAAAGTAGTGAAAGAAATTATGTACATCTTCTAAAACCTGAAGCATTAAAATCAAACTATTATGGAATTTAGGCATCTTTTAAATATTATGGCTAAAAAAACAGGCTTTAACAGTTTGCTGGGAGATGCAATAAGACAGAATCCAAATTACTACAGAGAGAAATTAAAACTAAATAGAAAGTTTAGACTACAATCTTAAGTTCTAAGTGCAGTAAACTTTTTATGTAATTTTATCTTCAAGTTTTCACAACATTAGAACATACATCTTAATTTTGAAAGTTAATAAGATAAAACAGTATGAAACATGCTCAAGATGGCCGAGCCTGACCCTTCAAAGACTGCTGTCCCATTCCTTGTTTCTTTGATGTAAGGTTAATTACTTCATTAGACAGCTTTTCTAGATCCTGGAAAAGAAATTAACAATGATAATTCAGGCAGATTAGGTATGTCCCAAGTACTTTACAATCATGGAAAAAATCAAACCTTTCTACTCTGGTAAAAACAACAGTTAAGTTTTTTCATGCAATTACAAACAAGTGCTGAGCTTTTATACTCAGTTAAAAACAACAGTGTCAAGGTTTTCTATTCGGTTAAAACAACAGTGTCGAGGTTTTTTACTTGGTTGAAAACAATGGTGTCAAGCTTTTATACTCGGTTAAAAACAACAGACTAGTTTATTAGAATTGTCACTGCTGTTACTCAACTAGAAACAATGAAAAAATCATGACTCAATGTTAGATTTAGCCAGTAATGTTGCAAAGTTCATCAGCCATTAAACGGCAACGATGCAGAAGAAAAACTTATTGTAATAAGATAAAATATGTTTATGATATTAACATACCTGCTGGAGATGCATATTCTTGATCAGTGTTTCTTCCAACATCCTTTGCATGCGACGGTTGATTTCTCGGAGATTTTCATCTCCTTTATCTTTTATGAAGTCAACAACACGTTTCACAGTGAGTTTATCATGAGGTGTAATGTGGTGATGCTCTATTAAAAAAAAGAAAAAATTGAATTTTCATATATTCTGACATGGTATTAATCTATCATATCATATGGAAATTGGGCCTGCTATAACCTAACATGGTAGTATTCTATTAGTGTACTTCTTGAAATATCTTGAGTATCAACTGAAGGCTTAAGAACAAAATGGACCAACTCAAATGTGTAAACCAATGGGAATTAAAACTGTTAATAAGAAAGTGGACATGTAAGTATATTTAAATGTTTTAAAATAATTAATATAAAATATACTTTAAAATACTTTTAAACCTTTCACAATGACTTACATATCATCTATAACAATACAAATGGTAATAATTACAGTGAGGTGTCAACAGATAAGGTACACCTACTATCTGGATACAAACAGTAATACTTATACTAAGGGATGTCAACAAGTAAGGTATACTTACTATCTTATTACAAACAGTAATACTTATATTAAGGGGTGTCAACAAGTAAGGTATACTTACTATCTTAATACAAACAGTAATACTTATACTAAGGGGTGTCAACAAGTAAGGTATACTTACTATCTTAATACAAACAGTAATACTTATACTAAGGGATGTCAACAAGTAAGGTATACTTACTATCTTAATACAAACAGTAATACTTATACTAAGGGATGTCAACAAGTAAGGTATACTTACTATCTTAATACAAACAGTAATACTTATACTAAGGGGTGTCAACAAGTAAGGTATACTTACTATCTTAATACAAACAGTAATACTTATACTAAGGGGTGTCAACAAGTAAGGTATACTTACTATCTTAATACAAACAGTAATACTTATACTAAGGGATGTCAACAAGTAAGGTATACTTACTATCTTAATACAAACAGTAATACTTATACTAAGGGATGTCAACAAGTAAGGTATACTTACTATCTTAATACAAACAGTAATACTTATATTAAGGGGTGTCAACAAGTAAGGTATACTTACTATCTTAATACAAACAGTAATACTTATACTAAGGGGTGTCAACAAGTAAGGTATACTTACTATCTTAATACAAACAGTAATACTTACACTTAGGGGTGTCAACAAGTAAGGTATACTTACTATCTTAATACAAACAGTAATACTTACACTTAGGGGTGTCAACAAGTAAGGTATACTTTCTGTTTTGATACAAACAGTAATACACTAAGGTGTCAACAAATAAGGTACATTTGCTATCTTGATAGAAACAGTAGTACTAACAGTAAAAGGTTTCAACAAGTAAGGTCTACTTACTATCTTGATACAAGCAGTAATACTTACATTAGGTGTTAGCTTCTTTCAAAACATTCTACATTTCATGAATATAACTTTTATTTTGTGTATGAAATTAAAATTTTCTCAATATACTAAAACCTACCTGCCCTCCCCTCCATACAGTAATACTGGATTATTTCAGTCTTCTTTACCAGATCATCTGCCAATGCTGCATTACTCACTTCCAGGTGGTTTATCTGTTACAGAATGTTTAGTGTTATTTATAATAACTGTACCAGCGTGTTGTGTATGAGATCAAATATCTGATTACAACATTCATTTGTACTAGTGTCTAGTGTATCAGACCCAATATCTGATTACAACATTCATTTGTACAAAAGTCTAGTGTATCAGACCCAATATCTGATTACAACATTCATTTGTACAAGTTTCTAGTGTTTCAGATCCAATATCTGATTACAACATTCATTTGTACAAGTGTCTAGTGTTTCAGGTCCAATATCTGATTACAACATTCATTTGTACAAGTGTCTAGTGTTTCAGGTCCAATATCTGATTACAACATTCATTTGTATAAGTGTCTAGTGTTTCAGATCCAATATCTGATTACAACATTCATTTGTACAAGTGTCTAGTGTTTCAGATCCAATATCTGATTTCAACATTCATTTGTACAAGTGTCTAGTGTTTCAGGTCCAATATCTGATTACAACATTCATTTGTACAAGTGTCTAGTGTATCAGATCCAATAACTTATTTCAACATTCATTTGTACAAGTGTCTAGTGTTTCAGGTCCAATATCTGATTACAACATTCATTTGTTCTAGTGTCTAGTGTATCAGATCCAATAACTTATTACAACATTCATTTGTATTAGTGTGTGGTGTATGAGATCCAATATCTGATTACAAGTTTAATTTCAGAAGGCTGTTGGGCATAAAATTCTGTATCTAGTATTAAAATCTTAAAACAGTCTGTAAATCAGCATCTACTACATTATCTTTATTTTGTCCCAAAAGAACAACTTTCAAGTATTACAAGTTCAACCTCTGAGAATGAAGAAACTTAGCTGACAAATGTCAGATTTAAATTATGAATCTTCCATACCTTAAGTTTAAACAATGTTGGAATGAACCTATCACTTCTGTAAAACTATGTTGGAATGAACCTATCACTTCTGTAAAACTATGTTGGAATGAACCTATCACTTCTGTAAAACTATGTTGGAATGAATCTTTAACTTCTGTAAAACTATGTTGGAATGAACCTATCACTTCTGTAAAACTATGCTGGGATGAACCTATTACTTCTGTAAAACTGTTGGAATGAACCTATCACTTCTGTAAAACTATGTTGGAATGAACCTATCACTTCTGTAAAACTATGTTGGAATGAACCTATCACTTCTGTAAAACTATGTCGAAATGAATCTTTAACTTCTGTAAAACTATGTTGAAATGAATCTATCACTTCTGTAAAACTATGTTGGAATGAACCTATCACTTCTGTAAAACTATGTTGGAATGAACCTATCACTTCTGTAAAACTATGCTGGGATGAACCTATTACTTCTGTAAAACTGTTGGAATGAACCTATCACTTCTGTAAAACTATGTTGGAATGAACCTATCACTTCTGTAAAACTATGTTGGAATGAACCTTTCACTTCTGTAAAACTATGTCGAAATGAATCTTTAACTTCTGTAAAACTATGTTGAAATGAATCTATCACTTCTGTAAAACTATGTTGGAATGAACCTATCACTTCTGTAAAACTATGTTGGAATGAACCTATCACTTCTGTAAAACTATGTTGGAATGAACCTATCACTTCTGTAAAACTATGTTGAAATGAATCTTTAACTTCTGTAAAACTATGTTGGAATGAACCTTTATCTTCTGCAAAACTTACTTTTTCCTCCATGTTCCATTTCTCTTGCTGTAATCCTGCAATCCTTGATAAAAGATCATTGTTTTCTTGTTCCAACAGCGTTGGTGTAGTTCTTGCTGATGACTGAAATACAAGAAATAAAAATACAAAAACAGTTATCATTACATCATCATGTCATGTTCAAACATTGTTTACAACATCTGAGAACAGTCTATTATTAAAACATTACATCATAATGTCATGTTCACACATTGTTTATAACATCTGAAAACAGTCTATTATTAAAACATTACATGATGTCATGTTCAAGTATTGTCATTCAAACACCACATCATCATGTCATGTTCAAACATTGTTTATAACATCTGAGAACAGTCTATTATTAAAACATTACATCATGATGTCATGTTCACACAGTTTATAACATCTGAGAACAGTCTATTATTAAAACATTACATGATGTCATGTTCAAGTATTGTCATTCAAACACTACATCATCATGTCATGTTTAAACATTGTTTAGAACATCTGAGAACAGTCCATTATTAATACATTACATCATGATGTCACATCCGAACATCATTTATAACATCTGAGAATTGTCTGTTATTAAAACATTACATCATGATGTCATGTTCAAACATTCCTTATAACATTTGAGAACAGTCAGGTGTAAGACTCCATATGTCTTTATTTAAAATGTGTACAAGTTGTTTTTCTGTTTATTTCGAGTTTAAGTAGTAAAACCACAATCCTCAGCAAACACTTGTTACTATGCTATTGTTAATTTTAAGCTCTGTATCCCTGAGGTTTTTATGAATGCATACTCATTACAACATAAGCCTAAACATTCCTGACTGCAATTTCAAGAAAGTTAATGGCAGGTGAAGTTGTCTGATAAGATACTCTTCTGTACTGATCCTGACTACAAACCTGTCCACCTGTTGTTGTAACAATTTCATTACTGCTACTCGTCACTGTAGCATGTTCTCGGCTGCTGTCCAGGATTCCTCCGGACATTAAACTCCAAGAACTAATACTGCTGGTGTCACCCTTGTGGCGATCAGTGGCATCTCGCGGCTGGATGATGTCGTCCACTGTTAAAAAACAGAATCATGAACTTATAAACAATGGAAGATAACAAGGTCATGGGACACATTAGGTGTTGACTCATATCCTACTTTAATATATAGCAATAAAAACTCAATCAACAGATATGCTTCACATACATTAGATGTTCACTCATGTAGTACTTTAATACAAAGCAATAAATTACATCAACCTAAATACTAGACACATTAGGTGTTGACTTACTAGTACTTTAAACATCATAGCAATAAATCTATATTAATTAAATACTTGACCCATTAGGTACAGCCTCATGTAGGGCTTTAAAACACAGCAATATATCTACTTTAACCAACATATATGACACATGTTGACTCATGTAGTACTTCAAAACATAGAAATAAAACAGCATCAACAAACATCCTTGACACATCAAGTGATAACTCATCTACTGCTTTAAAACATAACAAACTAAATTAAACAATGTCTCAACACATTTGTGTCAAATCATTTTATACCTTAAGTCATATGATTATATACTATATTCACAAACATACTTGACTCAGTAGGTGTTGACTCATCTAATACATCTTGAAGTCGGTCTTGTAACTTCTCTGCTCTTCTCCTTTCTTGTTGCAGCTGTTTCTTTAATTCTTTCACCTTAAAACAAAATCAACCATATAAGATGTCTTACAAGAATTTTACAAAAGTGGTCTATAAACAGTTTGGTTATTCACCAGAGTATACAAAACATGATATCTAAAAAGAACACTACAGACAGTCAGGATGTTTACTACAGTATACAAAACACAGTATCCTAAAAGAACATTACAAACAGTGGAGTATAAACAGATTGTTCATGAGAGTATACAAAATAAGCTATCTTGAAGGAACATTACAAAGAGTGGTCTACAAACACGTTGTTCACCAGAACAAAGAAAACAAGATATCTTGAAGAAACACTACAAACAGTGGTTTATAAACAGTTAGGTTGTTCAGCAAAATATACAAAACAAGATATCTTAAAAGAACATTATAAACAGTAGTCTATGAACAAGTTGTTCACTCAAGTATACAAAGGATCTTAAAAGAACATGAGAAGTAATTGTCTATGAACAGCTATGTTATTCACCAAAGGGCATCTTGTAAGTTTATATCAGCTACACTGAAATATGTTATACCATTTTCTAACTTCTGTGTTCTTTATCTTTCAGGTTCATCACAACTGTTTAACATCAAACCAGACAAGAAGTTGGGAAGAACTACTTGCTTTGTGAATAATAACAATTTACTTGTAGAGTTAAAAGGTTATAAACCCGAGTTGGGAAATTAATTTCATAACTTAAAGCAATCAATTACATAAACCCATGTAGATAGCAGTTAATCAGATTTATAATTAAACTAACAAATGTCACGAATAACAAAAAACTGAAATTAGTGTGTCCAACTATTCAGATGACTGAAATAATGCCATTATGATTTATAATTATTATTTTTAAGTACTTAAGATTGAAACTACATGGTGTACTAGAATACATTTGAACAAGACTGCATAGTGTGTTAAAGTAATTCTCATAAAATTAATGCAAGAAAATTACAATTGATTAACCATACTCATGACTAATACTGTGTTGAAGTTAAATGTAAATGGGTAGCCTGCTCTGATCTAATGCTAACATTATTATTTGCATCGTAAAATGTTTGTTTTCAAGATGTACATATGTAATCCAAAGTCATAATGAAAATTATGATGAACTAAAATACATAAACTGTAAAAGTATGTAAAAGGTAAAATTTTACAGTTATGATTGCTATAAAGAAATGTTTTGATGGAATACAATGTTGTTTTTCATGCTATTGCACACACACAAAAACACTTCCTTTAACTCTTCCTTCTTTCTCAACTTCTCAACTTTCATTTTGTACAGTTAGAGCTTCAAGTTTTTCTAGGAATTATTCTGTGCATTAATTTGTTTAAAACAAAACTGTACTTAGAATGTTTTTCTTGTTACAATTCAAACAAATATTGAAATAATCAATAAATAATTTACCACAATAAACTGTTAAGCTAATAAGGAACAATACCATTGCAAGACCCTTTTTTTCTTGGATTTTTCTATCTTCTAAGATATCTTTAATGTCTTGCTTCAACTTTACAATTTTTTCTTCAAACTCCTTGCACTGGGCTTGAGAGATCTCCAATTGTAGTGTCAGGTCCTAACAGTCACATTAAACAACCATAAACATTATAACATTCAGCTAATATAGTACATAAAACAACATACAGTTTCTTAACCTTAATCACTAATACTGATTATAACCTCTCCACTGTAAATATTCACTCACTACAGTAAAACAATCCAATTCTCAACAGTAAAAATTTGGATAAGTTTAAAGTTCACCTTTACTATGTACACAAACTGAAACAAATAAGTTAATAGTATTTCAAAATACTGTGTTGTGAAGAACACTAAACTTATAAGTAATAAATGTAACAATGTTTTTCACTTATTTTATCCAAATACTCTATTTATTTTACCTATCTAAACATACAATTAATGAATGTTGAAGTTCACTAAACCAAAGGTTTCATATAATGCAGTACCTCCAACAAACCACTTGCATGTATCATAAAATTCTTTAAGGAATTATTAAAGCTAGTTTTTAAATATTTGAGCAACTGAATAAATGAAAGATCCCCAAACACAGGGACAACTTTTTACACTAAAAATCTGGACAAAAACAGTAAAGAATAATGTAAATACAAATAAAACTTTAAAATATTCCTTAACATTAGGAATTATTAGCAATTTCCTTCAGTTTTCTAAAAGTAAATATTTCTAACACCGTAAGGAGCAAAACACAAAAACTAAGTGTTTTCTTATGTGGGGAAAACAATTAACATGTACTGTCGATATGTTGATAGTTATAACTAGTCTGATGTAAAGAAAACAACTGATGTTCTGTTGTAACAGAGAGAAAATATGTACAACTGCTCTGTTGTGACACAGAGAAAATACATACAACTGCTCTGTTGTGACATAGAGAAAATATACAAAACTGTTCTGTTGTGAAGTAGAGAAAATATATACAACTGTTTTGTTGTGTTGTTAATATATCAAAACATTAGATAAACAAATATGAAACCAAAATTTCAAACTTTATTGGGTTTTTGTATCAGTTTTAAATATTTCAAAGCCCAACTTGTTAACTCCTGGTTTTTGTGTTTGAGAATTATGTAACAATTTTCAGTGAAATGACAAACTAGAGGAAAGCAGCTAATCAACATAACTGATCATTAGAAGGAACACTGAGATTTGACCATTACTCTTACAACAAATGTATTTCCCAAATGAATGGAGCACATTTTTAGCACGAACCCTTGAATTTTCAGTTTGAGTACGCTAAACACAATGCTATATATGGTTTCATTCATAGTGAATAATTCAGAAGTGTGTTTTAATGAGCATATTTTAACATTTTAACTGATATGACAGAGAAAACAAAATTAAAAAAAAAAAATTATTCTGGGATTTCTCTACAAATACTTCCAAACTGTTAACACACTAGTGTAAAATTAGCAGTTCCTTCCAGACCGTTAGCACACTATTGTAGAACAGTTCCTTGTTGTAAAAAATAAGTTTGTTTATAAATTACTACACAATTCCATTTGGGCCACTTTTTTTCTTTTGAATGCAAAGCTACACAACAGCTATCTGTGCTAGCCATCCCTAATTTTGTAGTGTAAGACTAGAGGGAAGGTAGCTAGTCACCAACACCTATTGCCAACTCTTGGGCTACTCTTTTATCAATGAATAGTGGGATTGACTGTCACATTACAGTGCCCCTACAGCTGAAAGAGTGAGCATGTTTATTTTAATGGGGATTCGAACCTCCTACCCCCAGACCCTTTTTGAGTACCTTAACCACCTGGCCATGCTGGGCTCTGGCTACATAGATATGTTTTATTTTAAAAAGAGTAAATGTAGGGAAAACAGTTAACATGCATTGTTGATGTTGATAGCTATAACTAGTCTGATGTTGGGATAACAACTGATGTATACTGTGGTTGCTGATTATTATAAGTAATCTCTGATCTAGGGAAAACAACTGATATACAGCTGTTCTGTTGTAACAGAGAGAAAATACATACAACTACTCTGTTGTGTTTTATCAAGATTAAATACAGGGAAAACAGTTAACATGCACTGGAAATGTTGATAGTTTTAACTAGTCGGATGTAGGGAAAACAACTGATGTACACTGTTGATGTTGATTATAAGTAATCTCTGATCTCGGGAAAACAACTGATGTACACTGTGGATGTTGATTATTATAAGTAATCTCTGATCTAGGAAAAACAGTTGATGTACACTGTGAATGTTGATGGTTATAAGTAATCTCTGATGAAGAAAAAAACAGCTGATGTACACTGTGGATGTTGATGGTTATAACTAGTTTCTGATGAAGGGAAAACAGGATGTTTTAGATTATGTCTAGTTATTGGTTTACAGAAGACAATGAATTTACAAACATGGATATTACATGTTATGACTAGTCTCTCATAGAGGGAAAACAGTAAATTTACAACACAATGTTATAAGCTATAACTAACCACTGATTTAGGGAAAACAGTTGAATTACAATATAAATATTACAAGTTATCAACAGACAATTCAACACATATATTAAATGAATACACTTATCGGTTCCAAAGACTTACCTCAATATTACAAGTTATTAATAAACAATCCCAAGTTTATGTTACTACACTTATCAATTCCAAAGACTTACTTTAACTTGTGATTCCATTTCTTCTTGAAGACAGTTCACACTATGTATGTGTTCCTGCTGCTTCTGTGCTAAAACTCCTTCAAAATGAAGTTTTGTATTTTCAAGAGTTTTTTCTCTTTCTTTAAGATTCTCTTCGAGGACTTTCTTTTCACTCCTCAGCAAAGTGACCTGTTCCTCTAGAGACTGGGTTGACCACTGATACTGCTCTAAATCTCTGCTCCGTTTCTGGAAGGATAGTTTACACATTTAAACATATATTCTCTCCAAATAAGAGAATATTTTACTTCAAATGCTCACTTATATATTTCTTTAGACATTCCTTTTTCTACTGTGAACTATGAAAAATAATTTGAAAATGTAAAATTAATCAGGCATTTTAAGAAAAGTCAATGGTTATTACCATTGATTACTTCAACATTACCATACTGGCCTAATTATAAGGCAATTTTTTTTTTAATAATTAAGCAAAACAATCCATAGTTGTCCTATAATCATGACTAACCACAATCCCCTCACCCCTACTCAAGCCCATCACGTTCCTGAACATCCAAATAATGCACGTGCCAGACATTTGCTCAAGATTAACTCTAATTCTAGCAACTAATCTATCTGCAAGCTATTCAGTTATTTCAATGGTTTATGACATTAAACGTTTTCTTTCCAATGGTTTCTGAAAATGAGGTTGCCTTATATTGGTAATCGCACAAAAATCAGGCCAATGCATTATTGGTTTATTACTTCAACTGTTACATTTACTGTGGTTAAAACATATAATAATTCTTACTTCTAATCCAACAGTATCAAATGTAATAATTAAAACCAACAAAGCAACAGATATTCATAAAAACTGTTAATACAATTTTATTATTTCATTGGAAATATTTCAAGAACAAAACATTTATTACCCAGACTGAACTACAAAGCTATAAAGAAAACAAAATTTATTCAACTTTTTAATAAAATAGAAGAACATCAATAACTGCCACATCACAGAAGTAGTTTCTTTACGATATGCCAAGGTATACTTCAAAAAGTGCACGAGAGTGGTAGAAATAATTTCGGATAAGAAAAACCAGAAAAATGTTGAATGTTCCCATGTACCTTTTCAACTTTCTTTTACTGAGACTGTTGATATCTTAGTTGAAAACCCAATGAAATATATGGTGTATATACCAGTCTTTTCAACTTTTGAACTTACTTTCAATAGTAAGAGAAACAGGTGGTCACTTGCATGAGAAACACACCATGAAAGTTACAGAAGGTGCTACATTTCAGCTTTTTAATCTACTTTCATTGGTGAGTTACATGGGTTATAAGTTGTGTAAAGAAACCCACTGTAAGAGATGCAGTATATGTACCTTTTCAGTTTCCAATAAATTTTTCAGTTCTTCAATCTGATGACAAAACTCCTCCTTCAATCGGACAGTTTCCTGGGTGTGATGATCAGCTGTTTCTTGAAGATGAACAGCCATCTCATCCAAAAGAATCTTCCGTTTTTCTGCTTGCTAAAATAAGAAGTTCCAAATTTTGATTAGTTATTGAGCAATACGTTTGTTAAAATTAAAAATTTAAACTTTTATATCTTGTTAAACTAGAGAAAAAAATCATTAACATCTTAAAACATTACTAACCTTAAAAGATTCACTATAATAAACTGAACTGTTTAAAACATTACCAATGTTCAGAGATTCACTACAATATACTGTACAAGTAACTGAACTGTTTAAAACATAACCAACCTTAAGAAATTGACTACAATACTCTGTACAAGTAACTGAACTGTTTGAAACATTACCAATCATAAGAAATTCACTACAATAATCTGTACAAGTAACTGAACTGTTTAAAACATAACCAACCTTAAGAAATTGACTACAATACTCTGTACAAGTAACTGAACTGTTTAAAATATTACCAACCTTAAGAGATTCATTGCAATACTCTGTACAAGTAACTGAACTGTTTAAAACATTACCAACCTTAAGAGATTCACTACAACTTGTTTCAGCTTTATTCTTCTCATCTGAGGCTTTATCAAGTTCCTTCAGAAGATTTTCAACTTGGATCTGAGATTCCTGTCAGTGTAATTTTCATCTTTCAGTGTTTGAAGAAATATTCATCTCTAGATTTCTACTTTCAATTTTGTACATGTTGTGATAGTTTTTAATAAGTTGTCCAAATTGTTTATAGTTTCCCATGAATCATAAATGTGAAACTAGAACCATTTTAGATATTTCTTTAAATGGACTTGATCCAAATGATAAAATTATCATACCTACTTCACATAGAGCAAATATTACGGATCAGAAACTGACACAAACTGTTGTTCGTTGCAATTACTATCACATCATGAATATTAAATATATGTTATTATTACACACACTGAATAAACATGTTTTTTAAAACCTGTTTCATATATATTATTGGCTTATAAAGATTTAAGTACTGAAAAAACTGTATTTTATTTTAAAGTTTTAGGTTTAAACACTGTACCCTAAGTTCATAGAACATCATAATATACTAGTGTTAAAGATTAACCCTTAAACGGCAATCATCATAAACTGATGATACTACTTGCAACATTACCACTGTTAACAGATTAAAAACATGTTAACAGTGAAGATATGAAACATAGAAATATAAAAATATGCAAGGGAACAGGTGACACCATAAATCATTTCCAGTCTAATAATTTGTGACATCTTCAATCATATAAAGTGTAGTGACCAACTGAAGATGTGTGTGTGTGTATACGTATATATATTTTAAAAAACTTCTACACAAGAAACTATTAGATTACTTTAAACAATGCACAGTTTTATAACCTCTATTTTCCAACCATAAATTAAAACTATTTTTAACATTGGTAACACTGATAATTTTCTTGTTCAGGATAAAAACAATAACATAAAAAAGTAACCATAAATGGTAAAATTTATAAACTATTGGAATGAAGTAATGACATACCTTTAGCTGAGAACTCAAATTCTCATTTTCCTTCTGAAGCTCTTCCATCAACTGCTGTGACTCAGCAAGTGACGACTCCAGAGCAATCTTCTCGGTCTGCAACTCTTCCACTATCTCAGGAGACTGATTACGAACCTGAGAAGTTAACATCTCAAGTTGTAAACATCGTCAGTTCATAAAATATTAAACATAATTTCATGTATTATCAAATTTTAATGTTTTAAAAAACACTAAAAAATCATATTTGGTTTTGAAACTGCAATTTTATGAATGCAAATTATCTCAAAGTATGAAACGTTCTGAAAAATAACAGTGTGGTTTCACAAAACTATAAATATTGTAGCATAAATACAGAGGTATCAAATAAATGTCATTCATTTCAAATCGTCACATTTTTAACATATTTCTATCTAGCCATAGTATAAAGTGTCAAATATTGAAGTAAGGAAGATGAAAGGAGCATGTTAACATGTAAGTGGATTACCAGGTATGTATCAACATTTTATTTTCACTGTTATGAATTAAAGAAATATTTATACTAACCTCGCCTCTAGTTTCAATAAATCACCATTGGCCATAATAGTTCTTACTTTGTGGTTTGTGTGTGTGTGTGTGTGTCTAGAATAACATCATTTTAACCATAATTAAAATAGCTGCTTAAGATTATGCTGTCTAAAAATGAGAGAAAACAAAATTACCAAAATGTCAAACAACACATCACTTTCAGCAACATCTGCAAGGAATATCATAGTAGTCATAAAAAAATGTGCAAAACGTTACAGGTTTAAGTACATATATTAACTTTATCGAGCTTGTGTGTACTCTGTAGTATAAAGCCAGTAAAACATCATTTAATGAAGCATTTATAAGAAACTAACAGTGCCATCACAACAAAATAAATAACACATATACATATACACGCACGAGAACAAAAGACAACAATCCACATCAGTATCATGCAATTGGGGTTATCATATGATGGCAAGGAAAGTCATGCAGTTATATTTCTCCCAACAGCATATTTAATGTTTACAAGCTGTAAGTCTCGGGTTTCTAGAGGAAACAATAGTGTCACCTGGCTGAGCTGGATTTTCGAGGAACTGTACAGTACTTTGGAAAGGCATTTAGACATGGTCACGTGCTCTGTGAAATTGCCATCTAGTCCCTTGTTCAAACAGGAAAAAAACAAATTCACCTTTTAAAAACATCAGGAAGGTCATATAAGGTCAAAACCTCAATAATACCAATCACCACAAGATGTTTTAAACTAAACTTCAGTACTACCTGTATGAAAGATTAATTAATAGTTATGTTCACCACAAGATGTTTTAAATTAAACTTCACTACTTTGTGTGTGAGAAATTAATTAACAGTTATGTTCACTGCCTGATGATAGATTAATTAAGTTATGTTCACCAAAAGTGTTTTAAACTAAACTTCAGTACCACCAGTGTGATAACTTAATTAATAGTTTTGTTCACCACAAAATGTTTTAAACTAAACTTTAGTAGTACCTGTATAATAGATTAATTAATAGTTATGTGCACCATAAGATGTTTTAAATTAAACTTCAGTACTACCTCTCTGATAATTTAATTATTGTATTCCCCAAAAGATGTTTTAAACTAAACTTCAGTGCTGTCTGTGTGATAATTTAATTATTGCATTCCCCAAAAGATGTTTTAAACTAAACTTCAGTTATGCCTGTATGATGAATTAATTATGCTCACCACAAGATATTTTAAACAAAACTTCAGTACTGCCTGCATGACAGGTTAATTAATAGTTATGTTCACCACAAGATGTTTCAAACTAAACTTCAGTACTCCCTGCATGACAGATTAATTAATGGCTATGCTCACCACAAGATGTTTTAAACTAAATTTCAGTACTGCCTGTATGATAGATTAATTAATAGTTATGTGCTTCATAAGATGTTTTAAACAAAACTTCACTACTTCCTGTATGATAGATTAATTATGCTCACCATAAGATGTTTTAAACTAAACTTCAGTACTGTCTGTGTGATAAATTAATTAGCTTTTATGTTCACCACGTGATGTTTTAAGCTAAACATCAGTACAATCTGTATGATAAATTAATTATGTTCCCCACAAGATGTTTTAAACTAAACTGCAGTACTGTCTGTGATAGATTAATTGATCATTATGTTCACCACAAGATGTTTTAAACAAAACTTTAATACTGTCTGTATGATAAATTAATTGTTACGTTCACCACGAGATGTTTTATACCAAACTTCAGTACTACCTGTATGATAGATTAATAGTTAAGTCAACACTAACTGTTGTCTTATAGCAGAAATTTACAATTGTGTTAAAGCCATTATACTGGTGTGGTATATCAGAAAGTCTCTGTTATTGAAGCCGGTCACGTATTCCTACATATTCTTCAACTCTAATTTATTTAGAAGCTGAACAACTAATAGTGACATCTTAACTCTCAAGAATATTGATTCTTCTACAGTAACAAGTAATTTTAACTGTGTTAATAATTTCTATTATAAATTAATATTATATTTAAAATCTCAATAACAGTATATTAACTAATCATTTCAAGAAATTATTTGAAGAAATATCTGTTTTTTATAACCAACTGTTCATAAACCCCAAAACATCAGTGTTCAACAACATACACATTATCCCAAAATATCACTGTTCAACATGACATCGTGCCAATAAAAGCCTTCCACCAATAGGAGGCTGACACACCTTGATTAGCTCCCTCTATGTATTTGCACTTATGAAGCTTCATTCTTTGACAAGGCAAGTAAGAAAATGTTCATTGAACATATGGATGATGGGCAGTGAGCATATACATCATAAATACATTTTCAGGTAAGGAAAACTGTATACTTTGAGATGCTAACTTATCTCTAACACAGATTAGCCAGTACCTCACTTCGACAAGCTAAAGAAACTAAAGCAAAAATACCTAGATGAGTACCCTTCAGAAAGTGTATGAAAAAAGTACAAGTGGTATTACACCAGGTGGCAGATGCTCCACAGGAACACTCTTGTAGAAAAATGCATATCAGCTCTTCCAGGGTATATTCTTCACCTGTAGAGTAAAGAAGAAAGAGGCAAAGAAGTTCTAACACAAAAATGGGCAGAATTGGTACACAGCCATCCAAGTACTTGCACCAAAACTGTCAGACAGCCAATACTCCTAGCATGGTTGGAACTTGTCCAGATTGTACCTTCTGCACTTACGTCAACTCTACCATCAGAATTAATAGGTCAAATCCAGTTGAGAGAAGAGAGCACTTTATTGTATGGACACTTACATACCTTAATTTGACTACACTGGTTTACAAAGAAATTGAGGCAAGCACAAAAATAGCTGTTTTAACCTAATTTGGGGGTGCTGAATTCAGATTTGAAATCCGTTTTTACTCATCACCTCTAGTTTTTTAGATATGCATACTGTACATTTTGTACACATACTGTACATAAAGGCGTATATGCATTCAGTGTTAATTTCTAATATTATGTGACTTATGTCTTCTTTTTTAGTTATTATGCAATAAATGCAAATAAATCAGATGAAGAAATGCCTCCAAGGGAAGATTCTGCCAAGTCAATCTCTTCCAAAGATATTGACTCTTCTTATTCAAAAACAAGTGGCAACGAGCCACACTGGATCACGCAAGACCTGTATGACCTTGCTCGTGATTTGTATCTGTCAAAATAGCAGTCAGAACTCTTGGCTTCTCGGCTTAAACAGTGGAACCTAGTCCAGGAAGATGTAAGGATCACCAGTTTCAGGAATCGGAACAAAGACCTTGCTTCATTTTTCGACATGGAAAACAAGTTGTGCTATTGCACAAACGTACCTGGCTTGTTCACTTTCCTTGGTTTGCCACATAATCCTTCAGACTGGTGTCTTTTCATAGACTCTTCCAAGCGAAGTCTCAAGGCTGTGCTTCTGCACAATGGGAATAAATATCCCAGCATTCCCACTGCACACTCTGTCCATCTAAAGGAGTCCTATGACAATATGGAGCTTCTTTTAGAAGCTGTTAAGTACAACCAGTACCAGTGGAGTCTGTGTGGGGACCTCAAGGTCATTGGTCTTCTTATGGGTATGCAAGTGGGCTTCACAAAGTACTGTTGCTTTCTCTGTCTCTGGAATAGTCGAGCTGTATCCCAGCATTACAAGCAGAAAGACTGGGGGTCTAGAAGCACTTTCGTTCCTGGCAAACACAGTGTCAAGGAGAATCCTCTGGTTGACATGAAGAAGGTGCTTCTTCCTCCTCTTCACATCAAGCTTGGTTTGATGAAGAATTTCGTGAAGGCCATGGACAAAAATGGTGCTGCCTTCCAACACTTGTCTACTGTTTTCCCGGTCTCAGTGCTGCTAAGCTCAAAGAGGGCATCTTTGTCCAACCTCAAATCCGAGAAGTGCTGAAGGATATTGAATTTGAGGAGCTTCTTACCTTAAAGGAACTGAGAGCATGGGAAGCATTTAAGTCAGTCTGTAGTGGCTTCCTTGGTAACACACACGTACCAAATTACCAAGCCTGTATTGAAAAGTTGCTAAAGACTTATGAGGATATGGGATGCCGAATGTCACTCAAAATTCATTTTCTCCATTCCCACCTCAACTTCTTCCCTCCAAACCTTGGAGCAGTGAGCGATGAGCATGGAGAAAGATTCCACCAAGACATTACAAAGATGGAGAGCAACTACCAAGGCAAGTGAAACCCCAGCATGATGGGAGATTTCTGCTGGATGCTTTTGCGTGACATCCCGGAGGCAAAATACACCAGATCATCTAAGAAAACATACTTCTAACTGTCTGCGGTACTATGAATTGTGTACATTGTGTCTTCCAAGTATATTTATTCCGTCAATGTTCTTTATCTATCCTGTTTTATCTGTAATAAGCTGCTGCAACTGTTGAAGTAAGCACGTATATACTCTGTATATACTAAAATGAGACTAGTTAAAAGCCAGAAAACTAGAGGTGATAGAGCAAAACTGTTTATAAATTTGAATTCAGCACACCCAAATTAGTAAAAAACACCTATTCACATTCTTGCCTCAGACAAAAAATATTTTTTTGTAAACCATTGCTATCAGTCTCTATAAGCTTAATACCAACCATGGGAGAAGGGAACGTGAGGGATACATCATAGGTGCATATGAGGTGTTTGCTTCAACCCAACTCTCAACATCAAGACTTTACGAGATTTATTTCAGCTGCAGAAGGAGAGCAAAAATGTAGTAAAAACCACTATTGTATGTGATCATCTCATCTCAATAGAAGGTGGCTGAACAAGAAGGGCTTGTAACATAAATATTTGTTAATTTTGCATTGTGAGTACTCACCTTACTCAACATATTTTATGGGAAAGACTAGCTACAGGAGGAGGGTACTCTACTAAGTAGCAGCAGGAGATAAATGTGTGGAGTCTACATGCCTGCCTCGATGAGCTCATCCAAGGGACACTGAAAAAATGTTAGAGAATGAAAACACATGAAGAAAAAAAAGGGAAATACTCTACAAGCACCTACATCTCAAAACAAATATGTCCATGGGATAAATGACATACCTGTCCTATAGGAGAAGAAGAAAAGAAGTCAATGGAAAAATGGGGTCCCAGGATAGGGATCCCTAAAGAAAGAGATTCATATTGAAGAACACCAAAGAGAATACAGGAGTCATGCTAGATATGAATAGCCTAACAGGTAAGAGACAGAAGGAAGAGAGATTTACAGTCTACCTCCCACATGGTCAAAGGAAAGACATAAGAACAACTTTAATTATAGAAGTGGGAGGAAACAAAAGAGGAAAGAACTTTGGAACAAATGCCAGGAAGTTAATGGCTCAAATGGGGCATGAATGAGGCTGTTCAACACCTCCTTAAGGTCTCAATTAGGGAAAACAATTGGTCAAGAAGGACTGAAGAGAATGAAGACATTGAAGAAAACAGAAGGAAAAAGTCACCTCCTGATATAAGGAAAGGTAACTGTCATGACCATCCAAAGACAAGGAAAGACTGAGTCCAAGAATCCACTGAAGAATTGTTGTGTAAGAAAGGAAAAAATAAAGAGCTAAGTGTGAACAATGTGAAGACTTGATTGGTAAGAAAGAAAAAAGTAAGGGCTATGTGTGAGCAATGTGAAGACTTGATTGGTAAGAAAGGAAAAAATAAAGAGCTAAGTGTGAAAAATGTGAAGACTTGATTGGTAAGAAAGAAAAAAATAAGGGCTATGCGTGAGCAATGTGAAGACTTGACTAAGGACTAAGTGTAAACCCATAAAGATTTGTAAAAAAAAGTAAAAAAACAAAGACTGATTGATGATACAAATTTCAATACGTTGAGCACAGACAAGAAATTTAAACACACCTGTTCTCTACAGTATCAAGGGAAGGAATAAAGATTTACAAGTACAATGAGTAAGAGAGAGCTAATGTGCATGGAGGTGTGTTGCCACCCTATTTGTAATCTGCTGTATGATAATATAATCATGAAATTAGGTGGGAGTTGCCTTAAGACTAGTGGCATGCAAATATCTTTTACAGAAGTATGATGAAGATAGCTAATCTGTGTGAGTTGTCATTGAAATTAAATATAATTTCCAAAATTTACTTAGCTCAAAATGTTTAGCATGTGCTTTTGCACATAAGAAGCAACATAATTCTTCAGGTATAAAATGGCTTACATTGAAAAGATCGCAGCTGACAAAGAATCTACCATTTTACTCAGTAATACACAGATAAGCTTTCACAAAGTTAGCTGTAAAGTGCCTTTCAAATATTTTCAAAAATATTAAACCCAAAAGAACTCAGTTGTGAAAGAAAAAGGTAGCATAAGTTAAACACTATAGACTTTTAGGAAAGTGCAGGAGTATATGTCGAACAGAGGGCACATTAAAGTTATTTTATCATATCACATAGTGACCAAAGCACTGCACATACACTGCTGCTGTGGTTGAAATAAACACTGAGCTACTCACTAGCAAATGTAACCTACAAACAAAACCACCTTTTGTGTTTGTGAAACATTTCTAAATACCTGCCAGATTGAACAGAAATATTGTCAGCTTAAGGTATTTGCTTAAAATAGGTCTTAATTACCTTTTACTGAGACCCTGTTTAAAACAAACCCATGTTTAAGTATTTTCTTTTCACCTACATTTTCATCTTTGTTTAATTATATCTTTTATTTTAGAAGTTCCATTAAAAGATATTACATGATAAAGATGGTAGAAAACAAGAGCATAATCAACAAGATTTAACTGCAAACAGAACCAGTGGAAGGCAGAAACTACCTACACAAACAAAAAAATAAGAAAACACAACAAAAGTATGATTAAAATCACATAATATATTCTGTGTCTCTAAAAACAATGTATGTCTTGTTAAGACAGTTGGTATAAAACAACACAAACAAATCCAGATTACCTGTTCTTGTGTAAACAATTGGTATAACACAGTACAACCAAATCTAGGTTACCCAGTCTTGTTTAAACAGTTGGTATAACATGGTACAAACAAATCCATGTTACCTGGTCTGATTTAAAAAAAAAACTGGTATAAAGTGATACAAACAATTCCAGATTACATGGTCTTGTTTAAAGAGTTGATACAACATGGTACAAACAGATCCAGATTACTTGGTATCATGTAAAAAACTGGTATAAAGTGGTACAAACAAACTGGACTTACCTGATCTTGCAAACAAGTTATCAGTTGCTCTAGTTCCTGTACTCTGCTGTTGGCTTTGGTCCTAATGTCCTCTAGGTTTTGAAAAGATGTGTTTAATTGCGATTGAAGACGCTGTACCATATCTTGAAGCTGCTGTATCTCTTTGTCTTTCACTGCTTGAAGTGAGTCATATGCTTTCCTGACAATAGAAAGAAAAAGTATTTCAGACTCCCCCATATCAAGACAAAAAATTAAATATTTTTACATTATTATCTGAGCTTCTCACACATGTACTTCATTATCTTTAGATTCAATAGTTAAGGGAACAAACCCAGTTGACAATCTTTGAGGACTATCTTTCACATTTTATATTATTCAAAATGAGCATTTCATGTTTCCTTGTCAGCTTGATGTTAATTTACAATTCTGATTTTACTGTAATTTAACTGTTTACACTATTTACAGCATACTTTAAGTATACTATTCTATATTGAATATTGTATAATATTTAGTTTGTATGTTTCTTTAGCATATTTCTTCAAATCAACAGTAAAGACATTTAAAGTATGCTGTAAATAGTGTAAACAGTTAATTTATAATTCTGATTTTACTGTAATTTAACTATTTACACTATTTACAGCATACTTTAAATGTCTTTACTGTCGATTTGAAGAAATGTGCTGATGAAACATACAAACTAAACATTATACAATATTCAACATAGAATTAATAAAACATTTTATAATAAGTTACAAACTTCCAATAAATAACCTTCATTTCTACCAATAAATAAACTTAATGGCTAATTACTAAAAACTAAGAGAGGTCAGTTCGAGAAGTGGGATCAAGATATGAAGTGTTCCTTATAATTTAACCTATTCAACAATACCTGTTTTCAATGTAAAGAATTTCTTTTTCTTCTTGAAGCTGTAAAAAGCTGTATAAAAAGAATAATATTACTTAATCTCAGAAAATAGAGTTTAAAATTACTGGAAATACTGTAACTGTAACTTCTTTGATGAAACTTTGCAGGAGAGACAGCAACTGCTGTTGTGAAAACACAAGTGTAGAGGACAACGTTTCGAAAGTCTTCTGTTTTTCATCTTCAAGTCAGTGTATGTGTTGGTGCTGATGGTCTTTTACAGTGTCCTGGTGGGTTGTGGAAAGCATGTTGTGACTGATTGGATTATCACTGTTTCTGATTGGAGGAATTTCCTATAGATTCAACCACTGGCAGCACAGGTTACTCACCTCTAATCTCTGTTAAGTGAAAGTTTAATAACGTTAATATAAAATGATTCTTTGATTTTTCTTATCTTCCAGAACTTGTCTGTGTTGATGATTCTAGTTTTCTCCCAATTTATTCTGTGTCCAGTTGATGTGGCATGCTCTGCAATAGCTGAAATTTATGTTTTCATGAGTCTTGTACTATCTTTATGTTTTTTTATTGTTGTTGCAAGTTTTCTTCTTGTTTCTCTAAATGTATGTATTGTTACAGGAACATGGAATTTCATAGATGAGGTTTTTGAGATTCTCTTTGTTTGGTCGCTGTTTGTTTTTTTCCAGAATGGACCTTAAGATATCGTAGGATTTCCACCAGATTTCTAAGATGAACTCTTTGGCTACATGTTCGAGTTTTTCACTGAAATGTTGTAGGTATGGTAGGTAAATGGTGGTAACTTTCTGATCTTTTCTTTCTGTCGTAGTCTTCTTCAAGCCAAAAAATTCAACACAGAAATCTGGTGGAAATTCTACAGTATCTGAAGGTCCATTCTAGTAAAAAACAAACAGCAACCTTCCAAAGAGAACCTCAAAAATGTCATCTATGTTCCTGCAACAATACATACATTGGAGAAACAGAAAGAAAACTCATGACAAGAATAAAAGAACATAAAGATAATACAATACTCATAAAAACACAAAATTCAGCCATTGCAGAGCATGCAATGTCAATTGGACATAGAATAAAGTGGGAGAAAACTAAAATCATCGACACAGACAAATTCTGAATGACAAGAAAAATCAAAGAATCATTTTAATATTAACACTATTAAACCTTCACTTAACAGAGATTCCAGAGTAGAGGTGGGTAACCTGTGACTGCCATTGGTTGAATTTACAGGAAATTTCTCCTCTATTCAGAAGCAGTGATAATCCAACCAATCAGAAGACGATCTCCACAATTCCACCAGGACACTATAAAAGACCATCGGCACCTACACACACTGATTTAAAGATGAGAAGTGGAAGACTTTCAAAAACGTCATCCTCTACACTTGTGTTTCCACAACAGGGAGTTGCCATCCACTCCACAAAGTTTCATCATGAATACTCTGCTTAAAAAATCTATCAAAGGTAACTGCATTATTATGAATATTTTTTCTTACATGTCAATTACAATTTCAAGTTTTGAATAGCAAATCTGAAAACATGAAAAACTGCTTTTTAAGTAAAAAAATATTTAACAAAAAATAAAAATGTAAGATGCATCCAATACCAATCAGAAAATAAACATGTAACATTCATTCAGTATGTAATAGAAAATAATCACAAAAGATATATCCAATGCAACAAAACTATTATGGAAACCTCCATAGAATATTACAGAAATCTCCATAAACTGTTAATGGAAACTTTTACAAGTTATTACAGAAACTACATAAAATATACAAATATCTTTTACTATCCAAGTAACTAAGATAATAACTTATGGATGAATGATTATCACTTTAAGCCTTAACATTCTTGTAACAGCATACCAGTCTACATTTTATACAAGTAGAAGGATGTGAGTGAAAGTTTTATACAAGCAGAAGGATGTGAGTGAAAGTTTTATACAAGTAGGAAAACGTGAGTATAAGTTTTATATAAGTAGTAGGACATGAGTGTAAGTTTTATACAAGCAGAAGTTAGTATAATTTTATACGAGTAGAAAGATGTCAGGTTAACATTTTCACAAACTAAAAATGTATTTCCAATAGCACCAATCTCCAGTAACACTATAGCTATTCTTCAACTTCCAGCATTTTAGCTTTACCCATCTAAGCAATGGATTTTTTTCTTGCTTGCTGTAGTATTTCATATCTCACTCAAATGCCTTTCTCAATATCTTCTCAACCTATGTCAATTTGCCCTCTTCCCTGGAACTGCATGCAAGCACCTCACTCAAATAATGTAATCACTTCTTCAAGATTTACACTATTCCAGTCACCAACACTGGCTCTTAGTTTGGAGGAAGGGTGAGACAGTATCAGCAAGATTACTATTATTTGAAATACATTTTCATTTAAAAAAATGTTAACTTGCAAAACATACTTACCACTGCCTGGCACTACAGATAGAATTCCATAATGAAGAGGCATAAGGGCTGGTGAGAGTGTACCAAGATAGTGGGGGAACCGAAAGGATGGATATAGAACATGAATGATTTTCATTGTAGGCAAGCCACAACTGGACAGTCAAGATTCCACAACTCAGGGTTGGAATTAAGGGGTCTCGGTCCCTACATCTCATGTTGATGGCTAGAGCAATTGAGCCTCAATGTTAGATATACAAATGATCAGATACCAACCTGTAGCCCTGGAATGAAGTGTTCCAAACCACTGGAAGCATGATGAGAAAATAAGCAACATTAAAGCAGGCAAACTTTCTTCTCAACCTCCAGAAGTCTGAAAGGCAATGAATGCATGAGGCTTGGAATGACAGGATTATGTATGCTTTACTCAAACAAATGAACAGAACTCATCTATTCCAGAATCATGAACATTCATCCTCGGACCCTACAGAAAATTCCATGGCAGTAATTTAGTTTTGAAAAAAAAGTAAACTTTCCCAACTGGGGTGTTCAGGGATATTAATAACCCCCTTAACCACACTCACAGTATAATTTTTATTTTCATCAATTTAGATTTGACTTTAGGTGAGGATTATTTTTGTGTTGCTTGGTTAATATTTAAGGTTGTAGTTGTTTCAGAGAAGTGCAGATAAAGGAGTCCGGTCAGATCAAGATAGCCAAGAAAAGGTAATCAGAGCCAGTAGCATGACATTGTCTGTGTAGGGTCGATGACATGACTTGACTGAAAAAGGAAAAAAGCAAAACAACAAATATCTCTCAAACATTCCACAATCAGAGTCACAGAGTGGCTAAGATCAGTAAACCCAATGCCTCGGCTGGGATCAATAAATCCAAGTGCCTCAGAATTAGCTGTGGGGGGGGGGAAAGGAGTACCCCAAGAAAACCCAATTTCACAAGACAAACACTGAATGTTCTACTTGTCTTGTGCCCAAAGCTGAAATGAAGAAAGATGCAAATAGTGATTAGTACCTTAAGGATAGTGTGTTTGTGAAGTGTGATTTGTTGCTGCTTTATGATGTCTTGGAGGCCATGTATATGCTGTATATTGTTTTGTGTGGGGTGCTTGTCATGGTGTGTAATTTGGCAGTTAAGGAGTTTTGTTTTTCTCTGCTATTTCATAACAGTTGTAAGCTATGCTCTTAAGTGGTCCTTGAATAGTGGTATGTTACAAGCTTCATGCATGTAATTGATTGATGTGAATTTGGGTAGCCTAAGAGCCATTCTTAGAACTCTATTTTGTTGGAGTTGTAGTGTTCTGGTGATGCTTTTTTGCACATTGTATGTGATTTGAGCTCAGTATTCAATAAGAGGATGAATGTATACTTTACAGATTTTAATGATGGTACTAGGTGTGCATCATTTATTGTTTCCTGTAATAAGTTTTGAGTAATAGATTCTCTTGCTAACTGATTTGTTTATGATTTTGAAGTGTTGTGTCCAGGAGAGTCATGTATCAAACATTCCTAGAAATTTTTACATAGGAGCTTAGCTTTATTATGCTGTTGTTTAGTTTAAGATTTACTTTTTTCAGGTTCTAGTGATGTTTGTTTAGGCTGCATCTGAATGTAATGGCAGGTTTCGTGTGGATTTAAAAGGATTCTCCAACTGTTACACCAACTGAGGATGACATTTAATAATTCTTGAATTCTGCTGCTTGCAATTATTGGGATACTTGACACATTCCATACAGCTATGTCATCAGCGTACTGTGAGAAATAAGTGTATTTCAGGTCTGGGAAAGGTATTTTGTTTACAAATATTACATACAGTAAAGGTGATGGGACAGATCCTTGGGGAACACATGCAGTGATATTGAAAGTCTTGAACAGAGTGTGGTTTATTTTAACCAATGCAGTGCAGTTAGTTAAGAAATTAGAAATCCATCTGATAATTCTCTGGTTAGCATTTAGGGAGTACAGGCAATATCTAATAACATTGTGTCACACTAAATCAAAGGCTTTTTTGGCATCTAGGAATACTGCAATTGTTGTCTGGTTGTTACTGAATGACATACATATAGATTTTGTGAGTATGGTTAGGTGATCAATGGTCTGTCTTCCTTTCTATGCAGAGTTCTGTATAAAGGGTATTAAGTTATTGTTTTCACAGAATAGGAGCAATCTTCTTGAGATTATTCTTTCAATTAATTTTCCAATGCAGCTGAGTAGACTTATTGGTCTGAAATTATCAGGGTTAGAGTTTCCCATGTTTGTTTCAGGAATGACAGTTATTCTAGCTTTCTTCCAGACATCAGGGAAATATTGTGACAGGAGGAAAAGATTTGTGATATTGATAAGGCATTGGTAAAGGTTATTAGAGGCTTTTTTGAAAATTATATTTCTGATGCTGTCTTCTCCAGGTGAGGAGTTTTTTAGTGTTAAAAAGTTAGTTTTTAGTTCCCCCATTGTGATTTGTCTTCCAAAAATGTCATGAGCATGGGTGACAATTGAGTTAGCAGTAATGTCAGCCAGAAATTGTGGGATGTATAAGCTAGGTCTAGATGAAACATAGTTTTGTCAATATTTTGTTTCAAAGTCTGGTTGAAAGATAGTGTGTTTATATCGGCAAATAAAGTAGCGTAGTAGTCGACAAGTAAGTTTGCTTTGTCAATGTTAGTTTTAGCAGTTATGTTGTTGTATTTAATGTGTTGGAAAAGTTTATTGTTCTTTTTCCCCATGAGTGATTTGTATTTTTTCCAAATTCTTTTGGTTTGTTGTTACTGTTGTCTAGTGTGTAGCAATATTTAATCCAGTTTTCTTTTCTTTGAATGTTCATTTTGCATCTCATTAGTGTGTGTTTTATTTATCTTTGGTTTTTGCAACTGGTCTCTGGTGTTCATGTACAAGCACCCAAGTTTCCTGCATTCCTTAATGAGGTTATGTATTTCTAGTGTCAGAGTCCAGTGTTGTCAGGAAATGTTTCTGTATGATGAAGGAATTACTGTCTCTGTGTCTTTTAAAATGGCAGCGGTGACATCATTAGCATACTTGTCAAAGTTGTGTTTGTTTGTGACAGTTTTAACTTCTTTTGGTAGAAGTGCAACTAAGGTGTGGTTGAAAATTGTCCAGTCAGTTCTTGTGTAACTGTAGACCTGTGGGAGGTCTATTTGTACTTCCTGTTTGTTGTATGAAATGTTGAAGGAGATTGTAAAGTGGTCGCGAGTTAGGTCGAGGTGGGCCTTAAAAGTTCCAGTAATAGGGCATAAGGGAAGAAGGGATAACAGCAATGTTGAGAACACAGTAAGTGTCAGTAGCTTCATGATAGTGTATGGTAGTGCTGTCTTTGATGATCTGCATGTTACTGTTCTCGAGCAGCATGTGGAGGCTGAAGCCTCTGGCATTTGTTCTGTGGCTATGGTAGTCTGCATGGGAGGGCATTAAAGTCTCCAACTAACGTTGGGGTGGGTTTACAATTTAGGCAATTCTGCAGGGAATTAAAGTCAAGTTGTTTGCTGGAAGAATAATACATGGCAAATATGGAAATGGATGTTGTTGTTGTTAGTCCAGAAATGCATAAAATGCTTTTGTTAATAGTTGAGAAAATGTCTGTTTTAATCTCTCTGTATGGGCTAATATTTTGTTTGAAATAAATGTCAATAATTCAAGTTTCACTAGTTCTTGATATCAAGAATGAGTTAAAGTTGGATAAATTAATGTTACTTTCTTCTTTTGCCAATTTTTCAGATATAATAATTATGTCCAGATTAGCTTTGTTGCTAAGGTAGACAATTTCATACTTTTTGGTATGAAGGCCTTCTTGACAATTTGTGTGGGATGCTTGGTTCGTTACCGATTTCTCGGCTTTTCACTTTTAGGCTTCTATGCACAGTGTAATGTGGTGAGGTTTTAAACTGGATATCATGAAATAGTGTTTCATTATTTCATATATGTGTGAAAAGAGTGCATCAAATTCTGCTGGTGCCCTCCCAAACTGAGTTGGCAAGAAGAATTCCACTGGCACCTGAAATTATGAAGAGGGTGTGGAACACTGTGCTCAACCAAGGACTCAGGAGGGGACCACTTTGAGTTCAGGATCATGAGGGGATATTGAATCATGAAAAATATGTTATACTGCAAAAATATTGCTGACCACCCCACAACCAGACAGCTTTGCATCAAATCTGAACCCGTATTATAGGTAGGTTTGCACACAGACTGGTGCTGCTCCCAACAACAGCTGGAAAAAAGCATCAAGAAGCTGGGTAAAAGCACCCAAAGATTATTTTCTTCTTCAAGAGAGGAAAAAGCTCGCTCAAACACTCTGAAGCAAAACTGACTGAAAACTGTGTGTGGTAAGGACTCCTTAGTTCCATTAGTAGAATCTGAGGAAAAATGCACATTGGAGAGACATGAGAAAAAGTGCTCTGGAACAATGCAATGAGTGAACCAACCCCCAACCCCAATTTATTCAATCTGATGATTGGCAGGGTCAGGCAAGGTCCCCTTTAGTTTATTCATGATCATACATGAGTGGCAGTCTAACAAAAATTGGTAATACCATTCAGTGAGCTCCTAGGTGGTCTTATGGAAAACCTCTTTTTATGCGCAGCATGTTGCAACCAGAAGTAATTACAGTTAAATTGGTTGCTAATGTGGAATTGCATGGATAAAAACACAACCGTATCATTAACATTCACCACATGGTGGAATCCATTAAAAAATATAGTTAAGAGACTCTAGAAATGAAAGATACAAGAGAGGAGAAGAAAAACCACTTACACTCACTTAAAACCTAAAAGATGTAGTAAAAGTGACCACAAAGGATAGTTGAAAACCCTCAGAAAGCAATGCCAGATCATGTAAATAATGTGAGAGAAAAGTATTTGGGAAATACAAATGCCAGCCCACATCATGTTGTCCAGTGGGCAGTTTAATCTGGCTGCTAGATACATAGTAAGAGATCTCATGAAATGTGACTCTCAGAACTTTCCTTGTCTGTAAAGAAAGTTCAGAATAGACAGTATGAATCAATTTACAAAGTCACCTTGTCAAAGTAACTGCAGATAAGTCTCAGGAAATTGAAAGATCTCAATGAATAAAGAGTCAACTTGTATCCCTTAAAAGAAGGTAGTTTGAGCCAAATAACATCTAAGGGCTCTGACAGGACATAACAAATGACCTGGGTCAGACTGACCATAAAGGTGTAAAAGTAATAGCTGAGAAATGAATTAGTAAGGAGAATTTATTCCCTTCTCTAACTATCAGTCTGAGGAAGAAAGATTCTACCACAGTATAGCAGTACATAAATAGAGTGACAAAGAGCACATATGTAGCACAAACAACTCTGACCTATGATTACACCCACATGCCAGCAGCAACAAATATACACTTTGAGGGAAAGATAATGCACAGTACCTGAGGCTAAAGACTTAAAAGGTCGTTGAAACAAAGCATATAAAACCACCTTAGTATCCCAGTTGAGTAACTAAAAAACTTGATTTGAGGAGACTAAATAACACAGAGAATTCAAAGACCTCCAGATATTTAGAAAAAATGAAAAGAAGTCAATAAAGCTGCCTTATATAAAGTGACAGTAGAAGAAGCAAGATTTCTCTTAAAGAGTCAAGTAAAAAAAAAGAAAAAAAGAAATGGTATGCACTCTTGTGCGAAAAATATTAAATTTCCTCATGAGACACCAGTTGTGATATGTTTGCAATTTCTATTGATAAATGGCCACTTTTAGTCTATGAATAGATTGAGAAAAATACAAAGCAACTACTTTAGATATGAAACTCTCAATGTTGCCTGAAGAACCAAGTAACTTCCATGTATAAAGTTTGAGCTTGGGAATGTCTGAATGTAGAATGTTGGATCGAAGTTGCCAAAGGGAAGTGACAGAGGTAAACAATCTTGAAGATACTGTAGAAGACAAAACCACAGTAGGACTGGCAAAGCTAAAGCTACCAACAGTACCCAGCATGTTGTGGATTGAATCATAATTATAACTCTAAGTAACAGGGAAAGGCATAGTGGTGCAATCCTGTCCAGTCATGGCCTATTGTTGCAGCTCAAGGATGAGGTACAGGGGACCAAGATGCCTCCAGTTGAGAGTTCCAATGAGTGACAAATGCAAAATCACAGGAGTCCTGAACTGGGAGCAAATCCACTGGAAAATCTTGTGATGGAGCATGCATTAGGTCATGAAAATAGGGTCAGTCAGAGACAGGTGATCTGTTGTTAAATTCATCACACCAGATACATGGCAAGCCAGAAGGCTGATATGATGGGAATGAAAAGAGTAGAGAATATCCAAAGATTCAAAACAAAGCTCCTGAAAATGTGTGCCCCCTTGAAGGGAAGTGTAAGCAATCACTGTGGAATTGTCTGAATGAATCATAATAATATTCCCTTTAACAGATCTAGCCCTTAAACCATAGCCCAATGAACAGTAAGAAATTCTAGAATATTGTTCTTCTGTCCACAGACCTCGAAATTCCTGACAGTCAATACATGAATTGCATCCTTGAATTGAGGTGTCTGTGAAGAGATGAATCTTGAGCCAAGCGAGTCGTAAAGGAACACTTACAGTAGAAGTATTCTGATCCAACCATCACTTGAGATATAAGATGTTATTCCTGATTAGGGAGACTGGATGATCCAGTTGATCACATGGATCACAGTTCACGATCCATTGGTCACATTGCAACCACCAAAAGAAATGCATTTGAGCTTGTCCCAAAGGAATTCGAGATTCTAGGAATGCACACATCCCAAAAAGAGAGAGAACCATCCACGTAGTAAGAGAAAAAGATGTTAGTAAGAGCCTGACAGTCTGTTCCATAGCCTGAAGCCAAGTGGCAGTCAGCTGTGCTCAGCTTAAAAATGTATTGAAGAGGACACCCAGACAGACAATATATGGAGTTGGTAAGAAATTGAACATCTCGGGTTTGATAAGAAAACTAGCCTTGGTAGCTTCTGAAAGAAGAAGTTGAATGTATTGTACTGCCATAAATAGCCAGTTATCAAAACAATATTGGTGAGTGCCCAGGAACAAAGTATGCAGCACACTGCAGAAGAAATATGGTGCAGAGCCTAGTCCAAAGGGCAGAGTCCTAAACTGCAGAACCTAAACCCTTGTGTACAAAAAAATAGATATCAGTTGGATAACTCTACCATGGTAATAAGACATAGGCATCAGCAATATCAAACTTCATCATCCAATGACCTGGTAAATATGCCAAAGCCCTCCAGTGGCTCAGCGGTATGTCTGCGGACTTACACGCTAAAATCCGGGTTTCGATACCCGTGGTGGGCAGAGCACAGATAGCCCATTGTGTAGCTTTGTGACCAAACCCATGGTCGGAAAATAATGCAACTTCACTCCCACAGACCCCACCCACATGGAGGAGTCACTGATGCCATTGGCAACATTTGGGCTATGTAGGGAAGCAATGAAGATAAGGATAAAATCTGTTTTGAACACCAATAGCTGGGGGTCAAGACACACAACTCATGAGAAGCCAGCCTAGCATGCAAAGCTGGCTGGAGAAAAAGTCCTAATTCTCTCCATGCTCCACTGGATCATTGCCAAAAGCAAACTAAGAGCCCCCTAAAGAGATGTCCTGGACCAAATACGTCATAGACAGCCTCCACTGAGAGTGTTCCCCTCTTGCCTAATTAAAAAAATGTGCATTTTCATGCAAACACAAATAATAATGCCCAGGTGTACACTCAGGGCCCACTTACTATAGATGCAAAATTTCAGGTTTCTAGGTTCTTTCCTCTTGGAGCTTTAGTGGTTGTGCACATAGACATACACATATGTTCATGTCTCTGTGATTTCTATTTGCTGGGGTTAATACACTGATATATTATAGATGATTATGTTATTGTATGTATTCTTTAAACCTCTTTAATCAACTGAATCTCTGAATTAAAAGTGAATCAAATATTTGATTAATTTTGTGAAAGCCACTGTTGGAACATATTTCTACCACAATTCTCTGGATTTTCAATATTTTATGAGATGCATGCAGGTGTATACATATGGATCAGATAAGTAATAGAAAATAATATGCCACTGTCATAGCTCTAAGAGGAAAGAACCTAGAAAGCTGAAATTTTGCACTTGTACTAAGTGGGTCCTCAAGGCATGCACCTGAGTATTATTACTCATATGTGTGTATGTGTGTGTCTGTGCATCTTATTAAAGAGACAAGTTAGTATAAAACCACATAGAAAAGAAGTGACCACTATAGCTCCTGGATGAAAGAACCTAGAAACCTGAAAATTGTGCACCCATATTAAGTGGCATCTGAGGTTGTGCATCTGGGTATTATTACTTACCCACATGTGTATCTTTTTTAATGAGGCAAGCTAGTGAAAAGCCATATAGAAAAAAAAAAGGTACCTTATAATGCAAATAAAAATCATAGACAAACATGCGCATGTGTATGCTCATATGAATCTTTTTTATGAGGAAAGCTAGCAAAAATCCACTTAAAAAGACATGGTTCCTTATATAACAAATTCTAAAATATAGCAAAGCTAATGTGTTTTAGTAACAGTGTATTTCAACAATAAATGATGCAGCTTAGCAATTAATAGTGTTAGTTTATTTACTGAAATAATAAAATGAAAGTTATAGATTACAAAATTGTAAAAGTGTTGTTTTCTAATTTAGAGTCCTTGTTGATTAAAGAGATTTGGTTTTTATTAAAAACGTTGGTGATGTAACAGAAAATAACCTAATTGAGAAAAGATTTAAATTTAAAATTGAAACAATTTTTTACTTTTTACAATAAACTTTATGCACTTGCTAAAATATATCAACCTAGTAACCCATGAGAAGTCAGGTCACAAAATAAAAAGAACCAGAAAAAATAAGAACAATAAATTAAAACATTTTACTATGATATTTACAGACACTGTTAGCACTTGTGATTCAATCATTACAAGGATATTATTATAAAAAAAAAAAACACTATATAGTAAAGCACTGATGATCTACTGAGAAGACATTTAAAAGCACCATTTCCATGAACAATCCAGAGCCACTCCTACATAGGCATTGCTACCACCTGCCTGATACAAATAGAAGAATACCAGTCTGAGTTTTATACAAGTAGTTAGACTTCAGTTTGAGTTTAATAACTTGGTCAAGTCAATGATGAAAATAACAGATTCTAACTCCTAGAAATTTGAGATAGAAGACACTTTGTTGCCAATGCTTGAAACACAGCAGAGTATATATAATCAAACCAAGTAATTTAAACTATCAAATGGTTTATACTAATAAATCAAATCTGAACACAACAGTTTAAACTGTTTAATCTGGGGTTAGCAGCAATTTCAAATATGGGAGAATCTGCAACAATAAAGAAGGTTTATATTGTCATTTCTATCAAAAATTATCACAATTTGGACTACAGAGAAACTTATGTCATTAAAACTCAGCAATGATTTGATATACAAGTGAAATATTGTTAAAAACAGAATATATTAAATACCCATAATGATGCAAACAGAGTGTACTGTCAAATATACCATAATTTCCACAAAATTACATTTAGAGAAAACAAATGTGGTAAGCTTACTTCAGCTACTGTGTATATATACAATTATTGTTTCTGTTATCATTGTTACCAATAAACACTTAGGCCTTTATATGGATGCTGACAGAAATTTAAATTTTGCCATGAAATGTTTAAATACAACTCAAAAAGTATAAATATAACACTTCTATTCTATTATCCAAGAAAAATAATGAAAAATTACCTTTCCTGTTTCCTTTTTAACTTTTCTGTCAACTGAAAGAAAAATAATCATAAATAATTTCTGTTACATAACTATTAAAGTCTTGTTATTTTACTGGATAGGGTTACACTACACTCATTCAAATATGGCAGCAATAACTTCACACTTATGGTATGACAATCTACATATCAACCAACATGTCAATACTATCATCTGAACCCTTATGGTATGGTAATCTGCACATCAACCAAGAGATCAGTGTTATCATCTGAACCCTTATGGTATGGTAACCTACACATCAACCAATACGTCAGTACTATATTCCAAGTATTTTACCAGAACTGACACATCTACCAATATCATCAATTCATATTTACATAACTCATACTTTTTATGTTCCCCAAGTGAAACACAAATGTTTAAACTCACTTGACCAGATGTGACACACCTACAAAGAACATCTGATACATGCTTAATAAAGATGAAACGTCCTCTTCTTCAGTGAGTATATTGACAAGGTTTAGCTATAATCTTCTAGGCTAAAGTGAAAGTTAAATGTCACAGTATATAGTAGCACAAAGGATGTAGCCAGTCTCATGATATCTCTTTCTATGGGAACATCTGATTCAGTCTTAAAGCAGGTATTCTACAACTCAGATAAGAAAGAATTGAAAGAAAAAACGTTGTTTGACATGTTGTGATTATTGGTCTAATTTATCCAAAAATAAAAAAGTCATCATTTTCTGGTAAACACATCATTTACAGATACAGTCATCATTGAATGGTAAACACACCATCTACAGATATTGTTATCATTTAATGGTAAACACACCATCTACAGATATTGTCATCATTTTAGGATGAACACACCATCTACAGATACATTCATCATTTTATGGTAAACAAACCAAACCATCTACAGATACAGTCATCATTTAATGGTAAACACACCATCTACAGATATTGTCATCATTTAATGGTAAACACACCATCTACAGATATTGTCATCATTTAATGGTAAACACACCATCTACAGATATTGTCATCATTTTAGGATGAACACACCATCTAGAGATACAGTCATCATTTTATGGTAAACAAACCATCTACAGATACAGTCATCATTTAATGGTAAACACACCATCTACAGATATTGTCATCATTTTAGGATGAACACACTATCTACAGATATTGTTAATCATTTTATGGTAAACAAACCATCTACAGATACAGTCATCATGTTATGGTAAACACACTGTCTACAGATACAGTCATCATGTTATGGTGAACACACCATCTGCAAATACAATCATTTTATGGTAAACACACTAAAACACAGCACTTACTTTACAAATTTCTTCTTTCAGTTTTTCCACTTCCTCTTTCTGTGAAGCCTGAGGAAGAAAATTCATTGTTTTCATTCCCAGCATAATAAGCAGTTGATAAAAAAAAGCTATCAAAACAACTTTACAAGAAATGACGTCATTTTTAGAAACCACAACTGGGATAAAGAAAGACAATTATCATTTATCAATAAGCTAATCATAAATATTTAACAAATCAAACACCTGTAACATACTTCAAACAAACTAATCACCTTAACCTCAATTTTGTGACACTTCTCCCATTGAGAATTATTTGCACACATCCAACAAAGTAAACAAACAATGGGTAACCAGCAGCAAGATCCAAGCAAGTCTTGAAGAAATCATCTACAAAAGTAGCTTGAGTAGAAAGGATAGCATCCTCAGACTTGAAGATGAAAAACTAGTCACAGGTCATTCTTTCCACTTCAAATACATTTTTAGGTTAATCCTCCATGAGTCACCAAGAACTTGCTGCTTATTTTGCCACTGTTTGTTCATTATGAATAACCTGTATAAATTATCTATAAAAGAAAACCATAAAACATAAACTGCAAATAAAATATAAATACTTAGGGTTATGTGCAGTTCCCATAATAAAAACAGTTCTCAAATCTAACATTCCAAATAAAGAAAAATAAGCATCCAAGTCTAGAAAAAAAGACGTAAATAAATTGAAATAACATGAAAATGGATCGTTATGACCTTATATAATACAAAGAACAGTCAAATGTTTTTATGTAAAACTATGTGAAGATGAATTGTCATCACCATATATAATACAAAGAACAGACAGTCAAATATTTTAATATAAAAATATTTACCTGTATCAAAGCCATCTGTTTCTTCAACATATTTTTCTCTTCAACTTCAATATCAAGACTCAATTTAGCACCTGTATGCAGAAATAAATAACTGTATAATGTAACTCTTCACCACCACTTACCACACAGGTTATTTGATGTGACAGTGTTTAAATCAACACATGATTTGCCACTACTATACAGATCTATATTAACACTCATTGATTTACTACTAATACATGTCTATATTAACACTTGTGATTTACAGCTAACTACACATATATAATAACACTAATTGATTTACCACTAGTACGTTCATATCAACACTTATTGATTTACTGCCAGTACATGTATATTTAGAGTAACACTTACTGATTTATGATTAGTATGCATATTTGTATTAACATTGATGATTTACCATGAGTACACGTTTATATTAACACAGTGATTTATCACAAGTATACATGTTTATAATAATACTCACCGATTTACTACTAGTAAATGTATGCTTATATTAACACACAATAATTTATCACTAGTACACATAATTTCCTTTATTAACACACAGTAACTTGCTAAAGCACAGTACTCCTGAAGTTAGGTCACAATACTTAGTGACAGTTATTAGAGTAAAATAAGTCACAACCTTAGTGATATAGTTATTACAATAAATTAGATCCCAATACTTACTGACAGAGTTAATACTGTAAGTTAAGTCACAATACTTAGTGAATAGTTATGACAGTAAGTTAAGTCACAACCTTAGTGATATAATTATTACAATAAATTAGGTCCCAATACTTACTGACACAGTTAATACAGTAAGTTAAGTCACAATACGTAGTGACAGAGTTATTACAGTAAGTTAGGTCACAATACTTAGTGGCATAGAATTATTACAATCAGATTATTATGAAGTTACTTCAAAAGATTAACTGAGCTAGGTCTCTATGTCTTTAGAAACCTTTTTAAACATGTTACTTCCCTGATAATTGTTTAAAATCCAGTTATATTATAACAGAGAAATAAATATGTCTATAAAAGAGTACAGAAACAGAAACAACCAGTTATTAGCACCACACAATAAAACAAATAACTATACATTTTAACATTCAACAAAGGTTACACAATTATTTCCAATAATAAAATGTTTATATTAACCCTGTAGTTAGCAGAATGGAAGTGCAGGTTGTATATTTTATATGTTATGGTGAGCATTCATAGTCATAAACTTATATCACATCTTCCTAACCTTCAGGTTAAAGATCCACAAAAATATATAAAATTTAAAGTCAATACAGGTTTTACCAGATTATTTTAAATGTCCTCATCCTCCTGATGATTAATTTTCTATTTCTTTTATAAATCGTGAAATTTCTTCAAGTTTTTAACTCACTGTTATGTAAATGTCGTGTAAATGTTTTGTAAACGACAACATGTCATGTTGTGTTTAAATTTCCATATTTATATTAATGTTTCAGAGTTCAAACCAATAAAATACGTTGTTATACATTTAAAATAACATTTAGAAATTTCTAGAATTAGGTAGATCAATTATATGTTTATAAATTTATGTAAATTAAATGTTTGGTGGCCTGGTGTCTAGATGTCGAGTCTCGTGCAAAAAGACAGACATGCGCAGATTATTTTGAAACTCTGTGGAAGTTATGCGATTGTTCGAGAAGAGGCCTACTAATATATAAACAGACGGCGATGCAAAGGAAGGAGAAGAGTCAGTCATTCGTTTGAGAAAGTTTAAGTGTTTGCTGTGAGTTTATTCAACTTGAATTTGTGACTGAAGCTAGATCTACAGACGCTGTGATTTTATTTCGTCAATCTCTACGATTCGTTCGAATTACTAGTTACACTGAAGGTCAACACGTGTAGGACTGTTTAGGGGAGACCAAAGCGGAAAACAAGAAGTTGAAACATTCATCGAAAACACCGAAAAAAGAACTTCGTCATTCTCCATTCAAACTTTGAAATTTCTTCGTGTGACCAAATTCACATCCTAGACTGGAATTTTGGATTTCTAATCTGGACTTTTAGACTTTCATTCTAGATCATATTATTAGATACAGGCCAGTACCATTTTGTATTGTAATTAACTTTGAAGGATGAAACCAGTACTATTTTGTAGTGTAATTAATTTTGTATGTTGAAACTGAATATCTGTCATTGTTATTATATAATTTATGTTATATCTGTCATACATATAACAGCTTATTGTAATAAATTATACAAGCTGTTATCTGTGTCTTTCTGTTGCGTTTAGTCTACGAAAAACATAAAACATAAAAAAAACGTAACACTCACTGAAACATGCTTTTAAATACTGATTATTTGTTTTAAACACATTTTTAAAATTCAATATCATGCCTTTAAAAAAAAAAGCAAAATCTTGTCAAAGAAACAGCCTTTAGGTGACAAAAGGTTGTCTTCTATGAGATAATCTTTGGAACTTGGAACCACACTGTACTTACTTCATATTAAAACAACTTCTAAATATGTGTGTTTTAACAAATTTACTTAAATTTCCTACAATTAATTAAGATATGTAACTAAAATTAACCAATCATAAATATATCCAACTAAAATTAATCAATCACAAACATATGCAACTAAAATTAATCAATCACAAACATATGTAACTAAAATTAATGATTCACAAAGTACTTTACATATTCCAAAACATCACAGTGGCTTATGGAAATAAACACATTCCTTACACTCAGGCCATTAAAGGTCCAACATGTTTTTAACATTCAGATAACTGAAAGAAAAGTCCAACATGCTTTTCAGACTCCATACACTGAAAGAAACAGTCCAACATTTCTTTAAGATTTCAATCACTATACGAAATAGTGCAACATATTTTTAAGACAGATCACTAAAAGAAACATTCCAACATGTTTTTTAGATTAAAATCACTGAAAAAAGTCCAACACATATTTCAGATTCATATTACATCAGAGAATAAGGAGATTAAGAAATCCTTCATTATAGTCAATATTTACTGTCCCACTTGCTATGTAATATATTAGGCTCCATATGAATTGAGTTAAAACCATTCAGTGTATATTTTGTACCTTTCCGAGTATTTTTATATTTTAAATTTCAAATTATACCTTTCTCTCTAAAAACAAAATAAAAATTCAGTATTACTTGCAGTCCATGCCTACATCTTCTTGTAATGATATTAATAATTTATAATTGGCTAAAAGCTTACCATAAGTTAAAAGGAATTTAACTGTCCTCTAATATCAAACATGTGACTTGTACCTTTATAGATGTGGTGATGTTTTTAGAGACATAACTGGCATGTAACAAAAGTTTCCTTGAAATAAAGAAATCCTTAAGCATAACTGATTCTTGAAACTGATGGCACTTAGTCAAACTCCTTGATTACAGAGTTGAGGAACAACAAGATAGTTATATATTTCACGAACACATTATTTGTTGGGACCATGGTTTAGCCAGTAATGATGATGTCTTCAGTAACTGATGTATGTGTAAAATGTACAACTGTTTTGTTTTCCACAATCCTGTAAATCCTTAAGATGAAGAGACTCCTACCTGATAATTCCTGGAGTTGTTTCTTCAAATTGTTATTCACACTTTCAGCTTCATTCAGCAGGACCTTCAAATTCTGACACGACATCTCAGGAGATCTTCTTACCAACAGAAAAGTTTGCATTCAATCCACTACTCTTATACTCACAAAAAGTAATTAGCTAGTTAATATAGACTTTCTTCAAATTTACTAAAGCTATAGACAGTTTACAAATGTATTTTGTTACTTACTTTCAAAAACATAACCAAAACAAGTGATAAGAAAGGATGCAACTACAGAAAAACATATGACGAACAAAACTGACTTTGCACCACACAAAATTTAGTTAATTTCTTGTAACTGAAACAATATTAAATACTCATTTTCATGGTACCTTTTTATTCTGTTTAAACATACATGTAGTCAGAAAAATCCAAGGGTGCTGAAATAAAATTTTCTTAATAGAAGAAAAATATGAACCAAACAGAAAAATGTTAACAAAACTGAAACCAAATATATGACAAATGTTAATCAAACTAAAACCAAACAAAGAATAAATGTTGACAAAACTGAAACTACACATGACAGATGTTAATAAAATTGTTATCTAATTTATGACAAATGTTAACAAAACTGAAACTAAACATATGACAAATGGCAACAAAACTGAAACTAAACAGACAACAAATGTCAAAAAATCTGAAATCAAACACATTAGAAATGGTTTTCTTTCTGCTTATGAAATTACACAAATTCTATGCACATGGAAGAAACATCTATCAATACAAAAAACTTAAGCACATAAGGTACAATACAAATGTTAATTTTAACACTATACATTTTCAAATTACAATGAAAATTCAACATATAGCACTTACCCTTCAACTTCATCAAAAATATTTTCACATACTAACATCCTAAAGAACAAAATCAAGAAATAATAGGTTTTAATTGCATGCTTGGTTTCTACTATTACATTGAGAAACATTAGCTCACCGATATAACATAAATTAATTATACACCAATACTATTAAAAGAAAAATTGTCTGGCTTGTCAAATGAATTCTAGAGCAGTTGAATTAGCCAAAGTGAATGTTTAACAAGAATAGAACTATACAGCATTTAAGATAACACTATAATCTCCATAATGCAAAGAATTTTTGTATGTATGTTTAACTTGTTTTGAATACATTATTTTAAAACAAGTGGCATGTGTGTGCTGTTCATTTATTTTTGGATTTATCACCATGTCACAGACACCTACTGTAGAAGAATCCTTAGGTCAAAACACCCATAAATACATACTTATTTTAATATACACAACTAAGAAGTAATTTCCTGAAAAATATGATGTTACTCAACAGCATACATTTGACTCATCTTCTGGTGCTTAGTATCTTCAGTCTAAATAGCATCCCATGAGTCAAACTTTCAAGTCAAAGACTCAGAAATGAAAGTACTATCATCCCTCACCACAGGGTAAAAACTAATCACCAGCAACTAATACATACGTGGTAACTCAACCTGGTTAGATTTATATGATGCACACACAATGAAATGTGTAAAGCACGTTGAGTAAGATATCTTTCTTCAAACCTTGGACCCACTGATCTGCAGACAGGCACACAAATGACTAAAGCATCTTCCAGCTGCCATGTACCTTGAAACTATTCCCTTACGAATAACTGTACATGCATACCAATCCCTTAGATAGCTACAGTTTTACTGTATCTCAGTCCTATAGCATTAGACAATTCACAAACTGTACAAAACCATAACAACTTTTACAGACAGAGCACATAAATATGATAATTAAGTCACTATATTTTTCTTAAGGTCTTAAAGATACTTTCAATTATTTTAACAAAACCAGAAGGTTTGTCAGTTCTTTTTCACAAACTAAATGTTTCTGCAGCATGATAACAAACCAACACTATCTTAATGCCTCGTTAATCTGTCAGATCCTATAGACATCCTTCCTTCTCAAAGTCCAGTTTCTACTATAATGCATCATAGGTGGAGAACTTCAATCACTGCCTTGTGCAAATTAGATTGAAAATATCTTACAAAACCACTGTAAGAAATTCTACAGCAACAGACACTATGTAAACAGATATATTCACTTTAACAGCAACAGAAACTGCGTAAACAGATATATAGTTACGACAGAAAGTGTTTGTACACCTACATCCCAAGTGGTTTTTTGCTCATAACTTAAAAAGTATTATGAGTAGGCTAATAGAACTATAATATATTATAAATATTATACTAACACACACCTACATAAATTTTTATGTAAATTAAACAACAAATAAACTGTTTATAAAAAAAAACCAAAAATAGAAGGAGCAGAAAGTGTTCGTACATTTCAGAACGCGTAAAAAACTGATATTCCCATAAAAATTTTGTTTAGTTTAGCAAATAAACTACATTATACCATTCCAGAACCAGACACTGAGTTCATAATTATTGGAATTAAGCCAGCAAAAAATGTACTTCCGAAATTTAGCACTTTCTCCATCATTATCTGCTTGGTCATCATGGCAAACAGGAAACAACTTTCCAGTGATTTAAAAAACTGAATTATTGTAAAATACAAGTCTCGTGTGTCTCTTTCCAGTATTGCTACACAACTTAATGCGCCGAAATCTACTGTTCAAAGCATAATCGCCAAGTTTACAGGATCAACTGCTAACCTCCCTCGTTCCGAACGTCCCACCAAAATTCCAGAGAGAACCAAAAGGAAGGTTCTCAGAGAAGTTTAAAACGTAATGACACGCAGAATCTGGGGTTAAAGTAAGCACCTCTAGAGTTACGAACATGTTACGTTCTTCTGGGTTCAAAGCATGCCATCCTCATAGAATTCCATGTTTAAAGCCTGTTCATTTACAAGCACAATTGAGGTATGAAAAAAGCATGTAGATAAACCCTTTACCTATTGGAAGAATATTCTTTGGTAAGACGAGACAAAAATTGAGCTTTCCGGCCACATTGATGTGAGCTATATTTTCCATGAGAAGAAGGAACGCAATCTTTCAAAGAATACCATCCCTACAGTTAAACACAGAGGTGACCAGCTCATGCTATAGGGTTCCTTCAACTCTTCTGGTGTAGGCAGCCTTCACCACTTCAATAAAATCATGAAAAAAGAAAAATACATTGATATATTAGGCACTTATATCAAGAATGATGCTCGGAACTTCCGGCTTTGGCGTCATTGGATCTTCCAGCATGATAATGACCCTAAGCACACATCGAAATATGTGCAATCGTGGTTTCAGAGGAACCATATAAGCATTCTGAAGTGGCTAATGTAGTCACCTGATCTCAATCCAATTGAAAACATTTGGCACGAGTTGAAGACTGGGGTTCATCAGTGTCATCCGAAAAACTTGCAAGAGTTGGAGGCCTTCTGTAAAGACGATTGGAAGAAAATTCCAGTCGAGTACTGTCAAACAATCATGGAAGGCTATGAGGAAAAATTGCATCAAGTAATTCACCTGAAAAACTACACAACTGACCATTAAAGTAGATGCACGAACACTTTCTGCCCCTCCTATGTTTGGTTATTTGTATATAAACAGTTTATTTGTCGTTCAATTTACATATAAATTTATGTGGATGTGTGTTGGTATGATATTTATAATATATTGTATTTTCATTATCGTAATCATGAAACTTTTTAAGTTACGAGGAGAAAACTACTCACAATACAGGGGTACAAACACTTTCTGTTGTAACTGTATGCACTTTAACAGTAATAAGCAGAACTAACCTGAAATATAATTTTGTTTGTTTTTATGACATATATAGACTGGATTTTCCTCTTTTAAAATAAGAACAGTAAATATTCAATTAACAACACTTATTACCATATTGATTTTTACTTCTGATCCATCTAGTAAGTTGGTAGTTAACATCAATCTCCAAATTTAGATCAAAACAAAATACATCTAGTGTTAACCTTTGACTTCATAATAACATATTCCTAGAAATTTCTGTAGGCTTACTTTTTACAGTAAAATCTTCTTATACACCTTACTCCATTATTATTCTATTTCAGAATAATTTATAGAAATAAACTTTATACTCTAAATCAAAATATTTTTCTGAAACTTCCATTTCAGTTCACAACAAAATACTTCTGTCAACTTACTTTTTAAGAGAACTTATTTCAACTTCATATTTCTCTCTGCTCTCTGTCACAAAAATGAAAAGAATAAATTTAATAGCTTTAATACAATAAATCTTACAGTGATGAAGTACTCTATGTTGTTTTCAGTTTTTCTAAAATAAAAATATTATTTGTACAAATACAGAACTGAGAACTAAAACTTACAAGTTTAACATGTTACTTTGCCAAGCACACAAAAATTTCACCCACATTAGAACCTATTAGAGCTAGAGGACTCGAAAAATGTTCAAAATTTTCATCAGGAACTGTAATGGGTTGACCTGATCACTCAATACTCACAATATATGTAACCACTAGTGACCAATATTAATTTTGGTAATGATGAAATTTTCTCAAACAACTCTACATAGGTTTAACATTACCTAACAATGACTTCTGTAGAGCCATGTTTTCAGCCTGAAGTCTTCTGATTTCATTGCTGTCATTTTCACCATCTTCTAACCTTTTCTCACTCATTGATTCCTCTAATTGTTTTTCCAGTTTCTCATTCATTGAAACAACCTTTAAAAAATACAACTACTAACTCAGCACTTGCTGAAATAAATTATACTGAAATACTTTTAAGGTTTTTGCTAAGGTTACTGAACTACATAATCTTGTGTACAGTAATGAGGATAACCAAGTGTATGTGTCATTAATTAATTACAGAATGAAGACAAGCCATAATATATATGTATCATTAATTAAGTACAAAGTGAAAGATAACCCAGGATACATGTAATTAAGTAATTAATTACAGAGTGAAGTTAACCAAGTGTATATATCGTTAATTAACTACAGAGTGAAGACAACAAAGAATATATATAATCATTAATTACATACAAGTAGGGATAACCAAGTATTCATCAAAATTAAGTATAGAATGAGGATACACATATATTTATCACCTATCATAACTCCACATAAAGTGCTAATAAAAACTACATTGCTAAGTCCATTTTACCAAAAATGGCACATTAACACAATACTGTGCAAGTAATTTGGTTGATTCTGCCAGTTTCTGAAATTGGGGCTGATTTTCTGGATTACATCTCTTAAAATTTATAAAACTAAGAAATTTTGAATTCCTTTGATCACTGTTTAATCATTTGTATTTGAATCTGCAACAGAATTTCAACTAAAAACATACACAAACCTATACACACAGTCTCAAATCACATGGCACTCTTAGTATTTTGTTCAACATTTTAGAAGTTTAAATACAAACTGGACAGCAGTTTTTAATATGTTCTAAATTTAAGATTTTTTTAACAATATGTATATGCAGTACAATGTTTACATTTGTTGTTGAATTATCAAACTTACAGAAGCCAGTTCATGCATAAGAGTTGAATTTTGAAGACGAAATTCATCTTCTTGACTCTGAAGTTTCAACTGGAGACTTTCATTCTCTTGTAACAGTTGCTCAACATCTTTTGCTTTCTTGCTGCGATTAATGACCTAAACAGTGAAATACATGTACTTAATGAGGATATAAACACTTGTTCTTTTACGTCCATACAAAACTGTATAAGGGCTATCTAACCTAACCAGCTGTTACTTATATGTTCATACAAGGGATATCCAACCTAACTAGCCATTCCTTGTATATTCATACAGACTATATAAGGGCTATCTAAACCAGCTAGCCATCACTTGTATGTCTACACAAAGGTAACATGGGCTATTGTAGCTCAATATCCATACATAGCTACAAAAGAGTTATCCAACCTAGCCAACCCTTACTTTAAGCCAATAGACAAGGAGGCCAACTAGTCATTTTTACCCACCTCCTCCTCCTAGGCTATTCTAAGAAAACTAAACAACTACAACACAAACTTCTAAATGAATAAAACTAAACAAAAATCAACACAAACTTCTAAGTAAACAAAATAAACAAACACCACCACCAACTTCTAAATGAACAAAACAAACAACACATACCTTTTGGGCCTTGCTGAGCTCTTTCTCCAGATCTTCTATTTTATGTTGAAATTGTCCAAGTTCTGAAAAACATGTAAACAATAGTGAATTCACAAGTCTAGTACCTGTTTTGCACACATACACAGTTATACAAATCATTCATTGATTATTTTCTCTCTCATTTCCCATAGCATTTCTGATCTACCTTAAGAAATGTATGGAAAATAAAATATATCAATATTTCTTACCAGCTCACAAAAATATAGTGTTACATCAAACAATTAATAATTCAGCTACATACATCAACCCATAACTCAGCATCTGTATGCTGTATGCTTTATATCAGCCACATCCAGCAACCCATACTTCAGTGTCTGTGAAACGTATCCATACAGTGACTGACCCATAATTCAGCAACTATATGAATTACAGTTCATACTAGCAACACTGATTTAACATCTTTTTGCAAACGTATAAAAGAAATGAAACTCACCATTCTGCTGCTTTCGACTGGTTTCCTCCAGGCTGTAGTTTTTTGATCTTAAATCCAACAACTGAGTCTGCAAAACAAAAATTATATTCTGTAAGACAAATGCCCACTTATTTCAAAGCTTTCACAAAGCTGTATAAACACGTACCTTCCTTAATTCTGAACTAAAAAACTAGAAGAAAGGTAACTGGTCAAAAACACTACCATAAACTCCAAGATTACTATTTCTTGATTGAACAGTGCGATTTAATGATTACTCTTATAATGCACCTAAAACCCCCTTTAGTCCATGTTCAGCTTCAAAGGACATGACTTAAATGTATGTATAAACTTATAAGTAATAAATAAAACACCTTTTTAATTTTTCAAAAAATTTAATTAAATGCATAATAGAAAACTGATACAATAATTATTAAAACCTAATTACTTCCTCAAAAGTAATGATAAACTACACAAATGAATAATAAAAATACCACTTTTTACTACACTAAACAAATTAAGCACAAAAGTCCAAATACATAATCTTTACTGAGGAATTATGCCACACAGTACTCTTCTTGTGATAAATATATTCACCCTTCTGCAAAAAATAATTGTCCAAAAAAGTTAACTATTTCCAAAGAATTACCTTCCAGAAAAGTTTTTCAAATGCTATACAAAAAAATCAGTATGTAACTACTTGTCTAAAAACATTATACCATCTTGACTTTTGAACCCAAACAAAACAAACTGAACTTTTATTATATTAAGATGTCACTTAGCAAGAATGATAGTGATTTTAATTGTCATATTCTAGGCCCTAGTCTTTTTTCATAATAGAATGTAATTATTTTAAAGCTGGTTCTGTAGTAATCAAATATATCAGAGCTAAAAGTTTCAATATTCTACTTGCATATCAAAGGAATATCCAAGAGCCTCTTCATTGAAACAAACATTAAAAATACTTGTTCTCTCAATAAAGAGGATTATTTGAAGAACTGGCTTTCTATCAGTGTCAATTCATACTTCATGATAAAAAAAAACATCTTTTATGAAAAATCTTAAAATACCACATACGTATCCAATAAGACAGGGAAATTCAGAGCAGTTTATAAAAACACAACAAGAATATTGCATAATTAATTTCTGCCATTACAGCATAAGTCAATCAAAATGCTTTTTGAAACCAATCAATTCCCAGTATTATGTAAATTCTAGTGAAACATGATCCAATTAAATGGTAACAACCAAAAAAAAAGTGAAACCCTACTTAATTACATCTTTCCACACTCATGGTTAGTTTGATGAACAAATGGTGCACCCTAATGAGGATTTAAAATCATTAACAGAATAAAAGCTGTGCTCTGGTTAAATTCAAAACCTATTTTTATCAAAATAAATGGTGGATGATGCAGCTTGTCCAACTCTATCATTCTCTTGGGAGTCTGAAAAACATGTGGCAACATATCTAAAATCAGATTTTATGAAAACAGACTTCCTTTTCAATAAATATATAAATAGTAGCAAGCTGTAATAACAAGGGTTCATTTACATAAATAACAAAACTGTACACCCTACAGAGAACCAAACTTAATTAGAAAACACTAAGACATCTCCAGATTATTAATGTGTATGGCTGTTCCTTTTTCTACTTACATTCCATTTGTTTGTTTTTCATGTGCATGTTTTTTCCTTATAAATCAAGAAAGTCATTTTGGAAGTGTACTTAGCCACAGTAGAGAAAACTTGAGTTTGCCTTAGTTTCTTCAAGCATATTTACTTATGTATATCAAAAAATATTAGTTTAACAAGTACCGTGAATAACTTACTAACAGTAGTGTAATTGTTTAGTTATTCCTGTGTTGTTCCATCTTGATCATTTTACACTTAAAATCAAACATAATTAGGACCATGTATCAGTTATCAAGTTTGATATAATATATATTTTGGTGTACTGCAAACTAGACCAATATTCCAGGCACAAGTCAAAGCACTACTTACACATAACATGACAACACTCAATCAGCAAGAAACAGAACATTGATAATGCTTTGGATAAAAACTTAAGTAAAATTTTACTCGTTTCCTCAGATCAATTCCCAAATTTTATTCTACACTTAATGCTTCAATTTTATGTTTTATTATGTTAATATTATTACAGTTTGAATTTTATTTAAGAAATTTTGTATGTAATTTGATAACCACATGGATAAAATATTTTTGCACACTTTGATAAAGCAGTAACAATTAAACTAGCTATTCTGCAATGAATGAATTAGTGTTTAAACATTTACAGTCACTGTTAATACCATCAATAATTTTCTTGTTTTTGCACTGTGAGATAAAAGTGCAACTTCATGAAAGAAAAAATGAAGTAACTTCACCAAGGAGTTGCACCCAAGGGTGTACACCATCAAACTTTCAATGTAAACGTTACTATTTGCTATATCATCTGTAAATACAGTGTATTTTGGAAAATATTTCTAAATGTACCCATGACTAATTTCTTGTTGAAAGCACTGCCTATGTCAAACACAGTTGGTGAATTCTCACAATGTCATTGTAGGTTTAGGTAAACAACTACCATTTTCAATTTAAAAGTTAAATGCACAGTATAACATACTAATGATGTACAAATGGTACAGAATTTCAGAAGCAGAAAACACTTATGAAGAAAATCCAGTTTTCCCAATATACTTGAGTTTTGTATTTTTTTCAGTTTATTGATCTGCTGCTGGTTGGTTGGTTTGGCATTTTATTGTGCAAAGCAACTATGCTATCTGCACCCTCCTCTGTCTTACTTCATTAGATTAAATTTATAATATAATATCAATAATGACTTTATAAAGTTGATATTCAAATTTAAAATAAGTTTTTGCAAAAATAAAAGTGCAAACCTTACAATAATTTAAATGTAAAGTTTAACTTACTGACAATAATATTTTTCTAAACCATGAATTACTTTGATATTTAAAATTAGAAGTTAAAACATTATGCAAAATAATAGTGCAAACCTTGCATTAATTTAAATGAATGATTTAACTTTCTGATAATCATATTTTTCTAAACCATGAATTACTTTGATAAGGTTTAGCAGTCAAATAATTTAAAAGAAGTCGCACAAAACAAGTGGTATCACAGTTTTTATTAATTCTAAAACTCTACCGATAGGGTTAAATGTGCAGCTATTTCTGTCGCTTTTATCGTACTTGTAACTTAATACTAATGCTAAATAACAGTAATAATAGATCAACGAAACTTCTGTTAGAAACCCCACTTTAAACCAGTTTTCAGACAAGTTCACTAACAACTTTTGCAATTATGAACGCTAAAATCAGAATTTGCCGTTTACTTATTATCAACTTATATAATCAACTTCAAAATAAACCTACTTGCAATCGCTGAAAATCGTCATCGGATAATAAGGCAGCCATTTTTAATTGCAACTATATAGAACTATACCGCTATCTATAAATACAAAACATTTTATGAAAGTACATCATAAAAATAAAAGTCAATTTCTTATGAACTCTTTCTTTTTTTGAATTTGTGACAATAGTTGACTAATCAGTATTGTCTAAACAAATTTATTGTAGTTGTTGAATGTGGTATTACACATCACATTCAATATTTCTCAGCAATTTTCTGATAAATGAAGCAGATAAGGAGACTAAATATAGGATATAAACTAATTGTCAGTTAGTAACTGCCCCCCAGTGGCTCAGCGGTATGTCTGCGGACTTAGACGCTAAAATCCTGGTTTCGATACACGTGGTGGGCAGAGCACAGATAGCCCATTGTGTAGCTTTGTGCTTAATTCATAACAACAACAGTTAGTAACTAATAATAAAAGCTAATGACTAATTTTAAGTTAGAGGGTATAGGAACGTCGGAGTCCACTTTTTGAACAGCAAAGCGATAGTTCACCCAGTAACAATAATACAGTAATATTTCTCCTAAATGTTATCGTAAGGAAGAATATATTCATCTAAAGTGAAGTGGGAATTTTCACCTTGTAAAGAAAATTCCACTCGGACATCTTTCTTCTTGTTGTTTTTTTAACTTACCACAAGTCTGCGTTCTAAAAAAACAAGAAAATATCATTTATATATTAGCTTCGATTGTTTTTTATACATGTATTCACAACCATTACTGTATGCCTTTTCTACAAATTATAAAAATCAGATCCAAATCAGTCTACTCATTGAAGTAGGTATAAAACCAAAACCATTACGGTCTACTCTGCTAACCAGGTATGAAAAAAACAAAGTTTTTGTTTTGTTTTTTTAGAATTTTTCACAAAGCTACTCGAGGGCTATCTGTGCTAGCCGTCCCTAATTTAGCAGTGTAAGACTAGAGGGAAGGCACCTAGTCATCACCACCCACCGCCAACTCTTGGGCTACTATTTTTACCAACGAATAGTGGGATTGACCGTAACATTATAACGCCCCCACGGTTGAACAGGCGAGCATGTTCTGTGCGATGGGGATGCGAACCCACGACCCTCAGATTACGAGTCGCACACCTTAACACGCTTGGCCATGCCGGGCCAAAAAAAAAAAAAAAAGAGTTAAATCTACATTTTAAACTATGCAAAAAAGTAGAATTACGACTCAATCAACTTAAACCAGACACAAATAGAAAAGTATTTAGAGTATGCAAAAACAGTAAATCAGATATTCTATTATATAGTTAAACTATAACGTTCATTTAAACTTTACATAATTCGAAACATTGTGGCAATGATGACAGGAGCAAAAGCCATCTAATCTGAACGAAACCAACCCAAAGATTGTTATCGTTTCCTCAAAGAGTATCAAACACCAACTGCTTATTTCATTAAACTTAACTAATTCATATATTACAATATTGCTCTTGTACAGCTCTACTGATATTAAAAAATCAAAGAAACAACATCATTAAAAAACTGTTAATTTTAAAATGGAAATGAACAACATGTTCATACTATTTCTTTGATCACAACTAAATATTAACACCATTTCTCCAACCACAACGATATATTAACAACATTATTTCTTTAGTCACAACAATATATTTACAACACTATTTATTCAATCACAACTATACATTAACAACACTTCTTCTCCAATCACAATATATTAACAACAATATTTCTTTAATCACAGCTGTATATTAACAATACTATATTTCTAATTGCAATATATTTACACTATTTATTTAATCACGACAACATATTAACAACGCAATTTATTTAATCGCAACAACATATTAATTTTTTCTTTAATTACAACAATATGTGAACAACATTCTCTTTTATCACAATGATGTATCAACAACATTTCTTTCATTACGACAATATACTAACAATACTTTCTCTTCGTTTACACCACCACCACCTGCCCCCCAGTGGCTCAGCTGTATGTCTGTGGACTTACACGCTAAAATCCGGGTTTCGATACTCGTGGTGGGCAGAGCACACATAGCCCATTGTGTAGATTTGTGCTTAATTCGAAACAACAACAATCGTTTACACCAGATACTAACAACTCTCTCCATTTAATCTCAACAACATAGCAACAACACTTTCTCTGTCATTCTTTGTTTCATTCTATCTGAAAAACACTTTTTCTTGCATAGTTAATAAACTAGTTGTTATTTCGGCTGAGATCCAGGATCTATTATACTATGAAGTTTAATTATCGCAGAAAGAACTACTATATGGTTTGTTTTTTTAATTATTATATTGTGTCATTCAATTATCACCGAAAACCACATTATAATGTTATTTATTGTTGCAGAAAGAACTGTTACATAATACAACTAAATTACAGAAGACAATTATTATAAAATTTGATTTAATTATCACAGGAAAACTATATTATGTAAGTTAGTTATAGCAGGGCCTGGCATGGTCTAACGCGTTAAGGCGCGCGCTTCGTAATCTGAGGGTCGCGGGTTCGCGCCCGAGTCGCGCCAAATATGCTCGCCCTCCTAGCCGTGGGGGCGTTATTATGTGACGGTCAATCCCATTATTCGTTGGTAAATGAGTAGCCCAAGAGTTGGCGGTGGGTGGTGATGACTAGCTGCCTTCCCTCTAGTCTTACACTGCTAAATTAGGGACGGCTAGCAGAGATATCCTTCGAGTAGCTTTGTGCGAAATTCCAAAACAAACAAACAAAGTTGTAGCAGAAAAAACTGTTACGTCACATATATCGTAATTAATTACCGTAAAAAGCAGGGGCGAAGATTTTTTTACACTCGATTGGGGGGGATGATTTTTGCAACCACTTATGTAGACTGTTCAATTCCCAAATTGGTAATCTTTGATAACGTAAACCTGAAAGCTGTAAACACGCAGTCTGAGAGTAATTTTGTTGCCACGATACTTCAAGGTTTTCATGCAGTTTGTATAAGTGAGGTGTTGTGAACAGTTTTAAAAATGTTAATAAAATAAAGACAAATGTGTCACAAATTAACTGCAACATAAACTTATTCCTGCACACTGCACAGTATAAAAGATGGCCATTATACTTGACAAGGTTACTAATAACTGTCATTGCATGGATTACGTTTTCAAATATCAATAAAATTAGTAATTACCTTTGATAAGTTTATATCTAGTGAAAAACTACTCATGTTCTTTGATAAAAATAATTAAAATGTCTTTGCGAACACTTGAAAATTACACATCAGTAGAATGTAGCACATAATTATTCATACTTTTCATTGAAGTAAGATTCATTTAGTCCTCTAGTCTACATGTTCCCAAACGTAGACCTCCTTTGTGATGATCTGTTCATGAATTCTTTCAAAGCTCTTCTATATTTATCTTGTCGACCTCATCTTTGTGAGCGTGACAAACTGCCACATGGTTGAGGCGGCATTGAGACATAGTTGACCTTAACCACGTCTTCAACCGTCTTAATGCATAAAAGCTGCGTTCACATTCGCAGCTGGATACTGGACATAAAAGCAAAAGTTTCATAATAAAAACACTTCACTAAAAATCTGCTGGCTTGTTTCATGCATTTTACAATAAGCATCCTTCGCACCTTTCAGAGATACTGCTTTTGTTGTAGTTCCTTTGAACATGGGCAACTGAAACTCGAACTGTTGTACAGAGATTTCTGAATAGAAGTTTACAACCGAGTTGTCAATCTTGCTAGATGTAATCATGTTCTCAAGTGCCAGATATGGCCTCAACTCATTGTTGTCTGCACTGAATCTAGTGGTCAGATGTTCTATGACTGTGTTCACAAATTCAAAATATTGGCTTCTGTAGTAATCTCTTGCTGTTGCAGAATGGTTTGCTGAGCCATCACCTGTGATCCTTCTGGGGGGTCTGCGAAGGCGTGGTAGTTCAATAAGCACCAGATCTATGGAACTTACCTTTTCTCAGCTTCATCAAATATCTTGTAATTTTTCTCTGTTTGGAATACCAGCAATTGCTCAACTGTCATTGCAGATGCTTCAATTATGCCCGATACTGTCGCTGATTTTGCTTGGAATGCACAGTTTAGTTCCTCTAATGCAGCTAATGGATGCTGAGCCATCAACAATCCTAAAACTGTCTTTCCTTTGTCAAATCTGTCCAGCAGATCTCCTGCTTTCACTGCTACATCTGATTTTTCATTTGGTAATTCAGACAAAGAATCAATAATTTCACTGTAGTGATCATTAGCACATGTAATTGTAGATAGGTGGCACAACCAGCGTGTTGGACACAGTGGGCGGATATATTTAACTGGATCATTGTGACTGGCTGTCCGACGATACAATATTTTCAAAGATTGCCTTGTATTTGCCCGACCTCTGAAGCAAGACACCAAGTTCATGTACCCACTGGATAGAATCTCGAACACTTTCACAAGCTTCAACTGCATGTTGCATTATTAAATTAGCCTTGTGTGCTCCGCAGTGAAAAATAAAGCTGACGGTTGCTTCTCTTTTATTTTTGCCTCACATCCATTGTACGCACCAATCATGTGAGCGGCTCCATCTTAAGTTTGTGCTCTTTATCCTGACAGTGGTAAATTGAGTCAAGTCAGTACATCAAGTATAGTCTAGGATATTGTTTCACCAATTGTATTGGAAACACTGTACAAACCAAGAAATGTCTCATGGATGTCAAGGTTCTCATCTATGTATCCCACACATATTGCTTCCTGTTCGGCACCTGTAACATCTTGAGTGCAATAAACCATTAATGCAAAGATTTTACTTTGCTGCACTTCATATGCTGTGTTCCTCAGTATTTGATGGCTGAACATCTCCATTATTTCATTCTGAGCCTGGGGTGATGTGAATGTGGTTTTCTTTGACAAGTAGGCCCTCAACTCAAGATCTTCCTCTTCCAGGAGCTTCTTAACTGCAGTAAGTTCCCCTCCGTATCAGTGTGTCCACACAATGCTAAACCTTGACGCAGAAAGAAATGAAAAACTTCTGAATATTTTGCCTACACTTCTTTTGCATTATTCCTGCTGCTTCTTTTTTCCATCATGTAGCTGGATAGTCACTAGAGTTACATCAAGTAAACTTTCTGGAGATATAGCGAATCTATGCTGAGAGGGGGATTGGTGCTCGTGGAATTTCTATTTTGCCTTCTTCCAGTTGCAAAAACGGTGGATATGAAGGTATACTCCACTGGCCTCTCCAATTTCCCTGTGAAAACGCATCTATTTTCCGCATTGGCACAATGAAAGCATATGATTTTTTGAGTCTGATTTTCGAAGTGCAGCCATGGGAACTCATCAAACCACTTGCCTTGGAAGTTGATATTTTGCAATTTTGCTTTCTGTCGTGGTATTAGTCGTGCGTCTGGATGATATAGCTTTCCACACTTTATCTGTGGAGTGTCAGATTTTTCATTACTGCACAAACTTATTTCACAACTATTTGGTGGTTCATAATGTGCAATAATTGCACAAGCATTTTCAGACTCGTCCTCTGAAGAACATTGTATTTCCTCTGCTTGGCAAGTTTCTATTCCTTTGCTTGAGACTGTTGGATTATCTGTATTATCACATGTAGTTCTGGTAACAGGCTTGCAGAACTGTCTGATATCGGAAAGTTTCAGACGCTTGCTTGTCATAATTGGAATCTGTTTCCCAGATGACTCAACAGTCTTTATTGAAAAACTCTAACGTACAACGAAAGATGATAGAACAGAATGGAAGCAGGACTGAACTGTACAACGTATTTTAGTCAAACACGCGAACCTACCTCACAGTGACTACCGAGCCGACTGACTGCTTGGGCATTGCTGGGACAATAATGTATACTAGTTACAACACAAGAAATTGCAAGTTTTTCGAAAAATACTTAAACAATCACAAATACATTATATTCCTGTTAAAGCTAATCAAAGGGCAAACACGTTGTGATATAATGTCTATAAGCATGTCTGTTAAATAAAAACACCTGAAAAACCTGGCAACACAATTCGAGTAGAGGCTTCAGGCCGTTGAAATAGCTCCTTTTGTGTTCTAATTATACAAGTAAATACATTATTTTTACTTTCTATGATAAGAGAATATATTGTTCTTTTACCATAAAGCACCAGCACCTTATTAGAGGGCGGTGATAATCTGAAATTTCATGGATTAATGAGGGTCACAAACACAGGTCTGATGAGCCCTATTGTAAAATCGAGGCTCATATTAAAGGAAGCGGAGAGGGGGTGACGTAGGGCACATCTGGATCCGAGCGGCCCGAACCTGTTGTTAACTATACACTAAACGTACACTATGGTCAGCGACTTCGGCAGCTAAGCAGAGTAAGGCTAGACATACATAAGAACAAATGGTGTAGGAAAACTGCAAAATATACACATAATATTGATGCAGCTACATGCTACAAATGGCCTGCCAAATCTCGATCACAGGAGTTTACGCTTGGGAGAAATATTTTCGAATTTCATGCTTTGTTCAATCTGTTGTGATGAAAATTTTACTTAATCTTACACTACGTACAAGACGTAGGTAGATTCTGTAATAATGCTTGCAAGCCTTGCATATATACTTTTGCCTACTGACTAATACTTACGAACTATCTCTCAAATCGAAAAGCTTAGAAGCACGCCGATATTAAAGATGTACGTTTTGGCTACTGAAAAAGCCAACATCTAGGCCTAATTGTGTAATTCGATTGGTAAGAACACGAGAACAAACACATAATTTGAAGGCCTGTGATGCAATAAAACAATTTAACAGACCAAACTGTAGGGGGGATTATTGTATGCACCATCCTCCCACATAAAATGAAGGGGTGTATCCCCCATCCCCCAGTAACTACGCCGATGGTAAAAAACAAGCTATTTATTAGATGATTCAATTATCGAAGAAATAAATATTTTGTGATTTGATTATCGCAGAAAGAACTATGTTATGTGATTTAATTATTGCAGAAATAACTAGTGTTGTGATTTAGTTATCACAAAAATAGTCAAATATCTAATATGGTATTTAAATGCAGAACATTTGAAGACCTGGCTTATTATAAGAACCAGAACAGGACTATAATAACAATGTTCTTTTTTATCAATAATTGTTTTCTTCTGCACTTGTTAGGATTAACAATTATGTTATATTGAAAACGTACGTTTATTACATCTATTACTGACAAAAATTTTAAGGAACTTGTCCTGGTTTTTATTTATAAATTTTATTTTGAACTTTTATCGCTTATATAACATCAGAAGATGGAATTAACATCACATAATGTTTTGGGACAATATGAAAGCTATTGGCCTATCACTCTAAACCGACTTTTAAAAATCACACTTAAGGCCAGCTCTTATCATGTATATACTCATGAAGGTTTTTCTTAAACTCGTTTAAATTTATAGCTTCTACAACATCCAAAAACAGCCCATTCCAAAGACCAACCAGCCTTCCAATCCTCTAGTACCTTTACCACTGTTCAAGGACTGACAGTGTGTGTTTTCTTATTAAAAAAAAAGTCACATTGGGCTATATGCTGAGAGGACTGACAGAAAATATTAGCAAGTCGCTCACGTATCCAATGTTTAACTTCCTTTAAAACCCGTAGGGAAATACTGTTTGGACCAGGCGATTAATCGTTTTTCAAACTTCCAATTTTTAATTAACCAGCTCAGAAGTAAAACAGTAATCGTGTTTGATCTCGTTTCTATTTACCAACTAATCAAATGCCTAAATTTGTATTAGTAAAAGCTAAAGAAAAACAAAATTTAATAACTCAACCAACAGATACTGGTCTTCCTTTATCATCCTTTAAGGGTCATACCTGTGTCAGATTTACTATCATACATCCATTTTAATATCAATATTTGTTTAAGTTTATATTTAGAAATGTACATAACTTGCACTGTTAAATGCGTATTTCAAAATTTCCGCCTATTCACTTAAGTTGAAGAACATTCTCGAATGGGACCCGGCCTGACCAGGTGGTTAAGGCACTCGACTCGTAATCCGAGGGTCGCGGGTTCGAATCCCCATAACTCCAAACATACTCGCCCTTTCAGCTGTGGGGGTGTTATAATGTGACAGTTAATCCCACTATTCATTGGTAAAAGAGAAGTTTAAGAGTTGGCGGTGGGTGGTGATGACTAGTTGCCTTCTCTCTAGTCTCACACTGGGAAATTAGGAATGGCTAGCGCAGAGAACCCTCGTGTAGCTTTGCGCGAAATTCAAAACAAATCATTCTCGGATGTAAAAGTCAACAATGTGTTTGTATGCAAACTCTAATTATCGTTTATGTTGTTGTGCAGTTTGAACATTGTTTTGGAATTTCGCACAAAGCTACTCGAGGGCTATCTGTGCTAGCCGTCCCTAATTGAGCAGTGTAAGACTATAGGGAAGGCAGTTAGTCATAACCACCCACCGCCAACTCTTTTACCAACGAATAGTTGGATTGTCACAATATAATGCCCCCACAGCTGAAAGGGCGAGCATGTTTGGCGTGATGGGGATGAGAACCCGCGACCCTGAGATTACGAGTCGCACGCCTTAACACGTTTGGCCATGCTATTATTTGTTTAATCTTAAGATATTTAAAGAAATCTTTACTGTTAATTTCTACATTTTCAACTAAACTTTTCTCATACATCTTTTGATGTTTTAATAACTTAGTTGTCCAATTCAGAACAGATAATTCTTCTTGCATCCAGTCAAAGTTTGCTTTTTTTATTTGTAACCCGAATATCGTTGTTACTTATCTCCCTGTGCAGCAAAACATCGAACATAATAAGAAATGATTACTTTCATCTATATGTTCCCCAGTTTCCACTCTCTCGATTTTTCTTACATTAAAGTCAACAATAAATCTGAAATAACATTGTTTCTAGTAGGTTCCTGGACTAATTAGTGCAGAATACCATCCTGAACGTTTCCAAAATCTTTCTATGTCATTGTTTCACTCTACTTTTTCTCAATCTTTATGCCTTGAATTAAAATCATTAATAATTATGGCTTCATTAACAGATGAAATATCCATTTCATTGTGAAGTTTTTCAATAATTTTATCCATATCGTGTGGTGGTACTTAACAAATTCCCATTAAAAGCCTTTACCCTTTATATCCACTATAATAAACAGAATTTGTTTCAGTCTCCTTGTTGATGTGAATATTATCCTCATCTTCAGTAAGACGTAACTTACATTTTACACACAAAGCCATTCATTCCATTCTTTAATACTCTATCTCTATAAAGTAGCCTGTAACCCTGTATTTCAAATAAACTTCTGTCATCAAAATAATTTCTCTATGTTTCAGTTATTCTCATTACATCAAAATCTTCCATTCCTACCAGTGATCTAAAATCATCTACTTTATTTTTTATATTTTTAGTATTCAAATTGTAACAATTCAGCCTATCTTTATAACTACTTCTATCCTCATTTCATTTTTTTTCTCCGTCTCTTATTCTTTTTTGCATTTAGTTTATTTTTACCCTCAACACAATCTCGTCCTGGTTTAAACCTTCCCTTACGACTAAGTTAATAATCTTAGTAAACAAGCTAACCTTACCTTATTCAAATATAAACCATCCATTTCAAAAAGCTCTTCTCTTTCACTGAACTGAATCCGCAAATCCAGCCAGTCATCTGCTCTTCCTTACATACTAACCTAAGCCTAGCATTTTGCCCTACAGACATAGTTATAACTTCCTCTCCACGGTTAATTCTGAGCCGTACCCTTAACCAAACTGTAAACGATTCTAACTTTAAGGTTTCTTGTGAAAATTTTAGTTAAAAAAGTGAACCTTCATGAAGCAACAGTAACAAAACTATAATATGATTAAAGCATAAATTAACATTATTAAAACTACAGTAAAAACCGCAATAATATTAAAAGCAACACTGAAAAATAACAACAATCTCAACAATAATTAAATAATGAGCCCTCACTAAGCTATTTCGGAAAAATCTCATATTAGTACGTTAGTAACGATTTTTTTTTTTTTAGTATTATATGTATACATTCCAAATTTTCGTTACGATACGTAAGTACAACTTTCTCGTGGTGTGTACAAACTTCAATGTTTCATGGCGATAAAATGATCTTTGCAATGCTCGTGCAGTGTATATAGATCACAAGCTTTCGTGACGATACATAATATCAATCGTTTTCGAGTAATATGTAGACATCTTCCAGCGGTAGAGGTTGTTTTTGGTTTTTACACAAAGTTCAATCTAGACAATAGAGACTACACCAAGAAGTGACTACTGAATTTTTCGAGAATCATTCGATTCTGCTACATACTCCAATTTAGTTTCTTTGTTCTCTTTAATAACCTCACAAGCATTATGTCCCCCGCTGGTACAGGGGTAAGTCTTCACATTTACACTACTAAAATCAGAGGTCCGATTCACCTCGGCGGACACGGTAGATAGCCTAATGTGGCTGTGCTATAAGAAAAAACACACAAACATTATGGTTTATCGCATTAGCGTTGCTTAACCCACACTTACTCTTACATTTTGTGCAATGGATGCTAATTACGATTAAAAATAAATCAAAAATGGGATAAATGACTGTACGTGTGACCCTTAATTGATGATGTAAAATTTAACACTCAAATCTAATCACTATTTTTAAACTTACCGGAGTTGGAAATTTAATTTTAATGTGCTTTTCTTACAAAGCTTGTTGTTTGCAAATTTAAATTCTTATTATTAACTGGAGTAACTTATCCATACGAAGTTTTTACGAACGTTTGGTACCGAATATATAATTAATTTTTATTTTAAAATTACGTTTTAGTACAAAAATGTCATTATTTTATTCTGTGCAACTCGAACGTCTATAATTCAGCTTTCAAATGCAGCAAGGTGAAAGTTTAATGTTTTTAGTTTAACAAACTAACTTTATACATCAAATATTATAGCTGATTAAATGGCTTTTATAATCCACCAGAGAATCGAAAGCATGTAAACTTGGTGACGTGATGACACGGATCACAACTTCCGTAACGTCTGTGGTTTCTATCACGTAAAGAACAGACAGTAAAGACCGTGACAGTAAGTGTTAAAATTGCAAAGTTCTTGGTTTCTAAGTTAAAAAGTATTTCTGGATAATATTTCTACAGCAGACACTGACAAATATCTACTTTTTGTAGTGCATATTGGTGTATAAAAAATGTTTTAATACTTACTTGTAATAAACGATCTTGTAATACTAATTATTTATACGTTAATGGAACACTCCTGGAAAAATTGCAAAGTGAAACACCGAGTTTCCAATTGCAGAAAAGTAAATTTGGTGTTATAAGGTCGTTTATTACTAGTATTAAGACGCTGAAAATAGTTCGAACGTTTAATACTCCACTCCAAATGCTACACCTGCATTGTCGGCTGCAAAACACCATATTTCTCTCTACTGCTTCCATTCACTCTTTGTACTATCAGAACAAAATTTTCGTATTGAAAAAATTAAATTTCTCATGATTACTTCTTTCAAAAAGCACAATGTATGTTACATTATGTTTTAAAGAAATGAAATTATTATATATTCTGCAGTAAATGATAACATACAATTAAAATTAAAACTGAATGAAGTAGTCGAAATAAGTCAGTGTAGTTATTTTAGTGGCTTCATATAATTGAGATAGAATGATTTTGTTCTTTTAATTCCGCTTAAAAATAAAGTCAATAAGTGGACTAGATCTGTACAGAAACACCAGAGTACCACTAATTTGGGAAACGTACAATTAGGGTAACTTCACGGTACTGGTACTTAAAACAGTATACCGTGTCAGTTTCGGAGTTAGCCTGTAACTGCTACTAAACAATTCGTTGTCTTTCACCTCACTGGGTGAGACCCTAAACTTAAATGACACAACACAGAACATGCACGTCTTTCATCTCGATGATTGAAATCTTAAATGTAAATGACACAGTGTAGAGGTTTGTGTTTTGTCGGTATTTTTTATCGTACAATCACTGATAACGGAGTGTTTTTGTCCCAAACTTCTCGTAATTAAGCCTGTGTCCATTTTTGTTTGGTTAGTTGTAATTGTGTAATTGGACGCTTCTTTTACGAAGAACTTGAATAAATAATTGGACTGTAAAATTAAAACGTGTTAACAACGAGTAACACGACTGATAATTTAAGTTCTAGCAAGAAGAATTAAAACATGTTGTAAAATGACAACGACGATATTGTGGTGACGAAACCAGAATGAGAACCCTTGTGCAATGTCTGTGATCTTTACTTCAAACTGCACAACGTATAAAAAACCCTCTTTTAAATGGGGTAACAAAAGTGAAGGCATTCCCAATTTAGCAGTGTAAGACTAGAGGGAAAGCAACTAGTCATCACCACAAACTGCCAACTCTTGGGCTACACTTTTACCAACAAATAGTGATATGGATAGAGAGTAAAATTATAACCCCCCACAGCTGAAAGGATGGGCATGTTTGGTGCAACTGAAATCCGCTCCTGCGACCTTCAGATTACGAGTCGAGTACCCTAACCACTTGGCCACGCTGGGCCAATATATATATATATATATATATTAATGAACACATACATGTTGAAATAACACTTTAACTGAACAGAGAAGAAAATGAACCTGTTTAAACTAACTTAAGACGCACCACCTGCAACAGAATGAAAATTAAAACTAAAATCTATTTAATATTCCATAGAACAAAGGTGAAACTGAATAAAATCGTTCCGACCATGTTACTTTAGCAGCAAAAATCTGTTAAGTTCTGACTTAAATTGATAACGGAATTAAAGTATTTTTACCTTATACCCGTGGCATCTATAAAACACGCCTGTTCTAAATGGTTACGTGTTTAATGTCACCATATCTCATTAAATCACGCCTGTTACATCTTCGACATAATTATCATAGGTTTTTGTTTTGTTTGATTTTGAATTTCGCGCCTAGCTACTCGAGGGCTATCTGCGCTAGCCGTCCCTAATTTAGCAGTGTAAGATTAGAGGGAAGGCAGCTAGTCATCACCACCCACCGCCAACTCTTGGGCTACTCCTTTACCAACGAATAGTAAGATTGACCGTACACATTATAACGCCCTCATGGAAGGACGAGCATGTTTCGTGTGACAACGATTCAAGCCCACGACCATCGGATTACGAGTCGAGTGCCTTAACCACCTGGACATGATGGGCCGTCATTGGTTTTAAAGAGACAGGCGTGTGATGTTACTATACATTATTTTAAATACACACCTGTAAAATCTCTAACACAACTTAATGTTAAGGTATTATAATATTTGTTTACATAATGTATAAGAGGTTAAACTTTTGACCCAAGTTTTCGTTGTTTTTTATTTTACTTAAACGACGAATAGCATCATCATTCAGATCTTCCACAGGTAGATCGGCCATTCACCATGGGAAAAGAAGGAACACATACAAGGAACCGAAAGCTATCTATTATAAAATAAAATAAGAAGTACCAACTTTAATAAGCGGTTAAATTAACTTTAAAAGCCCTTCTCCAATTTCGCACAATCTTGTCACTTGGTGGCCACAATAACGGCCTAGCCTATGGCAGTAAACCATTATCTGCATCAAAACAACATCCCCATATTTATGACAGTGGTTATCGTGCAGTGGAATTGTATACACAAATCAAGTCTTTACAGAAGAAGGTGAATGATTTTAATACAACAAGTGTGGCAGAGAAACAACATCCCCATGTTTCTAATAGGCTACATTAACGCCACCTAGTGCGTTTTAGTTGAATTGTTTGCACAGATCAAGTTTTCTTGGTGGAAACTAGATTCTTTTAGTATAACACGTAACAGAAAGACAACATCCCCATGTCTGTAATACAGTACATAACAAAATAAACAAATACCCGTAATCTTCTTATAAACCAATCCAACACCACATCAGCATGTAAACAAACACTTGTAATTTTCTCATAAACCAATTTAACACTTCGTAACCCAGAAAACAAACACCTGTAATCTTCTCATAAAACAATCCAACACTACATAACCCAGGAAACAAGCATGTGTAAACAATGCAAACTTGGAACAACACAGCATTATCATACTTAATTGTATGGTTCACCTTAAGTTTCCTGGGATTTTTATGCTACGCAATGGTCTTTCTGCACTCAGCAAAACATGGGAATCAAACCATGAAGTTAGTGTAATAAATCCTTAGCTTACTGCTGACCTCCTTGGGGACAATAAACTCTTACTATACAAGTAAGTTATCTAAAAAACAATTTATTTTTCTGAGTAGAGGCCTTTTACACGGGTCATCTTATAAAGTTGCCATTAAACTGTAAGCGATTTAATAATGTGGAAAGAAACTGATGTAATCCGCTACATCCCTAAACTTAGTATTTTATTCACTTCTTATAATTCTCCTTTTCAACTCAAACAGGGCCTGGCATGGCCGAGCGCGTTAAGGCGTGCGACTCGTAATCCAAGGGTCGCGGGTTCGCGCCCGCGTCGCGCTAAACATGCTCGCCCTCCCAGCCGTGGGGGTGTATAATGTTACAGTCAATCCCAATTCGTTGGTAAAATAGTAGCCCAAGAGTTGGCGGTGTCTTACACTGCTAAATTTAGGGACGGCTAGCACAGATAGCCCTCGAGTAGCTTTGTGCGAAATTCCAAAAAACAAACAAACAAACAACTCAAACAGCCAGATTTTGTTTTGAGTGTGAAATATTTGTTGTTATCCTGATGTAATTATTCGCTGGAAAATTCAAGATAACACATATAACAAGACATCTCGAAAACATTGTGTTCGCTTTGGGATTTTTTCTTGTTTTTAAATTGACTGTCTTTCTTGAGCAGATAAACCATATCAGCAGTATCTGTGTGCTATTGCTGAAGGTTTTGCAACATTTACCATTAATTCTGGCGTAATTAACTGAGAAATCTATATAATTATTCCTGCAGTAATTATAATTACAGAATAGAAGAAACAGAGGAACTGAACACCGACGCACATGTGCTAGCCTGTAGTCATGCACATCTCTATAATAATCTTTCTGTAATAATAATGCTGAGTCGGTGACGACGCTCCTTATTCGTTCAAATTTGGAAAGACGAACTACAACTCTCCATCGCATCGAGTTTCGAACAACACGTGCACACACGCTGAGAAGTATTCTGAAGCTTTGAAAAACTTCCAGCAAGGAAAACAGAAAACTTAAGTCTTGTAAGATACGGCTTAGCCAGAAGTCCTTACTTAACCTAAAAAAGACGAACACAATATCATGAAGAAACTTCCAACTAATTTCAGGGGAAAACTTTAGTGGAAGTATCATATTGAGTTTGACTAACTACAGAATTTGAGAAATGGAAAAAAATTTAACTCAATAACAGGTAAGTATATCTGTAAGTATACCCAAAAATAGATTCATACATTTTTTAGCAATGCATTAGTACCTAACACAACAAGTAGCCGAAGTTTATACACTAACTAAACTTTACACAACCAGTTGAACCTTACACAACACTGGTTCGTTGTTTGGTTTGGTGTTTTATGGCCCAAAGCAACTAGGCTATCTGCATCAAACATCCGGTAAAAAGTTAGAATTAAAGTAAAATTATTAAAATTCATAAAAAGGAAATTAAAGTATAACAAAACAAAGTTTAATTTTTGAACTAACAACATAAATAGCATTAAATTCAAATGCTTACCTCCAGTCTACACCAGTAAGAGAAAAACTACAGTAATACAAGTTGTAGAGGACTTTCTGTAGCGTAACTGTAATTATCATAACTCGCCAGGAAGAATAACAGATAAGTTCAAAAACCACCGTCAGTCATCTGAAGTTGGTCTTTCCAATCCTGATTCTGAGTTATTTGACGTTATGGGCATTTTCAGAAAGTAAAGTAATAAAGGTCTTAAAAGACTTGTAGCAAAATTTTAATAACAACTCACCAGGATGACTAACGGGTTGTTCAAACAGCAGCGTTAATCAACTGAAATTGGTTATCCAGTCCTGGTTTAGAATTATATGACATTACTACCATTTTCTAATTTCAAATCGAACTAGATAGACTGTGATTCTTAAAAAGTGAATCACATTAAAAAACTTTAATGTATAAATTAAAAAACGTAAATACAGTAGTATTAAAAACATTAATGACTTTTCAAAAACTTAAAACATTTCTATGGTGGACAGTGTCACCATCGCCAATGACAAACACTAAACCTTGAGACAGACCATGTTTAAAATGGTGCCGTCGTTGTGTAAAATGGGGCTTATTGTGACCTGAGTGTTCCACAGACAACACATTGGTGCATCAGTCCCAGATAAAAGAAAACAATGAGTTAAAACACTGTAACCAATGCATAGTCTAGTTAAAACAACTTCCTCTTTCCAATCCTTACAGAAACAAGACGGCCAAAGTCCAAGATAGGATTTTAGTTGGAAAAGCTTGTTTTCGCATTGCTCAATCAAAGTCGACAACTAACTGGCACTAATCGAGTCGTGAATACAGGGCCATAGTCCATGTATCGAACAGACACAGCAGTAATATTACCCAAAGCAGACAGATTTAGCTGCGGTGTCTGCGAGCTCGTTCGTGTGAATACCAACTTGGCCAGGTATCCAGAAAAACTGAATAGAAGTAGATGTTAAAGAAAAATGGGCCAGTCAGTTTTGAATATCAGCAAGAATAAGGTGTGAACTAGCATGAAGCGATTCCAGGGCCAGTAGAAAACTAAACGAGTCAGTATAAATAGTGCAGTTTGAGTACTGCTTAGCTTCTATGTGATCAAGGGCAAGAGAAATTAGAGTTGTAGAGGTTATTCTGCGTGCAACCACCGAACCATAACAAGCCATAGCAGAGCCCACACTGTCATTTGATTTCGAACCATTTGTATAAATAGGAATGGAAGAACGGTTCGAAAGACGTTCAGCAAATAGCAGACAGTATTTCTAATCAGGAGTGTCTACTTTTGTCAGACGACTTATAGGTAGGTCACAACTGGGTACTGTGAGAAGCGATGGTGGGATGGGCTGACCAGTGGATACAGCAATTTTATCCAAGCACAGACTCAATTCATCCAACTGTGCCTTGATACGAAGGCCAAAAGAAGCAATGGAAGACCATCTGTTCTGAAAAAGTATGGCCCACGAAGTAAGAAAACCATAACCCCAGATCCTATGCTTTGATAAGGAACAAAGTTTCGTAGCATATAGTAAAGACAGTTGCAAACAGCGGAAATGCAAATAAGGTTCATGAGACTCTATGTATAAGCTCTAAACTGAGGAAGTGCGAAAAGCTACAGTGGGCGAGGATATAATGGAAAACGTGTTGAAAGTTTAGGAATACATTAGCTGCTTGTATAATACAGTCAGTTACTGCTGCCACACAGTCGTCTATTGATGGCTCACAGACAATGGCAGGATCAAGTACTGCAAGAGCCATGAAAGAGAACCAGTTTGCTTGATCCAGCTTCCACCGGGGTACGCCGTCAGGTGTCATTGACCACGGCCAGTCTCTCTCAAAATTAGAGGAAAATTATCATTGCTTTGAGGATTATTGTCAACCCTCCATGAAAAATGGGAAAATACTGAAGGGAAGCAAATTGAGAGATCAATAGCAATAAAGAACTGTCTAGGTGCATAAAAATAAGTTGAATAACTGCTATTAAAAAGAGAAAGATTGGAATCAGAGAGCATATGCTCTACAGAGTGACTCTTCCTATCAATATCAGCACTTCCCCAGAGGGGATGATGTTCATTAAAGTCCCCCAGGATGAAAAAGGGAAACAACTGCTCAACGAGAGTGTCAAAATCTGATTGATCATAAGTCTCTCCAGGCAACAGGTGGAAAGAACAAACACTGATGATATGGCTCAAGGAAATAAAGATGGCTACAGCGTCCAAAGGTGTGTCAAGTGGCAAAGGCAGGGTGGGCACATGCTGATCAACCAAGAGTGCCGACCCTCAATGCACTCTTCTTTACAAAGAAAACTGTCAAAAAATGACTGTATTGACAGGTTTCAAAAGTGTTTCCTGAAAGGAAAGACACACAGGATAGTAGGAAGCAATCAGTGTTTTGATGTCATCCAGATAAGAACATAAACCTCGACAATTCCACTGTATGAAAGTGGTCATTTTTAATTACGTGAAGGCAAATTGGATGGAGAACCCTTCTGTTTATTACTGCATCTTTTTTCCTCACTGTCCTTATTTGAGGAGATCTATCGGCCTCCATGAATCCTGCCCTGGGTCAAATGAGTAGGTCTTTGCTGTTGGAAGGGGATTCCAGTGAATGAGTGAACAAATGATTGTTTTACATTTTGGGGTGGGAAAAAAAGATATACCAAAGGAAATGCCTGTACCTGGAACCAAAGGATTTGGATCTTCGGGTTTGTTGGAATGTATGTAAGGAACAGAGATAGATGTTGAAGTTGATTCATCAACTTTTTTAACCATGGAGGTTTTAATTTATGTTGAGAATGATTCTTTTGGAGACACGGAGAAATCTGTCTGCATTCCCACTGTAGTTGTGGAAAGAAGTGCAGCAGCATACATCCGAAATGAAGTAGTGGACTGCAATTTTTGATCCTCAGGATAAGTAATGTTATGAATTGTTTTCAAATTCTACACTGCTTTTTCTTCCAATCATTTAGGGCAGGAATGAAAGTAGGACATGTGAGAGCCATTACAATTGACGCAATGAAGGCCCATTTCACACTCATAAGTATCGTGATCCTTGCCACTGCAACTAGCACACGTCAAGGAACTACAACATAACGTCTTCAAGTGGCTGGCACTGCAAACATCTGAGAGGGTTTAGAATGTATGGCCGTACCCTACAATTAAGATAACCTGCCTTGATGGTGACAGGTGGACGTGGTAACGTAAATGTGAGAATGAGGGCATTGGTTAGCATCATAATTACATCTTTGTGAATGGAGATATGCCTCACTGCAGAAACACCTTGGGTCAAGATACCAGTGAGAAGCTCTAGCTCACGGATGTTCTTCAAATCCCTCTCCACAATAACTCATCAAAACATATTCAAAGTAGCATGAGGTGCAACCTCAATAAGTATATCCACAATTGCCTTTGAATGTAAGAGGAGTTCACAGTGCTGAGATGTGGATGTTTCCACCAGTATGTCATCAGAACAAAGCTTCTTAATATACTCTGGAGAGCCATCAAGTCCCTCTAGTCCCTTCTGAATGAAAAAGGGAGACATTAGCCCTAAAAATTTGTCTGAAAGAGTATGTAGTACAAGAAAATGAGGTACAGGTGTTACAGATATTGAATATTGCTGCTCAGAATCTTCAAGATGTGGCTGTTTACCTATGGACTGTTTTTCACTATTTCATTCAAGATTTTATTTTAAGAATTCATAATAAAAATAATATTTTGGTGTCCACTAACCCCACCCACCATGGAACCCAATGAGGGGATTAACTACGATGCCAAACAAGAACACTGCAGCAACGCCAGGGTTTCGTGAGCATCAAAATCAGATACAATGTCCACAACACCTGTTAAGAACATCCAACACTGATACTTGATTGGCCCTATTCCGAATGGACCAGCCGACTGACTCAAGGGAGGCCACCCAAATGCCATCTGTTTACAGGAATTCAAGGCCAAAGTGGTTTGTTGGGGCTGGACCCCTTAACCACCAGGATCCTTTCCTCCCCTTCAGGGGTTGCTATGCACAGCAAACACGTGGGTGGGTGTTTAGATCCCAGAGGAGGTAAACTGAAAGAACAGAACCTTCCCTAGGAGGTCCCCTCACCATGTACAGGAATCCACACCGAGGAGACAAGCAGCTGAAGTTTATATAGTTAATTGAACATCACACAAGTAGTTAAAGTTTACATATGTAACTGAACCTTACACAAGTAGTTGAGGTTTACACATGTAACTGAACCTTATACAAGTAGAAGTATACGTACGTAAGAGGTACTTACACAAGTAGCTGAACCTTACGCACGTCGCTGAGTTTTACAGACATAATTGAACCTTACGCACGTAGCTGAAGTTTACACAACAAATAGCTAAACCTTACACAAGTAGCTGAAGTTTAAACACGCAACAGAACTTTATAAAAGTAGCAAAAGTTTACACACATAAGACCTTTACACAAGTAGCTGAATCTTACGTACGTAGCTGGAGTTTACAGACATAACTGAACCTTACACAACAAGTAGCTGAAGTGTGCACATGTAACTGAACCTTACAGAACAAATAGCTGAAGTTTGCACATGTAACTTAACCTTACAGAACAAATAGCTGAAGTTTGCACACGTAACTTAACCTTACAGAACAAATAGCTGAAGTTTGCACACATAACTTAACCTTACAGAACAAAGAACTGAAGCTTGTACACGTAACAGAACCTTACACAAGTGAACTGGGAAAGAATGATGATTATGAATTACAAAGGTAAAGTAACCCTAACAGAATACTATAACAATGTAAAAGTAATTCATAGTTTGAAAATACCAGCTGTATACGGACTAATTTCTTCTGTTAGGCTTAAATGATCTTTAAGATATCAGCTGCCATGTGTGGATAACAAAGTGTGCTGCTGAGCTTGAGGTTCTTCTGTCTGTCGAGAGAACTGTTAATTGTTAATGTTTCTGTGATGAGAGAGAGTCGTAAAACAAAACCACCACACCTTTTGACACCAGAACGTGAAATAAAGCCCCTCTATAGTTTGACTTGATTCAGGCTGGATTATCTGTGAAACCTGCTAAAATGTTGAACAAGGATAGCAAGACACATCCATGAAGTAAATAGCATATTCAAGTTAAACACATATAGCTGTCACGTAATAACATCAATGGTTTATATACGCACCAGAAGCTGAAAGGAAAAGCTTTCAAAACACACATCCCATGCAATAATAGTAAACCCATAAAAATTATTTGTTTTCAAAACAGTATACATCGAGAAAGGTTGTTTATGATCCATGATGACGAGAAAACCCACTTGTAAAGAAAATTATATATTTAAAAATGACTGGTATGGGTAGAAGGCAGTTGTGTCAGTAACTTTTTCTTTCTTTGTGAGCTTAACAATGACCAATAAAAGTTAAAACGTTGTTCTCTCCTCTACTGGTGCTTTCTCTACCCATACTAGCCATTTTTAAATAGATAAGATTGTTTATGATATTATCCAAAAGGGATCCATCTTTTCATTATTAAGATAGTACCATTACTAATATTACAATTTTAAATAGTACCATTATTACTGTTATCATTTCTAACTGGTAATATTATTAGTTATTTCTAACTAGTACCATTATTTCTGTTACCATTTTTAACCTGTATTATTATTTCTCTAACCATTTTTAACAAGTACCACTATGACCGTTAACATTTTCAGTATGGAAGCAAAGTTGGATACTCCACTCACTACAAATAACCACAGTAACCTCATCTTCACTGTACATCCTTAAGGCATATCACTAAATAACCATCACATATTCAACATGGTATACACCACTTACCCTATGCTCTATTTGTGCAAGTCCTTGAATTCTTTTCTTTTCATGCCCCAAAATCTTTATGAAATTTAAGATGTTGCATTTTCTGCACTTAAACCCTAACTTAATCATTTGAAAACAAAACAGTGCTACAAGAGAATATTGTGTGAAACAGTTTAAGTATAACAATGGAAGCTAGCCGTATACTGATATAAAACAACAATCGTCCGGAACACTCTGTTAAGTATAACAATGGAAGCTAGCCGTATACTGATATAAAACAACATTCGTCTGGAACACTCTGTCAAGCATAAGAATGGAAGCTAGTTGTAAATTGATATAATACAATATTTGTGTGGGACACTTTAAGCATAACAACAGAAGCCAGTCATACATTGATATAATACAATATTTGCATGGAATAGTTTGTTAAGTATAATAATAGAAGCTAGTCATACATTGATATAAAACAATATTTGTGTAGGACAGTTTGTTAAATATAACAGTGGAAGCTAGTCGTATATTGATATTATACAATATTTATGTTGAACAGTTTTTTAAGTATAACAAAGGAAGCTCGCTGTATATTGATATAATACAATATTTGTGTTGGACAGCTGAAATATAACTAAGGAATCTAGTTGTATATTGATATAAAAAATATTTGTATGGGACATGCATATAAGAATGAAGATAGCCCTAATAGAAATAAACATAATATCTGTGTAGAGCATTGACTAAAACTAGACTAAAGATAAAACACAACCTAAGTTTGATGCATATTAGCCTGGTAATTTCCAATACTAATTATTCTCTAATATTTTATCTTAATGTTTCCTTCAAAACCTAGGACAGGTTTCCAACTTTAGAAAATCACACAGAACACATCCTAAGGTAAAAAAGAACATACTTTACATCCATTAATATGACTATGCAACCTCAGAGCCCCATGTGAAAGAACAGGCTTTTAACAATGCAGTTTACAAATACAATGATAGAAATATAAGAATGAAATTATTTGTGTATAGGTGAATGTTATTCCACTGGTAGAAAAGTTCTTTTCTTCTGATGATTGAACTGACATCACACGGGTTTTCTTGATTATGTTAAACTTGTCTGGTACGTTATCCAAACTGTACCTGTTAAAAACATGAATAAAACTTGGAAGTAATTTTAAGCCTTATTAAAGTAAAAAATTATTACACAAAAATCTTGTTGATCTTTGAATTTCCTAAAAAATTTACAACAAACCTTCTAATATCAGAACATAAAACCTTGCCTGCATGAAGTAACAATTCCAAGATTACTTTTCTTTTGTTTTCAATACCTCTAAGGTCTTCTTTTACTCGAAGACTTTTAGTAAATTATGTTCAACATTTAATGAAACCACTTTTGATTCATGTTTTTTTCCAATTAGTATAGCATACAATTGTAACTAAAAATCCATATTTTAATAGTATATACAAGTTTTACGTTCTTAATTTTATAAGGTAATCTTAAAAAAAGTCCTGAATTTTACCTAGTGTTAAAATTGTGACATTTGTTCTCTAGGAATTCCCTCTTCTCTAATTTACTCACCAAACTCCAAGAAATTTGAAATTTAACATAATATACTAATTATAATGTTCTCATCACTCAAGCAGAGCATAATTTTCAAAGTATTTTATGTTGTTTGGTTACAGAGCCATTAACTAGAAAACAAGATCCCTCTTGTTTCAACTGCCTTCCACAACCTAGGTTCAGGATTTGTAAATTGTTCTGTCTTATGTTTAATATTATATTATTTGTAACTAATAGAAGGTCAAGGTTTTAATCTATCAAATGAATATTTCATTGTTTTCTGTACACAAAATTGTCAGTTTCTCTTTTCATTCCCACAGGAATCATATCAACTAGCTTGGATGAATTTGTAACAAATCATGTCTCACAGTTGGAAAGTCAGAAAAATTAAGATAGTTACGAGACATTATTTGCCTTTCACATGCTATTTTTCTATGTTCTTTGATGCATAATTTCATTAAATAAAAATTATTTTGTGAAGTACTACCATTAGCATAAAAAAAAGGCAGAGTTGAATGTCAATGACAGTCAAAAGAGAGAGAGAAAAAAGCTCAGGTAAGTACTTTATTTATTGTTTTTCATATTTATTCCTTATTTATATCTCTCTCTCTCTCTACACACACACACACACACACACACACACACACACACACATAACTAAAATGTAAAACTTTTAAAACTATAAACTTTGTTTTATATTAGTTAAGGATAGATTTAGAAAAATAAGTACTAATACTATAATAATTTTTCACAAGCAGCTTGTGGGTAATGTAATTCATTATTAAATGTGTCCTGAACATACCTTGAGTATCTTACAATATATATAGTTCAAAGGGCAATAAAAAGTAATTATAAACAGACATACTGTAATGAGCTTAATGTTAGTTAGGATAAATGAATATAGTTTCATGTTTCAATCTGATGTCATTCTGAAAAAAAATGCAATTTAGATCTATTTCACATTTCCTTGGTGGTTACAAGATTGATCAAATTGACCAGCCTTGTACAAATGTAAATTAGAGAAAATAACAAAGTTTTAGTGAAAAAAATTTCCAAAATGTATTAAGGAAGTTTCAGGAATTACACAATAAAATTTGACAATTTTCATATGAAGAAAGAATATTACTTTGCACTTGGACTAGTTGCAAAAAAAACAAAAAACTTGATATACTTATGAACAAATCTTTAATAAAATCACTTCATTAAAAAAATCTTATTTTTTTTATATAAAATACTTTTAATGTTTACTAAATTCTGCCAAATTTTCTAAGGACGTGCATACTATATTAAAAATTAGCAAGTACAAAGTAGTCACATGGTCAGACAATTCAATTGAGCCTGTAATAAGAAGGTAGGAATTTCATGTTTATTGGAACAAAACTACTAGGCTATCTGTGCCACAAAAAAGGTAGTACATTATAATGGTATATGGAAATAAAGGTTAAAATATGTAAAATTAAGATCTGCCAGGAAGACTGAAGCATTAAGTTCAAACTTGCTGTCAATCACCTGAAGTTGGCCTTTCCGGTCCTGGATTCAGGTCAAAATAAAATTAAAATGTGTAAAAGAAATCATTCTCAAACAATATATAGTCCAATAAAAACCTTAAGTTAAAAAGACCAATATCTCTTGAGAATGTAAAAACATGAGTGAAGCAGCCAGTATCACCTATGGCATTGGCTAATGTCAAGGGTGGGGATGCTGTGGGAAAGATGTCAATGCTTAAGGGATGCACTGAGCAACTTCTTGAGCAATGCAGTTAGTTACTGCTGCTACACAATCATCTATCAATGATTTACATAAGATGGCAGAATCAAGTTCCAAGAGAGCAGTGAAAGAGAGCCATTTGATCTCATCCAACTTCCACTGAGGCACATGGGTCAGAAAGCACTGACCACAGCCAATCTCTCTTAACGTGATAGGAAAATGATCACTACTCTGTGAATTGATGTCAAACTCCCAAGAAAAGCAGTGAAAAGTGAAGGGGAATAGATAGAAAGATCTATAGCAGTAAATGACTGAATGGGTGCATGAAAATAAGTGTAAGAGCTAGTATTGAAAAGAGACAGGTTGTGATTCAGAAGCATATGCTCTATAGCATGACCCTTCACATCAATACTAGAACCACCCCTGAGGGAATCTGTGATGACAGAAACAAAGTTGTGCCCCAAGCTTGGCTATAAATCACCACAGCTAAAACTTTCTCACTAAAATATACAAGACAGAACCTTTTCTACAAATGCTTCAAATTAAACCATGTGATAAGTAACAAGAGTGAAAAAAATCCAGCCTATCATAGCTCTGACACAGACCTTTCTTATTACGTACATTGTAAGCAAAGAACTCATTTCTAACTGATAAGTTTATATGTATTATTTGTTTATTGATGCATTAATATGGAACTTACTGATATGTTGCAACACGAAATAATATACATTATCAAACTAAAATTTCAGTCTATTCTGATCAAGGTGGTCTACTGTAAATATTTACATCTACCATGTTACGATCATGTTGTAAACATAACATGTAACTTTTATAAATAAAACTGCTACTTATATGTTTTTAACTTCATTTCTGCAGTTATCAACTCCACTCTGTGATAGAATTTATATGAATCCTCTATAATTTATATTCCCAACTTTAGATACATATCAGTTATCCAAATGTTCTAAAAAAAATAATGATTTATCAATTACACACACACTACATTACTGCACCTCAGATGGAGAAACCAGCAGGAGAATGATACACTATTACCACAATGCCAGGGAACTCACTTCACCTAAGGTGGAGATACCACCAGGAATAACCTACATGACTATCGTAACAAAATCCCTTCGCCTAAAGTAGAGACACCCCAAGAATAACCAACAGGACAACCATAACACCAGGGAACTCACTTCACCTATGGTGGAGACACCACCAGGAATAACCTACATGACTATCGTAACAAAACCCCTTCCCCTGAAGCAGAGACACCCCAAGAATAACCTACAGGACTACCATGACACCAGGGAACTCACTTCACCTAAGATGGAAACACCACAAGGAATAACCTGCAGGGCTATCATAACACCAGGGAACTCACTTCACCTAAGATAGAAACACCACCAGGAATAACCTACAGGACTACCAAAATATGACAGAACTCACTTCACTTCAGGTAGATACACTACCTATGGTTTAATAAGCATCATAAACAATGGAAAATATTCTTATTACATAAATCCTTATTTATTACATATTCCTTTTCAATTACACATAAAGACTTATTTTTTATAGAAAATGAACTACATTTATTAGATATAAATTAAAGTTAACCAAGAATATTATTACAAAGTATCAAGATCCTTAACCTCACATAGATAACAACACTATATCAGTACTTTACATGGTTCTTATGATTAATAATAATCAGAAATAGTGAATATTTTAACTTGTAAAGGTATTGAGAAAAATATGTTAATCTGTATTAATCAAGTTAAAACTTCCTGCTGTCAAGAAATACTTTTATCAAAACAAGTTTAGAAATTTGATAAACTAAAATATGACAGAACTTCCAAGTCAAATTATATTTTTTAAATCGGGAAACAGGCAAGTCTGTTTTAAGTTTCATAATATTTGGTTAAATACTTCTTCTGGGAGAAAGAATAGAATAAAATAATGAATACCTGAGCAGGGTATGCTGTAGCATATATTACACTCTGTTGGCCATTCTGATCTTCTCCCAGAATTTCACCAGTCAAAGTCTGAGTTGCTACAATCAAGATTTTAAAACAATTATTTTTAAACATTCCACACTTCAATAGTTTTTTTTTTTTCTGTTTAGGAAGACCTAACCCAGTAAAAATAAAATCAACTAAGTCTTCACATGGTCATTAAAATTGTAAATATTCTTGAGTTTTAACTTACAAAACTGAAAAGTTATTTATTCAAAATAAAGTCATCTGGCTATTACAAGTACTGTAGTACTTAATAGCAGGAATCAACAAGGATTCCAAACAGTCAACTCACCAAGAAATCACCCTATTGAATCCCAAAGTGAAAATAAACAATCATTCAAAGTATTGTTTATTATATATAAGGTGCATGTATACTAATAATACTCTAAAAAGATTGCTAACATTTTCATAAAACAATAAATTCTTTTGTCTACCACCTACCTATGTGATCACATCAGTAGTGCTAGCACCTAGGCAGCTCTGACTATCATTACAAGATTTCTCCAGCTTATCTGATTGGTTTGTGGATATCAATAAAGATCCTTATATGTATACACACACAGGTATAATGTAAATGGTAAACATATCACATACTTAAATACCTTTTCAACCCAACAGGTGGAACCACATATCAATGGATAAAAAAAAAAACAGTTTCTTAAGGTAAAGTACACACTTCATAAAGGTATAACATATGAAGTGAACAAACAGTAGTATCAAAAGATTATGAATTTTAAAATTTTCATAAATTCGTTATTGTAGTTTTAATTCTTGTTTCATTATTCTTTATAGCAGCTTCTCTACTTCATTTTAAAATTCATAATATTTTGATACTATTGTGGAAACTATAAAATGTACACTGTCATCACAATGACATTTTTCAAAATAAACATCATTACTGTGGCTGAAAACAAGGAGAAACTCAAGTTTATCAAGTCTATCGATTGTAACTCTGAGGCTGATTTTGTATTAAAGAGATTCAATTATACTTAAATCTGATGACTGAAACTTGAGGAAAATATAGATTCCAACTTTACTGGTTCTTCTCAAACTGCACGTTTTGATGTATAAATATTTCAATCAAATAAAAACTGATAAAAGTTTGTATCTGAATAAATTTAAATATACTCAACTTTTAAACTTATCAAACTTATTAAAACAAGCTTGATTTGGAAGCTATCACTATAAATATTAATATCATTGTAAAATCTTCTAAACTGAATCCCTTTGTACAATTGTAATCAAATTATAAATCTTCCGTTAAACATCTTTCTTACACAATAAGTATGTGCCACATTTAAAAAGAATTAAATCAAGTTTAAAGCAACTGATATACACATTTTTATATTCTAACAGAATGATGCATTTTACACCATCACATAAAAAGTTACTTCCTAGAAAATGTTCTTTAACAATGCAACACTTTCAGAATAAAACTTACAGAAGTTTTCTTCACCAAGTCCATCTAGTGACGAGTCTGTTCCTTGTCCAACACCCATGTTTTTTTCTCCCTTCATAGCCTTTCAAAAGAATGTTGATAATCAGTGAATGGTTTGAAGCATTTAACCCATTCACTACAACTGGAATGTATCTTCCTTTTTGCATTTGGAAATATTCATTCCAGCCACAGTAAAAAAGTTAAGTTAGAATAAGAGTATTGCATTATACTCTGGAAGTTTCTGTTGTCTCTTGGAAACTAGATACAGAGTAACTTACAAGTATTAAACTAAATACAATGTGGCTTACAAGTGTTAAACTAGATATGCGTGACTTGCAAGCATTAATTAAACTAGATACAGTGTGACTTGCAAGCATTAATTAAACTAAATACGGTGTGACTTGCAAGCATTAATTAAACTAGATACGGTGTGACTTGCAAGCATTAATTAAACTAGATACGGTGTGACTTGCAAGCATTAATTAAACTAGATACGGTGTGACTTGCAAGCATTAATTAAACTAGATACGGTGTGACTTGCAAGCATTAATTAAACTAGATACGGTGTGACTTGCAAGTATTAATTAAACTAGATACGGTGTGACTTGCAAGTATTAATTAAACTAGATACGGTGTGACTTGCAAGCATTAATTAAACTAGATATGGTGTGACCTACAGGTATTAAACCAGATACAGTGTGACTTACAAGTATTATACTAGATGCAGTGACTTACAAGTATTATACTAGATGCAGTGACTTACAAGTATTATACTAGATGCAGTGTGACTTACAAGTATTAAAACATTTATATGTTCCAATGCCAGACTTAATAGTGTTACTCTCACTAGTGAGAGAAGACTTAGTAATGTTACTCTAATTAGTGAAACAAGACTTAGTAAGTCTACTCTAACTAGTCAGTCTCAGATCAAATCAAACACAAAAATGTTAGCCATGTTTGTAACCTACGGAAATAATTTATATGGATGAGAATATTTGTCTCAAGAGCAATAAATGTTAAGGGTCAGTAGATTAAATAAAACAATCAACCAGTTCAATATGTGAAAACAAAACTTTGTTTCTACTAAAACCTAAGTTAGATTTGTGAAACAATGATGTAAGAAAATCATGTTATTCATACAGTTCAGAAAGTTAAAGTTAAACTACAATTTATTAGATTTTAATCCACTGTAATATGCTGGAAAGTTTATTATTTTCAAGGGAAGACCATCATGGGCTTTATTAACAAAATGTAAAAATTATGTAATTTATAGAAACCGAGTTTCAAAATACGGTTAAAGGAACTTCACACCAAAAACACATTACTTTCATGGAAATCTTTCACAGCAAAGTAATACAAAATCATTTAATTTAATACACAGTATATAAGATTATCAACTACAACCTGTGTAGCAACATAGAACAAAGTGATAATTTGTTTTATCAACTGTATCTTGTGTAGCAACATAGAAAATTTGTTTTTTTAACTATAACTTGTGCAGTAACATAGCACAAAGTAATAATTTCTTTTATCAACTGTAACTTGTGCAGTAACATAGAACAAAGTGATAATTTCTTTTATCAACTGTAACTTGTGTAGCAACATAGAACAAAATGATAATCTGTTGTATCAAATATAACTTGTGCAGCAACACAGAACAAAGTGATAACTTTTTTTTTCAACTACAACTTGTGCAGCAACAAACAACAGTAATAATTTATTTGTTGCGACTTGTTTTTATCTTAACTTGATAATTTTGCTATTAACATAGAAAACAAAATTCAATAAGAGACCAAACATTACAAATACATTATTTATTCTCTAAATACACGTCCAGGATCTACCAGGAAACACCTGGTAGGACCCAGGGGAAGTGCACAGTAAAAGGGCTGTAGGAACACATTTTTTGAGATTTTTATATATGCTCAGAAATAACTGTACCTGCTTTATCTTTTCTTTCAACTTAATCTCTAGTCACTTGAAAGTTTTGCTTTTAATCACGGTTTCTGAAAATTGAATAACAGCCATTGCTATTTCTTGAGACATATATATCTTGTGAGAAACATGATTGGTTGATCAAATACAGAAATCAGATACTGCTGCTAGTGTTCATTTAATTTTTGTTCTTGTTGTCAAAGCAGAAATTCACATAGTTTCTATAACAAACAGAACATGGTATTTTTAGGAAATATCTTTTATAGTATTGGAGTTATATTTCTTTAATCTATACTTTTATAATCCTCTAAGATAACCAGATCTATAAAAAGCCCAAACAAACAAATCTGCAGCAATTCACACATCTGACACTAACTTGTATTAGTTCTACTATGAAAATACATACACACACACACACACACACACACAAATTAAACTAAATATGCAAAGCTAAGGACAACTGACGACCTTCTTCTAAGAATGAGTAACACACACTTCTCTGTACTTCTGTAGATACAGTTTCAGAGGTTCAACATAGTTGTCAAACCCTAGAGTGGACATAGCAAAGAGGATGTCTTCTCCATTAATTGTTTTTCTCTTTTCCTGGTGGCATCTTTCACTTGCTCTATAAAAGTTGGTCAAGGAAAGAAAAATATTTCTTACACATTCACTTTAACAAGTTATGCCTATTATATATTTAAACAAAATTTCATGTCCTTCAATTTACCTAACTTAAAACAAGTCACATCTGCTGTTAGAAAGCTGACAGCAGGATATAAATACATGTACATATACTTCTAATGTTAGAAGGCCAGCACTGTCAAAGACATGCTCTTGCCAAAGTGTAAAGACCAACATTACCTTGTACATATATGCATATAAATAACGCTAAATGACCAATGGTCACTAAACAAAGTGACCAGAAAACTAAATGACAAAAAAGGTTAAAACTGTTCTTACACCTGTACCAACTTTTGTAACTAGTATTATACACAGATTTGTACCTTTTTTTAAAAGCAACAATAATTTAATGTTTCAATTCTTGGATTAAAATATATTAAAGAAAATTTTAGAAACTATTAAATTACAACAAATTAAAATGTTAAATTTAGAATAACTTTGCATCACACATTAAATTTTGTTCAACAGAATGCTGAGAAAATATTCATAAACTGACATAACTTCCACAAACCCAAAACTTTATGGGAGCAAAATGCATTTCAAGAAGTAATTTAACAACTAATGGTGAGAGTAATAAAATACACAGACAACAAACATATGGTAAAAAATGTCATTAAAGCCTTTATAACCTTCCTTTCGCCATATTTTTGACTAAGCAAAATCACTCCTACTAAAAGAACAACTGAATCTTGATCTCGTGTTTCTATAAGACTGATTAACATGCTTTAGTTTAAGCTTGTCTGATCCTACATACTATGATCTGGATATGTAATTTTATGTAAAAATACCTGTGTTGCTGTTATTATAAGAAAAATATTACAAGCAAAAAAGTTAGTACAAAATTAACTTATAAAATAATTAGAATTAAAGCACAAAAATACTAGATTTTTGGAATCAATGAATCCTTTCTCTAGTTATGTAAGCTAAGCCTAAAACACAGCAGTATAAAACTAGTGCATACCCAGACTTGAAGAAATAATTTTATTTTTGACTTTCAGAAACAAATACAGGGAAATCATACTACCAGTGAGATCTCAACCAACACTGAAATGATACACCAGAAAGGATACTCGCTGGTAATAAAACTCACAAACTCTGATACACATTCTTGTACACACTCTTTGGCATCTTTAGCTATCTGAAATTACAAATATACAATCAAAACTTATTGTTATAGAATAGTAAAAGCATTCAAAATATAACTTAAAATTATTAATCTTATACTTAGTAACCAATGCTTTGGTTGTACAACTCTAGATTTATAATGTTAAATTAATCATACAAAGTAAGAGATACAGTCAGTTTTACGATGGCTTTAGCAAACAGAACAAGCCATGGTATTGGTATACATCTCTACCTTCTTGCATGTTAAAAGAGGTAACAATTAAGTTATCATTTTGAATATTATACAAGTAATTTTTTTTTTTTGGTTAACAGTTCTTGTATGCATCAACTCAAAAATTATAAACAACTGAAATTCCACTTTTCAAATTAGTACAGTTTGTGTATCTTGCTTTACTTCTATATGTAACCAGATTTTAAACCCCTGAAACAGAAAAATCACCTATTTTCAAATATTTTCTCTTATATTACAGAATGGATTCTGTTTATCTAATTGTAACTTGAAACTGCTTAACATTTCACTTTTGTTAACATATTTTTCAAATAGTTTGTACTTATTTTAAATGAGGACATATTTGACAATACTCTTGTAAAATTCAGAGATCTTGACAGTGTTTGAGTTACATTAAGTTACACACTATGGTTTTACCTTTCCTGTTCTTGGAATAGCAGCTTTCATTATTCTTGCAACATTGGCAATAGGTAGAAATCGATCCTACAATATGATAAATTGCAATTTGTTACAAAAACTGCCAAAAAAATAACAAATATTACATTTTATTAATAACCAATAAAATTTTAATTAAAACACAAGATACTGCTGTTTTACTTAAACAAGTGGAGAATTAGCTAAATTAAGGCTTCAGTGGGTAACTTCAGTACATCAAACAAAACTATTTAAGTGTTACTCATGACAATACCAGAAAAAAAACTTAAAAATAGAAAATATGAAATATTCAGTTTTTATAACTGAAAGAACATTAAAAGTAATTCACAACATTTTTATCAAAATTTCTTTAAAAATGTGCATGTAATAAATTAATTTTACTGACAGCTTTTAAATTACTTGTTTTGATGTAGTCTACATGTTAACATTTCACAAAATCCTTAACTTTTGCACCAAAACAGTTTCATCATCTGCTGAATAACTACATTTTATCCAAATTCTGTGTAAACACAATTAAGAATACCATACATACAAAAATTGTTTTAATTTAGGATTAACTTTCATGAGCAATCGGCCTAATTGATAGGGTTTTAAAATCTTTTTCAATTACCAATATGTAACACATGTTATCATTAATAAGCCCTTATATTTATGTAAATTGATCTTCTTTGAGCACAATATTAACCCTAAATGAAACTTTTAAACTATACCAATGACAACTGTATGTTGTAGAGATCTCTTACAGTTTACAACAGTGTTTCTCTAACATCTCTGGTCTTTGGCAACTAGTATTTTTTTCTATTACAAAAACAGACTGTACGTTTTGTTACTAACTAAATATCAAATACTTAGACAAAGTATACAAGCATTCCAGTTTATCTTTATTCAATAAAAATACTTTTAACCTTTCAAACAATTTAGTGTCATTGTGATATTATCTACATCACTTAAATTAAATTAACTTAACAAAAAAAGTATTAATAACACTTAAATTAAGTGACACAAGATTCTGAAATAGATACATGTTGCTAGAATGAGAATGTTTTCATTTAACAGCTCATACCCTTATCAACACACTGCACTCTGAAACTTTAGTAATTTTTCAATCAGCTATTGAGTAATGTATTTAAAAACAACCACCTGTTCCCTTAAAGGCTCAGTATATTTTCCATCCTCCCCCTGGTCAATATCTGCAATACCTAAACCATCTTCTCCATCAGTACCTGAAAGAAAAAAAACAACCATGTTTTGGTGGAACTAAAATGATCCATTTCCATTCACATTATTGTATTGTATACACATGAAAAAACAAAAAAAATCATTGTCAAATAATTCATTATTATTGTTCACTTAATCAAAAGTTACTGACAATAACTTTACAAACTGCTGATGGTGCAGTATTAATCACTACAGAAATTAATATTTTCATGATTTTTTTTAATTCCCAAAAGTTGAAGTGTTCTATAAACACTAAATTAACAGAATATTCAAATATGTACTTTGTTTGTGCACTAAAAAAATATGTTCAAATGATAATAAACTTGCATTAATAGCTTTATAACTAGTGTCACTACTGCTGTGATTTACTAATGGCATCTTGATAACTATATTTCGGTTCACAGTAGTATTATGAAGTCACACAAAATGAAAGTATTTTAATATTTTCATGACTAATTTAAACATAGATTCTAATCCACAATGAGTCTAAATAAACAAACAAAAAAGGATTCATCAGAATGAAAGGTAAAAAATTACAGGAAAATAAAGTTTAATTTTTTAACTAAATACATTTTTCTCTATCAACTAATTCTAGTGTCCATGTGTAGTTATTACCATGAAAAAAAAACCATATTTCTCTTAAATTACAAAAATGACTATCTAGTTACTCATTTTTTAGCATCTAAATTTCATATTGTGCATCTATTCTTGCAGATTGGACTTAGAAATCACTCATAACTGGTTTTCCAAAGAATCTTTACATTTTTCATAGATTTTTGTCTTCTTGCAGAAGCTACCATTTTAAAATACTGATACAGTTTCTCATATATAATTTTGTATCACTGGAAGGAACTGAAAAAGAATTATGACAACAATACTTTATTTCAAAACAAAACTAAGGCACGACACTGAATCAATAATATTCAATAAAAGAGGTCACGCTATTTGTAAAGTAATAAAATGAATACCATGACCAATGTGTGGTACTATACAGATGTTAGTGTAAAAGTAAAATTAACCCTTCCACTATGGGTGGGGTCTGTCACTTGACCAACCTTGCAACCATCAGAAAAAAATTAGGATATAAATATAAATTGTGCTAAAACTGTGTTCATCTGCCAGAAATTTAGTAACCTACCTTGACTAGTAGTCAAGAAACACTGACTCTAAATTAATTCAAAAAAAAGCTCAAATGAATAAGAGAGAGTTAGATAAATATGAATTTTATTGAATAGTAATAAAATATGCAGTATTTTTATGAGTTCCAAATTAACAATTTGAAAACATTAGCTAAACGTAGGTATTCTAAATGAATCTAATACTATAATTTAAAAGAATGCACAGTAGTAGTTCTACCTTCTGTATGGACTATGTAAGGCCCACCTCCAGTCAAAAAAGAATCACTAAGGTCCCCACCATTCTCTGCACGTTCCATTTCTTTCAGAAGAGGGTCTATATTAAAAACAATGGCACAATAACATCATTATTCCTACTTGAGCATTATCTAACAAAATATTTCCTACATTTGAAACTAACCACAACCAAAGTTTCACAAAAGAAGTTATATTTTTGCAGGCTTAAGAACATTTAATTTTGATGTCTTGATGCCAAACAAAAAACATTATCACAGGAAATTGTACAGGTGTAGCTTGGAAATTAGAACATGTTACATACAAGTTAACAATGGCTTTTGTCTTTTTTTTTGTTTTTGAATTAAGCACAAAGCTACACAATGGGCTATCTGTTCTTTAACCACCACGAGTATCAAAACCTGGTTTCTAGCAGTGTGCGTCTGTAGACAGATCACTGTAACTCTGGAGGATAGTTTATTTTTGAAAACATTATTTCATAACTTACATTAAGTTGCTAACAAGTTTCATTTTTAATATTATAAAAATTGAATTAACTGACTTACTAAGCTTAACAATAAAATATTTCCCGTCTCTAGCTTGGTTTTCAATATTGATGTTAGGCCTATGTTACCATTTTACTTTAATACACCAGGTGCACGCTTGTTTAGTATTAAACTTAAAAACAGGCTTCCGAACAATTAGGCTTAACTTCTCAGCAATCTAATCGACGTGACTTCAGATTTATTTTATTTTTCAAGCTCTGTAGCATGACTCAGGTCAACAAATTTTACCCAACTTTACGATACATTGTTGATATCAATCAACTGAACACGAATGCAATTCTCAAGGATGCGACGAGTTCTGCTGTAAATTATTTTATAGAACACGTAACTATTAAATGGCAGGTCTAACAAGAAGCTATCACAATATATTACTTCATATTGCCTTTTTAATATATATACATATACAACTACTTTTTTAATCATCTATATTAGTAAACATTGTTAGTGCTCCTTTTCAAGTGTACACATAATATCATTGGATAATGACTAATGTAAAGACGGAAAATGACGAACCTGCGATCACCCTAATCTTGGTTGGTCAAAACACGAACCAGTGAGCGTGGAGAAAGTACACAGTCCCACCAAGTCACTTTACATTGTTCCGTGGGAGCATACTGTGGAAGCGACGTGTTTTATAATATATAGCGAGACGATTAGGTTATTGTTCACATACGAAGTTTTCAAAAGTTTTCGATAAAAAGTTTATACAGCTGTTTCAAAGTATTACATATGATCGATAATTAAGTAGGTCTTTCTTAGAAAAAAACAGGTAATATTTCATTTCATTTATAATGTTTTCAAACATCTATATATGGGATAATAAGTTTATATATATATTTCAAAACATTACATATGATCAATAATCGGTTTAAATTTCGCGCAAAGCTACACAAGGGCAATTTGCGCTAACCGTCACTAATTTAGCAGTGTAAGACCAGAGCTAGTCATCACCATCTACTGCCAACTCTTGGGCTACTCTTTTACCAACGAACAGTGGGATTTACTAACATTATGACGCCCCGACGGATGAAAGAGTAAGCATGTTTGTTGTGACGGGGATTCGGACCCGCTATCCTCAGATTACGAGTCGAGTGCCTTAACCACCTAGCCAAGCTAGGCCAATCAATAATTAATTAAGCAAGTACTTCTTTAACAGAAAATAGGTAATATTTCCTTTCCTCAAGTCAAAAGATAATAAAATAGACAATAATTCGTCTAATTGCAGGAATAACTTTTCATTTCGCTAAACAAGGGACTATATTGAGAGGAATTTAATTGAGGTTTTATATTGAGCTTATACTTTAGCTAACACCTTCTCACTATATATTTGTTCAATATTGTTTCTAAATAGCACACAACTCAAAAATAAATATAAGTTTAATGTATTGAAACACTTGCAAATGCTAATAACACTATACTAAAATATATAATTAAACAAAACCTAGACATGTATCAACGTTATAACTTTCTTACTGTTTGAGTTTGTTTGTTTGTTTGTTTTGGAATTTCGCACAAAGCTACTCGAGGGCTATCTGTGCTAGCCGTCCCTAATTTAGCAGTGTAAGACTAGAGGGAAGGCAGCTAGTCATCACCACCCACCGCCAACTCTTGGGCTACTCTTTTACAAACGAATAGTGGGATTGACCGTCACATTATACACCCCCACGGCTGGGAGGGCGAGCATGTTTAGCGCGACTCGGGCGCGAACCCGCGACCCTCGGATTACGAGTGCACGCCTTAACGCGCTCGGCCATGCCAGGCCTTACTGTTTGAGATAATTAGTCATAGACATGATAAGTCTATATATAAGTCCGTATATATTATGGAAACAAAATATCCAAAAAATAAACTCACATATTCCGTAATCTTCACATACATAAAATAAGTAAAGTCGTGTGTAATACAGCGGACTCAATAAATAGTTTGATGTGGGATTTGCTTAAGAAAACACACGTGTAATAAACTCCCACTGATAATAATTATGCTTTACGTCATAGAAACAGAATCATTAAATCATGAGCTTCGTAAACTCACGGTATTACAAAGTGCGCCATCGACAGCTCAGTGGAAAGTCTTGAGACTTACACCCTTAAAAATCGGGTTTTGATACTTTCAGTGGGCAGAGCACAGATAGCATTTTATAGCTTTGTGCTTAACAACGAACAAAATATAAGATGCGATCAATAACGTTGTTGTTTTGATGTTACTAAAAGTCCAATTATAGAAGATTCTGGAAGAATTTCTTCCAAAAGTTTTTCTGTAAATAAGTTCGAATCAACTGCAAATACAAGAAACTGAAAAAAAATGCTTCCAAAGTAGAATAAAAACTGACGCGTGAATTCTTTGTACATGGGCGTAAAATAAATCTTTCACTTTACAGGTTGAGTTGACTCATCGTATTTAACGACTCACAAAAGTAAGGAAGCAAAGGAAAGAAACAAACATATGGCTAAAATTTGATAAAGAACTAAGTATATTTCGATATTTCTTAAACCCTAGCAACCAGTAGAGCTACCAAGAGTATCATAACCTTCACTTCATGAAGCAAGCTGTATTAATAGGACACAAAACAAAATTCTGGACATCTCGATGAGTCACACTGATTTACTTACCTACCAAGCCTTGGGATTTTTCTTGTAAACGTGAAAGATACATTTTGAAGATCAAGTTCAAGAACATAAGGCTGAACACATCGTATTTGTCTAGAAATTCCAATTTAGTGTTCCCCCATAGCAGTAACATAGCTAGAAACCGGGTTTCGATACCCATAGTGGTCGGAGCACAGATAGCCCTTTGTGCAGCCTTATGCTTAATTATAAATAATCAATCAAATCCAAATTAAGTCACAGAAATGTTTAATTTATAATATCTAAAGAGAGAGATATACACCTTACTACATAACTCAAGCAATGATGCAGCAGCGTCGCTGAATGCTTAAAATATTCGTGGTAATTTTTGACGTTTCCGTATGACATAGGTCGTGGTTTTCTGTTCTGATTTTTCAAAACATCAACTAGAGATATGAGGTGCTGTTCAATAACATCAGGGTTATGGACCCTGTATACTAGTGCCTCGCGTTACTTCCGGAACGATATTAGTTTTAAAATTCTGCATAGTAGACTAAAAAGTCGAAACTGTATACTTAATATTTTTATAAGACTTGTATCCGATGTTTAGAGTATGCTTTTTCAAATATTTGCAATACATAATTACAAATATCACCTGATGTTTATCACACACACAGCGAGTTAAGCACCCTAGCCATTTGCCAATACCACACTCTGTCATGATTGAAACATTAATTTGAATGATATATATTTTTTAAACTGTTATAAATAGCATAACAAGCGGAAACAGTTCTCAATATACAATGTATTTAAGTCAAACATTTCATATAATGATTGGGATTCATACCTATTCTGTCTTATTTCAGCCACTTTCTTCATTTAAAATTATAATTTTCTTATGATGTATAATTTTTATATCCAGGAAGACATATGTAAAATATTTTCTCAACCCAAACGAGCCGTTTTTTCATATAAATTTCTCAACAAGTGGGTTTCTCGACATCACTGATATGTAATATCAATATTACACATTTACATATGAAGTAAAACATGAAACTTAATGGAACAATAATTACTTGCACCTAGATGTTTCCCAGTTTCTATCCCTTTGGCCATTTCTGTATTTGAAATTAACAATAAATTTAATTAGCATTGTTTCCAGTAGGTTCCTTAATTAGTTGGTGAAGAATGACATCCTGAACAGTTTCCATAAACCTTTTCTTCGTTATGGTGTGACAAGCATTTCCCAATATATATGCTTGAAATTAAAATAACGCATAATTATAACTTCATTAACAGCTGAAATCTTAATCTCATTGTAAAGTTTTTCACTAATTTCATCAGAATCGTCACGTGGTCTGTAACAAAGTCCTATTAATTAAAAGCCTTTTCTATTTATATCCTCCTTTCAATAGGGTAGCGATAAGTTTTCAGATTTACAATGCTAAAATCAATCAGGGGTTCAATTCCCCTCAGTGGACACAGCAACTAGTCCGATGTGGCTTTGCTAAAAGAAAAACAAACACGCCTTTTACATCCACTAATAGAAACTCAAATAGATTCAGTCTCCTTGTTATTATGTTTAACGTCTTCAAATTAAACAGGATGTAACTTACGTTTTACTTATAAAACTACTCCGTATCTTGTATTCAACTCAACGTTATTTCTGTATATGCTACCCAAAATACTCTTACACCTGTTGTTGGCTACAATACACTGTTTAGATGACTTAAATGATTTTTTTTATAACAAACGCCAGGTAAGTTATAGTAATTTTGTATTCTTATTGTTACTCATGAAGAAAAAAGAAGGTAACATTCTTCGTAGATACGTTGGCTATAAAACTGAGTTTTCATTGTGTTTTTGCATTAATATAATTGATTTTCACAAAACATTTAGTACTTCATAAAAATGTTATAATGAGAGACACAAAAATGTCATATGCGGAAGTCCGGAATAAACAACACGTAACTTCCTTTCGCTACGTGGTCAAATTTGTAGTGTGTGTTCGTGTTTGAGTGTAGGGGTTTTACTTCTATAAATTCTCGGTTATCTTTGAAAATGGGAAGTAAGTATAAAAGTACCATGTAGGAGAAGATTAGCATACGTATTGCTTGGAAAATTGATAATTTAAATTTTATCTGGTTATTATTAGTTTCACGTAGTTAACCGGTATCTGTACTGTGTGCATCATGGTTACTTGAACTCAAAGTAATAAAGGCTTAAATTTATTGCTAAATTATTTCGGAGGGTACAATTAGTGAATTACTGAGTAGCCGGTGGTTGACGTTGTTGTAAAATTTTACTTTATAAAAGTTGAACGTATAACGTTGGTATTTTCAGAAGTTCGTTATGTGAAGTATATACAAAAGAATTTTTTTATGGATTATGTCAACTGTGAATGCGTGTGATACCATGAATTATTCTGTAAAACTAGTTATGACAATATATTTGGACGTAGTTAATTACTATCTATTTTATAATTGATATATTTATAACTTATAGGCATTAAATAATGTATAGTTTATTACGTTAATAAGTTAGTCTTCATAAATTATACCTTTTGTTTGTATTTTAAAGTGATCTCACAGGTAGCTTATGAAGGTCATTGTACTGTGGAAATGCTCACCTAGTTTGACCAGTATATAATGTACACTTATGTTAATCTATTGTGGAGTTTTATGTAACTGTTATGTGGAGATATTTTTTTGTTTGTATGTAAAAACTATGTAAGTTGTAAAAATATATATATATATATATCTGTATATCCTAACTAATATTTAAAATCCAAATGTATTTAATAACACATTTTAATAAAACTTTTAAAATTCTAAGAAACTACCATATGGTGAAGGTTTCTCCAAGTTGTGTTGGCATATATTTTAAAATAAATTTATATTTGAAGGCCTAGCTTAACAAAAAATTGGTTGTTCAGTTGGTAAAGCTTTTACTTAGCATGTGAAAGGTCTCAGGTTTGAATCCAAGTTAAGGAAACCTTGGCAAAGACAGAAATATAATCGGTATAACAAACATTTTTAAGCTAGAGACTATAATAAATTTGGATTTATAAAGGTGTTTGTAAGTAATAAATTATGTAAAAAGTCAATAGGTTCAATAGTACTATAAGTTTCATAAGTATAACATTCAAACATATCACACTGTAAAAAGATAGGTGAAAATATTTTAAAAAATGTTTATATTGTAGGAGATAAGTTTTGAACATAACACGGTGCACAAAAATAATGCTTCATGTTGGGAAAAGAACACATCAGAGAAAGCTATTAGATTCCACTATTTGGGAGAGGAAGAAAGATAATATAAAGTATTGTACAGAAATAGAGATACAAATATTTTCAAATATATTTTTATTATTTTTGTTTCACTGTTTGTTTTGTTTTTTCCAGTTAAGTTTCTTGAAGTGATTAAACCATTTTGTGGAATTCTCCCAGAAGTTGCTAAACCTGAACGAAAAGTAAGGTTAATCCAATCTGTTTGGTGACCAAACTTTTTTGTTAAAACATGTTGAAAAACAAAGTTGTACAAGTTTTCCAGTTGCTTATTTTTCATGGAAATATCAATTTTGTTAGCTTAGAGTTTTTTTTAATGTGTATTGATCGATTAAGCAAATTAAAATAAACAACTATTTTAATAAACTTAAATAACTTCCAAAACTGTTAAAATCATTGTCACCACTAACATTACAGTAATGTTGTTAGAGTTTTATAAATTATTACATTAAACGTTATCAAACTATTTCATCCAAAATAAACAAAAAATATATAAATATCTAATTGTTATAAAGTTTAATTGGTGCAGATGTCAAAATTAACCCTGTATTTGATCACTCATCTTTCATTACAAAATTAATTGCTATGTTTAGAAGTAATTTTCTTAAAATATTTCTGTGAGTTTATAAAAATAACATACAATCACAAACTTCTGCTTTGTAATAATACTGACATTTTGTAGGAACCTCTGTGTACAAATACCTGTACTTTAAAGTCTTTGTGATTCCACAATAAATTAGTCCAGTGATTAAAGGAGTTAACATTATTTTCAAGCTTGTAGCACATCATTATACCAGAGTCTTTTTATTTATTGTAAAACGTTAATTTTTAGAACTTTTAAAAAGAGTTGTTTAATAAACAAATGTATTAAAGCAACACATTTATTATTTTATGTTCTACAGGAATTTGATTTTCAAGCTAATTTGGTAAAAGTAATTTATTTTTTGTTTTTTAGATTCAGTTTAGAGAAAAAGTGCTATGGACTGCTATTACGTTATTCATATTTTTAGTTTGTTGTCAGGTAAGAGATTGATGAAAATATAAAAAAATAATATGATAGTAAATGTTTTGTGTGCATAATGATGGATGTATATTTACACATAGAGATAGAGGCTATCAATATGGAACAATAGTATTTGTTTCAAGTAATTTTTAATCAATATAATCTATGACCTCTGAGTAGTGATTGTCATTTAGTTTCACTAAATTAAGCAATTAATGAATATTATACACTAGTCAATTGTCACAAAAGTAATCAAATAATTGAGATTTTTGTTTCTAATTATTGTCACTCCATGTTACATTTTTTATTGTTTAGCACAAATCTACATAATGGAATATATGTGCTCTGCTCAATCTAACCTAACAAGTAGTTTTTAGAAGGACTTGTGATTCAATGTTCAATTCCCATTGGGGCTGAACTTGCACACCCTGTCTTTGTCAGTTAGTTGATGTTAGTTATCACTGTCATCATTAGTTTTGAGCAGCTGAAAACTAGCTATCTTTTTATTCTTCTTGAACTGTTAACTAGAGGGAAGGAAACATTCTAGCACAAATCTTACTATTGTTTGTTTTTATATATAATTGATTAATCAAATCTAATAAATTAATTTGGCTCTCTTAGTAATTTCTAGATGTAATTAAATTTATACTTTTTGTTTTGTTACTTGTAAAATAATCAATAGAATTAACCCATAATAAGTTTTAGTTAAACGGGTACTTGTATTTAACAAAAATTAACATTTGTTGTGTTTGTGTATTGTTGGATAGTGGTTTTTGAATGATTTTTCAGCTGTTTATTTTTTTATAGCTAATCAAAGTTATTTTATGTTTCTCATTTACTGTTTTTTGCCATAACCACTATGGTTTACCATCTAGAGTAAAATATTTGAAAACTAGAAATTATTTTTGGATGAAAATTTTTTTTGAGTATACATGTTTTTGTATTTACTGAATTAGTCAGTCTTTACGTGTTTAGCGTAGCATACTCAAACTGGCAAAAGGTTTAGAGTTCAGGATACTTTGAACTGACAAGGTAATATCACTGTTTGGACTACACTGAATTCATTGTAAAAAAAAAAAAAAAAATGAACTGTGTACAATATTCGTGATGATGAGAAACTCGAAGTAAAAATGTATTCTGAAGATGACTGGTGTGGGTATTAAAGTTTTAAAATAAAGTAGAGAACAATATTTCAACCTTTTTGAAATGTTCTGTACTTTATTTTAATTAAAGTTTTAATACCCATACCAAATGTCTTGAGCATACATTTACAACATTAGTCAACTGATGTAACTTAAACACAAACTATGTCAAAGTGGTAATACATGTATGAGTTAAAAACAATAAATTATTTTTCAGATTCCACTATTTGGAATCATGTCTTCCGATTCAGCAGATCCCTTTTACTGGATTAGAGTAATCCTAGCTTCTAATCGAGGAACCCTCATGGAACTGGGAATATCCCCTATTGTAACTTCTAGTTTAATCATGCAGCTTTTATCGGGGGCAAAGATCATTGAAGTGGGTGACACCCCAAAGGATCGAGCTTTGTTCAATGGAGCGCAAAAGTGTATGTAATATTTACTAGTTGAAACATGTTTTGATAGAAAGTTTTACAAACCAAATTAATAAAATTTAGAGTCAAGAAAACTGTTAAAAGGTATTTTTTAATTTATATTTTTTTCACTTTTTTCATATGTTTAGTATTTTGAAGCATAAGTTTTGTGACATTGTGGAGCATTATCAAAACAAGAATAAAAATTTTTACTTGGCGATTAAGTGGTAATAATACGAAGCTTCAAGTTATGCCTACACTACTAGATTACATGGGAATCTACAACTATGTTAAAATCACTTAATGCACATAAACAACATGTTAAATGTAGAACATTTTTAATCAAATGTCAGAGAAAAAGTTGATCTGTTAGTATAACTTTTGGCTTGTCTCAAAGAAGTCATTTTCTGGGTCATTGTTATGCCTTTAAGGAAAACTTTTGTCTTTTTTCAGAGAACAGGAAGTCCTATGAAAAATAAAATTGTAGATAGACAGTGAGGCAGTAACAGAGCTTAAAAAAATGAACACATACAAAATAGTAAACTTAATACGTTATCTTCCTCAAATCACGGTTTTATAGTTTGGTGTTGGTTTCAAAGTAAGGTCAGCTACTGCAAACAAAAATGGGAAGTAATATATATGAATAGTTTTTGTTTTAAATAATTATAGCAAATTATTATATATTCATAAGACTGCTGGTATGGATATTAAAAGTAATTTAAATAAAGTACAGAACAGTACCATCCCATACCAACCATTTTATGAATACATTTTTACTTCAAGTGGGTTTCTCGTCATCATGAAGTTGTTTTTATATTTCTAGTATTTGGTATGGTGATAACAGTTGGACAAGCCATTGTGTATGTGATGACTGGTATGTATGGAGACCCTTCAGACATTGGAGCTGGGATCTGTCTTCTAATCATCATCCAGGTAAATCACTAATATGAGTGACAACTAGTTCACTTGTTTATTAGTAAGTTTTATGTGTACTGCAGAATAAAGTTGTGGGCTGTTCCTTACATGCAACTTTTAATTACTTTCTGATTAATAATGAGTTATTACTTTTACTCCACCCACTGTAGAATTACGTCTGAGAGTTTATAATGCTTAAAATCACATTTCAGTGGGTATTATGCACAGGTCACAGATAATCTGTTGTGAAGATAAGTGTTCAACAACAAACAAGGTGTTTTTACTGGATACTAACCAGCTTTAAACCCAATGTTTCAGCATCTTATCTGCTGCCATATTTATCGAAACCTTGAGCTGTGTTTTATGGTAGTGGTAACTAAGATTCTATCTGAATCTTCCTGATGGATTGTCTGTTATACTATCTGGGACTCAACAGTCTTTCCCAAGACTTTCATGGTGATAGCAACATCTTGCCAACCAAAGCATAATATATAAACTAGTTAGTTTTTAGTAGGTAAAATAATAACATTTATTCTTAGGAGACCGTAGTCTACTAACTACGACAGTGAGTGATATCCAGTCAACACAACCTTACTGTAAATTAATATTTTATTAAAATCTTGTTTACTTGTTGGGGCTCATTAAATTGCAGACTTTCACACTGTTGATATCTTTCTCAAATGCAGGAGGTAATTGTGTTTGTACTTGAAGCTAAAACTTAGGAGTGGCTTTTGTTGAAAGGATAAATAAAGGTGGACTGTTACTCATTCTGTTGTTTTGTGTACTTACTCTGGAACTTAGGCTTACACGTATTTAGGTTCTGTATGAATTTCAAGCATTTTGTATTTTTTTGGTTGAAGTATTCATTTATGAAAAAATTTTAAAATTTAGAACTTTTCTGTAAATGTTCAATAAATATTTTATTAAATGTTTCTTACCCACATTAAATGACTTGTGTCTCAGTGTTTTTAATTTCAATCTTATTAAATTACCAAGTTAATAAGAATTTATTAAAAACAAATATATAGATACAATGTACTTGTGAATGAAACTGAAAAGTAACTTATGAAATATATCTTTCAAAATATCTAATTTTGTGCAGGTAAATGTAAATAGAACTGTTGGTATAGGCAATCAATCACCTGGCTGTTTGTAGGAGCAATATATTTAGTTTGATAAAGGGTGAACTTACAGAATTTAAATGAGCAGTTTATTATATGAAAGTATTCATTTAACAAACAACTTTGTTTAAATTGTTTTTCATGTATTTATGAACAAATTATGTGGTAACATACCTATACAAAATATCCATCATGTGATTATATTTCAAAAAATTCTATATTTTAAGAAGCTTAATAAGATAAGATTTTAAAATATTTGTGATTGAACTGAGAAAGGATGTTCTGAACTGGTTGATTAATCACGTACTTCTACAGCTCGTTGTTGCCTTCCTGATTGTTCTCTTACTTGACGAGCTGTTACAGAAGGGCTATGGCCTTGGCTCTGGTATTTCTCTCTTTATTGCCACCAACATCTGTGAAACCATTGTTTGGAAGGCTTTTAGTCCTGCAACAGTCAACACTGGACGAGGTCTGCTGGTTTTTCTTTTGTAAAATGATTTTACTATCATTAACATTTTTATTTAGTTAAATTACTGTGAAATATTCTAATTTTCTCAATTTCCTTTATCTCAACACAAAAATTACTTACATTTCTAAATTAATCAAATTAAATTTGAAGAAATGTGTGTAGAAAAGAAAAGCATTTCCATTTTCCATTTAAAAAAACGTGTATATTCCTTACTTAATTACACATATTATTGTCAAATGTTTTGTTTATAAAGCATCTGTAAGAGCATAATTAATAACATTTGAATTGGATTTTTCAAATTTAGGTACTGAGTTTGAAGGAGCCATCATTGCTCTATTCCATCTGCTGGCTACCCGTCAAGACAAAGTTCGGGGCCTGAGAGAAGCTTTCTATCGTCAGAACTTGCCCAACTTGATGAACTTGATGGCAACAATCCTAGTGTTTGGAATTGTCATTTACTTCCAGGTAAACCTATTAATATTAAAAACTTGTTCACATTATAGTGGTTGTTTTTGTTTGGTTATCTACTTATCTATTTAATATTAATATTAGAGGCTAGTTATTTTGTTTCCAAGTAAATCAACAATATAATGATGAATACAAATGTTTTATATTGCTAATACTAAAATAAATACGCATGACATTTACACTAACTTAAAGCACTTTACGATAGTAAACTGTCTGTCATCATTCCCTAGGCCTAGTTGTAACAGCTCCTTCACTGGTACACTTGATATTGATCAATAATATTCTAAATGATTCTAATTTAAAAAAAAAAAAAAAAAAAAAAAAATACAACCTTTTGGTTGTTTAACACACTTTCGAGGTCTGAAATTTACATATATTTTTCAGAACCTCAAAAACTGCTTTTTTTTAAATAGTTTCTGTAGTAACTCAAGAGTTAGAACATTGCACGTAATTTTTTTTTCTAAATTTCAGAACTTTTTTTCTCTCTCCTGATGTAGGGTTTCAGAGTGGATCTGCCTATCAAGTCTGCTCGCTACCGAGGACAATACAGCTCTTATCCAATTAAGCTATTCTACACATCCAACATTCCCATCATCCTCCAGTCAGCACTGGTATCCAATTTGTATGTCATATCTCAGGTGCGTTTTAGTTTGACAGTGTTGACCTGCACAGTGTAAAAAGTTGTATAATTAAAGACACTGATAAAACTTTACTAAACCTAAAGATAATTTAGGAACCTTATTTATGTACATAAATTAAGTAAAAGTAAAGAGTATTCATCTAGAATGATATGTTTATTTTTAAACCTAAAGAATAACCATTTCCAGAATGTTTCCTTCCTACTGACTAGATATTGTCTGAGAAAGATTGCAAATTTAATGTCTTTATTATTAATTATACAAGTAATACAAGCTGAAAAAAGGAAATAATTGTGTGACTTAATGTGTAGTACTAAATGAGAAATGATTGCATTGAGTATTTTAAGGTGTAAAGTTGATTGGAACGACCTCTCCTTCAGTGTATTTCTAACCAGATCATGTTTTTGATTTTCAGATGCTGGCAGTAAAGTTTAGTGGGAACTTCTTTGTTAACCTGCTTGGTGTGTGGGGAGTAAGTGTTTTATATTCTTGTTTTTGTTAAAATATTACTAGGTTTATGATTACAGTTTTTGTTTTTTCAGGGTTAAAGGTTCTTGTACTGCTTTATTGTTTTCACTTGTTTTGAAACTTGTAGCTAACACTAATGAAACTACATGTTAAAATGTGGCTTTTAATTTTTGTTTTCAAACAAATATTTTAACCATGGTTATTGTGTGTTTCACGAAGCAAAAAAAAAATTGAAATGTGTTAATTAAGATTGTTGTTTAAGTTTTTTTCCTGTCTTTATCAAGATACATGTTCATTAAATTTTACTGTTTGACAGATGATTAAGATAGTTTGCTTAATGAATTAATATTCTTTTGTGTAGGATGTGGGTGGAGGTGGACCTGCTAGAGCTTACCCAGTTGGTGGTTTATGTTACTATCTGTCACCACCTGAGACCTTAGGCCACATCCTGGAAGATCCCATTCATGCAATTTTGTACATTGTCTTCATGCTTGGATCATGTGCTTTCTTCTCCAAGACCTGGATCGAAGTATCTGGATCCAGTGCAAAAGATGTAAGAGGGAGTAGTTAGTCACTTAAAAATTAATAAAAACAACAGAAGGTTGCTGTATTAAATATGTAGCACAAGAAACCTTTAAACAGTTCAGTAGCATTCATAGAATGTTTCAACACCACTAAACTAATAATATAAAAAACATTAGGTTCTTTTGTTTTCACATCAAGTGAGTTGTATGCTTATTAAAATATAACATACAAAATACTGGATGTATTTACCTGTGTTGTCACTTAAACTATATATTTTCCTCAAAAGTGAGTTAGTGTTGCATTGCAGTCTCGTGTTAGTGTTTTTGCATGACTGTATTTTAATAAGTTTGCAGCTCTTATTCCTCAGTATTTTATTTCAGGTTGCTAAGCAGCTAAAAGAACAGCAAATGGTCATGAGAGGACATCGAGAGAAGTCGATGATTCATGAGTTGAATCGGTACATACCTACTGCAGCTGCATTTGGTGGTCTTTGTATAGGTGCTCTCTCAGTGTTAGCAGATTTTCTAGGTAAAGTCTTATCTTGAGAATGCTGTTGTAGTATTCTGTTAGTGAACATGCTTTGACCCTTTCACTGCTGCAGTAGTGCTTATTTTCTGTGTGGAGTATTTTTTTCGTGGTAGTTTTATTATAATACAAAATTGTAAAGTACCAGTTAGTTGTGCTGCCATACAATCCAAGTGTTGGGTGTATAAAGCTGAGTCTTATTGTTTCTCTAAACTTGGCAGCTTTCTGTGGTACAATATTTAATTTTAGAATGCAACTTTTATACATAAATGCACCAATAATTGTTTTTATTAACTAGTATTTTATCTTTTCTAGGTGCGATTGGTAGTGGCACTGGAATCTTGCTGGCAGTAACCATCATCTACCAGTATTTTGAGATCTTTGTGAAAGAACAGAGTGAAATGGGCGGTATGAGTACGTTGCTGTTCTAACTCTAACAGCCTCATTACAGAAAATTAAAATGTCCATTTCATTATACAGCCAAGCTTTGTGTGTTTCTACCATTTTAATGAAGATTCTGTGCCATCAAGATCAGTGTACTCGTGTAAATTTTTAATAAATCCTTTATCAGTTCAGTATTAGATCCTCTTGTCACATGATAAGGATGTCTGTTTTAATAATCATGTTCTTTTTACTTTATGAAACTAAAATCTGTACAAGTCAATTTGGCAATGACAAAGCTGAGTGAATGGACTGTTTAGAAAATGGATTCATTTAATGAAAGATAGATGGAAGAGAAATAAAGTTACCACTTTTCTCAATTTTTGGTTTTCCAAATATCATACAAATGACATTTTCATTTCTTGTCAAATGGTGAAACATGATATTTTTCATTTATATGTTGATAAATATTTTGTTTTTATCAAATTGGAATATAAAAAAAGTGTCATGAAACTCTTTAAATATTGAATAATTAAATACTAACCTTAACTTGTAATCTGTTGAACTTGTTTGAAGTAACTATTCTTGTAATTGGATATTTTAATCATTTTCTACATCACATACTATAACAAATAAAAATAGTTAATTTTAAAGAACTTGTTAAACTTTAACTGCGATATTTTACCCATGGTCAGCTTACTAAATGTGTCATGGCCAAACTTTAATTCTTTACCCTTCAAGTAGAATATACTGTTATGCTGCCTTTTGTTGACATTGCTTTGTTCATCAGAATTTATCTTTATGCATTCTGATCAAAATGTTAACATGGCTTGTGTTTAACTAGTTGATTTTCAAACCTAGAACTGATGACAAAAAATTACATCTTGTTTCTCATCTGTTTTTGTAATGTACTCAAGGTGTATATCTTCATTGGTTCCACTGAAGATGTGTACAGAAAATCAAGTTGTTCTAAATGAAAAATGATAATGGTATAATATATTTATTGAATGTTAATACAAATAAATGAAACTTATTTCAATTTGATAACAATACATTTAAATAAACTATGATTTCACATCATCATTTTATCTTTCATTGAAAGATGCTAACTTGGTTGTTTTTATGACATAGAATGTGGAGTAACTGGAAAGTTTGATAAATTCTGTTTTCTGAATTTGTTTGGCAAAATGTGTATATAATCGTATTAAGTAATACAATTTGAGAAATCCATCAAAGAAATTCCTCTAATTTGCTTTTAACACTTCCTGGAAAGCCATTTATGAATAATTCTGGTTGAGTAATGTGAAGTTATTCCTTAAAAAGAGCTGTTAGATACTAAATAAAGAAACAGTTGAAATGGGATTTATCAAATATCTTGATTCTTCAATTATAACAAACACACTACAATATTTTAATTAAAAATTTGAGCGGAGCTGGTCCTGGCGGCTGTGTAGACATGCGAAGTACTACTATGTGTCAAAATCTAGGATCCGTACGGCCTTCTCATTATGAATTAAATGACGCGACACTTGCATGTTGTCTGCGTCATTGTATTCATACAGTGAGTTAGGGTTAAGTTGGAAGGTACAAGTTACACGCTCTCCTAAATAATGTAGTGTTCCAGGGTTCTTGTTCTGTCCTGGAGGAACATTTCTTCATACTTTTCCCCAATCAATTAACATCAGATCTAATCTATTCTTAGAAGAATCCTTCAAAATATTTATATTGCTTACAAATATCCCTTAACGTTAGTTCGTGGGTATTTGTGCCGTCCAACAGGAACCATTGCATTTTCACTGGCTTCCTTCTAGAAAAATATAATTTCAGTTTGAATCATTAAAAATATTCGTAGCAAATACAAAAATATCTATATTTAGCGAAAAATACGTAATTTAAGCCCTTTTTTATCAATAGATAGCGTGCCCTTCATTTCTATCACTAAAAAAATTACTGCTTTCTGCTAATTAAAATTTAATAAAGATTTTGTGAGAGAAAAATTGAAGATTTTCAGTTATGTATATCATACTTATTCTGCTAAAACCAGTGAGCACAGATGGCTGAACGGTATATTTCTGGACTTAGAATACTAAAATCTGGGGTTCAATTACAGGGGACATAGTGTCCATATTCATTAATAATTTTGCTCAAGAATGGCAACATTATTACAAATACCTTCTGTGAAACTGTAAATTTTTAATTGTTAATGTCTGTGAGAATACGATGGAAGTTTTGAAATTCTATTTTCTTAGAGGTGCGCTTCGTCATCTGAGGGTCGCGGGTTCACTCCAAACATGCTCGCCCTCCCAGCCAGGCGGGCGTTATAATGTTTCGATCAATCCCATTTTTCGTTGGTAAAAGAGTTGGCGGTGGATGGTGATGACTAGCTGCCTTCCCTTTAGTCTTACACTGCTAAATTAGGGACGGCTAGCACAGATAGCCCTCGAGTAGCTTTGTGCGAAATTCCAAAACAAACAATTTCCTTAGAGCTTAGTGGTTAGAAACATAAAGTCATTCATCATAGAGGTCTGGTTCTATTAAAGTAAATACACCAAAAAGCATCCAATAGTATCTGAAATGAAGTAGATTTTGAAGTAACTGTTTTTTTATGTTTATGACGAAAATATTCAGTAAATTACCATTTGTTGTGTTTCCAGTTGTATTTGTATTCGAGACATGCGTTTTTGTTTTACTTATGGAGTTTTCCTGTATTGCACAAAATTAGTTTAATCAGTGGTTTTCTAATGATTAATATTGTCAATCCCACTTTTTCAAATGTAATACTTGTATGAAGAAACCACATGATCAATACCGATACAAGGTTAATAAACTTATAAGAGTAACATGTCTTTTTGCCAGAGCTCGTGCTTAAGGCGTAATTATATAACTATGACCCTTAGCTCAAGCTTAAGATATTACTACATAATAGTGAAATTATACTCAAGCATAGGATATGAGAAGAATTTAGAACAACATAGTGGGTCTGATAGATAAGATCCAGAACAACATAATGGGTCTGATTAACAAAAAAGAATTGTAATGAAAAATACTTAATTGATTATTTCACGCCTGTACGCGATGTTGAACTGGGAGTTCTAATTTTTGAGATCGGAAAACAACACGTTCTGAAAACCAAAAAGGATGAAGCGTATATTAATACACAGGATTTTGGGACATGCAACTATTTCAAGCCAAAGAATGCTAATATTTCATCAGAAGAATGAAGATTGTGTAGAAAACTTTATAGTGCAGGTGCTTAAAGCATTTAAATATATAAGGATACACTATTTTAGATCATGCAAATAGAGGATTCGGTCAAATCCACCCCCCTTGCCTACGTGTATATATCTTGACTGACAAAGCTATGAGTTTAAACGATGAAATGGATCCAAATGACAAAGAAAAGAAGATATCTTGGTTTATGTTCTCCATTTTTGACAGAGGAAGCTTTAATTACATTTAAAGATGTCATTACTTCAGCAGATATTATTTTACATTTGTAAAATAGATACTTAATGACATTCGAAATATTATAAGTTTGGATTATTCGCAATATGCAATTGGGAATTTTGGCCTTAACATTACCTTGTATACGCGTGGTTAAGCGGAGAAATCAGAGGCAAGGTTTCAAGTACAACTTCAATATTTTTGATCTATCAACTGGAGGCAAAGCAGTCAACCAAAAGCACCAACCACCACAAGAGATTTAGAAATGTCACTTCAGTTGTGGACCCCATCGCGCCAAACATGCACGCCCTCCCAGCCGTGCGGGCGTTATAATGTTACAGTCAATCCCACTATTCGTTGATAAAAGAGCAGCTCAAGGGTTGGCGATGGGTGGTAATGACTGGCTGCCTTCTCTCTAGTCTTACACTGCTAAATTAGGGACGGCTAGCACAGATAGCTCTCGTGTAGCTTTTTGCGACGGCCTGGCATGGCCGAGCGCGTTAAGGCGTGCACTCGTAATCCGAGGGTCGCGGGTTCGCGCCCGCGTCGCGCTTAGCATGCTCGCCCTCCCAGCCGTGGGGGTGTAGAATGTGACGATCAATCCCACTATTCGTTGGTAAAAGAGTAGCCCAATAGTTGGCGGTGGGTGGTGATGACTAGCTGCCTTCCCTCTAGTCTTACACTGCAAAATTAGGGACGGCTAGCACAGATAGCCCTCGAGTAGCTTTGTGCGAAATTCCAAAAACAAACAAACAGCTTTTTGCGAAATTCCAAAACAAACAAACAAATTAGTTGTAGATGCAATCAATGCTTGATATCTGTACTTATTATTATTATTTCTGTCAGAGGTAAAAGAAGTTAAAGATTAGAAAAGACAATAATAATAATCTAACAGTAGGTCAAAAGTTTATAAAATTAGTTTCTCAACGCTACTTTAAGTGCACCCGTTAAAAGTTGCATTGAAAAACTAATTTTATAAATTTTTGAACTGTATCAAATCTCTAGTAACTGGGTAAAATTATCAGATGATTAAGTATTGAGTTAACGCTAAAAACTGGGTTTCTATACCTATGACGAGCACAGTACGTTTTGTCCATTGTGTGGCTTTGTATTTAACAACAAATAAATACATTTTTCAGACACTATGCCAGGTGGGTTAAGGCGTTCGACTCTTAATCTGAGGGTCGCGGGTTCGAATCCCGGTCGCACCAAACATGTTCACCCTTTCAGCCGTGAGCACGTTATAATGTAATGATCAATCCCACTGTTCGTTGGTAAAAGAGTAGCCCAAGAGTTGCTGCTTTCCCTTAGGTCTTATACTACTAAATTAGGGACAGCTAGCGCAGATGGCCCTCGTATAGCTTTGCGCGAAATTAAAAACAAACAAACAAACTTTGACCTTATGTTCTGAGTAAAATATGATACGGTAAAATACATTTTTGTGATGTCGCCCTAGTATTGAAATTGTAACAACCAATGAAAAAAGTTATGTATTTACTTTCCCGGAACTTCTAACTTTTTCAGCTAATTGGCTCATTAAATTGTGACGTTGTCATCAATGTGGTGTAGGAAAAGTGAAAGTTTAGCTTAAAGTTATTCACTTGTAAAAAAATCTGAACTCAAGATATTGAAGATTTTTTCTACGTGGTAGAAAACAATTCTTGACTCATTCAAGATGTTTGAAATTCTGTATTGTTAATACTGTCAAAAGTTGGTGTTACTCCTTTTGTAAAATTAGGCTAAACCAAACTCAGGTATTATTGTTAGTATAACGTAATAATAGTATTGCTGTTAGTTATCCAATCAGTAGTTGTTGAACGAACACCTTTACTTTGTCACTGTGTAAGTTTATCAGTGTCAGTTCACCATTCATCTGAACTGAATTCGCATTGATTGATTTCGGAAAAGTTGTACTTTTATTAACTGAACAGTATGACAAGTGAAAGGTTTAACGAAAGCAGCAAATCTGTAAAAAATCAGAGAGAAAGAAGACGTTTTATTTATGACCTTCCTTGGCCAACTCGAAAGGAACTGTGCATGGTACTTGATGCTGATGGAAAATGGGAAGAGTTAGGTAAAAATTAAACATTTAGATTTACCTAGCTTAATAAAAAGTCGTGAATGTAGATGGCTATTGAAATGTATAACAATATAAAGTGCTTAACATGGCTTAATGTGCCTAAAAATTCGAAACTTTTGCATACAAACTTTGCCTATTTCAAGAGTGGTACTTCTGAGTATCAGAAAATTTAAATAGTGAAAACAACATGACAATTATGATAAGTCTCACACATTACCTTGATGTTGAAAGTGTATTATTTAACATTGGTTATGTGTTTTAATTCCAAATGTACATATGCAAACATATTACACAAGAGACATTTTCTCGATGCTATAGAATATTGAACACTTTCATAGTTTAACAATCAAGTTCTAACTTGATGTCTGTTATTATACTTAACCCATGTTAAAAGTTTTAGACTTTCCTGTGTAAAGTGATTATATTTTGTGCATAACATTTAATACTAATAGGAAGCTAGCTTTCTAATATGAGATTTATTGCTTAAAACTTAAAATAAGCTAAATATAACTGTAGTAACTAATAGTGTGCAAGATGCTGTGAATGTGATGGATGTTCTTGCATGCTGCTGACGATGTTAAACTGTGTTTTAAATTCTCATTGGATGTACTTACACAGGTTCTCCAAAAGAATTCTGTTTCAAGAGTAAATGAAACCAAATGTAAGAATAACAGATATTTTTATTTCATACTTCTGAAGTTCGTATATCATCTGTATTGTAGCTCACAGATTATACAATTCTTTTTATGATGTATGGCATGCACACGTTACTGACATCATGAGAACACATATTATGACATTTAAGCATCCCTTATGTGATGCTTAAATGTGTTGTTTGTCAGTTAGTCAGTAAGTACACTAAAATTACAAGTAACACACTGCTGTATATTGGTTTAAATGGGTGATCTCTCCAGGTGGCTTTCAGCTGCCTTTCAGGGAAATTAGTTCATCAAACGGAACATTTTTATTACATTCTTTCTTTCTCCTGAAATGTTCTGCTGAGTTCAAAGTTACTTGGTCACCCAGGATTACCACTAGACCTATTCATTTCAACCATCTCATCATATCATAATTGATAAACTTATTTTCATATCTTATTCTCAGTTTTCTGATAATGACAGAGGACACACCATAAATTCTTTTATGAAATCAAGAAATTTGTGAAATGTTTTTTCAAATAGTAATTGAAATCATATAGTAGCAATATCATAGTCATATTGTTAGACACGTGCAGTGAATGAGATATGGTGGATAAATCAGTTGTGACCTATATTTAAGTTGTCTGAGAAAAGTAGACACTCCTGATTGGAAATACTGTCTGCTATTTGCTGAACATCTTTTGAACCATCATTCAATACCTATTTATACAGATGGTTTAAAACCAGGTGACTGTGTGGGCTTTGCCATGGTTCAGTGGTTGTGCACAGAATTCCTTCTATATCTTTTGTGTTCACTGCTGAACTGTATGCCATTTCTCTTGCCCTGAATCTTATAGATGCTAAGTGGTACTCAAATTGCACTCTTTATACCGACTCGCTTAGTTCTCTATTGGCCCTGGAATTGCTTCATGTTAGTTCACAACCTGTTCTCACTGATATTTAAAACCAACTGGCCTATTTCTCTTTAACATCTACTTCTATTCAGTTTTTCTGGATACCTGGCCAAGTTGGTATTCACACAAACGAGCTCGCAGACACTGCAGCTAAGCCTGCTGTACCTCTTTCATACATCGACTATGCTCCTGTATTTAAGGCTCAGCTCCATGCCAGCTGGTAGCTAACTTGTAATGAGCAATATGAAAACAAGCTTTTCCAAATGAAACCCTATATTGGATTTTGGTGATCTTGCTTCCATGAGGATTCGAAAGAGGAAGTTGTTCTAACTAGAACTATGCATTGGTCACAGTTTTTTAACTCAGTGTGTAGCCTGTGTAACACTCAGGTCACAATAAGCCACATTTTGCTTTCTTGCCATCATTATGACTCAATGATGGCACTATTTCAAACATGTTTTTTTCCAAGGTTTGTCCATAATGGTAGACAGTATTATTGGTGATGGTGACACTGTCCATCTTGGTGATGTTTTTAGTTTTTTAAAGGCTATTAATCTTTTTAATGCTATTTAAGTTTTTTAATTTATACATTACACCTTTTTTAAAGTGATTCCCTTTTAAAAATCATAGTTCATGTACTTCGATTTGAAATCACAAACTGGCTGTAACATCTCAAAACCAGGACTGGAAAGGCCAACTTCAGGTGACTAATGCTTCTATTTTAACTATCCGTTTGAATTACCAGTTTGTCATGCTGGCGAGTTATTATTATAATTTTGTTACATGTTTTTTAAAATATTTTTATTACTTTACCTTTTGAAAATGGCCATAACACCAAATAACTTGGAACCAGGACCGGAAAAACCAACTTCATGTGACTGATGGTGATTTTTAATCTTACCTGTTAGTCTTCCTGGTGAGTTATGATAACTACAGTTATGCTACAGAAAGCCCTTTACAATTTAAATCACTGTAGTTTTTCTTTCAGTATTGTAGACTAGATGTAAACATTGGTTTTATGCTATTTGTGTTTTTTTTAACCTCAATTTCCTTATATGGATTTTACTAAATTTACTTTTAACTTTTCACCAAGTGTTTGAGCAGATAGCATAGCTGTTTTATGCTATAAAACACTAAATCAATCAACTCTGTAAGTGAATTAGCTTTTGTACAGGTGTAATATAGATTTCATCAGTTTAGATACCTAATCATTGACCATTTTTTTCTGTCAATATTCCAAAAGCTAATGTTACAGCTTCAACCACACCTGTTTTGTAATAGAAGTGTAAAATTGTCGTATTAGACCAGTTAGTTTTCCAAATATTATCGATATGCCAACCAGCATAAAAGATAAGCAGCACTGTTTTAACTTGAGTAATTTCTAACTGTTAGCTTAAGTTCTCTAACCTTACTGATGAGTTTTTTTATTAAATTATCTTGGTTTATTAATTTCAGAAAAACTTCAATAACATCCCTTTGAACCATTTTTCATTTCAGAAGAAGCATCACTTTTATCACATAGCCTATAACTCCCTCCAAAACTGAATTGTTTCTGTATCAAAATACTTTCTTCTCTTGTCAGAAGAGGACTGAGGTGAAGTTTAGCTACCTATCTTCTGTTCTAAAACTAGAATTTTTTCTGTGTGAAGAATATCTGTTTTATGATATACCTGACAAGTATCGTCATTTGTTTTATGATATACCTGACAAATTTAGTATTCTAGTTTACAATACATTTGTATTCTGTTTTATGATATACATGATTAGTTTTGTAATCTGTTTTATGATATACATGATTAGTTTTGTAAACTGTTTTATGATATTCCTGAACACCTGATGAGTTTTACAGTATACCTGGCTGGTTTTGTCATCTGTTTTATGATATACCTAAACACCTGATGAGGTTTGTGATCTGATTTATCATATACCTGATTAGTTTTGCAATCTGTTTTATGATATACCTAATTAGTTTTGTAATGTTTCACAATATTCCTGAATACCTGATGAGTTTTATGATATACCTGGCTAGTTTTATAATTTGTTTTACAATATATCTGACAAGTTTAGTAATCTGTTTTGTGATACACTTGATGAGTTTAGTGATCTGTTTTATGATACATTCAACAAGTTCAGTAATCTGTTTTACAATATATCTGACAAGTTTAGTAATCTGTTTTGTGATACACTTGATGAGTTTAGTGATCTGTTTTATGATACACTCAACAAGTTCAGTAATCTGTTTTATGATACACCCGACAAGTTTAGTTATCTGTTTTATGACACACCCAACAAGTTTAGTAATCTGTTTTATGATACACCCGACAAGTTTAGTAATCTGTTTTATGATACACCCGACAAGTTTAGAAATCTGTTTTATGATACACCCGACAAGTTTAGAAATCTGTTTTATGATACACCTGACTGTTTTGTAATTTGTTTTGTAGCCTGTTTTATGATACACCTGACAAGTTTAGAAATTTGTTTTATGACACACGTGACAAGTTTAGTAAAGTTTTATGATACACCTGACAAGTTTAGTAATGTTTTATGATACACCTGATAATTTTGTAATCTGTTTTATGATACATCTGACAAGTTTTATGATGTCATTTATAATACACCTGATGAGTTTTGTCATCTATTTTACGATATACCTGAACAACCGATGAGTTTTATGATATATCTGATAAGTTTTGTAATCTGTTATATGATACATATGACAAGTTTTGTGATCTGTTTTATGATATACCTGATGAGTTTTGTCATGTTTTACGATATATCTGAACTCCTGATGAATTTTATGATACCCCTGACAAGTTTAGTAATTGTTTTGTTATAAACCTGATGAGTTTAGTGATCTGTTTTTTTGTTACACTTGATGAGTTTTATAATCTCTTTATGATACATCTGATGAGATTTGTAATCTGTTTTATGATACATATTACGATTTTTGTAGTAAAAGAGAATAATCATTTTGGCCCTGAATCATGATAGGAATCACAGTATTTTAATACAACCTGCCTTTTTAATGTTAAATTTTTGTTATAAGTTTAGCAGGCAGTGTAATAATAGTTTCAGTTACATTAGTGTAACTTATCTGACCAAATCAAAAACTGGTTTATTTTCCGTGAAAAGACGTAGGGTAGAACACTTTAAATCTGTTTGCGTTATCTGAGTAGCAATGAATATCACGTTTATAATAGTTAGTAAGTATGAGAAAGACATAAAAATGTAAACATCATATTTCATGATCATTTTTTTCTCATGCATTAAAGTGGTTAATGTCATTTTCATCATGTGGATCTTGGAGACTAAATTGAATTCACAAGGAAATATGCTTGTTATTTTTGTTATATAGACTCTTGATTAGATTTAGTTATATTAATATTTGTGTATTTTATGGTTTACTTGTAGCTGAAATTAATGACTGAATCATTTATTTTTTTATCTATTTGGTTTCCAAACTTTTTGTTGGTGCTCCTATTCAAAGTATATTTTTGATTCAGAACCATTTTTTTCATTGCTCTGGTTCTTTCAAGTGTAAATATCTAAAGTATAACATTAAAAACTTTATCTCAGTTTCTTCAGATGGCAAATGCTTAAACTACAACATCAAAAACTTTCATATTAATTTTTTTTTCAGGTGGCAAATTCTTGAACTATGATATCACAAAGTTGACTTTGATTGGTAAAGGTAAGAGTCCAACGGACGAGCTGCTAAATGAATGGGGCACAAAAAATGGAACAATCAACCGGTTATATGTTTATCTTTCCAAAATGGACCACCAGAGGGCTATGTCTATTTTAATATCTTATGGTGAGGATTATTCTCCAGTGTGTATTTTACAATATGTAATTCATAGTTATTAACTTTATTTACATTAGTTTATATACTGTATTTAAATAGTGGATGTCTACATGTCATGGTTCAATATTGTATCCAAGAGTTTGCAGCCAATTTTTATTCAACACACGTGATAATATTGTAGATATTTATATAACCAAGCTAAAAGAAATGAAGTTTTTTATGTAGGACAAACAAGAGGACAGTTTGATCAATACAAAGTGGAAATGCTTTCATAATATTTCTTCCAAATTTCACATATACCGTTATTCTAACAGAATATAATTTATTCTTTATTGCATTTAGTTTGAACAAACATAAACATCAAATGTTTAAAACTCCTGTTTTAAGTTAATGATAATTTTCTAATATTTTAGACGTTCTCATCCTTTGAATTAATAAATTAATGTAAAGTAATAATAAAACTATCACGTGTCCTAAGTTAAACATTGACTAAAGAAACTAGTCAGCAATACTGAATTAGGTATAGAAATGGCAGAAGATTCTAATGTAATAGTTTTTTTCTCTTTACTGTAATATCTACAAACCACAAAATTTTCAAGTGACTGTAGTTTATGCTGGAACCTTGTAACATGTTTAACTTCCTTTATTAATTATTTTCATGAAGGTTAATTGAACTTCTATAAAACTAGCTTCAATGCAGTGCTAATATTTGAAAATTGTGGAATAATTTTTTTATTATTAACTACTGTTTTGTCACTATCAACTTTTGGTAAAGAAATTAATTTGTTTTAGAAAGTTTTCATAGTGTAGACCTCAAAATGGATTATTGTTTTGTGAAGAGTTTCTACAGTTAGAGCATATCTTAGGATGGACTACATTTTTTCTGAAGAGTATATAATTAGAACATACAATTTCAGAATGACTTATTTTCTACATAGTGTTCATCTTTTAAGATAATGTCCTAAACTTCAATGCAGTTGGTACTAAAAAACTAAAACACTGTTTTGTGAGCAAGTGCTAGAGATACATTTGAGTTAGAAATAGTTATTTATTATTTCTGTAGGAATCAACATCTTAGGCTAATGTTGTGTTCTTCTGTGATTTATTAAAATTGGTTCTTCTGATAAATTAATATAAATATTTCACTTGTTTCATAGTATTCTGTTACAGAACTGTTTTGTTAAATGATAAACCAGAACCTTCTCCAATGCGTGTTTGTAATTTTTTGTATGTTTTTGTCCTTAGCATTTCTTTTATAGAATAAAATTTTTTAATTAGAAAATTGTTCATGAATTTATTGCATGTCCTGTTTATTATAATGTTTTTTTTTGTGGCTTACAGTAAGATGATTTTTGTCTTTGCATTAAAACAGCTTGAATTTAACAATTGACAGTCATGATTATTATCTGTTAATTACTTATAGTATTTAATTAAATGAAGTTACTGTCATTGTTATGAGTTATTCTTTAGTTTAAAAGATTGTCTGCATGTAATGATATTTAGTATCATTTGACTAAAATGTTACCTTAAGTTTATCTTGAATGTGATACAATATATTTTTCCTCAAATCATCATGAAACTTCATGATTGAATTGCCATTCGTTATTGAGGCACCACTCCTTTTACCCTTGTTGACTTGTTATAAAATAAGTTTAATATTACTGGAGCACACGTTGTCCCCAGTGGGTAAATTTAACATAATAACACAGTCTCAGACTTTCTACACTGCATCAGTTACAACCATGTGGACATGCATCTTGGGAACAGATACTAGATTAATGTTATTTAATTTTGCATGTGGTATGAGTTAAGCCACATTAAGAAACTGTTAGTGCTACCATTAAAAAATCTGACAGTAATTCAACCAGCATAAGTTGTAATGCTAATAAATCTGTTGAAAGTAATCTCAACTTTATGTTTAATATAAGTAAAAATCTTATTATTAAAGAGTTGCTTTAAAGTGTTACGTTTTTTATGTGGACTGAACGCAACAGAAAGACACAGATAGCAGCTTGTATAATTTATTACAATGATCTACTTATATGTGATAGACACAAAATAAATTATCCAATAGCAATAACAGATATCCAGTTTCAACCTTCAAAACCACTTATAATACAAAAGGGTACTGGCCTGTGTTTAATAATATGATCCAGAATGAGTGTCCAAATCCGAAATCCAAAATTCCAATTTAGGCGGGGAATTTAGTCCCACGGAGAAATTTACAAAGTTTGAATGGGTAATTTAAAAAAAATTCACAGTCCAATACGTATTGACTTTCGGTATAATCCGTAATCCAACTGAATTGTAAAGATTGACGGAATAAAAATTTCACCGCTTTAGTCGATCTAGCTCTATTCACAAATCCAATTTGAATAATCACACGGCAAACGTTTAAACTTTCTCAAACGAAACCAACTTCTTGACCCGAGTAAAAACGGATGACTAACTTCCCTCGCATCGCCGTCTGTTTATATACTAATCGCGTAACTTCCCAGAATTCCACAGTACGAACACCAGGCTAATACAAGTGATCAATCTACCTAGTTCTAGAAATTTCTACATAAATATTTCTCAATTAATTTTAATTAATTCTAAAATGTTATTTTAAATTTCACTGGTTTAAACCTCGAAACAATAATATAAATATGGAAATTCAAACATGACATGACATGATTGTCGTTTACATAACATTTACATAACACTCTCGACATGGTTTGTCATTTACATAACATTTACATGATATTTACGTAACAAAAGTAACATCCAAGAGCTTATAATCCTAAGAAATTAACACATTACTGGACTATTTTAACAATTCAAGATACATAACATTAGAACTGATAGCAATTTTAGAGTGGTACATTGTCCTGGCGAGAGTTGTGTAACAATGGCCACTTTGGCCATTATATGAAATGTATGAAATTTTGCTACGATACTCTGAGCTGAAGGGACAAACTTGTCATTTCAGTTGATCCAAAATACCACCATCTGGCAAGAGACAGACTTACCACCACGATGGTTATTGCAGCTGGTGCAGAGAGTGATAAGAGCATATCTAAGTCATCATTGAGTACAAAAATGATGACATCTGATTCACAGGTTTGTCTAAAGACTTGGATGTGTTAAGATAATTTTTATAATGGTTTTATTGTTAGAAAATATGATCTACTAAGTCGTAACTCAATTTAAAAATGAATATCTCAGATTTACAAGTTCATTTAAAGACTTAGTTGTGTTAATTTTTAATAATGTTTTTATTGTAAGAAATTATGATCCAAGACAGAAAAGGAATCAAAGAGAAAAAGACTTGAAAAAAAGGTCAGTGTTTTAAGGAAGAAATGGGTAATTAATAAGAAATAAAGTAAATCAGAACCTTCATCAAAGGAGACTCAAATTTAGAAAATAATATCATAAAAATTAGCTACTGGAAGTTGTTTTTTCAAGCTCAAGCATACTGAATAATAATAAAAAAATTAACCAAGCTAGTTATTCAAGGTCTCTTGAAAAACTAGTAACATTTATGTAATGAGTTTTTGTCATTGAACGTTTATTAATATAAATTTATACTTGTTATAAAAATAATAGTAAAACAATGTTACTTGAATCTTTTTGTAGCTTTAGTTTATTTATGAATAAGAGAACATTATTCATAAAAGTTATTACTATTTCATATTAGTGAAAATCTTTTCAGTTGCCATATAATAATCTTGTTTCAACAATACTCTCAGAATAACATTATGGGGAGTAGATAAGCCAAGGACTGGAAAATTAAATTAACTTATTTTATTAAAAATAGTGAACTGAACTCTGCTTTTTACAAAATATATGTCTGTGTCTTAAATAGTTAGCATTTGAATCATTGTTATATTGGTTTCTTTTCTTGTATCAGTTTCTTGGGATATATTGTACTTTGGACTAAGTGTTTTACTGAAATTAAATCATCAGTTTATCAGAATGTATAGTTAAATTAATTGAGATTTAAACTTTAAAAAATCACATGAACAATTTTAAAAGGCTTAGCAACCTATGTTCAGCAATAACCGAATACAAAGGTCATAGCAAGAAGAGATAATGTTTTGCTTTACTTCTTGATTTATTGTTTTATATTTTAAGAAAAATAAGTTTAATAATTTATTTATAAGTAGTAGTAATCTATATGCATATATATGATGAATAATAATTGAAATGTGACTGTAAGTTACAAAATACTAGTTCACTAAAACACAACCAAGAAGGGAAGACTAAATGTCAGTTTTATATTACTGGATATGTAGCATAAGTGCACATTCATCACATCCATCCATGTTATGTTATTTAGGCATGACTGGAAGGTCATTATAATATAAAATAATAAATATATAACATTATGCGACATAAGGTACTTAGACTAAACATTTGTATTCTCCTGTTATAATATGCAGTTATTCTACCTCCCAAAAAGCATAATTTATATTTATTTGGTTTTTTTTCTGATGGTTACAAGGTTGGTCAAGTGACAGACCTCACATAGTTAGAATGTAGAAAATAAGATAATATAAAATCTTTCCAAAAACAAACACATGATATGTATTCAGGTTTTAGAGATTACATAAATAATATCTTATATTTTTGGGAAAAATATAACATGAAATCACTTTAAATTCATAATAGTAATGAAAGACTGTTTTCCCAAGCAAATCTTTAGTGAAAATATTTTATTAAAATTTTGTTGTTTTTTTGTGTACCAAACACTTGTAATTGTTATTAAAAGTTTACCAAATGTTGTGAAGATCCACATGCTGTAACAAAAGTTACAGTGCAAATGTGTACATGAACTCGTATATCATTCCTATACTGTCACAAAAGGGTTATATATAGTTCTAAACCAAACAGTTATTAATTCTGTATGTTCATTAATATAATTTGTTGAATGTAATAATTCATTGCTTATGTCACCAATATAGATTACATATTAAATTTAATTTTTATATTATAGAGCTATGTGGTCTGTGAATAGCTATTGTAATTATGTTGTTCATTTTTTTTCCACTGACATTTCATTATTTTAAATTTAATTTTTATGTTGGTCTTAACACATACTGTTGTTCCCTAAATTTTGTTATACCATCTAAAATAATAGAAAAATTTATATCCATCTGATATCAAGTTACTTAATTGTTGTTTATATCTCTATCAAAATTAATATTTCTTTTGTTTTCTAATTTATACATTATTGACTCTGTTTAAATATTTCTTGTATTTATATTTAACAATTTTATTTTATTATTTCTACAAATAAAAAAAAAATGTCATCCCTCTTTTACCCTGGCAAGTTGAACCTTTTTTTTCTTTGATGTGTTCAAATATTTACCATTTTATTTAATTGTTGCTTATTCTCCATATTTTGGTTCTTGTTTGTTTGTTTTTTCTCTCCTTTCTCTTTTAATGTTTGTGTTAAGTGTAAAAGTTTACCTTCTTAGAACATTGAATCTATACCAGTACCCTTTTAACTCTATTATTATTATTATAAGTTATCTTTTAACAGATGTACAACTTGTATATTACCTTCACTGATTTTGTATATATTTGTTTATTCATTATTTCATGATTACATGTACATCTTCTTGGTTGATTTTGTACTAAAACTATTGCTAAATGTCAACTCCTTAAAAATTGACTATTCAGTACTTCTTGCATTAGTTATTTGAATATTTTTATCAGTTCTAAATGTTTGCTTTCAGGTTCAATTGTTTATCCCATACTTCTCTGTTATGTCTTAATACATTATTTATAAACTTATCAATTTTCTTTTCTTTCAGTTGCTTTTTCAAGTTCACACATTTCACTCTTTAGTCCTGTTTTTTGTATTTTTGCATATTCTGTATGTATCTCAACAAACTCTTGTAACATACATTAATTAGGGAATTACTGTTAGGGGTGTCATAAGTTAATGTTATTTTTTTCTCTGTATTGTAGAGCAAAAGCCAGCTTTCCACCATGTTTTCCAGTTATTCCAAGAGCTCCTGCTCCAACCTGGGGAAGAATTCCTCTGAACATACTAAATGCTCTATTGATCCACGAAATTTCAACTATACTGAAGTAGGAGAAGCTAAAGCTGCTGGCTTTTTAAATAACAAAGTTAAAAAATTCAGTCCTCCACCTAAATGGTATGTTACAGATGTGGTTTAAGTTGCTGAAAAGTTTCTTATTAGTAATTGCCAGTGGGTTGACCCTGTAGATTAATTAATTTAACACCCAACTTGTGTGTAAGAGGTCTTAATATCAAACCAAAGAAACTAAAAATAAGCTAAGTTGCCACAAGAAAAACTGGTACCTGAGGATGGATTTTTTTTCTGTGGCAATCATATTTCTGCATTTGCAATAGCAAAGATGGAACCTTTGGCCTCTAGTACCTTAGACAGGTGCTCTACCAACTAAGCTAGTTAATCCTATCTGCACAAGCATCTTCTATGGTTCATTTTATGAGGTTTTTAGTTACATACATTCAAAACTTCTTTTTATTTGTTACACTGATTAGCATAACATAAAATTGTAGCTGGTAATCCATGTTATAATTATATGTAACTTTTAAGTCTTAATCTTAAAAGACAAAATTAAGAAATTATCTTTAATTTTCCATAGTGTGTGAAGTGTTACATTTATTCTTTAAGCATTCCCTTTTCTCTGCTTTATTATCACCCCTCCAAAAAGTATGAAAATTAAAGTAAGTTACTCACTATAAAATTTTCATTGCTCAGACAAACCATAATTTGTATAGCCTTCAATCTTGTTTAGGGACAGCTTTCAACTGGAAACTGGACCCCACTTGTAACTTCCTCTTTTTCAGGATTTGTTAATAGGTTCTCTCTTATGTTTAATATTATATGAGTTATAACCAATAGAAAGATAAAGTTTTCATTTATCAAATCCCATATTGTTTTCTGAACACAGAATTGTCCATTTCTCTTTTTGTACATAGGAAACATATGACTAACTTAAATGTATTTGTAATGGCTCTTGCCACATATATTTAAAAAGCCAGAAAAATGTGATAGTTAGGGAGTATTGTCTGCTTTTCACGTTATTATTCTATGTTCTTTGGTGCATTATTCCATTAAATAAAAATTTTGTGCAGTGCTAACATTAATGTAAATATAAGAAGGGTTAAGAGTTATCAAGAGTCAAAAGCAAAACAAAGACCAAGGTAAATGCTTTATTTCTTGTTTTTTATGTGTATTCTTTATTATTATAAAAGTAAATAAAATGTAAAAATAGGAATCTGTTTAGGTTAGTTAAATTTAGATTAGGTAAAATAAATAATAACATAATAAAAATGTTCTATGGGGTATGCACAAGAGTAGCCCTGAATTGCTTATGGGTAATATTATTTGATAGCATTATGTGAGCTCTTTATTCTCTAAGTGAGTTACAACTTAAAATGGTGCACATAATAATTATACATGGTTCAAAGGACAATCAACCAAAAATATTTGAGTACAAATAGATGTATATTGTTAAAAGTTTAGAGTTACTTAGGATAAGCAAATGTAATTTCATTTACAATTTAAAGTCATTCTACAAAGAAAATAAGAAGTAACTTAAATTTATTTTGATTTTTTTTTGGTAGTTATAAGGTCGGTTAAATTGATCAACCTTGTACAGTGTTCCCTCGTGTATCGCGGTAGATGCGTTCCAAAACCCCCCGCGAAAGGAGATTTTCCGCAAAGTGGGATTGCCGATTTTTACGTATATATTTATGTGCATTTAGACTTTTAAAACCCTCCCTGTACAACTATTTAACCTTCCCATTACAATATACTGTTCATTATTGCTGAAATAATAAGAACAATTATTAAGATATTAAGTCTTAAAATTAAAAATTACATATCTTCAGCAGGTGGTGTCTTTTCGGGGGACACCACTTCCTCTTCTGTTGAAGGTGAATCGGCAATTTATTCGTCGGTTCTTACAACTTCAGGAACAGTACTTGCCACCGATACCCTTTCTTTCTTGCTCGGCTGGAAAAACATTGTTATTGGCAGTTGTTTTCTCTGCCTCTTTAGCCTGTCTAAAATCATTTGATAAGGAGTCGTCAGTTCTTCTATTTTATTGCAAAATTGTACTGATCGAACCATATCGTTGTCCCATTCCTGTGAGCACTCCTTCACTTCGTTAATTAGTTTCATTAGTTTACCTAACCGCTCTAACGACCATCCACTTTGCTCGATTACACTATTAATTATATTTTGTTTTTAATATTTTAATGGTATTTAATGCTATATTTTAGATTTAATGTTTATTATTTTATATATATATGGGGGGGTCGGCCGAGCCCGCGAAGTGGCGAGGGAACACTGTATAAAATTAGGGTAGAGAAAATAAAAGAATAAAATGTGAAGTTTTCTTGAAAAAAAAGATTTGAAGTGTATTTAAGAGGTGTTGGAGATTACACAATTGAAATTTGAGAATGTTTGGTATGAAGACTATTTTTTGAACCTTCAGGTTAAAATTATTTTGCACTCACACTAATCCAAAATATATTATTTACAGAAAAGTTTTTTCAGTGTATTAAAAGTAAAATATTTCCCTAAAAAAATTACTTTTATGTAAAACATAATGTTTACTAAAATTCTGCTTAAGTTTATGAATATTTTGATAATTTATTGAAAGTTAATAGTATCAAAACTGTAATGACTAAGTGAGTACAAAGTGGTTATGTGGTCAGTCACTTCAAGTGATCCTGTGTAGAGAGGGATTAGCAGGCAGTATATAAATCCTTGATGTGTTAACAGTTAAAGTTAAGCCTTTTATGTTATACACTAAAAGATTGATTCATTATATTAATAGTTTAATTCTGTGCAAGTAGAATTTTGAAAAGTATACATAGAGTTTAATGTGACTGTTTTTACTGTAGGCTTACCAACCAGGAATCAATTTCATGTTCTTCAAAACAAAAAGACCCTAGTAGTAACATAAAAGAGGAACAGACACAATCTGATAATTGTGTTTGGAACACTTTATGCAGTGGAGCCAAGAACAAGCATGAAAAGTCTCAGGTTGTAGCTCATGAGAAAAAAGTTCAGAATATTGGAAAAGAAGACAACCACTTCAGTGAGAAAAAAGAAAAAATAGGCCATAAAGGTATCATGTGAAGGCTGCAACCACTCGTACTGTGTAGAAAATTATAGCTTGACTCTCTTTCATTTGAACTGTGTGTTGAGATGTAATATTTAAACTGTGACAGAATACATTTTCTGTAACTGAAGAGATGCAATGTGTGTTGAAGGTTTAGTCATGGACTTTGTAATCTTGAGTTACGTTTATATGTTGATGGTTTGGTCACTTTGTAATGTTGTACTGTATGTGTTGATGGTTTGGTCACTGTACAATATTGTACTGTATGTGCTGATGGTTTGTTTACAGTATAATGTGGAGTTGTACTGTATGTGTTGATAGTTTGTTTACTGTATAATGCTGAGTTTTACTGTATGTGTTGATGGTTTGGTCACTGTACAATATTGTACTGTATGTGCTGATGGTTTGTTTACTGTATAATGTGGAGTTGTACTGTATGTGTTGATAGTTTGTTTACTGTATAATGCTGAGTTTTACTGTATGTGTTGATGTTTTGGTCACTATAATGTTGAGTTGTACGTATGTGTTGATGGTTTGTTCTATATAATGTACTATATGTATTGATGCTTTGCTGTATAATTTACTGTGTGTGTTGATGGTTTGGTTACTCTAATGTTGTGTTGTACTGTATGTGTTGATAGGTTGTTTACTATGTAATGTTGAGCAGCTAAGTTTTGTTGTTATATTATATTCTTGGACATGCTTGTTCTAGTAAACAGAAGTGAGTAAACAGGTACTGTTAGGAAGGTATTATATCTTATTTAGTGTTTAAATTATGTTTTAATTTACAATGATCTTATTTCATAAACAAGTAAATTTTAGTTAAATAAGTTAGATATTAGAAAGTGGATTGTTAGTTATCTGATTAGGTTACCTCTGTATTACTTTATTTAATTTCTATTTTACTTGCTTAGTAAGTGGGAGCTTGAGTAATTTAGAAGACACCTTACCAACACCACTTAAAATTCCCTACAAGGACCTGCTTCGTGCCACGGAGGAATTTAGCAGGAGCCGTGTGTTAGGACAAGGTGGTTTTGGGGTGGTCTATAGGGGAGAATGGAAAGGAAACTTTGTTGCCGTGAAGAGACTGATGGTTGTGAGTACTGTTTTATAAATGGAAGTATGATCCACCAGTTTAGTTGAGTTAAGAAGTAAAATAGGACAAAATAAGCTTGACTTTTGTCTTATATTACTGACAAAGTCTTCACAAAGTGTATGATAAAATAGCTGGTAGAATTGACAAAGAACTAACTTCTACCTGATGTGTGTATAGCATATATCCATACATATATATTAATCTAACTCGTACAAATACTTGCTCAATATGTCTTGCAATATCAGGAACAGATAAACTGCTTGAAGGAATGGTGTAGAATTATACTGTTTTTTGCTTTTTTGATGGGACAAAGAAGCTTTGCATTGTGTGTTATTTCAAAATTTAATGTTAAAATGCTGTTATGTGAAATCCTTAACACTGGATTTATGCATGTGCATGCGCATATACGTAAACAAGTTTAGACATTTAGTTACACCTGCTATTTAACATGTGAAAGGTTGTGTTAAATCATGTTACATGAAATGTGTTATCTGTGAAAATGTCTTGAGTAGTGTAGTAATAGATCTTTAATTTGATGTGATCACATGTGAAAGAAATAGAAAAGATGGCAGCCAAGGGCCAAGAAAACTAAATTAAAAATGTATCAAAATTACAGAAAACCTGAAATGGTTCAGTATATAAGACTACAGAATGACGAAGAAGATAAATGAACTTTACCAAGTGTAATTTCTGATTCTCTATCTTTCTTTTTATATTGTGATGAAAATAATAACTTCCGATATGATGCAAATATTCATTATATATAAGAGTGAATATTTTTTACTGTTTTCTAATCATAGTGCATCACTTAGCACATGTAAATGAATTGCAATATGTGTGCTTTTTTTTCAACGAGAGGCACGTATGTAGTTATTTCATGTATTGAGAGGATAGCTTACCAGTGATGATGTCTATTGCATTTAAATACATAAAATAATGAAAGAACTTTTTATGTGTAATTGGCATTCATGTATATAGTATGTAATATCACACAGAACACATTAAGTTTTTAAACTTGTTATTCTCTGTGTTCAGAGAGGTCAGGATAGCACCTCACGACAACAAGTTAGCTTGAAGCAGTCATTGAATGAGATGAAGATTCTTTACAGGTAGGATGAAATATATGTGTGTCTGTCTTTGTGTTATACACCTTCTGTTTTTTTTGGTGCTTTTAAAGAAAGTTGAGTATATCATATTAAATCTGTTTTGAATATTCAAATCAGCAAGTCACATGACAAACAAAGCATTATGAAGTTGCAATGGAATGGAAAATGCCAGAACTACATGTTGCTATTACTTGGTATTTTGTAGGTAGTGTGATTTTCCCAAAAATTGAAGGTTATCTAATGGCCCTTCCAACTAAAAATGTTCATACATCATAAAGATGTGTTCAGATCATTAATTCAGTTTCCAAAACAAATGAATATGGATCAACTTGAGGCACCAGGACCATTCAAAGAAAGAGACCTACAAAGAAGTATTATCCTTAGCCATGGTAAGCAAGGTCTAGCATCTTTTAACAGGTGAGAGTATACAAAGGTTAGTTGCAAAAACCTTCCATATACCCCAGACAACAACAGTAAATAACATAATTTCATTTTGAGAGAAACATAGTTTCTGTTCAGTCAGACTGATAAAATAAATGCTGGGAAACCCTCATTTTTAATACCTTAGATGAGTGTTTCTCAGTCATTTCAATATCAGGGTCTAACTCACTTTGTCCTAAATTGTCAAAGTTCACTAACATGCAGTACTAGTTAAAATCAACATTTTACACTTGTCAGTTTTTATTTATATGTTTTCATGAAATACCCTAGACCAGCAAGGTGTCTGTAATGGGCTATCTGTAGTCTGCAGACTAGTTGTTGATAAACACAGCTCTAGGTGAATTACAGAATCCAAAAGTTCATATTTTTCAGGTAGAGCATGAGGAGATACCTTAAAATCGCAGAATGAAAGAGTAAACCTTTTTTAATATTGTATACATAACCTAAAATGGGAATATTTTTGGATGTTATAACTGATGTTTTGGGTTTATACCTTTAGTTGTTGTTTTTCTACAGGTGGTATCATTTTTTTTGTTTGTTAAGGTGATGCTGTGTTTTTTGCTTCTGTATATATTTGTTTTGTTTATACTCTAGTATTTGTATCCAAACCACATAAATGATACAATAGAGAATTTTTTATTATTTTTCCCACCAGGAGTTTAAGTCCAGTTATCCTAAAAGCTCTATAATCTTTTGCATTTTTAACTCTAAATTTTTATATTGTAATCTAAAACAACCCATTTTACTTGTGAATCCCTTTTATTGACAATTTTTCCAATTATTGTAAGCTAACATGTTTTAACCATAGATTATACTATACTTTATGGCAGTACTTCTCATAATAATTTAATATTTTCACACTCACTAATCATTACCTTTAATATTTTCTTTCTTAAAACAATCAAACAGTTTTATCATGACATTCTAAAACTATTTACTTTGAAACTAAGATAAATTCACAATGGAAGAATTAATCCTTGGAGAAAAACTTAGTACAGATATGTAAAAGATATTTTTTATATTTTTTAATAACCTGCATAAACTTTTCAGTTTTAACTTTGTGTCTTAAATTATTTTGAAAGTAACTTAAGGACCTTAATTATGATGTTCAGGTACTTACATGGGTCAAAAACTGACGTAATTGACCATATTTTCAGTTAATTCTGCACTATGTCACACAATGTTGAGTTTCTGGTAGTGATGTAAAAATGGGTTAATATACTTCCTTACATTTTAATTGTTTTTACACTTCTATAACTGAGGGTCAATTCTGAGTGCTTCTTGAGTTACAAATCATTAGAATTGTATTGCATCCTGTTTGTGTGTCTTGAGTACTTGCAGTGAAATAGTTCATTGGTACCATTTATTACAAGTAAGAATATGCTCTACCTATTACTCATTATTATACTTTTCAAAATTAAACTAGCTAGCCTATCTTAAAAATGGCCAAGTATTATTGTATATATTTAAATAGATAAGTTCCTTTCCAGTTTATTAAAATGCTTCATCCTGTAAAATGTATTTTCAAAAAAGTTGGTTTAACAAGGAGAACATTTATGGAGTGGTAGGTGTCTTTACCAGTTTTTTTAACATGCTTCAACATTGCAAATGTACATTTAATGGATCTTGGCTGGCAGATATTAGTGGTTGCTAAATTGAGCTATGTTGTCAAACACTGAACAGTGTGGAGGCTTTTCTAAATACTGTTACAGAAAATTTTCAGCCAAAAATCACCTTGGACAGCAGAGTAAATGACAGCTATTAGCCAATGAAAATAGTAACGTGTATAAAAGGTTAAACACCTTGGACAGTGAAGTAAATGACAGATAAAGGGAATGGCAAAACAAGAATACACCATTACATACTGCTCATTCAACCTATATGTCTATTACTGAAGATTGTAACCTGGTTATTGATCTCCAAGCAGATTCAGCTACAGAACCAGAAATGATAAACATTACATACAAGAAAGTTGTCTTTGTATATTGTACTTATGTTGAACAGATGCCATGTGGAATGATCAAATCCAACATAACCAATGTTTGTCTTCATTACCACAGATGGATTATGATCCATTTGTTAAAGAAACTGGTAGATGACCGTAATTCATATAACATTTGATAAACTTGTGGAGGACCAAAACAATTCAGTATACACTATGTAATACATTTGTGGGGGCCTAAATAATTCATGATACAACACTTGTGGAAGACCGAAATAAATCAGGATACAACATTTTAATAAATATGTGGATTACCTCAATAAATCAGGATACACTATCTAATAAACTTGGGAACGATTTAAGTAAATCATTATACATCATTTATTATACTTGTGGGTGACTTGTGTAATTCAGAATATGACATTTATTAAATTTGTGGATAACAAATAATTCATGATACAGTATATTGTATGGTAAAACCACCACTATTCAACATATTAAGTAAAAGGATGAGTGTATTAGGTAACAATCAGAAATACCTTTTGGAATTGCAAAAACAAAGATTAAAAAATAATAATAATTTTCTAAAGAGAGAAATAAACATCCCTTTAAATATTTTTAAATTAAAGTGTATCAAATGATGGGTGAAATGTGAAGAAAACTGATGTTTTGAGGGCTGATGAAGTGTTCTTTCATCCCATATGTTGATCACAATGGTCTGGGCATTTCAGTAATTCAGTTCATGATTCTCTTTGTTAACCTGAAGAATACGTAAGAATGTCAATGTTGTTTTAATGAAAGTGCTAACACCAATACCAGCTGTCTTGAGAATATATAGTTGATGACTCTGTTAGCACTTTTATCCTGTGACTTGTCATGAGAAAATATTATGTAAACTGTGACATGCTGTGAGAAACATAATCACTTGAAGTGTCCCACTGTTACCAATTACAAGAAATCCTGTATACATAAAATATTTCTTGTATTTTCTCTGTAATATGTTTTCTATCTATTGTATGTTATCTCTACATTTTCAACTTTTTTCCCTGTATTTCTCGCCTAAAATGTACTGGGAGACCTTAACTTGGTAGGACTTGTACAAGTTTCCAGCTAATGTTTGTAAAATTTGTTCCAGGTAACATTGATTGTATTCTAATGTTTTCAATAGAATGTGAAAGACTAGATCATCTGATCTTGTAATTTTGTACAAATTTGTCTCTCCACAGTTGTAGAATAGATAACATCCTACCTCTCTATGGTGTTAGCTTAGATGGGCCAGAGCCGTGTTTGGTGTATCAGTTTATGGTCAATGGTTCTTTAGAAGATCGGTTGTTACTCAAGGTGAGATGTGTTTAGTGTGTAAAACTCATATCAGTGTTTCCTCTTTACTGACACTTGGATTTTATATGATGTTGTTATTGTTTTTTCACTACAGGTAACACTTGTGTTTAGTGTAATGTTATTTCTTCACTGACCAATAACAATTGTTTTATGTAGTTTTATTATTTCTTCACTTACAGATAACACTTGTGTTTTATGTAGTGTTATTATTTCATCACTAAAAAATCCCCTCTGTGTGGATTCCTGTATTTGGTGAGGGGACCTCCAAGGGAAGGTTCTGTTCTTTCAGTTTACTTCCTTTGGGATCTGAATATCCATGCACGTATTTGCTGTGCATGGTGCCAGGCTATTGTCGTACCTTTCTATAAGTCTGAAAAGGATCCTAAGATTCCTTCAAACTATCGACTAATTGTTTTGATGAGCTGTATGTTTAAGACTCAAGACCTTAGAGAGGATGGTTAATGCTCATCTTGTTTGGTTCCTAGAATCAAACAACCTACAATTGACCACCCAGTGTGAGTTCTAATGTTAAAAGTCTCATCAGTGAAACGTTAGAGTTCTAAATCTTTCTTGATGTACAAATACTTTTCATTAATTATATCACAGAAAAGTCAGAATGTTTGTTCTTTCTCTCCTGATTCTACTGTTAAATTTACCTTCTGTTTAGTACTGGTATTATTGCATAGTTCATAATTGATATTAAAATTAAAAATCAGTGTTTTTTTTAAACAGAAAAATACCCCACCATTAACATGGCTACAGAGGGGAAATATTGCAGAGGGTACAGCCAAAGGTCTAAATTACCTCCACACACTCTCTTGTAAGCTGATCCATGGAGACATCAAAAGGTAAATTATAAGGGGAGTGTCAGAGCTAGTAGTTTAACTTGTTTTTTAAATCTCTTCCGAATTTTAGCAACTTTTGTCGTTTCAGATGTGCTTGAACGTCTTGATTTTAGAAAAATATCATTGACCCTCACACTGTTAAATAAAGTATAAAATTTGTACAGTTATAGTACACTTCATTAGCCTGTTAGGTGTTTTCAGTAGTTTCATAAATATTTTTGTATAATATTATGATGTATGAATGGTAAACTAGATGTAGAATGTAGAATTTTTTCTTCGGTTGAGATCTTAACATGTTTTTTGAGGAGTTATAGTAGCATGTTCTTTCAGTTCTGTAAGCATTAGGTGTACTTGAAATTATCTGTGCAGCTCATTAGTGATATCATTTTGCTAGTGCCAATATTTTGCTTGATGCTAACATGGAACCAAAGATTGGTGATTTTGGTCTGACAAGAGAAGGTCCATCTGGTGGAGATACTCACGTGAAGGTCAGCAAGGTTCATGGAACACAAGTGTACTTGCCTCCAGAGTACCTACGGAGCAGTCAGTTGTCAACAAAGGTGGATGTTTACAGTTACGGCATTGTAAGTATTAATTTCTCTTAACGTATTTATGTAATTGATCAAGTTTGCAATATGTAATACAAATGTTTATATTTTTTTGTGTCTGATTCTTACACTTTATTACCAATATACTGGAATTCCTTATTTCAATAAAGTAATGTTTCTCTGCCATGAAGGTTCTTCTTGAGCTGGCTACTGGATTAAGAGCATTCGACAGTAAGAGACCAGAGTTTAAGTACCTGGTAAGTTGTGGTTGGTTAGTTTTTGAGCAGATGTTTAATGTTACATCTTGAAATTCATGTTCTTCCAAGATCTGAATTTAATGTAAAATATCCACTTCTACTTGACCAAGTTGGTTAATTATTATTTTATCTGTAGCATCATTATTAATGGGTTCTGTCTCCAGCAGTCAAGTAAGGGGGTCTTTACTATATCAAAGCTGATTTCACACCTTTAACGAGAAAATGTTTCTTTTTACATAGGAAATTCGTGTATCTTCTTCCAACACTTTGTTTTTATAGTTCCAGTAAACCTTCATTATTACATGTTAGAAAAAATTTGTTTAGAGCCCAGCAGAAATGACAACACACACAAACAATGTAGTTCCTTGATTAGAGTATAAGGACCTGTATCATTATTGAAGTCGTGTTACTCAAGCTAGTTTCTAGAACATAGTGTGCATCACTTCTACTCTTAGCTACGTAAGTTTAAGTACATTATAGTAATGGTCACTGTCAAGGTCGAGTTCGTGGGCAACTGCAGCAGAGAAAAGTTTGCCACTCTGAAAGATGTTAAGGCTGGTGACGAGTACAGTGACTGGTATCCAGATTTACTACACCAGGGTCAGAGATGTGCCAGTAAACTGAAAAAGGACCGCCCTGAAATGGCTGAGGTGAAAATTTTGTGTCTAAAATTAAACAAGTTGAAGGTTTTAGAAGTTTGTTTTCATAATTAAAGTAAAGTCTCGTGGAAGATATATTCAGTTAACTAATTTTGGCAAGATAATGAATAATAAAAATATTCATATATTGAGTGTTTAACCTACACACTTGATATGCATGTGCTGTCTTCTGTCACACAGTAAATTAACGTTTATTCACTAGAAACTTAGATATTATGTTACAATAATTTATTTTATATGAAAGTAATAATATTGAAGCCTATTTTGATTTTATAGTGTTAAATTCATAAATAGAGATCCATAATTTATCAGGTGCTGGTTCGACTTGAACGGAGCCGCGAGCAAGTAGTTCAGACAGCTCGAATCAGAAGTAAGTGAGAAACATTTTTTAGATTAGTTCATAAAACGTAATGAACCGAAATTGGAGAAGGTTAGGTACATACGTAGTAATAGTTGTTAGAACGTGTTAACTATTAATCAACCTATTAAAAGCACTTTTTCTTGCATGATTATCAGGGTTGTGTTGTGGTGTAATTATTTAATAACTTGGCTTCTGTAGAGTTATCATTGGAAAAGGAAAGTCTGGAGCCCGAGTCAATGCGATTAACTCCAATGCAACTTCAAATTTTCTATGACATACGTAAGGAAGTGAGCTTACAGATACCGGGTGCTGCTACATCCAGTGGTTCTGAGCGAAGAAGTTCTGTAGCTAGTACATTAAGTGGCTTAGAGCCAGAAATCTGTGCGACCAGTCCCTCAAGTGGTGGGAGCTCCGGTTCCGCTGCTCCTCCATCGTACAGCAAGCTCAGTTCACCTACTAATGTGTAAGTCAGATTTCTCTTCATTACTCCATGAATTCAGTTCCCAGTTGATGGGGAATCCTACCTAACCCAAGATTTTTTGTTTTGTTTCAGCACAAATAATGTGTCTGATGACACCCTTAAAAGTGTGGTTGGCTCTTGTCCTCAAAGTCTGTCAGAGTTAAGTGACCTGGAAGAGTATATGGGGTCAGCTACCAGCCACGATTTTTCTTCACCCAACACCTGGAAGACTGATACTCAAAACTCCACATTTTCACTACCATTGTTAACGGAGTTGGGGAGGAGCCCTTCAGCCCCTGCTCCCAATCTGGAGACAGCTAGCACCACAAACAGTGTGGATGTAGATAAGGAAAGGAAAATGATGTGATAAAGTCTGGGAGGGTACAAGAATGAGTGAAGTTGATAAATGGGGGATAGGACACCCAAGGATCTCTAACTATGCTGTCATTAAATGTTTAAGGGTAAAACATCCATCTGTAGGTACATACAAGGTATCTTGTAAGTTAAAGTATTATAAATTACACATTCCCAAAATTAGATGCTACAATTGAATATATCAATTGTCTGTTAAAAAATGTTCACAAGCTTTTAATTTTAACCTCCCTGAGAATAGCTGGTGCGTAAAGTCAGGAAATGTTTAATCCTTTCTCCCTGGGCGTGTGGTAAAGTTAAGAAGTAAAATTACTCTTATAGAGCTCTCACATTAACAGAGCAGAACTTACTCCCTGGAATCTTAATTGGTTTAGTTCATGTTACAAGTTAAGTATTCCCAAATAGTTTTAACCACTGAATTACCTTCTGCATGTCCAATATCATGAAGTTGTTTGAAGGGGAGGAGACCTTAATCCCTTAAATACATTTCATCTACAAACAAAGGTGGTGGGGACCCCAACCTGTGTATGTGATAGTGCCAAATACACTACACTGTCAGGTCTGTGTTTATATGGAGCTGTTAAATCTACATTATCAATAAAAAAGTTAAAAGTAACCTTGTCATTTTATTAAAATTTCTCTCAGCAAGAAGTGTATAATATTTCATAAATGGAGTTATATTTTCATATTCAAAGCTGAGATTAAAACAATTTAAGTTGTTGTGTATTTGAATTTTTATCAGTTTAGTTACTACACTTCACATAACCTTACAAATAACTCATTTATTTACTTCTGCACTATTCCAACTATACGCAATGACCACTTCCCCCTCAAGACTAGGTTTGTACAACTACACTTCCTGTATGTTACAATTAAAAGTTGATAGCCTTTCCAAAGTAAGCAGCAAGGTTAGCCTCTCTAAAAGCTTCAGAAACAGTCTGAAAGAGAAAGAAAAAAGTACAGTTTTCTTGAAGATATTACATAGTGTACAATATTAAGTGAAAATATTTAATACTAAGTTACTCACAGGATGAGCGTGACAAACCCGGGCGACATCTTCACAAGAAGCTCCATATTCCAACGCTAAAGCAGCTTCATTAACCATTTCTCCTGCCCCCTAAATTAAAAAAGTCTCAACATAAACTCTAGAAATATTCATGGTCACATGTAGATATAGATTACCCAAAGTATTTCAATAAAAACCTCACTTTTAACATTCCCAGAATATAGTTAAAAAATCAACTAAAATGGTATAACTTTTCCAAATTTCCAATCTACTTAACGTTATCACCTCATATTCAAAATGTAACTAATTTCTTCAAGTGTGAGATATTTCATGTAAATTAATTCCAAACAGTGACATTGCTCAGACAATAAATATTGTTTATAGCCTTCAATTTAGTCTTTTTAGAATGCCATCAAACAAAAAATGTCCCTTGTCACATCCTTATACCCAAGAGAAATTCAAGATTTTAGTATAGGCTTTGTTCCCATGGGAAACATGGCCTAGCTTGGATTAATTTGTGAGAGGCATTGTTCTTTGATGCATTACTACTCTTAGTATATAGAAGGTTAATTTTCATTTACAGTCAACAGCAAAAAAATAAAGACCTTGGAAAGTAATTTCTTCATAGGCATGCAGTGACATGATTTAATGACATAAATGAGCAATAAAATATAAATATTTGTTGGATAGTCTTTTAAAACTTATAGCAAAGTGACACCTTAGAGGGTTTGAAAATATCAGTCCTGTTGCTGTCAGGAAAAAAAATTGATATAAACTTGGAGATTGCAATTTCATTTCATATTTTTGAAACCATTTTTTTTGTTGATTTTAGTTACATTTGTCTGTAAGAGATTGAAAATAATAAAACACTACCAAAACATGTACCCATCAATTATATGTACATTATGCTTGCAGTAAATTTACTTAAAACCAGTACTTACTGCCCCAATAATATGTGCTCCCAGTATCCGGTCAGTAACCTTGTCTCCAATGATCTTCACTAAGCCATCAGTATCAGCATTAGTTTTAGCTCTACTGTTAGCAAGAAGAGGAAACTTTCCTATTTTGATTTCAACCCCCTGTCAATGACATTATAACCACTTCATACATTACAAATGTAGTACGGAACTGCTCGCAAGTAAAAAAAAAATAAAATACAATGTCTTTATGCAATAAAAACTTCAGGATAAGATAATAAATTATAAAATTGGCTGTTTTAGGATAACCAACAGTCTTAGAACAACATTGTATTTTATTTCCAAAGTTGGTTGTCATAGAAAATTCTTGGCACTTTATTTAAAACTATTTCTTACTCATTTATCACATTATGCTGTTAACACACAACTTTGTATTTTTATTGAAAACACAATTTTCAAACTTTTCAAATACAAAAAACAACTTGGATAACCTATACAACATCAAATTGTTTAGAAACCAGCATAAAACATATCTGAATGAGAAATTCTTCTGACCAAATATGATATTTATAAATTGTAAATTCTTGAAAATCAATGCTGAGGCTGAAATTAAAACTTATTAAAAAGATCCATTTTATTTCCAACTCACACATAGTCTTATAGTAACAACTAACCTTTTCTTTAAGCTCTTCTTCTGATTTACCCACCCACGCCACTTCAGGATGGGTGTAGATCACCGACGGCACGCAGTTGTAGTCTATATGCACGGGACCACTCACAATTCCTTCAACACAGACTATACCTACATGATGAAGGAAACAACAGTTTTAGTCTACCAACACTGAACGAGCTGCAATACTCTCTCTACACACTCAATATCCAAACTAATCATAGCTAGCAAACAACATCAATTGCCAAATGATGAGCTACAACAATTGAAAAGTGAGATTTTTCCACTATTCTTACAGCAGATCATTTTTGACCCATTAATTTTATGATAGGACTGATTTTTCTGTATTATTTTTAGTACTGTAGTCATGGCAGAAGAACATTTCTAATCAGAACATCCAGGTTAAGAGAGAGATCACAAATTCATGTTTAGTTATTTAAAATTAAACCAGGTACAGTTCTGATCAATGTTCTTTAGGAACTGAAGTACCAATTCTATTTGATAACACAACACACCTTCATCTTCAGCTTTGTGAGCCAGCATAGGTCCAGGAATACAGTCCCCTATGGCATATATGCTAGCAGAAGAAAAAGTAATATGAAGTGTGAGTTTATTAAGCTAAAAGGTATACAGTGTGGAATTGAACCCCAGCTATTTAAGAGTTAAGTCTTATTACTAAATCATCAAGGGTCCTATTATATTAAATCATTATTCATGAAACGTTTATGAAGAAATATCACATAATTTTTGTATTACTTTAGTATAAGTACACATAAATCTCAACTCATATATTGTTTCATTCAGACTTTATGTGAATGAAAACGTGCAGATTTAACTGTTTTTACATAGAAAGTATGTTAATTTCTAAATTTCATTATCCAGGTCACAAAAGCAATTTGTAATTTCTTATCTGTACAATAAAATAAAAATGCATTGCTTCATGTTTTCCATTTGAATTTGCCTTTAACTAAAGTAACTTACAACCAGTGACAGTTTTCTGAACTGTCATAATGCAGCATTGATTGCTTCACTGGACTTATTCAATTAATACAAAAACGCAAGTAATATAAAGGGCAACAAATTTCATCACACTCGAAATAAAAGTAATAACTACACGATATTGTTACAATGATGTAAATATTTGTAATTATATAGAAAATTTACATTCAAATTTCAGGTAATATCAAAATTAAATGGGTATTTTTTATTTTGCTTTTGCATAAAATATATCCACGAGAATTATTTCACAACTTACAAAAACACCAGGTGTGTCTACTATGTGGAAGATACAGCAAAAATACCAGTTAATTTTGAAAATGATCCTTTTATTCTTTGTCTATCACACAGAAAGTATATTGTGAAATAGCTTGAAGCTTCTAGTTTTCCTGCTTAGCCTGAAAGTCAAATTAACGTGGGGATAATAATAGATATGTTCTTTCCTACATACAAGTGTTGAAAATATTTCTTCTTGTACCTGGGTACAGCAGTCTGAAATCGATTGTTCACCATTATTCGTCCTTTTTCATCCTTCTTCACTCCTACATCTTCCAGACCAAGATTATCAGTGTAAGGTTTTCGTCCAACACAAACCAAGAGAACATCACAATCAAGCTGTAAGTGTGAGGATCAGGAGTTTTGTAACTACTAACAGACTAATTTAATGAACATTCTTTTTAATTTTATTATTTAATTCTAGAGTATATATTGATTTAATACTGTAAACATTTCCTATTATAAGACAGAGAAAGTTCACAAATATTCCTTTAAATAATTTAATCTGTCTAAACAGTAAGTTTCAACAGCTCATATTTTCAAATATTTAATATTAACTTAAAATAATGCAACCTAAAAAAAATAAAAACATTGTGTCTCTACTACCATAAGCAGTAATTCTCAAGGGTCTTACAAATTATGGCAATTATATGGATACTTCATATAATCCCATCTATTAAATGTTCTTTAAAAGTAATAAAGGTTTCTGCACTTCAACAAGTGGGTTTTGAACACTATTTCCATTCATAAGAGTTAAGCCTGAATTTCCTCTATGATATTGTTCTAAACCTCAAAAGTTCTTATCCTGTTTACTAATGATACAACCAGTTAAAGTAAACTAGCATGTTTCCATTTAACGTCAGGGAGAGGTATGGGGTCATCATTTAGATCTCATCTCTCTACATCATAGCAAACACAGCAGGTACCCCTCATGGGTCCTGGGGAGAGACAAGGTGAGGTCAACATTTGGATCTGATTCCCCTAACTAACATGTACCCTCAGGACCTCCCCCTAGGCAAAGTGGAATCTGATCCCCCCTATGTCACTTTCTCAAGGTCCATGTCTTCCATGTACACTGGGAGGACGTATATCACATTTGTATATCCTTTATTCCACAGCCACTGTTCTATGTAATATATTATATAAAAAAAGTAAATAGGCATGTGGGAACTGAATTCCATACCCTGGCTAATATTTCAAGTCAATCAGACTTAGGGTGAGCAAAACCAAATGTGTTGGATCCAAGTAAGATCAGACACCAATGAAAAAAATCAAGTCATTGTAACAAGAATACAGAAACTAAAATAATGTTATCAGTAAGTGATTAAACAGTACTTTTGTAATTTTATTATAAGTTTTAAATAATCCAAGCAGTTGGTTTTCTTTGTTAGATCTGATCATCTTTCATTTATTCACTTTCTCAATTAATTCTATGAATTACTTGCTTCACATTCAATTATTACTGAAAAAGTGACATTAATTTTAGTTTCTCATAAAAATCATTTTAATATGAAGATACAAAGAAAAGTAATGTTTAAATATTTTTGTTACAATGTGTGTGCAGATTATTAACAGTGCAACTTAGTCAGATCTAACAACAAATTCTTTGGCCCTAAATGAAACCCCATATCTTCACCCAACTCACCTCTTCCTTTTTGTTTGGATCCTTCACTGCCTCAATACTGACCCTGATCTTCTCACCCTCTCGAACTGCTGCAGTTACCTTGGTGTTCAGTTTCATCTTTAAACCTTGTTTGGTCAATATCCTCTGAAAGTTCTTGGAAATTTCCATATCTATTCCTAGACCTCCAATGTGGCCTAAAAATTCCACCGCTGTAACCTCTGATCCAAGTCTTGACCAAACTGAACCCTCGGGTATAAAAAGCAAATCACTGGTAATATCACTACATTTTATTCAGGCACAATTTCATTGACATACACTAACAACAATGTGTGACATCTACCTTCATTAACATATACTAACACTGTGTGACCTCTACTACCATTAACATATACTAACACTGTGTGACCTCTACTACCATTAACATATACTAAAAACAGTGACTTCTACCTTCATTAACATATACTAACCACACTGTGTAACTATTACATTCATTAACATACTAACAATACCAACCTCTACCTTCATTGACATATATTAACAAGACTGTAATCTCTATAAAATTATTTGTTTGTTTTGGAATTTTGCACAAAGCTACTCGAGGGCTATCTGTGCTAGCCATCCCTAATTTAGCAGTGTAAGACTAGAGGGAAGACAGCTAGTCATCACCACCCATTGCCAACCCTTGGGCTTCTCTTTTACCAACGAATAGTGGGATTGACCATCACATTATAACGCCCCCACGGCTAGGAGGGCAAACATGTTTAGCGCGACTCGGTTGCGAACCCGCAACCCTCAGATTACACTCTATAAAATAATTAAACAAACAAATCCTAAACTTTCACAGGTAATTTGGACAGAATATTGAGTTGAATATGAAATGGAAAGAAACAGTTGTAAAAATATATTGTTGACTATACAATCTACAACTGTCTATTAGAGAAATGCACAAATATTCTGGTGACTATACAACTCACTTATGCAGTTCAAATGTAGAAGAGGACATTTCCAATGTTTTCCACCTTTCATATTCAGATCAGTTTGTGCATGCTACTGCAGGTTCATATATTTCTACATGTATTTCTCTAATACACAGTTGTTGCCTATATCACAGTCAACCCTAATGTTATTAGAGAGTCGTATCTTCAACTCACAGTAAGTAACATACCAGTTCTAACCCAATTACACCAGCTCCAATCACAACCATCTTCTTTGGAACTCTTTCCAAATTCAAAGCACCAGTTGACGACACAATGGTCTTTTCATCAATCTGTCAAATAACAATAAATAAATGAAATTTGGCTTTCACGTAAAAAGTAAACCTTCACTGAAAACAACTGAATGTAAAGAATTAACTATTAAAAAACAAATTTCTACTGAGAACATTCTGACAAGTTAATAAAAGTTTAAACCTTTGTTATAAACGTTACTTTCTGATCCAAGTTGACCTATGCAAGATGAGGCCAAACTGATTACAAAAATTTATAGGTAAACCTGAATATTTCCTGTATGGACTAAATTATATTACAAATATTATTAAATATCCATATCTTTATTATATCAACATTTTACTCTTTCAGCTTTGCCAGGAGCTACTGATACCCTAAAAGTATACTTATCCAGTTGAAACACTATCATGTGTCTGAAGGGTTATGGTCATACTGAAAGTATCAAGCAATCTTTAATTTTAAGTTGTTCAAACAAACCTTAACAACAGTAAACAAATGATAAACTAATTACATTAGGAGTCAGAAGAATATATTTTATGCACAAAGCAGATCTTCATACGTTTATCTATGTGTAGGAATCTACTCTTCTATCTCACTATATCAATGCAAATACACTCAGTGTCAATATTTACATATTACCCACATGAAAGTGTACAAGAACTATAAATAATTTAATACAATGAACACCACCTCTACACTAACCATTATATTTGTTCATCTTTTGATTGCATTTAATGATTAAAATGTATTATCTCATCTTTAAACAAGAAACATATGACATTTAAGTAAGATCTTGACACCTGACATGGAATTATATGCTTGTGGTATCCCATGCTCTGTTATAATATTGTTAGTATTGAGGGTTTAGATGTGCATTGTTATGTACTAGTTAACAAGTGTCTCCCATGTGTGTACAACAGCACCCATCACAAGTTATTCCATAAATAACCTCCTCACAATTCATGTAGTCCACATTCAACGGTTATACAGTCACCTTTCACACACACCACTTCATTTCTATACACAAAGTTTGTTGCTAGGGGTTTATAAAGATGTTTATTTATTTTGTAGTAATATTATTGTTTGTATTCAATGTAAGATAAACTTTAAATGTATTCCATAGTAATATTATTGTTTGTACACAATGTGACATGAACTTTAAATGTATTCCATAGTGATATTATTGTTTGTACATGATGTAATGTGAACTTTAAATGTGTTCCATATTTCAAAATTACAAGGAAACTTTTCCATTTTGTTTGATTTTGCCTATCGAAATTCCTTTGTGTTATAACAACATAGAGTATGAATGTTTGGTATCATTTTTAATGATCTAAACCTTTTAGATGTGTGTCTCAAGTGATTTAATTTTAACTGGATCAGGAAATTGTAGAATATATTGATAGCTGTTGATAAAGCTGTAAATAAATAATAAAATACTGAGGAAATAAACATATTATGCAGATAACTGTTACTTTATTTTACACTGAAAAAATGTTTAAGTTATAAATATAATCCAGTAACAACTACGCATTGGAAGTTTACAAACCTCTACACCAGGGAATGGGCTAGTTTCAGATCCTGTAGCAATGAGAATATTTTTTGTTTTAATCACTTCAGAACTTCCATCTGTTTTTAAGGCTGTTACTTCATTTGGGCCAGTGATTTTTCCGTGTCCTTGCACATGAGAAACCTACAAAGCCAAACAATAAAATATGTTAAGAGTTAAGTCAAGAATAAAATAAATTACTTGTTATCCAAACACTTTGATACTCATGTTTTACTTTAAAGTTATTTTAATAGTTTTAACTTGCATGAGAAAAAAAATAAGTTTGTTCTCAACAGTTATTCATATGCATCAAACAAGGTGATATCAGTCAAAACATCCTCACAATAGAACTGTTATAGGTTGTCAAGATATAACTGATACATATCGCCAGGATACAACCATTACTGATCGTCCAGATAAAACCATTAGAGATCATAACAGCAATAATTTCTTCCCAACTAAAAATTATGATTAATGTACAAGTTTAGGCTGACTCAAAATATTAATCTACTACACTCAGAGTAAAAGTACTTATAGAACATAATGCTTTATAAAAACAAGTCATGTTGTACAGGAACAAACTGATTACAAAACATTGTGCTAATCATGGCACGTATTGGCTTCTTACAGCTTTTGATCTCACATCTTGAAAACATGTAAGCTAATCCAAATATAATGCTCTTCTCATAAGATAATATGATGAATGTTGACACAACACTATGGTACTACAGTATTTTTATATAGACTACTATGATTATTTTCATGTAAGACATATTATTTTTAACAATGACAGCTTACTTTATTCAGGTGAAAATCTGTATGTAAAAGCAGTAATTATAGAATGAGAACCAACCTTATTTTGTTTAAAAAGATGACCAATTCCTTGAGTGAGGGCTTTTACAGCATTTGTCTTCTGTTCCATCATTTTATCAAGATTTAAGGTGACACCACTGCCTGACAAACAAACCACCACGGGAGACCATTACATATATTAAATAAAACTAGATCTAAAAATGATATTAATGGAGATCACAACACACATCAGCAACACCAAAGATCCTTCTAACTAGCACTCTTCAGGAAATTTCTATAATAAACTGTTTTGTTGATAATTCAAATTTGACCAAACAAAAAAACACGTACATGTTTTGTAAATAACAACATGATCTAGTATAAATTTATGAATTAATTAATACTAATGAGAAGATTTTATAAAAAAAATAAACCACATACCATGAAAACTAACAAATATTGTGTCAGTTGTATAAAATGGTTATTTTTCTCACTCGGAAATTAGAAGTAATTTATACCAAATACTTTATAACTTGCACTATTATTAATCAGTGTCATTAAATACATCACTTCAGCACAGAAAGTTGTGTTCAGTGTCACTAAACATTTCCTAAACATACAGATATTTTGAAATATTGAAATATAGTTCACATACAGATAACATTAAAGATATTTAAATAATCAATTTATTTCAGCAAGTAAAAACTCACTCACAGTACTGTCTGCCTGTAAAAGTAAAAATTCCAGGAGTACTATTTAGGAAAGATAAAAAATAAATGATTTTCGTGTATTCATAATTACAGCCCAAAGCGTTTTTTACCAAACAAAATAACCTAAATACACCTCAGTACTAGGAGCATGTAACTCATGACTGGAAAACCACTGAAATGACCACAGACTGTGTATTATTTATTACAGACAGAACAAAGTTCTTACTTTACAATTCTAGAACTCTTGTACTTACAGTCTATCCCTCTATTCTTTAGGTCTTGAGAATGAGCCATGTGGTAAAGATGGGAGTTATGTAGGAGAGCCTTAGATGGTATACAGCCAACATTTAAACATGTCCCCCCAAGAGTGTCATTCTTCTCCACACACACTGTCTTTTACAGAAAAAAAAATGATCACAATAAAACTAAAAATGTTAATCTAAAAATATACAACTGTATCATAATATCAAGAAACAGGGGACAAAAACACTTACTACATATCTTTATTGTAGAATGTAACTACATAAATATGTAGGGGTGTATAAATCTGTAAACCATACTTGTTACTGAGAACCAAGAATAGCCAAGTGTTTCTGATCCAACTACCAACAGAACAATGTTTTAAAAAACTGAAACAAGTCTAATTCTCCTATACAAGTTAAAAGATGTCATACTTTATTGTGCAGGTGAAGACTAGTTTTAAATATCTAAACAAGTAGTGATTAATGCATTTTTATTTCTTCATAATACTATAAATAGTCAAAAACAGTCTTTCCTCACTTATGTAAATACCATGACTAGTTAATCCTTCTATAATATGAGAGATGCTTGTTTGACATTAGACCCCTAATAGGCTTTTACCTCTGGAACTGTCTGGTTCAGGATATCTCAAAACTTTTTTTTCCATAGCTCCTGTATTGGTTTTATACAAACGAATTAGTAGGGTAGCCATTAGTTACTGTGGGATTTTTCCACTTTCCTCTTTGATTACATAAGGTATACATCGTGTGTACATTCAACATTATTGGCATATTTAGGACAAAAACACTGCTTAAAGTCATAACTATAAAACATTAATTCAACAACTGCATTTTGTTTTTTTAAGTCCTACCCATTATTTAAAGGATTTCTTTTTAATACATTGTTTATACATATGTTCAAGATAAGCACACTTACATTAAACAAGATGTTTGTGTTATGTTACTTACTGCTTTTCAACAAGAAAATAATAAAAATGTATCTCAGAACAGCTGGTATGAGTGTTAACACTTTTACTGATAAGAAAAGAAGAATGTTTTAACCTTCCTAGACCATTTTCAGGTTGAGAAAGAAAGAGTTTGCAAGTAACCTTTGCCGGACATGACTTAGGGACAAGAGTATAAACGGGTACAGGACTATAGGAGACGTTGCAGTTGGATGTTAGTTATTAATTAGTATAGGTATAAAGATGTTCCTATATATTGGTTTTAGTTGCTGTATAAGTAGGGCTTCTTTGATTTTGCATTTGTTTATATTCATTTCCCGACTTAATATCTGGGTGTTTTCTGAGGTTATATTATGTTTATTTGATTTGCAGTGTTAAAAAAACATGTGAAGGTGTTTTTTTGTGTGTTTTCTTTGAATGTGATTTCCATTTTTCTGCTTGTTTCTCCAATATAGAAGTCATGGCAGCTGTTGCATTGTATTTTATAAATTATGATGTTGTATTTGCCAGTATAGTTTTTACATAACATGGACTTTAGTTTTGTACTGGTTTTTGAATAAATATGGTGTTTACTGGAAAGTTATGTTTTCTTATAAGCTTTTTTTCCAAATATTGGTTATTTGTTCGCTGATGTCGGGAGCATATGATATGCAGCAATACAAGGTTTTATAGTTTGTTGTACTCTGAGATTTTTTATTGTTTGTTTGTTGTTGGTCTATGTGCGTGCATATAATTTTTTTCCATGGTTTTTTGAGGAAATATACATCCATACAATCCTGTTCCAGTTTAAACTCTAGTCCCTAAGACTTGTCCTGCAACAATAACTTGCAAATTTTTTCTTTCTCAACCTGACAAAGACCTAGGAAGGTCAAAACATTGTTCTTTCCTTATCAATAAGTGTTAATACCCATACCAACCATTCTGAGATACATTTTTATTTCAAGTGGGTTCCTCATCAAGAAAAAAAAAAAGTAGATATGAACAACTTTATTTTTATATGATTTTATTCTTTATACTGCCAGTAGCATATTTTGGAGAATACAAAGTTCAGTTCCAAGTTTCAGTCATTTGAAACACTAAATATTAATTGATATAAATACTTCATATTATCTATCAACAGTGTGTGTGTGTGTGTGTGTGTGTGCACACTTTATAATAAGACATCTAAATATACATTTCATACCTCAATCAGGTTATGACAAGCCAGAGAAAGTACACATGAAATTTATCAAGGAACCAAAACAAAGTGATTGTGATGTCTAATGTACTTGATACTGTTAGATCTTTCGAAAGCTAAATGTGAAATGGAGCAATAGTGTGAAAAATAATGTAAATCAAGTTAGAGAAAAGAAAACAAAGACATTTCTCTGTAAAGCCAATAAATGAATCACATGTATGTTCTGTTAACTATCACAAACCTCTCCCTGTGCACTGCATGGGCAATTCTGCTAATAAAATCAAGTATGAAAAGGATCTTAATAAATTTAATTTATACCAGTAGACAATAGTAAACTATTGAAATTAAGCAAAGTTTAGAACTGTAATTCTATTTTGATCAGAAACAAAATTTAATAACCAAAAGAACCAAGAAGAAACTCTTTTTCAACCAATCCTACTGAACTCTTCCAAACATTTCCATTGAAGGCTAAAGCATTTAACATTCCTTACATCGATATTTTTTTCTGAACATCTTTTTAGAAGTATAGAAGTATTATCACAATTCCCTGTGAGAATACAATGCCAGCTAGGTCCAATAAAATTTCCTTCAGTAACATCATACTGTTTAGTCACTAATATTGTTTCTTTAATATTGACTAACACCAGAATCGTCCACACCCTTTGTCACACTACTAAAACACTGATGCAGTATTCAGTCATCTGATTTGCTTTCTTTGATATTATCCAACACATGAATGGTCCACACCCTCTGTCACTTTATGAAAGATTGATGCACTATTTAGTCATCTAACACTTTCTTTGATACTGATAAACATGAGGATGTTCCACACCCTTTGTCACATTACTAAAAGATTGATGCACTATTTAGTCATCTAACACTTTCTTTGATACTGATAAACATGAGGATGTTCCACACCCTTTGTCACATTACTAAAAGATTGATGCACTATTTAGTCATCTAACACTTTCTTTGATACTGATAAACATGAGGATGTTCCACACCCTTTGTCACATTACTAAAAGATTGATGCACTATTTAGTCATCTAACACTTTCTTTGATACTGATAAACATGAGGATGTTCCACACCCTTTGTCACTTTACTAAAAGAATGATACACTATTTGGTTATCTAAAACTTTCTTTGTTATTGATAAACATGAGGATGTTCCACACCCTTTGTCACATTACTAAAAGATTGATGCACTATTTAGTTATCTAACACTTTCTTTGATACTGGTAAACATGAGGGTGTTCCACACATTTCAGTACAATACCAATTGTCAAAAAACAATAAATATAAACTTTCATTTCCTATGTTGAAGTTTCATGATGCTGTGTTATCTGAACCATACCTGTAGATACCATGAGAACTATTTTTGTGAATTTGAATAAATAGAAGTTTTTAAACATGCACATCAAGCAAACATTTCACCCATTTAAAGAACTCTTTTTATTTTGATCACTTGAAAGAGTAATAAGAAAATATTTTTGGTTTTTCAAATAATAGATCTGGTTATATAAAGAGAGTGAAGGATGAGTTTCACTTTTCAGTTATGATTAAATAAATAATTACAATATTATTATTACCTTCATTCCCAGCTGAGAAGCTTTGATGGCTGCTACATAACCCCCTGGTCCAGATCCAATCACCACAAGGTCCACATCTACTGAGATGTGTGTTAATAAAAACTACTTTTTCATAAGTCACTCGGAAATAAGAGGGGTAACATTTCAAGTTATAAAATCTCTATAAAATAAGATTATCTATTCACTCAACAACTACAATATTTCTATGATAATTTTCTTATATACATATTTGTTTTATGTTTCAGTGCAAAGTTACACAATAGGCTATCTGCAATGAACTCATCACATATAATGAAATCCAAGTTTTAGTACTATAATCCGTAAAGCTAACCAATGAGGTACCACGAAGCTCAGCTGTTAATCTTTTGATTTTTGATAAGCTTAGTGACACAATGTGCTATTTGTGCTGTACCTGCCACAAATTTTCAAACCAATTTTTAGCATCACAAGTCCAGAGACTTAGCACTGAGCCACAAGGGGGCTTGTAAAACTGATTAATCTATTCAGTGGTTCTTTATAACATTACTTGTAAATTCATACATAAAGTGTCATTCCACAAATTAGCTTAAAATGAATCTTAGGAAGATATTCATTAACATGCTATAACATTCCATTTACAAGAATACTAAATTTCACAAAAAACATTTTAAAGAAATCTTTTGTAAGCTACTGGTAAGTAGACAGTACTTAATAATATCTAGTTTGAAGTTTTAGAGATCTAACCAACTAAAAAGATGTAGCAACACTTTACATGCAGTCATGAATTAAAAATTAAAGGAATCTGGTAACTATTATAAACAGTGTTTCTCATGTTTTTCAGAAGAAAATCAACCACCCAAACTAGTGTGAAAAACAAACTTTATAACAAACTATGCTGCTGGCTCAGGTTAGTATGATTTATTGCTATTACTTTATTTTATATGATCTCTTGATAATCTTAATATCATTGGTTTTAAAAATTAATATTTCATTAAAAACATCAATATGTTTAGAAAGTACGGCAATATTATAACAATCCAAAGACATTTAAACTTAATTTTTCAGGTTATCAGACAATGCAGTTATGATAAATCAAAGTTTTTATTTTAATAGCTCTTCTTATCCAACATGCTTAACCATGTAATAGGTAAAGAAAAAAATCAGAAGATAATTAATCTTTCAGTAAAAGTAAAGAAAGAGAATAATTAAAGTAAGTTCAGTTAAACAAAACAACTTACCAGTTTAGAACTAAAGTAAGTTCAGTTAAATAGAACAACTTGCCAGTTAAGAACTAAAACACTTGAAAATTGTTTAAGCTCTTAAAATATATCACAGTTTAATAAACAAACCTAACTTTCCACATTTAATTTAAAATTGTAAGTTAAAAAAATAAGTTTTAACTGCCTAAAGACCTTAAAGATGTATTTACTTTGAGAATAGCTATCAAATATGATTTAGGTTTAACCACATACACTACAATACACACATTTAAAATGAACTTTACACTTTATGATACACACAATAAATTTAGTACATAATTAAACCACTTCCATTATACATAATCAATTGCAATAATAGAACTTTTTCTAAATTTTAATGCTTTAATATTTTTTTTCTTGCGAGTTTCATATGTAGACTTTCATTTCACAAACAGTATAATTTTGCTTTAAAAACAGTCTACAAACAATAACTACGATAACCACTGTACCTGTGTCAGTAGCATAAAATCTTCTATTCAACAAAATGGCCAGACTCTGTATAACAGGTATCCTTGGGACCCCAGCTGCCTGGAAGAACAGTTTAATGTTAGGGTCTAGTACTGATAATGGAACAAAACATTTACAAGCATAGGACTTGTTATTACCATTATGTACGACAGATCCTTTACATTATTTTTATGGCACACACACATTTATATGTATCCTCACTAGAATAATGTAAAAGTCAGCAAAAGATATGTTGCCATGAAAAAACAACAACAAACATTAACACCATGAAATCCAATGATAAATAGTTATAATAACGATTTATTAATAATACAAACTTATTTTTCACTGAACCTATAATATTCTAGAAAAATGCATGAAGAAACAAGAACTAAAACACACTTTGTATCAAAATCATTAATACCTTGTTTCTGAAACAAAGAACACTATATATATATATATCCTTGTTCAAAACCTAAACATGACTATTCAGTTAATATAATCACACATGGTGGATCAATTGGAATAACAGTGCACTTTCTTATTACATGAATTAATTATGGCATACCAACCATTCCACATGAACTTAACAACACAAATGAAAATAAACATTAGTATACTTCCCACTTTTTCGAAACAACAGTTTTAACGTTATAAATAGCATTTTTTTTCTTGAGAATATCATTCCGAAACTAATACATCATTCATTTGAAGAAGAGGAGTGCTATAAATTTCATAGACGAACCCTTAAAGCTCGTTTTGATCTTGCTGCTAACGATAATTATTGAAAATTAAAAACCGAGAAATTCCTACTCGTATTCAAATAATTTCTGCACTCAAAAACTGAAACAGTGATACATTTTCAAACCAAACATTTTTGAAGGGCAGGAATTGTAATTTGGTCTAAGCCAATCCTTGTGTTCCCATACTCCACAGACACGCAAATACATCGAGTATACCATTTTTGCGCAGTTTTCATGAGTGTTTGGTATAAATATCTTCAGTGCTCTCGGCAAGTTTGCACTTACTTTAAAAACGGGTGAAATTTTGCTCCACAGACATGCCTGCATCTTTCAACTTTAAAAAAAAAAGAATCCAAGACTGCAAAATACTTAATATAACTACAACTCTTACTGAGTATGTACGACTGCAAAACAACTGAAGAACCTGACCTAGGTACAGACGGTCGTCGGCTTAACACGCCACCTGTTATCTGAGAATCTCAAGAATTGCTTAATTACCCCCTCAAGCTGGCAAAATGTTAAAATCCAAATAGTCTTAAAATTTGTGATAAAAATAACTTAAACCGCAGATCAGGTCATCACTTAAGTAATGTCCAATTTTAAGTTCAGAAAAATAGAGAGGATTTCAAACAATTCTGATGTTATTTAATCAATAATGTATGTTCCATTACTGTTAATTACTTCCTGCCAACGATTCACAAGCTTCTGACTGCCACTTTTATAAAATTCTTGGGGTTTGGAAGAAAAGAATGTAGAGGGGATAATTTTGGCAACTTCATGCATTCCAAGCTCTTTTCCATCAAGATAGTTCTACAAACTTCGGAATAAATGATAATCAGGTGGAATAAGGTCTGGAGGATATGGAAGTTTTTACCACTCGAGCCCTTCAATCTCTACACAAGTGATCCCTGCTGTATGGGGCCGTGCATTATCCTTACATCGTTACAATAATCGTTACATTGAGTGGCATCAACTGAAAGTGGATTTCACCAACAATATCCTACCACACGCTTAACAAAGCTTTCCTCGGGTGGAGGTCCATTTCTGACTGTGCTTTAGTCTGTTCACCTGTACTGAGCCATTGTCTGTGACGCTTAACATTTTTATAATATATCCATTTTTTCATTTCCAGTCACTAACATGTCCAAAAAAGGTGAGTTACCTTAAGAGTGCAGAGAAGTGCAAATATCCACTCTTGCTCTAAGATTGGCTTCTGTTAATCATATGAGACCACTTTTTTTAGGTTTTGACGCCTTTCCAATTTGTTGCAGATGGCGGTGAGCTGTTAAATTGGTTGAGTTAAGTTTTTATGCTAGTTTATTTAACTGTTACAACACAATTTTCATCAAGTGCAGTCAGCAGCAAGTCATCATTAAACTCAACGGGACGACCTGAACATGGTGCATCACTTAACCTATAGTCAACTAATCTGAACTTCTGAAACCACCTTAGACATTTTCTTTCATTGAGAGACTCCACACCATAAACACCTTGATTACTTCGTGTAGTTTGTGCTGCACTATTTCCGTTTTTAAACTCATAAAGCATTATACGGCTAATGTGCTCCTCAGACACATCCAACTTCATAAGGGTTTATTTAATAAATGATCTGAAAAAAAGTGGAGTTGGGTTAATTTCTTCTATTTGTCTGATTTTATTAATACACGTACTGCTACATATTTTAGTTCTAAGCCTTCTAAAAGACAGAAATGATTATCCACTTTATGAATTAAATTTTCGAACATTACTTATGGCATGACCCGATATTTCTTTTTTTTAACATTTATTTCAGTTCATTCTTTTCTAGTTTACATATTTGTAATTCGAAAGCAGAAATGGGTCAGTTACGTAACTTGAAAGGAAACACAAGTAATCTTAGTAAGTTTTATAACAAGTATTATGGTTATTAGGTTCGAGATACTGATATAAAATCGCAATTCGGATGATATATACACATATGAATTATTAATAAGCTAGGAGAGCGGGCCAGGTAGGTTAAGGCGTTCGACTGGTAATTCGAGGGTCGCGGGTTCGAATCCCTGCCACACCAAACATGTTCGCCTTTTCAGCTGTGGAGGCGTTATAATATTACGGTCAATCCCACTATTCGTTGGTCAAAGAGTAGCCCAAGAGTCGGCGGTGGATGGTGATGACTAGCTCCCTTACCTCTAGTCTTACACTGCTAAATTAGGGACGACTAGCCCAAATGGCCTACAAGTAGCTTCGTGCGAAATTCAAAAACAAACAAAAAAGCTATAAGAGCTAGGTTTTCTAAATTGTTACAAACTTTTGAACACAGTATCACTCACCAGCCTTTCTGATATTTCTGCTTACGAATTAAAAGACAGTCAATCAATTAAAAATATTTATATGAAATAATCTGTGCTAAAAAAAGGACTAAATAGTTTCTCAAAGTTACCCTTTCACACTCACCCTTGGAAAAAGTAAAAGTTTAAACTAATTCTTTACTTTTCAAATTTTATTACTACCGATATCAATTCCTTCCGTAATCCTGTTAGAAAATTAATTTATTTGTATTTTCAGTTAAATTTATTTCCGCGGGTTAAGGTGTTTGACTCGTAATCTGAGGGTCGCGGGTTCAAATCCCCGTCGCACCTAATATGCTCGCTAGCACAGATAGCCCTGATGTTGCTTTGCGCGAAATTCAAAAGAAACGTTGTTTCCGCGAAGAAAGTTTGGTAGGTTTGCTTCATAATGGGATAATTGGCAAGATGAATGAAATTTTAATTTAACTACCAAAGAAGAAGAATATACGAAATTAATAATAAAAAAAGCACTGTGTGTGCTTGCCGCAAGACATTTAATGAAATTCCTTCAGCTGAATTTGTGAAATAATCAACAAATTTATTCTTTCTATATGTCATCCCGTTAATTAAATCAACAAAGTTCTGTGTAGTAAAGTTTAAATATAGTGTTTCTTACACAGTAAGAAAAGTAAGATTCACTAAGAGCAACTAGCGCCACGCACATTGATGGCTATTTTCATTCAACATAAGGGAGTCCGAAAAGGACGCTACTTTCATATATACAGCAATATTTCCCACAGCTGAATTATTTGTTATCTTTAGAGAACAACTAAAAGGAAGTTAACAGTTCTCTGGGTCATGTATTTATGTAAAAAAAAATAAAAAATGCATAGACTTAGTTTAAGCGAAAGTTTTGGAATTTCTTTCACAGTCAGTTGAGAAAGCAAAAAGTGCTTGGCATGCTAGAATGCCACAACTGTGGTCTAGCCCGTCTTTGCAAAATCTTAAACTTATTTTCTTTGGTTCTATTATTTTCAGAATAAAGCAAAAAGAAGCCAGAGATCTTATATATACTAATATCCTCAATAATCCTGTAAATATGAATAAGACTACCTCTTACCCTTATTTTTTGAAGTTAAGAGTATTATTGTAAGACGACTCTTCGATTTCTGAAACTTTACCAATAGAGTAATTATGTTCCTATAAGAATTATTGATGCGAATATGGAAGAGCAGTGTTTTATATGGTAATGAACAAGAGTTTTTATTTATTAGAAAATAATAGCTATTACATATTTAAGTAGAATATAACAGAAGCTAAAGGTCTGGCATTGTCTGGTGGTCAGGGAAATCGACTTGCAATCTGAGTGTTGTGGGATCAAATCTCGTTGTCGAACATGTTTTAACTCTCAGCTCTAGAAAAATTATAATGTGATTGTTTGTTTGTTTGTTTTGGAATTTCGCACAAAGCTACTCGAGGGCTATCTGTGCTAGCCGTCCCTAATTTTGCAGTGTAAGACTAGAGGGAAGGCAGCTAGTCATCACCACCCACCGCCAACTCTTGGGCTACTCTTTTTACCAACGAATAGTGGGATTGACCGTCAGCTTTTACACCCCCACGGCTGGGAGGGCGAGCATGTTTATCGCGACGTGGGCACGAACCCACGACCCTCGGATTACGAGTGCACGCCTTAACGCGCTCGGCCATGCCAGGCCTATGTGATTGTTATTCTCACTATTTGTAGGCAAATAGGAACCCAAAATTAGACTTTAGGGGATGCTGATTAGATACCCTCTATCTCAAGACTATTGCTTCAAAATCATGCCAGGTTAGCGCAGATAACTCAAAATAATTTTGGACGAATTTCAACAACAACAACAACAAAAAGATAGTATGTTATCTCATCTCATATGAATGACAACGTTATAATGTATATAGCTCATTGAACTTTATAAATTCGTAAATTTATCTCAACTTTTTGTACAAATAATGCTTATACTTCTGGTTTTCACACTAAAATGTCTTGCGTTGAAGCTAACTGTGATACAAATGTCAATTACTAAACTTTATTTATAGAGAGATCAGTATTTGAGATCAAATTATTTAATTCATGTTTATTTAATCACCGTTAGGTGGCAATGCGTCAATATAACACTACAGCGCTTGCGTCAAGAACTTACACAATAGATATGTGAAGTTTGGCGTATGTAAGATAGGGAAGACGTTTGGTATATTTCACGAAATAACTTATATAAGAATTATGGGTAAGTGAGACTTACAAACTTTGGTAAAATACTTTATAAAAGACAATGCATTAATAAGTAGAAATCATATTTCTTTGCCTTTTAGTAATGGAATCGAGTTTTATGTTCAGAAAAAAAAACTGATAAAGTGGATTTTTGGTTCGAAGCTTTCATGCTTTCCCGCCATTACTCGAGTTTGTTTCATGCTAGTCTAATTTATCAATCCATTTAATACTTTTGGGACCGTTTTTGACGCAGTGGGACATCTATATAAGTGTTTAATTAATATATTAAATAGTGTAATTTATCGGGCTAATTGTATTTTGTCAATTAGTAATAAATTTTGATTCAAACTCGCACGATGGGATCTTCCATTACTTTCATAAATATAAAACTGGATAAGGAAGGAGACCAAAAGTAGGCTTGGACAAGCCCTACAGATCATGACCAGTTATCGTTGTCGTAACAGCGAGCGTGAGAGGAAAGGCCAATCAGAGCGCTATTTACAATTTGACGGAAAATGTTTTTCTGAAACTCAGTATATTAGGCTTAATGAAATGTCAAAATTCGGTAAATGGAAAAAGAAAAAAAAGACATTTACTGTTATTGGTTGCAAATGTGAATTTAATTGCATACATACAAAATGGTACATGTAAAGTATATGAATAACGTATAAAACTAGGTTGCATTTTCCTGATAAATTTACGTTGCAAAATACAAATTTATAATCATATTCGTAATAATAGTATTAATATTATAATTGTTTCAATCGGGCACTAATTAATCTTATAAATTTTAATAAAATGTTCACGTTCTTAATTCCAAAATATACCAACGTTTGCAGTCCTTTTTTCAATTAACATTATCTTGGAGTCGATGTATTTAGATCTTGCCTTTACAAATTTATATTCATATTCGTAATAATAGTATTAATATTATAATTGTTTCAATTGGGCACTAATTAATCTTATAAATTTTAATAAAATGTTCACGTTCTTAATTACAAAATATACCAACGTTTGCAGTCCTTTTTTCAATTAACATTATCTTGGAGTCGATGTATTTAGATCTTGCCTTTATAAAAAGTATTTTCAGCCATGGTTCTATAACGATGATTTTACTACATACATGAAACTGGCAAATTCTTAGTGCATATGGAAGCTGTGACATTGTAGGCTCAATTTTCACCAATAACATTAAGAAGAAGAGCAGGTATAGTCATAGCAGTTATCTGTTGTACAGAACTTGATGGATCACATAGGCCCAAGTTAAAGATTTTAGCTTTACAAATTTCATTCTTAATGACTTTAGTAAGTAACTGAACTTTTATCCTTTTGTTAATAAAATTCTTAATAGGAGTTAAAATCAACATATTTTTAAGAAATACTTGTATCTGTTGTATATTACCTCTTAACTCATAATTTCAAATAATTACTGGTAATTGTTGTCCTTATGGCTATAAAATTGCCTTTCTAAATACCAACATCAATTCTTGCAACTATATCCTTGTTTGTGATTAACAGTAAAGTTACCTCTTCTTTGATTGGCTAGCTGTCTGCTTCAAGAAATCTTTCTTTCTGAATATTTTACTTCATACAATTCCAGTCATTGTGTCTAAAATTAAAGTATCCCATAGTTGTTGGATTGTTATTCTTTTAACAATTCTGAATTCAGTAAACAGTTTCTGAGTGATGTAATTGTCTGATGAGATGGCTTATAATGGTTGCCAGTTAAAAAACTGTACCATATAGATTGAACTTCTATTTGAACTCGAGCCTTGAGCTCACTGTTTTGTCAAAATCTGAATTTGAGCTGATAGTTTTTACTATTTTAAAAAATAAAGGCTATACCTCAATATAGTAATAGAAAAGCAACTTTATAAGATCATCCAGTGTACCCTTTTAAATAAAAATAATCCATTCTTATTAAACCATTTTAGAAAACACGAACAAATTAGTTACACCATTTTATAAAATTAATAAATTAACAAGCCTATATCTAGATTTCAGAAATATACCTATTTTTTCACTATTCAAATTTGTTTTAACCATACTATCAGCACCTCTTAACAATTCTGAAGACTCAAATCAAGCCCTTCCAAAGTTTATTCCACTAGAAAAATAAATGCTAAACTTAAAACCTTTCTTCATATAGTAAGTAACTAATGTGGTTTGCCTAATATTCTCAGAGGCCTTCATGTGGTAAGTACTTGTGCTTGATCTTTTGTTTACTTCATTTTCAGCAGTTAAAATGTGTTCCTTTTACATTTTCACAGGTAAACCTACAGTAATGACAGTGTAATTATCTTCTAGGTTAGCTTAATGGCAAAATATTTCTTTCATCCATTTTATGGCTTTCAGATTGTTCAACTAATTAGAAACCTGAACCATAGATAGTGACAAGCCAGCACATAGAATGCTAATTTCCCATGTTCTCAACTTGTTAAGATATTAATTATTAAAAAATAACAAAATAAAAAAAACTTGCAGGTTGGTCTCTAACCTATATCATACATTTATTGTATGACTCTCTTACATTTGTCAGGCTTGTCACACTTTTAAAAAAATCTTGCATTTAATGAGTAATTTCATTTGTATGAGAAGTGATGAAAGTTTTTTAATTAAATCTTAGAAATTCAGATAAATTATACATTTAGGACATTCTATTATAGTTTTTGATACATTTATATTTTCTAAAATAAGTGTGGAAGTTACATGAATTATTTTGTGAACAGTTAAGGCTGACACAAGTGCTAAATTTTGTGTTTTCTGTGTATATTTATTGTTATACATTTTAAAAGTAAATGTAAAAATTAGAAATTTAAGTTAGATGATAAAACTAAAGTGAACAAATTTCTTATCACTTGATAAGGAAGCACAGTATGTGGTTTTGGGCTGAAACATGACTGTTTATTTACATAAAGCTTTATAGCTTCATTTACTGTGAAAGAGGCTAAAATAACATCTTAAAGTAATAAAACCAGAAAATAAGAAGTTAGAAACTGAGGCTGTTGGGATAAATAATTATAATTGTCTGTTAGAGTATATAGTCATTTTGGAAAAATAAAGGTATTTTTTATTTCCTATGTCTAAATGTTTCAATGTGCACTGCTGATTTCTGATAGGGTACAGAAAATAAGAACAAATATGTTTTGCAAGATAAAAACATTATTCATATTGGAGATTCTAGAAGTTATAAATGAAATATGAAAACTAAAAATAAGTTTTTATTCTTAGCATGATAATCATGTTGCATTTACTGTCTCTTTTGTGTTATATAGGATCTTGCATGTAGACTAACACGTTTGTGTTATATAGAACCTTGCACTTACTAATGCATTTGTGTTATATAGAATAAAAAATTGAATGAAATTAATAGTTTTTCTCTTGTAAGAAGTAAGTAATTTGTGTGTATTTCAGGTTTACGTCATTTAATAACAATTGACGTTTGTATTGCTTAACATAAAAGTGAAAAAGAATTAGGGAAGGTACTATTAGCTTTTCTCACATTTTTGTTAATGTAAACTTATCTTGGTAACATAAAGAATTGTTTTGAAAATGAATAAAATCATGTCATAAGAAGTGATTGTTTTGATATAGTGTTATATTACCACACACACTTTATATTGTTTATCAATCTACAGCAGAATATGACTACCAGGAAATGGCACAACACCAGGCAGCAGCTATGGCCTCAGGTGGGAACTCGACATCTGGTATCCATCCTTCTATGGCTCAGCTATTACCAACAGGACTCAATTTATCAATGAATGCTGCTAATCACTTGATTGGTGCAGGGCTACAAGGGTCACCTTTTGCAAATAACAGTGGTTCTCATCACTTCCCTCATAGTTCACATCTCATGACAGCATACCCAACTGGTAGAAGTGGCGGTGGGAAGATGAAGAAAAAGCCAAAGGTCAACAAAGATGGCATGCTTCCACCAAAACGTGCCACCACTGCATATATCAATTTCACCCAGTGGTATAGAGAAGAGATGAAGAAGTCGGGAAGACAGATACCCCGGGTAAGCAGTGTGAAAATAATATTTGTAACTGGTTAGTTTGGTTGAACTTTTGTCACCAATACAGTTTTAAGGGAGTGTTAGATGTGTTTCATGTTAAATAGTTACTGGTGTTTGTACTGAGAAGTTGAAATGTTTATAGGAAGGTTAAAAAATTTTTATTGAATGTTTTAATCTATAGAGACAACTGTAAGAGGGTAAAGATGTTTCACCAAGAAATTTTGTCAAGAAATACTTATTTGTATACTCATGCCTGTTTGCTCTTCTATTTAAAATATTTTTTGAACCCAAACGAGCCGTTTTTGCATATAAAAATTCACACCTGTCTGTTTTCTGTGGATGAAAAAATTCGAACTATTAGTTTAGTTCTGGTTTAAAGGAACATCTAACAAATACTGAATGATGATTGGATAACACTTACTCATGCAGTTTTCCTTCCCCCTACCATTATTCCTAGTTGAACAGTGGAATAATGTTCTTGACTTTATCAGTGGTCAGAAATGTTGTTATTTATGTAAGGTATGTATTGGATCATGTGTTGAATCTTCTCTGATTATGCGTCATCCACAACATTAATAAATACAACTTTTGGTCCCTGCTGAAACAGCTGGATCCTGCTTGTTGTTGAGTGAAAAGGCACCATATCTACACACACATGCACTCATCTAAGAAAAAATTTGAAATTTTCCATTTAACTATGCCCTCCATTTATGATAAATTGCACTCTATTGTATTTGTTATCTGGTTTTTTGAACAACCAGTCCACATTATGATTCATCATTCTTCTTGTCACTTGAAGTTTTCTAAGTGTGTAATTAGACAAGGATCTGGTTTCTCAAGATTAATTCCAGTTCACATAAGGCAGTAAAACTCTCTACCTGTGTAACTTGGTCAGTTATATAAAAGGCTAAAGTTATGAGAACATTATAAACTAAAACAACAAATTACTGCATGGTTAGTTTCATTTCAGGCCTAAACCTTTCTTAATGAAATATTAAAAAGTAAACATTTATAAATTAACAGAAAGTGAGGCACATTAAATTTTATATAACTGATTTGTGTTTGGAGAAAGAAAAGCTAAACCAAAGGTGATAATACACAATAATACATTTAGATATAATAAAATTGTTTGATGGACAAAATGCCAATAAAAATAATAAAAAAAAAAGTTTGTCTCCTGCTTAACATGTTGCATTCTTTCAAGGCCACATATTAAGACTGTAATGTGAAGGTGAGAATAATTGTAGTTCTTGTGTTTAAAATGTTGAGGTAAAGGTGTTTCCCTTGATTACTTGACAGTTATATTCTGAAACTTATCTTGTATGTCATCCATATGTAACATGGGATATATAAGCTGTTTTACACAATAACTGGCACTGAGAGATGGGTAGAACTGTTTCATAAATTTGTTCATTCGATATTTCAGAATACAGTTATCAGTGTGAATACATAAGGTGTACAGTTGAAATGCGAAGATGACCATAATGTGTGTTTAGTATAAGTTTAGTCTGCATCACAAAAATGAGTAGACAGTTAATTGTCAGTTATTGTCTGAAGTCATTTTATTTATATGTAATTTTGTTTCCATGTACTGACATTTTTCCACTGATGAAATTGGTTTGTATTTAGGTTAAAATGTGTACCAATGTTAACAGCCCAACATGGCCAAGCGTGTTAAGGCGTGCGACTTGTAATTTGAGGGTTGCGGGTTTGCATCCCTGTGGCGCCAAACATGCTCATCCTTTCAGTCATGTGGGCATTATAATGTGATGGTTAATCCCACTATTCATTGGTAAAAGAGTAGCTCAAGAGTTGGTGGTGCCTTCCCTCTGGTCTTACACTGCAAAATTAGGGACGGCTAGCACAGATAGCCCTCGAGTAACTTTGCGCAAAATTCAAAACAATAAACTAATGTTAATTTGGTTAGAATTTGGAATGTGAATAAAACGTATTGCTCATAAACTGCTACACTTATGAAAATAACTAGATGCACTTGTTGGGTGATATGTTATTGATGATCCAATAAGAAGTAAAGAAAAGTGGGGGATGTGGATAAAATTATAGCCAAACAAACAGTAGGATGTTTGTGACATTGGTTGTTTGGGGGAAAGATAAGTGAACTCACCTGTTTAGAGATGAAAACGTGCATCACAGAGCTAATCGGTAGCCTGTAGATTCTGGTGTTAGCTACTGATCATCAAGAGTCACTGGCATTTTCTAACTTAATAAACCAGGTGTGATAATGAATGTTCAGACTATCTGTAAAACAAAGTCACACCTGTGTAAAATCTCTACACAGTTATCAGTTTGTAAACCAGATTTGCACCAATATCAGTTGGTAAGCCTTTTGCAGTAGTTTATGTGCCTTTTAGTTTGAGCCACCATGTTTGAGTGTTTTTATTATAAAATTTTATTCCATATTATGAAAAAAATAGTTATTACAAGTATGTATCTAAAATATTATAATATATCAAAATTTAAACTGGAAATGCAACATTTGTTGGATATGCACATCAGATGACTGGTTACGTTTTTAAATGCAGATCCCTGAAATATGAAGTTATTGTATCTGTGTCCCCGAAAAGTAAGTTTGTTAATAAAACCTACTGTTCTCTAACATTAACATGTTTTTCTTATTTTCATTCTAATATTATAATTCTGGGGCTTAAAACGATTAGGCCAAACTTATCACATAATTTTTTTTGTAGCCATAGTTATAATTACTACTGCAAACATGTTACATTGTTCTAAAGTATAGTGTTTTTTTTTTGTTTTTCTTAAAATATAAGAAATTTCTGAATCTCTTGCATATACTTTACACACGTTTAATTGCATATTACTGTATCGTTAGCTTTTCCTGTATTCTCTTATTCACGGTTCCAAGATAATTTTTATCTCGATAACCAGAGTTTGTCAAATCTAATTACACAGATAGATAGTTATATTTTAATAATTGTGATTTTTGTAGCTTTCAAACACAAGATACTCATTTCAAAAATAAAGATGTTGCTGTGGGAATATGATTATTTCCTTTACCAAGGAAAAGAGAAACATCCACAGATGTTTTAGAACCAGAAATATTTATGTGCGTGTACATGACGTGATGCTGTTTTGAATGCAGACCTGCAATAATTGAGATCTTACGTATGATAACAAGAAACCATCAAAGTTTTTGTCACATAAAATGGTTTCATTGTTTTCCAGGACTATGCAGATAGTTTTTATGAAAACATCTAAATTTTCTTCTAAAATATATGACAGTAAAATAGTGACTGGAATGAAATTTCTTTATATGAATATTTAACTTTACCAGATTGGTGATTTTGGTAAAGAATGTGCAGCCAAATGGAATTCTATGTCAGAAGAAGAAAAGCAACCTTTCTTAGATGCTGCTAATAAGGACAGAGAACGTTATAGGAAAGAGGTGTGTAAAAACCAAGAACTAGTATATTTTGTGTTCTTTACTATAGTTCAAGTCTGTCACTACCATGTCCCACTCTATTAGAAATATTCCATTTGAGATTAATTATACACACACACACACACACCACAGTGAAGAAAATACGCAGTTGATTTAAAGTTTCCAAATTATCAGCATCAAGTTTGGGAAATATTAAAATGTATATTGAGATATTTTTATACAGATAAACAGTCTTAATAAAAAAAAAACTGTTTTTCAACAATTAATAGGAATCTTTGAAAGCATTATGCTATTATTTCTCAGTATCTTGAAAGTTCATTTTAAAAATCTTTATTATTTCTTTTATATGAGAAAATTAGCATAAACTAACCTTTGTATTATGTAAACATGCAGTTTTTATTGCAGTTTTAAGTAATATAAAACAGCTGTAAATAAAATTCCATTTAGCTGATACTTTCAACATTAAATAAATATTTAATATTTTGATATAAAGTTTGGCTTGGTGTATTTTTATGTAGTTAAAGTAATTTACAGTTTCATGAATATTTTAAGATGCTTAAAACTACGACAGTTGTTTTTCCTAGTTACCTTATTCTGAGAGTGTTGCTATGTGGTCTCAGTCAGCATCTGTATGTAGCCTTAGTGATACATCTGTCCCTTTTAAACTGATATTACCAGTTTATTGTGCATTCACTCTCCTCATGGTGGGAGTTAAATCTTTAGACATTTTCAGGTGATGAGTAAGTTTGCTTGGTTGTATAATTTATATTAACACATATAAAACCAGAGAATGGTTATTTTTAAAGCAGTGAAGTCAAAGAAAAACTAAATTTTTGAAATTATAAAACTTGTGATACTTACGCACAGTGTGATGTTTATGATTCTTGAAATTGAGAAGCAATAATTAATAGGTTTATTACTTAATATTACTACATTTTATGATCCATTTAGCATTAACTCAACTAATTCCTTTACATAATTACCTTCAGTAAAAGTTCATGTCTTTTAAAACATACTAGAAAATAAATAAAATTTTAAAATTGAAGAATCCCATGATAAAATATTCATAGGCAAGAAAAAGTAATAATATATGATACAACATCAATATTTGTTTAATTCATGAGACATGGTAAAGTAGAAGTATCTAATGTAAGTCCCTATAATACAGGCTTAAGTAATTGTAAAGGAAAAACATCAGATATTTGTTAGAACATTTTGTCATTTTTTTGTTTCAGATAACTTTTTTTACATTAAAATCTGTGAACTCTTTACATTTTTCCATCACATACCCTTGTTCAATTTTAATCTGATTTCTATTTTACCTAAATTTTTTGTAACAATTATTTTGCAATCTTTTTCGGTAAAATAAATGTCTTTTAATTTCAGTTTCTATGTACGTCACCAGTTGAGGGAAGTCTTAACTGTTAATGTTATCTAGTGAAGAATGCTGCTCCATTTTTAAGTAACATGTAAAATGTTTCTGAGTATTATTCATACATCTTCTGTGAAGATGTTGCACAAGTTTGCTTAATGGAATATGGAACTTCCTCTTGATTGTTAATATATAGATGGCTATCTACAAACCTGCTCGTGATGCTAACAAACCCAAGAGACCAGGCACTGCATTTATGATTTTTATGAAAGATTTTAGGAAGGAAATGGCTGGAAGAGAGCCAGAGGGGGGTGTGGCAGCTTTGGCCAAATTGGGTAAGTTGACATTTATTAAAAGTATCCATTTGCTCTAAGGTAAGTCTTGGCAGTCCAATATTTGTTGTGCACGTTATAATTTATTGTGCATTACTTGTCATAACTACAGTGATAGGCTGGTGAAGTAGGAGAAAGTAATATTTAAACAAAAATACCAATGAAATTTAGTTTGGAGGGCCAAAATTAAAAAAAAAAACTTAATCACAGCACAATCTGTAGCTTCTTATAAACACTGTTCATTGTCAGCTGTCTGTATTTTAAAATTTTCAGATGTATATACTTTTGGAATTTTGTGTGTATGAAATTCTTAATTTTTGTCTAAAATATGCTTCAGTTGGATAAAAATGCAGTTTTCGGCTTTTGTAGTGGTCAGTGTCAATAAATTGTATTAAACATTTCCTTTCTTACTTAAAACTGTGATTGATTAAATTTCAAGTTGTTCAGCCAGGTGATGTGAATTGGTTTCTGTAACTGAAACTATAAGATGATTCCTACTGACAGTCATGAAGTAAAAATAATCTTAAACAAAATGAAAAGCAGTTCAGCATTCTCTGTTAATCAGTCTTCTGATCAGAGAATGAAGTCATTATTTAGATAATAGGCTTCACTGTCAGACAGTGGAGTCATTATTCAGATAAAGGAGTCTTTACTGTCAGACAGTGAAGTCATTATTCAGATAAAGGAGTCTTTACTGTCAGACAGTGAAGTCATTATTCAGATAAAGGAGTCTTTACTGTCAGACAGTGAAGTCATTATTCAGATAAAGGAGTCTTTACTGTCAGACAGTGAAGTCATTATTCAGATAAAGGAGTCTTTACTGTCAGACAGTGAAGTCATTATTCAGATAAAGGAGTCTTTACTGTCAGACAGTGAAGTCATTATTCAGATAAAGGAGTCTTTACTGTCAGACAGTGAAGTCATTATTCAGATAAAGGAGTCTTTACTGTCAGACAGTGAAGTCATTATTCAGATAAAGGAGTCTTCATTGTCAGACAGTGAAGTCATTATTCAGATAAAGGAGTCTTTACTGTCAGACAGTGAAGTCATTATTCAGATAAAGGAGTCTTCATTGTCAGACAGTGAAGTCATTATTCAGATAAAGGAGTCTTTACTGTCAGACAGTGAAGTCATTATTCAGATAAAGGAGTCTTCATTGTCAGACAGTGAAAACATTATTCAAATAAAATAGTCCAACTCCAAGAAACCACTTTGGCCATGAATTCCTGCAGACGGGTGGCCTTTGGGTGGTCATTCAGCTGGTCCACTCGGGCTAGGGTCAACCAAGTACCAGTGTTGGATGTTCTGAACAGGTGTTGTGGACATTATATCTGATGCTAGTGTTTGAGTATAGTGCTTACGAAACCCTGGTATTCTAGTGCATCCCTTCTTATGACGCCATAGTGGGTGGGGTCAGCGGGCACTGAAATTTCCCTTTCTTTATCATGGATACTCCAATAAAATAGTGAAAAAACAGTCTATAGGTAAATGGCAATGAAGATTTTGAGCAACAATCCTCACCATTTTCTTATATTGCATTCACTTTCAGACAAACCTTTAAGGCAGATGTCCCCCTTTTTCATTCAGAAGGGACTAGAGGGAATTGCTGGCTCTCCAGTGTTAGTAAAAAAGCTTCAATCTGGTGATATATTGGTGGAAACATCCACATTTCAACACAGTGAATTCCTGTTGCATTCTCTATAAACCTATAGTGGTTACACCTCATGCTACTTTGAATTCATCATGAGGAGTTATTGTTGAGAGGGATTTGAAGAACATCCCAGAGTTGGATATTCTCACTAGTTTCTCTGCCCAAGGAGTTTCTGCAGTGAGGTGTATTTCCACTCGCAAAGATGGAATTATGGTGCTGACCAATGTCCTCATTCTCACATTTACGTCACCACGTCCACCTGTCACCAAAGGGGAAAGGTTATTCTTAATTGTAGAGTACGGCCATACATCCCAAACACTCTCCGATGTTTCCAGTGTCAACATCATGTCATGGTTCCTTGACGTGTGCTCCTTGCAGTGGGAAGGACCATGATGCCTATGAATGTGAAACGGACCCTCATTGCATCAATTACAATGGCTTTTACTTGTCCTACTTTCGTTCTTGCTCTAAATGGTTGGAAGAAAAAGAGGTGCAGTGTTTGAAAACAATTCATAACATTACCCATCCTGAGGCTTGAAAATTTCTGTCCACCACCTCATCTCGGATTATGCTGTTACACTTCGTTCCACTGCTACTGTGGGAGTGTAGACAGATCTCTGTGTGCCTTCTAAAGAATCATTCTCCAAACAAATGAAAAGTCTTTTGACCTCCATGGTTAAAAAGTTGATGAATCAACTTTGACACTTATCTCTGTCCCTTGTATACATTCTAGCAAACCCCAAGATCCACATCCTCTGGTACCAGGTACAGGCAATTTCTTGGGTGCATCTTCTCCCACTGCAAGATGCAAAAGGATCATTTGTTCAAGTTCTCAGTGTCTGAAAATTCCTTTCAACAGCAAAGTCCTGCCCAATTGACACAGGGCAGGATCCATGGAGGTTGGTAGACCTCCTTTGAATAAGGAAAGTGAGGAAAAAAGACGTGGTCGTAAACAGAAGGGTTCTCCGCTCAGTTTGCCTACACGCAAATAAAAATAGCCATCCTGATACAATGGGACTGTTGAGATTTACATTCTAATGTGGATGACATCAAAACACTGATTGCTTCCTACCATCCTGTTTGTCTCTCCATACAGGAAACATCTCTGAAACCTGCCAATATAGTCACCTTTTGGAGGCTTTCTATACATAGAAATGACAGGCTGTGTGATCGAGTGCATGGAGGGATGGTACTGTTGGTTGATCAACATGTGCCTACCCTGTCTTTGCCACTTGACAAACCCTTGGAGGCCATAGCCATCTGTGTTTCTTTGGTTCATACCATTGCTGTTTGCTCTGTTCACTGGAGAGATATATGATCAGTCAAACCTTGATGCTCTCATTGAATAGTTGCCGTCTCCCTTTTTATCCTAGGGGACTTTAATGGACATCATCCCCTCTGAGGAAGTGCTGGTATTGATAAGGATGGGTTGCTCTGCAGAGCATATTCTATCTGACCACAACCTTTCTGTTTTCAATACTGGTTTTTTACTTATTTCCATATGCCTAGTTGGCCCTTTACTGTTATTGATGTCTCAGTTTGCTCCCCTTCATTATTTTCCCATTTTTCATGGATGGTTGACAATATTTCACAAAGCAGTGATCATTTTCCTCTAACCTTGCAAGAGACTGGCCATGGTTGATGCCATTCAACCCGCATGCCCCAGTGAAAGCTGAATCGGGCAAAAAGGCCCTCTTTCTCTGCTCTCACAGAACTTGATCCTGCCATTGTCTGTAAGTCATCAACAGACAACTGTATGGCAGCAGTTACTGACTGTATTATACAAAGTGTTTGGAAAGTCACTGTGCAGTTTTGTAATCATATGTCTATTCAGTTTATTTCAAGCCAGTAACTGATAGTGGTGTTTAGAAACAAAATAAGTAGGATCCAAGCCTGTATTGATGCCAATGGGGGTCACTTTCAACATAGTTTATAATTGTCATTCATATTTACCTCCTGTATTCTATATTGAAACATGACTATTAATAAATATACAAGTGCACAATGACTTTTCAAACACCTTGTACAAGCAGCTGCTCAATGTATTCCTAAAACCTAGACAAAATTTCCACTATATCCTCGTCCATGGTAGAATCCTGGCTGCCATATGGCGTGGAAGGCTCCAAAACAAGAGTGGGATACATTCCTTAGATGTCCCACACTCTCGAACTGCATTTTCAGCAGGCCTGTGCACATGCTCAATGGGTAATACATCAAAGCCACAACGAATCGTGGATTAAGTTCACAACTGGCATATCTTCTACCACCAGTTCCAAAGTAATATGTAACAAGATTCAACAGATTAGTGGGAAATATAATTCTGTCCCCTTCTCGATCTTGCTCTATGATGGCCAGGAAGTGTGTGATACCAGGAGCATCATCGATACTCTAGGTAAAAACTAGCGCTTCTGCTTCTTCTTCCACCTCCTTAGCCATCAAGATTTGGGCAGAGCAGTCACCTCTTTATTCAAGTTGATTGTTTCTATGACTATAATCATCCCTTTATACTGCTGGAACTCGCACTGGCCCATAATTGGTCTGGAAGTACACTGGTTGGACCTGATGACATACACTATGACATGCTACACCATCTATCTGCTGCTTCTCCTGCTATTTTTCTGATTGTTTTTAACTGGATCTGGTAGGTGAATATTTTTCCTGATGCTTGGCATCAGGCTATTATACTATCTTTTTTTAAGCCTAGGAAGGATCCCAATATTCCTTCAAACTACTGACCAATTGCTTCAATGCATTGTCTCTGTAAGACCTTAGAGAGGATGGTTAATGTTCATCTTGTTTGGTTCCTTGAATCAAACAATCTCCTCTCACCTACTCAGTGTGGGTTCCGATGACAGCGCTCCATTATGGACCACCTAATTTGACTTGAAACGTCAGTCAGAGAAGCCTTTCTCAAATGACATTTTGCATCAATATTCTTTGATACAAGAAGGCTTATGATACAATGTGGGGTTATGGCATTTTGTGAGAGCTCCATATATTTAGGTTACGTGGGCATTTGCTCATTTTTATTAAAAAAATTTTTAATGGACAAGAGATTCCGAGATTTTGTGGGTTCGACACTTTCCCGTTCTTTTTTACAGTAACTTGTAGCCCCTGAGGGTTGTGTTCTGTATGTCACACTTTTTAGTATAAAAATTAATGCATATCATTAAAAACAACTCCCTTTCACTGTTGAAAATTGGCTCTGTGTAGACGACTTATACATCTTATGTTAGCCATCAAACATGAGGTACATTGAGTGGCAGCTACAGACTGCCCTCAATCATTTACTGAAGTGAACCACAGCAAACGACTTTAACTTCTCTCACTCTAAAACTGTTTGCATGCACTTTTGCTGCTAATGGGGTGTTCACCATGATCCTGATTTTCGTATTGGTGATGTTATGCTGCCTGTGGTCCCTGAGACAGTTTTAGGGGCTTATCTTTGACTGTAAGCTGACCTATACACCACACATCAAGCAGCTACAGGTCAAATGTACAAGAGCACTGAACATCCTCCATGTCCTCTCTTCCACCACTTGGGGAGTGGATCGATGTTCTATGCTTAAGATATATTGTGCTCTTATTTAATCAAAAGTCAACTCTGGATCACTGATTTATGGCTCTGCCAGACCCTCAGCCTTAAAGATGTTAGACTCAATTTGTCATCTGGGACTTTGGCTCTGCACTGGGACATTCTGTACTTCCCCAGTTCAAAGCATATACATGGAGTCTCAGGAACATTATTTGCAACTCTACTATATGCTTTGAAACTTCGTTCCTTACCAAAGTTTCCCACTTGGGGTTGGGTTCTCCTTCCTCGGTGGACCATGTTTTTTCAGAATAGACAGTCTTCTATTGCTCATTTTGGCCTTCATATCCAGGCACATTTGGATGAATTGGGTCTGTCCTTGGATAGCATTGTTGTATTTCTGGTCAGTCCATCCTACTATGGCTTCTTACAGTCCCAAGTTGTGACCTATCTTTAAGTCATCTGAGAAAAGTACACACTCCTGATCAGAAATACTGTCTAGTATATGATGAACATCTTTCAAACCATCCTTCTATTCCTATTTATACAGATGGTTCGAAATCAGGTGACTGTGTGGTGTGGACTTTGCCATGGTTTGTTGTGGTTTGGTGGTTGCTCCCAGAATTCCCTTTACAGCTTCTTTGTTCATTACTGAACTGAATGCCATTTCTCTTGCTCTGGATCAGATGGAAGCTAAGCAGTACTCAAACTGCACTATTTACACTGACTCGTTTAGTTCTCTACTGTCCCTGGAATCGCATCACGTTAGTTTACAGCTTGTTTTTGCCGATATTCAAAACCGATTGGCCCATTTCTCTTTAAAATCTATTTCTATCCAGTTTTTCTGGATACCAGGCCACATTGGTATTTGTAGAAACAAGCTCACTGACACTGCAGTTAAGTCTATCTGCTTTGGCACTATCATCGCTCGGCTCTGTGCCAGCTGGCAGTAGACTTGAACAACAAGAAAACAAGCTTTTCTGAACAAAACCTTATATTAGATTTTGGCCATCTTGCTTCTGTAAGGATTGGAAGGAGGAATTTCTAACTAGACTATGCATTGGTCACAGGTTTTTAACTCATTGTTTCCTTTTATTTGGAACTGATGCACCAGTGCATAATTAGTGTGACACTCAGATCACAATAAGCCACATTTTGAGAGTCATCGTTATGACTCAAAGATGGCATCATTTCAAACATGTTCTGTTTCAGGGTTTGTCTATAACATTAGACAGTGTTATTGGTGATGGTGACACTGTCCACTTTGGTAATAATTTTAGTTTTTTAATGCCATTTAAGTTTTTTAATTTATACATTACACCTTTTTAATGTGATTCTCTTTTAAGAATCAGAGTTCCTCTAGTTCAATTTGAAATTAGAAACTGGCTGTAACATAAAATAACTCAAAACCAGGACTGGAAAGGCCAACTTTAGGTGATTAACGCTGCTGTTTGAACTACCCGTTAGTCATCCTGGCGAGTTATTATAATTTTGCTACACATCTTTTAAAATCTTTTTATTACTTTCCTTTTTGAAAATGATCACAATGTCAAATAACTCAGAATCAGGACTGGAAAGGCCAATGTCAGGTGACTGACAGTGGTTTTTGCACTTACCTCTTTGTCTTCCTGGTGAGTTATGATTATTGCAGTTACATTACAGAAAGTCTTTTATGACTTAAATTACTGTAGTTTTTCTTTTGATGTTGTAGACTAGATGTAAACAGTGGTTTTATGCTTTTAAAGAGTTTTTTTTCAACTTTGTTTTGTTTTACCTTAACCTTAATTTCCTTTTATGAATTTTACTAAATTTACTTAACTTTTTACTGGACGTTTGCCACAGGTAACCTAATTGCTTTGTGCAATAAAACACTAAATCTAACAACTCTAACACGTGTTCTGTTCTTGTATCTTCCCAGGAGGAGAGCGTTGGAGGAATATGACTGAGGAAGAGAAACGACACTACGTTGAAAAACAGAATGAAGCTAAAGTGGAATATGAACAGGTTATGGAAGAATATCGTAGACAGGTAATGTTACGTGTCCTTTGTAATCCACAAGTTAAACAGTGCTTTTGATATCACTTTAGCTAATTTTTATTACTAACATTGAATATATAATTTTAAAAAAATTAATATGAACCAGTCCTTCCTTTTTAAGCTATGATTTTCTTGTTTTTTTCATATTTGTATATTTTATAGATATGGTACATCTTTAGCTAACATTAAAAAACAATGCACTCAATATGCTTTTCTACAGTTAGAGGGAAAAGTGTGCAGTGTGACAGTTTGTGGGTAACTAAATACAATGTAAATATAGACTTAAGCAAAGTGACATGACTTGTCTCAGTCACTGACCTGAACTATACAGTTAGATTCAATATAAATATAAACTTAACTAAAGTAGCAAGTACTGTGTCTTCAGATGAAACTTGTATATTAAGTGACTTGACTTGTCTGAGTCAATGACATAAGCTATACATAGTTAAATACAATATAAATATGGATTCAACCAAAGTAACAGTTACTGTGTCTTCAGATGAGATTTATATATTAAGTGATAACACTGTTATCCCAGTCATTAACCTATATAGATAGTTAACTACAATGTAGATTCAACAGAAATAATAAATAACAGATTCTTGACTCGTATCTAAGTGATGAAACTTGTCTTAATCATTGACTCAGCTGACAAAAATAGCAACTATTTACTGTATTAAAGAAAACAAAACTACAATTTTAAAATGAAAAGTCCATTAAAACATGTTTTAGAGTTATCTAATTAAATGTCTCTATAATGTGTTTGTTTTCCCAGTTACTTTTAAGTGTGGTATGAGCTGTGAAGATCCTACTTTTGGCCCGTGAAATAAACTACACACTGGGATAATTTCATAATACTCTTAACCCTATGTGCACGGTTGGGTGTTGACATTCACATGCCACAACCTGTTACAAAAGGACGTTCAACTTGGTGTTACACATTTGTTGTCAGAGATATCAACATTTCATTTTACCCTACAGATACAGTATACAAGTAGGCTATAAAAAAAAACTAATTAGTATTTTGGTGGTTGAGTAAATGGAACATGAAAACTGCTTAATGGACAAAAGCACTCTTTTTTTTTTCACATGATTGTTACTTTACACTCTGACTTGTTAGGGGCTGAGTTAAGTCATTTATTCATAGACATACCTTGAGGACAAATATGTTTGTAACTCACATGATATTTGTGTGCAACAGATGTGTAGATTTTACTAAAAGTGTGTCAAGTTTTATGTAGAAAAATATACTTGGAATGTTTGGAATTATACTCTGTAATTCTTTTTCAGTGGGATGTTGGTCCATTGGACCAAGCCTATCCATAATTTAAATAAATCAAATTTTTGTCACAGGCTACTTCTTACAAGCTTGGATTAAACCAAATATTTATTTGTCACAAGTCCTTTGATTTGGTTTGTTCTTTGAAGTTTGTGTTGTGATAATATTTCACAGCAAAGTGCTGAAAGTCAGCAGATGGCTAAGCAGCCGATGATGATGATGATGATGCAGCATGAAGAACAAGCCCGCACTGACACAGATACCAAGGACTCAGCTCGGTCTCCATCAGGAAATTCTGCTTCAGCGTCGCCTCCAGTTGCTAACTCGGTGAGTCCAGCACCTTCTGTTTCTTCTTCCAACGTGTCACCAGGTCTTTCTCCAATGTCCTTGGCCCAGATGACCACAGCCCATACTGCAGCTCTCCAGATGGCTTATGGTCAGCCATCGGTGGCTACTCTTCCCAACTTCTCTCATCTGGGAAACATCTTGAATACTCCTATAAATTACACTCAGGCTCATTCTGCTAACAGTTCACCATACATGGGTAATGGTAACAACAGTTACAACCAGTCGCCTCAGTCTGGTCAGTACAGCTGGTCGTGAACATCTCATAACAACTCTGAGGTTTAGAGGTCTCTACCATAGATGGAGACTGAGTTTAGCCTAACCTCTGTAGAGTGATACTTTGCTTCAGTGGTACAAGATGGACTGGGATTTCTTTGTTGGATTTTTTACCTGTGATGGTCTGGGCTGATATCCTTTGTATTATTTTTCATTTATAATGTGCTGTTGATGTGGCTATTCTATCTTGATTAAAAATACATTTTGTTTTTCAATCCTTTATACATATATAAATATGTAAAGACAGACATCTTTTATCTAAGTGTTAAGGTTTTATAGCAAATGTGTGTAATATCTTTTTGCATGTCTTTTTATTCTTTTAATGTAAGTGATGATATTCAAGAAGCTTGTTATATAGTTTAATATTAAGACATGACCAAGTATTTCATAATCTAATATAAAAATATTATCCTTTCGTAATTTAATTTAAAATTACAATTCTTTTATAATCTAATGTTAAGATATAACCAAATATTTCATAATTTAATTTTAAATTACAACACTTCTTTCATAATTTAGTGTTAAGATATAGCCATTCCTTTTGTTTTCAAAAGTATATAATCTCTAGCAGTAATTCTTCCAATTAGCATTCTAGAAGAAAAGCATAAAACATTAAAGTTACCTTGTAATTCTGCCCAGATTTAAATTTTTCTTTAACATTAGTAGACTACTTAGTTTTTATCTTAATTTTTCTTGGTATAGTGTAATTATTTAGATGAAAATGTATATAGAATAATAAATGTTTTGGGACTTGTGATGTTTGTAACTACTATGTTGTTATAAGAAAATCTTTTTTTTTTTATTCATATACATTTCATACTTTGGTATTATAAAATACAGATTCAGAAACGTTTACTTGTATACTTAGTGTGACTTTTATTTAGTATAAAATTTGTGATATTGTGTAGTTTTTACTCTTTATGTAAATTATGGTGCCATCAAACTGACACTGATCTTCAAATGCAGCAAAGTTTTTAAGTACAACTAAATTTTCTTGTTAAAAGCAAGGCCATAAATAAAGTGTATATGAGTGTTTTGTGTATGTGTGTCCATGTGCCATTTCAGTTCACCAACAGTTTGATGGCACAAAAGGGGAAGAGACAGTTTTATTTAAGAATCAAAAGTGAAGCCTTTTTGCTTTATTTCTGCTTGGTCTACTCAGTATTAATTACCCAAAGATTTTATTTATTTTGATACAATATTAACTAGATTTATTTAGGTCATAACTCAGTTTTTTCTTTTTTTTATTGTGTTAAAATGTACAATCATTCAGTAGTGTTTACATGTAAAAAGAATTGTGAAATCTCATTAGTTCCAAAACACCCAATTCAGCTTCCAGTTGCCATATTTTCTGCCTTTATACTTCAGTCATGCAAGCAACTATTACAATACACTTCAAATGTCTTTATTTATCAGGGACCAATGCACAGTCTGTTTATCAAGGTGAACATTCCATTCTCAAAACTACTACTGTTTTTTGAATACTAAATTAATTCATTCTTTCACTAACCAGTTACCTCTATGTTTATCTATATTGAATATCGTGTTTCAGAACTAAATTTCCTGTACTCATTTACTATGATAGTTAGTATTACTCTGTAGTTCAAGATCTGTATATTTTTAATGTTACTCTTTTGTTTCAATATTGTTGCCTAGATTTGTTTTTTATTGTATTTATAAAGTCCTCACAGTTTTTTATTGGTATTTGAGTGTTACACCCATATTTAAAAAATCCCTCTCTCCATAAGTTAAAGTAAAAAAACTGCACCAGTTTTTGTGTAATAAGAGAACTTGAAATAATTTTTACATTTGGAATGGAAACCAAAAAAGTGTGTGGCAACTTAAATGTTTTACATGACAGGTTGGTTTTCCGCTAAATGGTTAAAATCCAGTTTCAAATATTACAAGTTATGTCATCTAGAAGTTGTTGTTAGTAAACTTAGAAAAGATGTATTGATAATTGTGATTTCAGTAAGAGAATGTAAATAAAACTGCCAGTACTGGGCTTCTGTGTCCAGTTTTTTATTTACATGAAAAATTGTCATACAAAGCACTTATGATATAGATTCATGAAACTGCCATACTGCATTGTTGTGTGTGCCAATAAAAGTGGTAAACATTTAATCCAGTAAATGTGATGCAGTTATATAACATACACCAGTATATAATAGACAGTAAACTGGTTTTACTTCTGATTGACATTTATTCAAGCCTAACTGTTGTCTTTCAGTAACTACCATTAAATTAAACAGAATTTACTTGAACAATAAAAGATGAGCCCCCCCAAGAAATGTTAGTTTACTTATTATCAAATAAACTATAAAACGATTGAGAGTTGTTAATCAACCCTATAAAGATGAAAAGTTGTCCATCCATCTTGGTGATATCTTGGCCATTGTGGTACTGTAACATACAACTTGCACGAAGTGACAATGTTACTACTTTGAACACATAATTAGATTTAGGGTAGTTTTGCACCAATGTACAATAAAATGTTGTTCTTAATTAGTTATAAATAAGTAATTTAAACTTAAACTCACATTAATTTGTTAAAAAGGCACAGGAACAACATCAACTGTGCAAACTTCATTTGTTTGTTCATAAAGTAAATTAAAAATTTTTGTTGTTGCAAAGTACATTAATATTTCAACTGTTTCTATATTTAGTCATTTATTAACTGATTCTATCTAAGTATTATTTTCAAACATCTAATTTTATAGAGTTGTCCTACTGGTAACATGTTCACATATGGTGAAGTGACAGATATATAAATTCTGCCTAATAACTAAGTTAAAGTGTATTCTGTGATATTAAGTTTTCCAGATAGCTCCCTCATTCACATATGCTTATTGGAAAACAAAAAACTACACATCTGGAACCTCTTAAGCAATAGCTGGCCTCTTTATACAATGCCAGTTTATGGTGTGTGTTAAATAATTAGTTCAATAAGTAACCTGGTCTCTTGCAATAGCAAGAAGAAGGTTCCTTTACTGACGTTACCAGTGACTTGCTGGCTGTATACTGTCTTGCTGATTCCTGATCTTCTGCTTCTCCTTTGTTTTCCAGCACTCTCATTCTTTATGAATATTAATGAATATCTGTTGTACCTACTTTCACCTCACTACACTACATCGGTAGTCAGTATCTTGCCAGTAAAACCGTACTGATTATAGTACAGAGGTGGTTAGCATTCTGACAGTATAGTAGCACTGTTTACCTCCATTTGAATGTTGTAGAAGAAGAAATAATAAGTCTTTGTCTCTTCCCAATTTATTACTTATATAGATTTAGTAAAGTTATGATGTTTAGTTCATTTGTGTCTTCTGTAAGGTTATTTTTCTATTTATTTGGTCCTGCTAGTGACTGATGATTGTGTATTGTGTAACTCAGCCAGTAAATGTATTCTGTGTTACTAAATACAGCAACATCTAGTTAAATTTACACAAGTTTTAACTGTTACATTCCACACTGTTTATTTCCAAACAGCACTACCTACTGTTAGCATATTTCATTAGTTTTCTTTTTGTCATTTTAACTTTGTGTCTTGTCATATCTCTCAATTTATATCAAATATCTAGAACTGTCAGTAACAGGTGGATTTTGGAAAAGGAGTGTATGCTGTCATCCAGGTAGAGGCCATAGAATTTTAGCATGCATCATGTATATTTATGCAACCAGACAATATATCAAATTCAATACAATAATATAAATTATTGATCTGTAGGTAAGATAGGCAGGAAATAAAATCTTTTAATAAAATAATTATTGTTAAAGGGAGTGCACTTTAGAACATGAGGGCACAAAATAATGATAAAGGAAGTATGTGCCCCACGATCTTCTGGTGGTCACAGACTGTAATATTGCAAATATAAAGATTCTTTGTGGCAGTTGACTATTGAATATTGTGATTGCTTCTTGACACTTTGGGAATTAACACTAAGGCAGTAACCAACTTGTTCATCATTGGAGTTTTGTTCTCAGTTTCCTAGTAATTATTTAGATGTTCAAAGATAGACATATACAAGAACATTGTTTCTAATGGAATTTATCTATTTAGCATTCATCAAATTTCAGTAATGTTCATTGAACAAAATTAAATTGCATTTTGTAATTTCAACAGTTACACTGATTAAATACAGATTGTTTTGTGATTTCAACAGTTACATTGATTAAATACAGATTGTTTTGTGATTTCAAATAAATTTCTTGTACAACAACCATCATTTTCAGATTTTTTCCTGTAACTGAAAAATATAAATGTTTTTTACTCAAAAATGGATGGAGGAAAAAAGTTTAGAAAATCCTAATATATATATTAGACTTCAGTGCTGATGTTGTCCCAACACTGTTTTGTATGAAAATATTAGACTTACCTCAGTGTTTGGAGCATAAGGTTGACCTTAAAAACATTTCTGAAATGATAAGAAAGAAAGAGTGAAACATCCTGGAATTTGATAATACTGTAAGAGAAACTCTTAACCTTAAAGCCAAGCTACACATGGGCTGCCTGTACTGACAGAGTATATATTTGTGACAAAATAGCAAGTGACAATAAATTCTATCACAGAGCATGAATAGTATTAGAGGAAGTTAAGGTGTAAAAAAGTTTGGTAAGCAAGTTATCAGAGTAAGACTGCTTATTTAAAAGTGATGATCTTGTAAATATGAGTACTAGCAATTATTATGTAGGTGACAAACAATGTTGTATCTTGAAAAAAACCTTGAATAAAATGACTGATGCATTTGATTTTCTCAGACATATTTTTGTCATCAACTTTGAAGAGTGTACTCCTGGAAAACTTCTAGATAAATACAGAGTTGAGTAACAGTGTCATTATGAGTTATACAAAATGCTGTATCTGGGAAAGGTTATGTGGTTTGAAACTTATTTAAAAACAAACGTCTTCCTTTCAGTAGAAAACTGCATCTTAAGAGATTCCTTAAAGGAACTGTTGCTAGGACATTGTAACTGGAGCGATGCTTTGAGCATTCTAATTTTTCGTGAAAAAATGCACACTCTGATTTTTTTTAAGATTTAAAAAAATTAGACAACTATGAAGAATTGCAATATAAAAATGCTTTGTCACTACTTTTATGCATCCTCAATGTCATTTGACTATACAGCAATGTGTTAATATTATGTATGATTTATTTTTAATAAGTAGTGATGGTAATACTGTATTCACACTACTGAGACTGGAGGTTTCATTGCATCTGTAATGAAAAGTATGATCATTTTCTCTGTGTACAGCCAACAAACTTGCATGTTGTAGAAATAAAACATGCTGGCTAAAAACTGGCTTGTGTATAATATCTTTTAAGCATAAACATGATTATCATGCTGGAGCTGAATAGACGTTTGATAAAAATGATGTTAAATGGCACAACAAGTGATATACTTGCCAAGGATTAGCAGAGATACCCAACACACCAGTAAAAAGGGCACTCCAAAATTTTATAACTTCTACAGTAAGAGATCATAAGTGGTTTAAGACTTTTCTTTTGTCATAACTTAGTAAGCCAATATTTTCAGTTTAAATCGGTATCCATATACAAATTTCTTTTAAAAAGAAAAATAAATGGTGGTGCATATACCTACTCCAACCAGCAAAATTCTCCCATTATTTAGTGGGAGCCACTTTGTCTTAAACTCTTTTCCCAACTTTAAAAAACAGCATACTTTAAATCATTCTTGTCCATATTTTCTGGCAGAGGTGAATACTTTGTTACATATTCACACCACTAAGAAAACAGTAACACCTGACTCATAAACTAGTGTAATCTATTTACACCACTAAGAAGACAGTAATAACATCCAGAATCTTGGTTATTCTTCGAGGACTGCAATCAACAACTGGTTTTAAATAGAGTATAGAAATCAGTCAAAAGTTAATTTTAAGTAGGTTTAACATGGAGACCATAAAATTAACCAAAACCTATATAGTGATTGTTCAGTTTCTTGTAAGATCTTCAATTTGCATTGCATCATTTCCATTGTGAACTCACAAAACTCGGCACAGTTCTTTGTTGTTGAGTCTCTCAACTTTACAAAGATTAGCAAGTTATTTTAATCCCAGACTAACAGGTGAATTAAATGTAGGCATATGTACAGAGATATATCCTAATATATAGTGGCTGTGTTATTAGTAGAAACTTAATTAGCCAGTATAGTTACGCTCAAACAGTAAATAAAACAGGGCAGCTACCTACCAGTTCAAAGTTTAAAACCACAAAATGATCATCTGAAATGGCTGCTTTGCTAACAACACAGTCCATAACAAGAGCTGCTTGTCTTCCAACTGCCTATAATAAAAATATAAAGGTTGTATTAAGTTCACAGTTTACCTCTAAAGCCTGCTTTTGATTTACTAGTTTATATATGTCTTCTGATCCCCAAAAATGACAGAAAAATCCCTAAACCATCCTCTTGCTTAAATACTGATGAATCTTATTAGTAGCATTAATGGTAAAAGTTGTTGTTGTTTTGAATTAAGCACAAAGCTACACAATGGGCTATCTGTGCTCTGCCCACCACGGGTATCGAAACCCGGATTTTAGCATGTGAGTCCGCAGACATACTGCTGAGCCACTGGGGGGCAATGGTAAAAGTAATACTGGTTCATGGCAGACCTATTTGAAACAAAGATGAGTAATAACAGTTCATGACAAAATCCATAGAAGGTAAACAATGTAACATGGTGGGAATACAGAGTTTGTTTACCTGTATTAAGGTAACAAGAAGTCATGTCAGTACATGGTTACATGCTCTACCAGAAGTTAATATTTTGATTTACAATCTGCTTTTTGCTTAGAGAAAACATACTTTCAATGTGAGTTTCTTCACCTATTTCTAACTTGTTTCAAAAATAAAATTTTCAACATTGCTCATTCCTCTTTTCTCCTCTAACTTAACAAGAAACCTGCAGTGCAGTTACATTTTCATTAATAAGATGGAAACTCTATACCACATTACTACTCTGACCCTGAATTAAAAAATATTTATGTATTTGTTGGGTTACTATTAATCTAATTGATGTATTTCTATGTTGGTTTTTAGTCATCTGATGAGCTGATTTATGAAGATGAGGACCTACCAATATAACAACAAACAGGATGTCATAGATTTCTTGGTGGACATTAAGTACTGTAATATTTAGTTTTACAATGAACATAGTGAAAGAAAATGGTGATGGTCCACAAATCAGTGGGATGAATTTCACATGAGATCTGTATATCAATATAGTTATGTAACTGCAATATCCAGTGTTACGATGGATGTAGTGAAAGAAAATGGTGATGGTCCACAAATTAGTGAAAAATACTGCTGAATTGCTAAGGAGTATCCAATAGATTCATTCAAGAAATTAGGAGAGTGATTCTAGTCATGAACAAAAGAAACCAGTTTCACACAATAAACAACAGTCACTTCTTCTAGCTTTCCTTATTTCTACAGCTTGCTTCCTATTTCAGAATACTTACAGTATATATGATGATCTTAAAATTAAATGTTTATAACCTCCTATTCAAACTGGCTGAAAAAAGTATGCCGAAATTGAACAGATAAAATCATTTTCTTTGACCAGTTGACAAACATCATCTCATGGCATTAGTTGAATGATGCATTCAGTGAATGTCGTAATGATTTTTACAGTGCAAATTCTTTAAATTGCAATCCCTTGGGCAATAGAGATGTTACTAACAATATGGAACAAAACATGTAGAACAAGGTAATCTGAACAACTTAACCATGTGTTGCTGCTACTGCATCACAAAAACTAAGCAATAAAAACATTTTTAAAAAAGTATACATCACTAGAGCAGGTTGTAAAATGTGGTATGCCCTTACATCACAAACTCTTCCTCTCCTCATTATCTCTCTTATCATAGTGTGACTTATTGTTACTCTTGTGTCCTCTCTTACCACAGTGATTGTTGTCTCTCATAAGTAAAATCCATAAACCTTCAGACGTCAAAACTGAAACATGAAATATTTAAGAAAATAACATACAATGAGCTTATTCGTCAATACTAACTTCATATTAATTAATTCCTAATACCGATATCAAATATTTTCTCTCCTATGTAACGTGTACACAGGCTACTGCCATGAACACATTCAATAATGTCTTTTCACGTGGTGAAGGTAGCGATGGTGGTGTCATCTATAGGCTTACAAACTCAATTTTATTTCAGATTTGCAAATTGTTTTATCAGAGGGGAAAATGCAAGGAATCATGAATTTTTCAAACTAAAATCTAGATATCAATTTTCGCTGTTACTACTGTACTCTAATACACATTCAGAGAGAGAGCTGAACTTGTACATCGAAGAAATGTTTGGTGAACTCAGTAAAGATCCCACCAGACCGCTAGATTCTCGGAGTTACTTCATCAAATACTAGATGATATTCTGCATCAAACAATTCACTCGTAACACAAAGAGTCGCTACGTCCTTTGAATCACATGACTGTTTTTACTGTTACTTATTAAGTAGCAGCCATAAAATGTAGTCAATACATTACACTGGACCTTACAATCTAATATATCAGAAACAATGAACGCTGTTTCCTTTCAGTCATTTGGTTTCTCAGCTATGAAATTACATAAGTACAAGATGAAAGTTAAACAAAAAACAATAAAGATTGTCATATAACATTTAACCGATTTATGTTGAAACTATGACAGTGCCTGACTACTGACTGGATGGAAGGTTCAGAAATACAATCTCTATTCTACTTACAGGCCCTAAAACAAACTATATTTATACGTTCCAATCAAAACAGGAAAAGTTAACTTTCTAGTACCAGTTTCAATCCTACCTTCATGTAGTTAATGGGATGTCCTACTTGAACATCTGTTACAGAACACAGTCTCTCCATAGCATCAACAACAGGAATGTCAAAAGGACCTTTACGTCGGTTGGACTTCTCAAATCCAGCGTAATCGTTATGATAGTTAACACACCACTGGATAGCTTGGCCTATCTGGGTTGAAGAATAATTACAAACATATATGACTGTAACGTGTCAAAAAGTCAACAAATACGGAGTTATGTTACTTTTGAACAAGTTGTTTTATTTTAAATAAACAATTCCTATACGTGATGCCGCTAAGCCTTTTTTTTTCATTTACTTAGTAAATTGGTGTCAATATTATGAAGATATATCAAGCTTATAAATTACATTACCAAACCACCCCTGAAGAAAGTTAAAAAAGTCAAACCTACCTTTGTTTGTTATCAGATTTATTTGTCTTTCTTTTTTTATGCTACACAGTTTCGTATTATTAAAAGTTTTATAAACAATATTCAAGATATTTTAATTCTCAATAATTAGATAAGTAGTTATTATATTTAATGGTTTAACACTATTCATTTGGACTGCTCTGAATAATTTTTCTACAGTAGGTTAATTTAGTTGGATTTTGTCAAATTCATATTTCATTACCTCTTTCAAGATATATTAATTTTAGTTTTGCAAAATTTCTTTTTTTTTCCCCTATTATTTTAAAAAGTAATAATATAATGCTGAATTTAGAAGTGAGAGGTCACCATGGTACAATTTTTGTTCACAACAGATAATTATGAGATATATGGCTAGCGTGTTTATTAACAAATTATAAATTTTGAAAACCATTATTTGAGATATATTATTGTAAAGCAGCAGTATATGCAAAGTCAAAAACTTTCAGCTAAAAATCAAGGATGGTGCTAAAGGAGACATAAGAGTGGAGAGGGCTTTAGTCACCTGGGGTCCAACTCGTGCATTTCAAGATTTTAACACTTGTCCACTGTTTGATATCATCTTCTCATCTCGTTCTTTGTCATCCTTTCTCTATCTTATCACATATCCAAAGCACATCATTTAGATAAAGTAACACACACAAAAAATAATTTGCACTTAAAACAGAATAGTGTGTTTTCTCATAGTGAAACCTCATTGGACTATCTGCTATGTTCACCGAGGGAAACTGAACCTCTGATTTTATTATTGCAAATCCAAAGACTTACTGCTGTCCCATTGGGGACGTGTAGAATCGAAATCTTGATGGACAACCAGATGCTGCCACATTTAGAAGTGAAACGTACATTTGAAAATTCTCCATAAATTATGAAAAATAACACTGTACACTGAAAATTAGAATCAAATCCAGAAAGAGAAAGCTTTGAAACCAAAGTAAACAAAACGTGTAAAAAAATAAACACTTAGTAAAATAAGAAAAAATAACATAATATTCAAACAATCACCAGTCCATGACATAGCAAGGACATTCACTCTTCTTACGAGCCCCATGAGAATCATATGGCCGCAAGTCTATAACTCATACAGGCTCTTCACCTTGAAAATGTGTGTGCAGGTACATGTACAGTATTTCGTATTTCCGAACTGTAAGGTTATGTGAAAGACTTCCCCCCCAAGTTCGAGACAGCCGTTTCTAATTTAGAACTGCTGACCACTGAGGGTTGCATATTTGAATCCCTGTTGCACAAAACATGCTTGCACCTTCAGCCATGGGAGCATTATTATAATACAGTCAATCCCACTATTCGTTGGTAAAAAAAGCCCAAAAGTTGTGATGATTAACTGCCTTTCCTCTAGTCTTATATTGCTACATTAAGAATGGCTAGTGTAGATAGCCCTCCCGTAGCTTTGCATAAAATTTTAAAACAAACAAACAAACTGACCACTAGGGACACAGCTAATCAACCGCATAAGTCGCCTTCGCTATGAATAGTGAAAATGATTGTCACTTTTGTAATGCTCACAGATGAAAATGTGGAGTATGATCAAATACAGATAAAGGACTCGAACCTTGATTCTTGGAAAACACAAATAGATATAAGTACCCAAACAAAGAAATAATTTAACCTTGCAAATGCATTTCTTTCTCATTTTCTCGAATAACCTCTGTTATGATAATTATTTCAACACCTGTTGATCTGCATATCTGACATGTTAAATAACAATAGTTACTAATGCACTCAGGACTAAAAAAAAATAATTTCTATGGTAGCCTAAATTTATGTATAAAGGTACACAAAAACAAACTAGTTCATTCTGCTGTTTACACTTAAAAGAAGTAGGATATTTCTACAAGTCAAAGTGCTTACTTTGTATGTGGATAAACTAGACATGGTGTTTTCCATGCAGGTAATCGCTTCAAGCCTGTCTTCACGTGAAAGAACTGTGAGAAACAAATACAAACCTTCTACATGTGTTCTCTTATGGTTAACTGTAAAGTAAACCTTATGTACTATTTACATGTATACTACTTATGTTCCAAAATGTGCAATAATATTTTTAAATAATCTTATGTTTTGATAGGTAAGTTGTTAGACTTATTTAATTAAACTACAACTGTCATGAAGGTTCATACGATAATAATTTATACTAATATTAGTACTCACGGCAAAGCCTATATACAATATATCGTCTACATTTTGGAGACGTATCACCATAAGAAAACTTCCCTCTTCCCTCAGCCAAAGAAGTTTCATCTTGTGTATTTAATATCTTAGTGGAAAACCCCCTGAGACATGACGTCAAGGTTACTAGCATGAAGATAACTGCCATTCTAAAAGAAGAAGATATACAATCAGAAAATAACGTGCAATGAATAAGCTTAGCATTTGTCATAACCATCAACAATTGGGATAAAAACTTCTATACAAATGAAATAATAACTAACAGTCTAAGAACTCAGAAAATTGTGTAATAATACGTCAACCATATTACACCAGCCATATCTTGTATGCACTATTGAAATAACGTATTAGTGTGCTTCATTTTTCTCCGATGTTTTTCCGTGAGTAACTTACAGTTTCAATGTTGATAGTGATGTCATAATGATTATGTATTACTGTCAGAGCTCGCAGTTTTTCTTCAATTTGTGAACACCTCAGTGAATTAATTATTCAATAAGTGGAGAACTTTGTTTGTTTGTTTTTGGAATTTCGCACAAAGCTACTCGAGGGCTATCTGTGCTAGCCGTCCCTAATTTAGCAGTGTAAGACTAGAGGGAAGGCAGCTAGTCATCACCACCCACCGCCAACTCTTGGGCTACTCTTTTACAAACGAATAGTGGGATTGACCGTCACATTATACACCCCCACGGCTGGGAGGGCGAGCATGTTTAGCTCGACTCGGGCGCGAACCCGCGACCCTCGGATTACGAGTGCACGCCTTAACGCGCTCGGCCATGCCAGGCCAAGTGGAGAACAGATGCGAACGTTCATGTAAATATAATGGGAATAATTTTTGCTTACCAAATTAGGGGGCCAGCTTGTATACGTGCATATAAATGATTATATTAGAAGACTGAAAAGAGAAAACTTGATGTTAAACACGAATTTAATCACCTTTAATTAAGTGTAAAATATCAGTATTTTGCCATCTTTAAATGTTTACACTAATTAAAAAAGAATATCTTAGTTTTATCATTCTATTTCCTTGGATATTGTAACCTAAAAGTTAACAGTGAGTGATGTTGGCTAGCTACTTTCTCTTTAATATATCACTTCAAAATTAGGGGTGGTTATAATGGTTATAACACATAGCCAGTCTCATGCATGTCTGTGAAAAATTCAAGAAAGAAAGTTCTAGTACCTTGATGTTAGGGACCATATATGCAAGCGACATCCCCCTAATAGATCCACATTTTAATCATGTTTCTTAACTCAAAAACAATGTGGAAACATTGAAAAGTTCTACGACCCCCCAGTAGCATTTACAAACTTACAACCAGTACTAAGTCAAACTGTTGAATATTATCAAAAACATAAAATTAAAATAAACCAATATGGAACTATTTTCAAAATCTATCAAAACACACATATATACCCATCCAGGACTCCTCTCCACAACGCTTCCATATCAGCAAAATTCTTAAGATAAACTCATGTGTATAAGTTAACATGGATAAATCACACTACTACAATTAAGGTATGGCAACGAACAAAGTATACTAGGAAACCATTGAGTAAAAATACAGGAACACCACCAGAAAAATATCATTAAAGTTAATAATAAGGTGTACAAATAACCAGTAACTGAATATGGTTGTTCAGCAAGGATCAACATTACCTAATACAAAACATTACAAACAATCCAGAATTCACTGGATCAACAGTAGTTATTAAAGAACATTAATTACAAATAAACCAGAATTTATTTGATCAACATTAGCTACTACAGAACATTACAAACAATCCAGACTATACTATATCAACATTACCTAATAAGGAACATCACAAATAAACTAAAATTTACTTGATCAAAATTAGCCACAACAGAACATTACAAACAATCCAGATATTACTGGATCAGCATTAGTTAGTAAAGAACATTACAAACAAACTAGGTTTTACTGGATCAACATTAACTATTAAAGAACATTCTAAACAATCCAGAATTCACTAATCACCCCAACACTTAGATGAGCAAAGTAATTATCCATAAATATGTAAAACGATCCACGAAAGATTTCCAAACTGATCGTTCAGATGTTACTACAAAACTCTTTTCAAAAATGATTTATTAACATACATAGATTGCGATATCACACATAATAATGACATATCTCTTCATTGAATGTGTACTATAATAAAAAGGCCATATGCTAGACCATGAAATTTACAAATAAAACTGCTTGTGAAGTGTATGGTTGTTACGCAATCAAATTAAGCGATAAGCATTAAACACTAGAACTTCGCATTAGTGAATGGGAAAGTGGGGTTAGTTTAATTAAACCCTGATATAGTTATGAGTTTTGTCTTGTATTTGACTCTAAATAAATTAAACAGTTGAAAAAAGATGAAGAAATTCAGATTAACAACTGACCCTCCCAGCTCGGGCAAAACTAGACCAAAACACCGATGATAGTGCTGTACCCTCCCCTGACGTTATCTAATAGTTATAACGTTCAAAGATAAGCTAGTTTATCTGCTATAGCAAATATGGTAGCCATTACGATGGATGCTAACTTATAATCAAAACTATTGTTATTAAAATGTCATGGATAACTGAAGACACTTCTCACTAAATGCTATTTTATCAATATGGACTCAGCAGACAGTCTGATGTGGCTTTGCTATATGAAAAAACACACACACACATTTGATCAATAAAGATGGGTAACACTTATATTGGCATATTTGCCATCTTAACCAAAAAACACCTCTGAATTTGCCAATACCTTTTCTGTTTCTCTTAGAAATCATTACCACATGCATAACGTGTCACTATTACGTTCACCACAATGTGCATTAGCCTATTGAAGTAAAATCCTATTGTAAGCTTTATGATTATTACTCTTCGTTTCTTTAGAAGTTAAACTACAAATAAGAAGTTGTTGATAACAAACACGGTTCTCCGTACAAAGCGAGTTATAAAAAGGATACCTGAAAGTTCAGTTTGTTCTGAAGAAGAAAGATCCACCTTTCCAAAGCATTTGGGTCAGGGTTTTTTAGGTTAGGCCATTAGGGTTTTGAATTTTTGAACCTATTCGCTTTTCTAACATCATCCAATAAGATAAGTTTTATTCCAAAGTATTGGTTTTGAAAGAGTACCTACCTCAGGTTTTCTCAGTGTATAAATATATATACATTTAAAAATACAAAATATAAAAATATACATATTTTTATTGCAGTAATTCTATACATACTATATTCAACCAGTAAAATAATTATGTCGACATTCTGCACGCACCCAGTACCTCAGAATATTTTTCTTTAAATGTGGTCATCACATAGGCTGCTACATGTAATATTAATTAAAGCTAGACTTACACCAGCCTAAGGTTTAATGCCTATAAAACTTAAGAAAGCAGATCAAGCCTAACCTTTTTTCTAACGTACCTAAATTGTATGTTTACGGCTTGGCATGGCCGAGCGTGTAAGGAGTGCGACTCGTAATCCGAGGGTCGCGGGTTCGTGCCCACGTCGCGCTAAACATGCTCGTCCTTCCAGTCGTGGGGGCGTTATAATGTTACGGTCAATCCCACTATTCGTTGGTCAAAAGAGTAGCCCAAGAGTTGGCGGTGGGTGGTGATGACTAGCTGCCTTCCCTCTAGTCTTACGCTGCTAAATTAGGGACGGCTAGCACAGATAGCCCTCGAGTAGCTTTGTGCGAAATTCCAAAACAAACAAACAAATTGTATATTTACTGGCTTACATAAGTTTATCTAGGATAAATTTTATTAATGCTTGCACTAATATGCTCAACGAAGAATAACATATGCAACTCTTCTGGCTTTCTATATTCTTGGTAATAGTTAACCGAAAAGATTCAAATGCAGAATAACCCATCGCTGCGCTGGAAGTTCATTAATTTTATGTCATCCATTATAAGCATAATGAATTATACTGTTATTCGTCCTACCCAATTCGATCAACGCTTAAAGAAGGTCCAAAGTGTGGTCAAAATAAAATTGTTTTTGTAAATTATTTTTACCCAATGTATTTTTTTCCTAGTAGTTTTCTTAACTTAGCTGCTACATAGCTAATTATTAATTCAGTAATATATAATAAACATCCTTTCAGTTTCACTGCATGCATGTATCAAATTATTCGTTATGCTAAGTCCTCAAAACAAATACAAGGTGGCCTGTAAGTCTCTTCTCATCTATATGTTATTATGTTATATTCAGTAATACTAATGATGAGTTGAAGGCAGCTGTTACCGCAGCATTTGGAACAATAACCCCTGTTTTGTTGAGGAAAATGTCTTACAGAACATGGCGCCGCATATTATGCAGCGAGTATGAGGGGCAGCACAGAGATACACTGGATGCACAAGATATATGGATGGATAGGGGCTTACGGGCCACTCTGTACAGTGAGGGTATAATAAATGTGCTGCAGTATACGGCACAAAAATTACATCATTGTGAAATCTGTATTGAGTCTTTTTGGAATGTTAAATTTCTATAAATAGTATTAACATCAGCACAAGTTATTTCATGAAAGATTACAATTTCGCTGAAACAATGCGTCTCTTCACTTAATACAGCCAGCGGTGAAACTAATTACTGTTACTCCTAGTTTTTGTCAATTTATATTTTAGGTATAACTACTATAAACTCGTGTAAATAACGTAAGAGGATGTAACAGAACAGATCAAGGTTAGGTTGTGACCAACTGTAATCACGAAAAACCATCAATTGTCCTACGAGCTTTGAATACAATAATGTTAATTATATTTAATTATTGACCCTAAGTTAGGCTTAGCTCAAATAATCAGTTACGCAAGTTACATACATGGGCAAATGTATATTTAAGAAAATAATTGATGCTACTTTAAGTCTATTATTTTTAAATTTCCCTCACCTTAATTAAAATACGGAATATAAAACAGTCAAACAGTATGTAAACTACAACCTAAGCACATATAATTTCTCTAACTCCAATTTTCAATAACTGTATTATTATCCGTGTGTGAAAAATTAAACTTATACCACAATGGAAGATTAAGCACGTGAACGTCTTTTACATTATAAATGGGGCCGCCAACTTAAAATTAATATTACCTATTAAGGCAAACATAACTCTGTTTGATATTAATACGAGTGAAGACATTTTTTAGTTTTTTATCAATTAAAACTCATGCAATGAGTGGGTTAAGAAAAGTTTAAAAAACTTACATCCAATAATTGGACTTTTATTCGTCAGTGATTATATATTACTTGGTTACTCATGTTTTTCTTCTGCAACTTTACATAACATCGAATAAACAAATTTGTGTTTAACATGATGACCGTTATTCTTTGAATAAAACTGCCTCAACAGATATTTGTCATAACAAACTTTCGCCATCTGTCAAACTGTAACCTCAGGTTGTAAGTTATTATCATAAGGCCTAGACTGTTTGTTAAATGTTAAAACATTTTCGTTACGAACATGTAAAAACAAGAAAAGCAAATTCTTTTCCACGAGAAATATTCGTAAGTTGCAAATAACTGGTCAGTGCATAAGCCTTGCAAGGATTTCTTTAGTTTTGCTTTAAATTACATATTTTGATTTTTGGATACGTTTTCTTTCATTATAATTGTTTAACATTTATGTACTGATTATTAATAATTCAGTACATAACCTTTTTAGTAATTACTTAAATTAAAGATAACGCGTGATTGCCAAATGATACTTTGAGATCTACGTCTTTCGAACCATATTACAGAAATAAAATTAGTTAAGATATAACAATTCCAGATGCCTATTTGCCTATACGATGCTGTACTAATGTATAAAGAGCTAATACTAAATAAAATATTGAAAAACGACGTGTTGTCAGCTCCGCCTCTACAGCTCGACTGAAATGGCTGTTTCCCTCAACGGTGAACCAGTCAATGTTGTGAGTAGATCTGCAGCGCTTCATCAGTGATCAGGCTTAACATATCTATTGCACAAAAATTGTCTGCTGCCAAATATTACTTACTGATAGGTAAGTACTGTTCTGTTATATATATAGCTTACTTGTTTTGTTTTTGTTACTGTCTTAAAAAGTCATAAAATAGTAGTGAATGATTTCTTCAGTAGCTGGTATTCCGGTGATAATTTTGCATTAAGCTTTTGATATAATAAAACTATTAAAAGTTGATTAAGATTGTAGTAATCGCTGTTATTTTAGGTTGTTTTTTTTTTTTCGTACGCTGAAGTAGTTGGGTTGAGTGAATAATCTAAAGTAAAGGAATAGTACGTAGTAATAAGACCTTTATAGTGAATTTCATGGTTTATGCTGTGGAAAAGCATGTGTATTTTGTCAACGACATGACTGTTTATACATTCTACTTGAACAGTGGACCAAATGAATCACCATTAACCACAGAAATGTGGTGACATTTTATACAAAGCGTCACCATGGGTTCTGTCTTATAAGTTTTGTTTTGTTTGTAATTAAGCACTTTGTTGTTTTGAATTAAGCACAAAGCTACACAATGGGCTATCTGTGCTCTGCCCACCACGGGTATCGAAACCCGGATTTTAGCGTGTAAGTCCGCAGACAAACCGCTGAGCCACTGGGAGGCGTAATTAAGCACAAAATTACATAATGAGTTGTCTGTGCTCTGCCCACCATGGGTATCGAAACCCGAATTCTGGCGGTTTAAGTCCGCAGACATACTACTGTGCCACATAGTAACATAAGTGAACTGATTGCACCAATAATTAGTATCCTAATTTGATCTTTCAGACCTCCAAAAGTTTAATTATGAAGGAATAAAGATTTTGATATTTTTAAACACGTAAATAAACTCATAACTTTTTAAACCAAAACTATTGTCACGAACTTTCGATGATGAAGATAAGGACACCTTTCTCAACAAGCACTTTTTTATATGATGTTCTTGGTTAGTTTTCCAACAATGAATTTTCCGTTTTCACAATATACAGTAAACTTTGCTGGCTCCATTCGATATCTGCCAGCTGAAAAAAAGTTGTTGTTTTTTAAATTAGTTACATCGCGATATACATAGTTTAGATTTAATCAAACTGTAGACTGTGAAAAAAACATTTATTTATTTATTTATTTACATTTTAACCTGTTGTATTTGTTTAAAGGTATGGTTTCATAAGATTACGATGTTATCAGGGCTAAGTTTTAGAACGACAATTACTAAATGTAACTAAGCTGACAAAACATGACATGGTAATAACCGTAGTTTAATTAAATTCTCGATACGAGTAAGTCAAAGTGAGCACATTACGACTGTTTTTACAAAATACTTCCCTCAGGTCTTACACTGATAAATTAGGGACGGCTAGCATAGATAGCCCTCGAGTAGCTTTGTGCGAAATTCCAAAACAAACAAACAAACAAAATACTTTATTTTTATTTTAATATCAATGTATACGAATAATACTTTAACCAAGAAGAAATATTTTACTTGAAGACAACATCTCATAACATTTGGGTTTATTAGGAAATGTTGTCACAACAGTGTCATTGTATAACTGTAATATGTCTGTTTTGTTTTTTTTAAAACTGATCTTGACTTTTGTGGTTGTAGCATTCGGTTACACGTGTCCATGTGCAGTTCAACCAATCGTAGAACGTTTTCTACATAGTGACGTTTTAGGATATGTCGCCTGGTTGTCCCGCCTGCATTCACTTTATACTCGAACAGAAAGAGCTATTTCTTTTATCCTGAAGTTAAGTTGTTTTTTTAATAAACATATCGCTTTAAGTAACTGTGAGCTTTTGACTGTGTTTTATTATTTATTTGTATGTTATTTCTTTCTTAATATTTAGGACGTTAAAATTATTTCTATTTTAAATTTTGACCTCAGTATAAGAATTAAACACCAAGAATTCGAAACTTTTAAAATAATAGTTATCGAAGATGTACATTTTTTATAACTATTTTTTTCGAAAGAATTATATAAACCAATGGTTCTTAAAAGGATTTTAGACAACACCCACCCTTCGTCTCGTGTGGTATATGACGTCCCCATCCAACACACAAACGTACCGGTTAAAAATTTTATATAAATACCACTGTCGTTAAATATCAAAAACTGTAATCCTGCATGTCATTTATATAGTCATGTATTATTTTTTCAATGAATCTCCTCAGTCCTCACTGCCACATCAACTGTATTTTATTGGACAGAAAAGAAGTTTGCATATTAAATTTGAAAATAAGCTTTTTTCCCCTTTAATAGAATTAATTTTGTGTGAGAGATTAATTAAATCATTTTATTTTCTTTCCTACCTTATGGATTTAATTTTTTTTTTCAGTTTGAGAATATCTTCTTTCCTTCATGCTTTCTAGCTTTAGTTTTTTGTAAGATTGTTCTTTTGTAGGTGGGTTATTTTAAATTATTTGTCGAAAATAATTCAAAGTCTAGTCCGTATAAAAATTTACGTCAGTTTGCTTTCTCCTTGGCGTTTCAACAAGTTTATCTTCACTTTTACAGTGTTGTAGGCCTAAGTTTACAAATGACGCAAACTGCACTACACTAATGCAAAAATAAACTACTTTTACTTTTCAATTGAAAACAAACTCTGACTGATTTACTCTACTGTTTTCCTAACTTTGTCATTAACTGAATTTTATATGCTTGATGACACCAATTTATAATCTCCCTTATAACGTAATTAGAACACATGACATCAAATCTTTAAGACTTTCTATGCCTAACATTATCATTATGATTTACAGTTCTCTCTAGCTTATATCTATATTGTAACATTAAAAATATAACTAACAAAAATTTGTAAGAATACAAAAATTAGAACCCGCCAAGGTCTATTAATGTGAAGTTTTTTAACTAAAAGTTTATTTTTGAAAGTGTTTTTTGTCCCTTACAATAAAGTTTATTTACAACGACGTGCACGAAATGTAAGAAACGTCCATAATATATACAATCATTTATTATTAAACGCGTTTGAAGACCGATAATAGCAGCCACTATCACTTTTTGTACACTTCGTGAAGCGGGAAATCCATGGGCGCCCACAGATTTTCAAGGAGGGTCAAAACATGTATGTAGGGAGGAAAATATTTTACAATGTAAATCAACAGACAAGAAGAATATGTGTTATATGTACTTAAATGTAAACATAAATTTTCATTTCTAATAAAAATTACTAAAAATACTTAAACTACAATGTTAGATTTACATCATAATACGTGCAAATTACCCCTCTTGTTAGTTCCTCATAATGCCTATGATGGAATCTGTCTTTGTTATTGGCCAGTGTTACTATTCCTGTCTGTTATCGTCTTTTGTTTTATCATTTTTCCTTATTTTTGTGTGACTGGGCCAGTATGGCCGTGTAATTAGGGTGCTTGACTCGTAATCTTAAGATTGCGACTTCGAATCCATGTTAAACCAAACATACTCGTCCTCTCAGCCGCGATAGGGATTGTAGTGTGATGGTCATTGGTAAAGGAGTAGCCCAAGGGTTGACAGTGGGTGGTGATGACTAAGATGCCTTCTGTCTTGTCTTAAACACTGCTAGATTAGGAACAAATAGCGCTGGTACTCTCGTGTAGCTTTGCGCGAAATTAAAAAAGAAAATTATTGTGAACATAAGCATTTTTTGCCTATCTCGATGTAGTTAGAAAGATCAAACAGAATTTTTATATGCAAAAACGGCTGACGATGACCGAAAAAGGTCGAAACGTTGTTCGCTCTTCTATTTAAAATATTTTCTGAACCCAAACGAGCCGTTTTTGCATATAAAATTCTCAACAAGTGGGTTTCTCGACATCACTGATCAAACAGGATTGTAAAGGTATTTAAGTCAATAATATCGAATAGCAACTTTACATTAGAAAAATGTACATCTGAATCAGTTTTAGGAAGAAAGACATTTTCCATGTTTCACAAAAGACGAAGAGAATAATTGGTTCTAAGTTGTAAATTGGATGACTTTGAATTTATTTATTAAGCCTTTTCGTAGTAAAGTGGTTCTGTACTATTTCATGGAGTTCTTATGCACAGGCGATGGTGAACTAAACGGTGAAACTGGCCAATGAAAAATGTCAAACATAAATTCCTTCATATATTGGTGAGGTTTAGTAAAAATGCTGTCCATTGTGATATGATATGAAACAGCAAGTGTAACATTGTAATTTAGGCTAAATTATATGTACAATTTGTATATTGCATGTACCATTAATATATTATATATTTCGTGATACTTAATTCTCTGTTACTCATGGAAACTTCCTAAAAATGGACCTGTCATTTTATAAACCCCAGTACTATTTGTAAATCAGTTGAGAAAGATTCTTTTTGGTTTATTAAATTTACATCACAAGTTATAATCTCTCATCATTTTACTAAATTTAAATGTAGATTTATGAAAGGTGTACAACAATTAACAAATTTACTCTTTGTTGTGTTTAACAACGTTTATTTTTTCCAGGTACATTTTCTTTTATAAATCTAAATGAGTGAGTGGCATGGGATAAGAAGTGATGGTGAACATGTAATATGCTGATGTGTCACTTTATATTGTAAATTTATATTTTTCTTGCTCTAGAAAATGTAATAAAAGTAACATTTTATTCCATTCGAGCATCTAATAAATGATATAGGTAATCCATAACTTTCCACGTATCTTTAATGATACTATTTAATCGCATATTATACATTTTAAATAAGTGTATGATGGGACTGTGAATTTGGTGGTTCATAGTTCGCTCTCCAATGAGGCAAAAATGCGATCCACACATTGGATCTATGAGTGTTATGTATTAGTAAAGATCAAATCTCGCTATTCAATCAAAACAGAGTTTAGTTTGAGTCGGAATTTTGCGCAAAGCTACACCAGGGCTATCTGGGCTAGCCATCTCTAATTTAGCAGTGAAAGACTAGAGGGAAGGCAGCTAGTCATCACCACCCATCGTCAACTCTTGAGGTACTCTTTTACCAACGAATAGTGGGATTCACTGTCATATTAGAACGCCCCCACGGCTGAAAGGGCGAGCATGTTTGGTGTGACGTGGATTCGAATCTGTGACCCTCGTATTACGAGTCGAATGCCTTAACCACCAGGCTATGCCGGGCCTACAGTCAAAACAGAGTAGCTCAAGAGTTAGAGGGGTGTATTCTTGACTAGCTAGTTACCTCTCCTCTAATCTATCAGTTCAAATTTAAGGGTGAGTATATGAAGCTAGTCCTTTGGGCACTGTTGTACGCTGTTTGTAATATCTTAATTTTGGTTTGTGTTCGCTGTAGAGGGCTTTAAAGTCATGTTATGAACATGCAACTCAGAAAATAGAAATTTTTAGAACAATATGAAAACACCATTAGACCTGAGTAATAATATTTGTTGATTAATTAGTAAGTATATGTTCGTTACTGTAAATTTTGAGTTTCTGTTTTGTTGAAGTATAAAACACAATACTGTAAAGTATTTTCATTTTACAGTAGTCTAACCTTACAGAGATGACCAACCTTCAACCTCAGTGATGTCGAGAAACCCACTTGTTGAGAATTTTATATGCAAAGACGGCTCGTTTTGGGTTCAGAAAATATTTTAAATAGAAGAGCGAACAACGTTTCGACCTTCTTCGGTCATCGTCAGGTTCACAAAGAAAGATGTAACTGACCGGAAGCTGACCACATGTTTGGAAGGGGTTGTATAACTGAGTGTCGCAATGTAGAGGGCGCGGTTAGATGTTTGAATATATAATAATCTATAATATTAATATAGGTATAATGGCGTTCCTTTATGTTGGTTTATTTTGGGTTTAAGTTGTTGTATAAGTAAGGCTTCTTTAATTTTTCTTTTGTTTATGTTTGTTTCTTTATTTAGTATTTTAGTGTTTTCTATGGTTATGTTGTGTCCATTTGACTTGCAGTGTTCGAAAACGTGTGAAGGTGACTTTTTATGTTCTTTGAATCTGGTTTCCATTTTTCTACTTGTTTCTCCTATATAGAAGTCGTGGCAGTTATCACATTGTATTTTATAAATAATGTTGGTGTGGTGTTTGTCAGTGTAGTTCTTACATAGTATAGACCTTAGTTTTGTGCCTGGTTTTTGAATAAATTTAGTGTTAACTGGAATGTTATATTTTGTTACAAGTTTTTGCCAAACGTTGGTTATTTGTTTGCTGATGTCAGGAATATATGGTATACAGCAGTATATGGTTTCGTGATTTTTTGATTCGTGAGATATATTCACTTTTGTTGGTTGATTTTGCTTTCTGTCTAGGTGTGTGCGTATAATGTTTTCTGCGGTTTGTGGAGGAAACTTATTGATGTTGATGAAGTATTGTTTTATTTTGTCTAATTCATCGTTAATTTTATCTGGTGAGCACAGTTTTATGGCTGTGTTTATCTGGTTTCTTAGTATGTTGAGTTTTTGTTTTGTTTCATGTGCTGAGTCCCAAGGAATGTATAGTCCAGTATGGGTGATTTTTCGGTGGATTTCTGTTTTGAATTGTGTGTCGGTTCTTATAATTTTGAGGTTAAGAAATGATATTTGATTGCTTTCTTCCTGTTCACATGTGAAGTTAATGTTGGGATGTATAGAGTTAATGTGAGTGAAAAAATTAAGTATGTGTTCTGTAGATTTGAATCCCGCAACCGTGTCATCTACATATCTGTACCAGTATAGTGGTGGATGTAATGCAGTATTAATTGCTTGTGTTTCAATTTGTGTCATAAAAATATTGGCTAGAACTGGTGATACTGGGTTGCCCAAGCTTAGGCCATTTGTTTGTATATAGTTTTGGTTGTTGAACATGAAGTTTGTCTTTATTGTGGTGAATTCTATGAGGGTTGCTAACTGGTTACTGGGAATGTCTCTAATTGGGTTAGGGTCTCGAATATAGAGTTCTAAGGCTATCTTGCAGGCTTCTGTTGTTGGAACTTCTGTGAAGGTGACCGAAGAAGGTCGAAACGTTGTTCGCTCTTCTATTTAAAATATTTTCTGAACCCAAAACGAGCCGTCTTTGCATATAAAATTCTCAACCTTCAACCTGTAGTGTATTAACAATAGATTCCGAAAGAATATATCTTCCCATACAACTCTTTCTTGGAGATAGTGGGACTTATCAGTCGGAACGAGGGACTTATTCCGGGAAGTCAGTAACTGGTAGCATTTCTGCAAGTTTTGCTCTGTTACATACGTTTGTAACCCATTTGACAATAATGGGTGTGTGCGCGCGCAGTCGTGTAACCATAAAATATGCCCCCCCCTTCCACATCTAGAGTAATTGCTTCTCTACATTTATTTCGGTATAATTTTAGTTACGATTGTGACTGACTGGTATAACTAACAAAGCATCACCCATTAGTTTTATCAAATTCAATTATCGGCAGTTCTAAATTGATTGTCATCGACTTGTCCTCCTCTTCCTCCAATTGGGAGAACAGTACGGTAAATAGATCTGTCACCACCTGCAGTATACTTCATCATTCTTAGCAATTATTGCATACCTGTATCGAATTTTTTTAAAATCAGTACGAAGTGACAATGAAGTCATTGCCTGAGTAACTGAATTACAAAATACGTAATAAAAATAAAGTTAAACACTGGCTAAATTAGAATAAGCTAATTAACGAATGGGAAAACAACCTTCATCCAATGACCGTTCAACGGGTTTACACTGGAAAAACAAACAAACAACTGTTTATGTAAAAGTTAGAAACATGGTTATTAATGTTCATAAAATGTTTCTGAAACAATATAGTAACATGAAGATTATAACAAAATGTTTAAGGTAATGTCCTGTATTGTATCGTTAAGTTTATTAACTGTAAGAAATTATAATTTATGAACATCTACGATATTCATTGTCTGCTTTACACTTTCTAATATGGAAAATATTTACTAAATAATATTGTTTGTTTTAAGAGAAACTAATTCGTGCCCACCTTCCCTAAAATCCTGGAGTTCGTGTAATATCAGGAGTTCTGAAAAGGATCGTTCACAAACGTAAGTGCAGCCCCTGAGAATATGGGAAACGTCCCTCCAAATTTATGGCTACCTCTGCAACCCTTGTCACCCATGTTTTTTGTTGTAAAAACGACGTAATTTAATTGACATCTGGTCTGAGAAGGACATGACGTTTAGTCGTGAGGCTATTGATTAACAGGAGCTTTCTTGTCTGATGATGTCAGATTTTTAAAATAATACTTTACAAAATCACTAATTGCTCTAATACACGTGTGTTTTCTCCTGTTGGGTTTTTAGGTTATGTCTGTTTTTCAACGATAGAAGTCCTCTCTGTTGATTTATGAAACGTCCTAACTATGTGAATTTATACTCAACTGTTTTACTTCACAAATAAACTTCTCATTTTAATGGTAAAACCTACTAACAGTAAGCGTTAATAAAAGTCAAGTGTTATTCACCTGATTTAAATCTAGTTTATTATTATTTTGTAAAAAAAATAAATGATTTTAAAGCCATGGCCGAGAGAAATGCGGTTTGAAGGAGATCGTTCAGTACTTAAAAAAGAATCTCGTTTTGATTTTTTTTATGAAAGGATCCATTTCCATGAACATTAGACAAAAATGCCATGGTTAATGTTTCATTTATTAGTGCCTTTCCTTCACATAAATAGTGCCAGGTGTGTTCTTGTGGCTTAAACCATGAGTGTCTTATAACAGTAACTATCAGATCCCACTATTCAAATCGAGTAGCCCGCGAATTACTAACGTGCGCTAGCAATTGATGTATGGGCTTAGCGGGCTGAAGCCCAGGGTATCACAATAATTAGGAGGCCTCAAGTTATGACGGCAAATGTATTGCACGTAGAAGTTCTGTCTCGAGGGCGCCTCTGTAAGCTGAAAAGCCAATAAATAAAACTGTTAATCTGGCTGTGTGCATCTGTTAAACAGCCACTTTCACTTTAGCCCATCATTTCAAAATTAGGGAAGGCTTGTACAGGTAGCTCTCGTGTTTCTTTGCTCAAACATCTGAAATAAACAAGAAATTCACCTAAATTAAATTAATTTATATAGGAACTTCTCGCAGGGTTCCTTTCACCTATCATCCTTTTCATAAACTTTTTTACATCTTCTCAATCAATCATTCTCCTGTTCGCGTTACTTACCCTCTTTGATAGTCTCAAGAAATGTTGATATAAATCTTATTTTCGTGTGGACAAGTATATGGAAAAAGACTTGTCAAACGTTTTTTCAGTAAGACATAGGACAAACAAATACAGTTCAGTCACGTGGATACTGACTGATGGACAACAATTCTTTCAAGTGGGTTAGATACCTGAAACAGGAAAAAATTGAAATAAGACTTACGTCAATTCTTCTAGAGTGCATTTATCACCTCATCGCATAAGTAGCAACGTGGAGGACATCTACACGACAATTACTACCAGGTAATATACTACTAAATCTACAGGATGAAGGGCAAATTTTAATCCTAATAACGAGGTAGTACTAAATCTATAGGAATAAGGGCAATAACAATAAAGTAGTACTAAATTTACAGGATAAGGACAATATCTAATCCTAATAGTGAATAGTACTAAATCTACAGGATTAAGGGCAAGTTCTAATCCTAATAATGAAGTAGTACTAAATTTACAAGATTAATTGCAAGTTCTAATCCTGATAAAGAAGTATTACTAAATTTTCAGGATTAAGAGAAAATTCTAATTCTAATAATGAAATAGTATTAAATCTACAGGATTAAGGAAAGACCTAACCCTAATAATGAAGTTGTACTAAATCGACAGGATTAAGGACAAGACCTAACCATAATAATGAAGTTGTACTAAATCGACAGGATTAAAGACAAGACCTAACCCTAATAATGAAGTTGTTTTAAATCGACAGGATTAAAGACAAGACCTAACCCTAATAATGAAATTGTACTAAATCGACAGGATTAAAGACAAGACCTAACCCTAATAATGAAGTTGTATTAAATCGACAGGATTAAAGACAAGACCTAACCCTAATAATGAAGTAGTATTAAATCTACAGGATATCGATGTTCTATCTTAACAGAAGAGAACGTTCCAAGACAGATAAACGACCTTGACCACTATACCTATTAAAATCTTTTGTAACATCATTTTGGTCAGCTGTCTACATAAACGTTAAGTTTCGTTTCCAAGTGAATGAAGCAGATCTGTGCACGTATAAACTGAATATTGGGGTTTTAACTTTGATATAAACAGCGTTGTTGAAACAGAAGGTTAGATTGATAAATTGCGAATGCGTTAGAATCAAAACTCTACCGAGAAGTTCGCTGTGAACACGAATGAATTCATCCATTGTGTGGTCACGTGATCAAATAACGCTTGTGTCAACGTTCTGAATATGTTCCTTTAGTTGTAACAGTTAGGGGGCCGTTTGTTCTTCTTCCTGTCTGACCCGTCTCACTAGGGTTTTTCACTTTTTGACAACATTTTTTGTGTGAGAAGATAGTAGATCTCAGATTGAGGTACGTAATTCAAGTTTCTGTATGAAAGTGTGATGAATTTTGCATCCCGGGTGCTCACTATCGTATCACTCTAGTATTGTTAGTACGACTTTACGTTAGTTCTAATATCAGTGGTGTTATAATGGGTTTGTTTTGGCTCTAATAATAATACTGGTACTATCAGTATCATTTTATATTAGCTGTACTAGTAATACTGGTTGTACTTAGAGTTGATACAGTATACTTTCCTTTGCTTTCTAGCCCGGCATGGCCAAATGGTCAAGGCACACGAGTTCGAATCCTCGTTACACCAAACATGCTCGTCCTTTCAGCCGTGGGAACGTTATAAAGTGACGGTCAATCCCACTATTCGTTGGTGAAAGAGTAGCTATAGATAGCCCTGATGTAGCTTTGCGCGAAATTCCGTCTCAAACAAAACAAACCTTTGCTTTCTTTCTTTCATTCATGGGTCTTTATAACTTATATAGCAATAATACTATGTAGCAACATTACATTTCTGATTCAGCTGTAATAACAATACTAATAGTGTTATAGTTTTAGTATTATGGTAACAATATTTAGATTATACTTTTACTTTATTAACAATATATCATCCATACTGTATCCGCTACATTCAGTACCGACGAGCTCTTTCGTTAGTACCAGGGTTCTACAGATTGGCTGGAGTACGACGAATGGAGAAGTGGCTGAGACAATAATCATATTATCACATTTCTTGACAATAACTGTGACGACGCGAAGTTTGAGAAAAGTACTTTGTAAACCATTTTGTTTATGTAACAAAACGTCAGAGTGAAGGTAAAGGTTTCCATATTATTTATTTAAACTTCATATGTTATTAATTATTATTTTTATGAATTAACAATGATGACCTGTTTTTATCTTAACATTGCGAGAGTAAACTATTTCTCGTGTAATTTGTCTTTTTTTTCTTTCTCTTTATCTTTTTCCAAAGGTATTACGTTGTAAGTGATAGTCAAACGAAGAATGTTTCCAAGTTCAAGTTATAATTTTTAAGGTTGTAGATTATTATATATTGTATGTAATAAACAGATCCCATGCTTCTATCTACAAATGATAATAGAAAATTAAATATTTTAGCTAAAGTGGTCTAGAGAGATAAATTATTTTTAAGAAATAACGGTGTAACGCTTGACTGAGAACTAGTTTGTTTGTTTTTTTAATTTCGCACAAAGCTACTCGAGGGCTATCTATACTAGCCGTCCCTAATTTAGCAGTGTAAGACTAGAGGGAAGGCAGCTAGTCATCACCACCCACCGCCAACTTTTGGGCTACTCTTTTACCAACGAATAGTGGGATTGACCATCACATTATAACGCACACACGGCTGAAAGGACGAACATGTTTGGCGCCACGGGGATGCAAACCCACGATTCTCAGATTACGAGTCTCACACCTTAATGCGCTTGGCCATGCCGGGCAGATTGAGAATTAATGAGTTAAAGAAAATTCACTTATTGCCTATAGACGTCCCCCAGTGGCTCAGCGGTATGTCTGCGGACTTACAACGCTGAAAATCGGGTTTCGATACCCGTGGTGGGCAAAGCACAGATAGTCCATTGTATAGCTTTGTTTTTAATTCAAAACAACAACAGCCTACAGACAGTAGAGACACCTGGTTGGTAACTCGTGAGTTAATTTAAAGAAAGTTCACTTATGGTCAACAGATAGCAGAGACATCTGGTAGAGAACTGATAGGTTAAATTAAATCGGTCGTTATTGCTTCCAGATAGCAGCGACACATAGTTGAGAACTGGTGTAATTATAGGTAAGCAAACAACGATTTATAAGCATATGGAAAAGTTTTATTAATGATGGAATATAGTACATGTTTCGACAGAACATTGGTTTGTCTTTTTCAGGTATGACCAATATGCTGTTGAAACACGTGCTATGCTACATCATCAACAAAATTCTTACAAATCATTGATTGCTTATATATTATTATATTAACATAATATACTTCCTTACTCATGTATAAGAAGTGATGTATATTGTCTATAAAAGGCAGCGACACCAAGATGGAAGTCCTGAGAACAGAGAAGGCGCTGTATTTCAAGTGTTGAAATTATGTCTTTTGAGAACTTCATGTGTTTCAGTGCATGAACCCAAGGTCGAATTTTAATCACATTGTAGGTTAAAATCACTTATAGAATCACATATGTGGAGTGTCCCAAAATAAGTTTGTTGTGTTTAATTAATAAAGTAGTCGGCTAATAGGCTTTTCATAAATGTATGATTCATTGCTGAAGTTTTTAGCTATATGCACCTGTTCGTTAAACTTTGATAATAAAATTTTAGTAATCTCCTTAATTTCTGCTCAGCAAAACACTTCAAGCATTTGAAGTTTTGACCTATTTTATAATTCATTAGAACTAGAGTCTAACGCAGAACAAAATCAAAACAAACCAACGAAAAACGTGATGGGGATTTAGTTCTTAAAGGCAATAATCTTTTCTAAACTGGACTCTTCAGAAATGTTGATACTACCCTTCGTCCTGTTGGCGATAAAATATTTCGCTGAATGCGTGAGTTTGATAAAAATTTTAAGGTTTGATCGTGTGTTCCACAGTGGTATATATGAAGGGTTGAGAAGCGTCTGGAAGGGCAGGAGGCTGAGAAAGAAGATAAAGTCCGATGGTGACGTTGAAGAGAAGAGAAGTGAAAATAACATTCGACAAAGCATATAATAAACGCCTCATGAAGAATATCACATAATGGCTGGGATCTCTAGATTCAATGCCAAGGCTAGAATCTTTGGATTCGAATATTGTATAATTTGTTCTGGGGGGTGGAATGAGAGATTACCGAGAAAACTCGGTTTTGCATGACAGGCGAACGCATAATCTCGATACAAGTATATACTTATGAGCTATTGTTTTACAGTCCTTGAATAATGACGTAGGAACGCGGACTTATAAGAAAACGGTTCGTTTAATGAACTTTCACCATAATGATTTCTTTAGTTATTTCGAACTGACTTTTTGTGAGATATTTCCTTAATTTTCAGTGTCTTATTACATCATTTAAATACTAACACAGAAATATGTTTCCTTTAACCAAGTATAACGGCTTTATATTTTATGCAGTTGAGATGAATTTTATCGACATTTACCTTATGAGATACTTTGTATAGAATTACGGGCGATCATGTGAAGAATCTAAATCAGGTTTCTTAACGAGATATTTTTATGACACATATGATTACAGCTGAACTTTTATTAAACCAAACCGCAAAAGGCCTGGAATGGTATGGTGGTTAGGGCAGTCGACTCACAATCTGTGAGTTACAAATTTCGAATCCCATCACCAAAAATGTTTGCCCTTTCAGCTGTAGAAGTGTGAAAAAGACAGAAAAGAGTAGTCTAAGAGATGGTGATTAGCTTATCTTTCCTTTAGTTCGTCACTTCTAAATGATGGAAGTGATGTGATTAGCTTATATTTTATTTAGTCTGTCACTTTTATGTGATTAGCTTGTTTTTCATTCAGTCTGTCACTTCTAAATGATGGAGGTGATGTGATTAGCTTGTTTTTTCATTCAGTCTGTCACTTCTAAATGATGGAGGTGATGTGATTAGCTTGTTTTTCATTCAGTCTGTCACTTCTAAATGATGGAGGTGATGTGATTAGCTTGTTTTTCATTCAGTCTGTCACTTTTAAATGATGGAGGTGATGTGATTAGCTTGTTTTTCATTCAGTCTGTCACTTCTAAATGATGGAGGTGATGTGATTAGCTTGTTTTTCATTCAGTCTGTCACTTCTAAATGATGGAGGTGATGTGATTAGCTTGTTTTTCATTCAGTCTATCACTTCTAAATGATGGAGGTGATGTGATTAGCTTGTTTTTCGTTCAGTCTGTCACTTCTAAATGATGGAGGTGATGTGATTAGCTTGTTTTTCATTCAGTCTGTCACTTCTAAATGATGGAGGTGATGTGATTAGCTTGTTTTTCATTCAGTCTATCACTTCTAAATGATGGAGGTGATGTGATTAGCTTGTTTTTCGTTCAGTCTGTCACTTCTAAATGATGGAGGTGATGTGATTAGCTTGTTTTTCATTCAGTCTGTCACTTCTAAATAATGGAAGTGAGATGATTAGCTTGTCTTTAATTCAGTCTGTCACTTCTAAATGATGGAAGTGAGGTGATTAGCTTGTCTTTCATTTAGTCTGTCACTTTTATATGATGGAGTTTGTGTGATTAGCTTGTCTTTTATTCAGTCTGTCACTTCTAAATGATGGAGGTGATGTGATTAGCTTGTCTTTCATTCAGTCTATCACTTCTAAATGATGTAAGTGGTGTGATTAGCTTGTCTTTCATTCAGTCTGTCACTTCTAAATCATGGAAGTGAGATGATTAGCTTGTCTTTCATTCAGTCTGGCACTTCTAACTGATGGAGGTGATCTGCTTAGCTTGTCTTGTCTTTAATCTATCTCTTCTATATGACGGAGAAGTTGACAAACAGGCAAACTCTTATTTTTGATTTTGTATTATTTTTTTCTATCTTTTTCAGATATGGTGTAAAAATATACCTGCTAGCGGTTTTAAATGGAATAATTGAAAATGTGTCGATGAGGGTGTGCAGAGTATAGTTGACCCAGGGTGTGTTACAGCGGACCAGTGTGTAGTTATCTACAATATCTTTGAATTCTGAACATGGATTCTGTCTTTAACCTGTTGAAACATTTCAAGGATTTAAGAAACGGTTATTCCCTAAGGATGCAGATTTTAATGTTAATAATTCTCGAGGCTGTGTGTGTGACGTGTGTAAAAGCTGACAATGATCCCCTGATACTGCAGGAGAGCAATGATATCCAAGTGAAGAAGTTCTGGGGGGTGCCTGATACTGTAGCGACAGTTGGAAAGTTATTTAACTATTCTATTCCTGAAGATGCATTCATTGGAAAAGTGGAGAGTTATGAGGTAAGGAATTATTTTCAAATTTTCTTCTTCTGTTTCGAGTAGTGAGGAGCTTGTGTTCATGGTGAGTTTTTAGTGAGAAGCTTGTATTCATGGTGAGTTTTTAGTGAGAAGCTTGTATTCATGGTGAGTTTTTAGTGAGAAGCTTGTATTCATTGTGAGTTTTTAGTGAGAAGTTTTGTTTAGTTTATATCTTTGTTTAGCTTGCTGTAATAAATTCAACTGCTACTGTTATCTTCAGAAGTCACAAAAATACCATGAAACTGCGACTTTGTTGTCTTGAAATAATAAATTAATTCAGAAACTAAAGTGTCATATCAATATCAAAATTCTCTTTAAGAAATATGAACGGCGAACCTGGTGAAGCCTTAGAAACCAATAGGCCAACAATTTGTGATTGTTAAAATCCTGATTTCTTCCAAGAATGAAAACAATCTTTTCTTTAACCATTAACTACGCTGCTTTAAAGTTATGAATGTGATCACGTGATTCAGTTTTAAACGAAGTCATCCAATGGCTAAAGTCTAAAGTCTTACAACGCTAAAATCCAGGTTTTGATATTCGTAGTGGGTACAATATATGATAGCCCATTATGTAAATGCTTTGTGTTTAACAATAAACTCTAAATAATAATAAATTATTAAACTGATCAACTGTTCTTTATATATGACCCACCCCTTTTTTTTACCTTGTCATAGGTACCCCCTTTTTTTTTTGTAGTAACTTGTGACCCCTAACGTGTTGTTTTGGTTTATGAGGATAAAAAGCATATCTCAGAATTAGAAGAACTTGTTCTATAACGTAACCTCACATTCTGCGTGGAAGTAACCAAGGAGAGACATTAGTTTTCAAATTTATGAGGGTTTACAGAGTCAGTACCATAAATAAAAAGCGTAGGCATGACTAGATAAGTAAACAAACAATGATTATTCTTCCGTGTATGGTCGATCCAAATGTCAATAAGGCATGTCTGGAATGTATCTAACAGGATATTTCCGGAGGCATGTATGGAATGGATGTTAAATGACTATCTTCTGGAGGCATGTCTAGGATAAATATAATGGGAATCTTTTGAAAAAGACTATTTTTCAAACAAATTAAAAAACCGACCTGAAGGGATCTGTTCGTTTTCATCAAACAAGGTATCATGAGAAACAGCGTTTTTTGAGAAAAAAATCGAGGTGGACATTTAAACACATTATTCAGTATAACAATGAATTTAAATGTACAATGCTGCTTTTGATCTTTATACTGTCGTATTTAGTAGTGGGTTGTTTCTGTTTAATGTATTGTAGGTAATGGGTCGTATTTGTGTAATGGTACTGTAGTTATGGGTTGTATCTGTGTAATCGCACGTGCTCATAAAGTATCTTAATCTGTATATTTTTTTAAAGTTGTATAGAACCACCTGGTGGGTATGACATTCTATCGGTCGCGGGTTCGAATCCATATGATTCAAAGAGGAAGAGTACTTTTGATTTTGTTAACATCTGCTGGATGTTATTATTTGTTTTTGTGGAGAACATAGCTATAATAGAGAGAAACTGCCAGGTCTTGTATCCTATGTTCATCATGTCACAATCTTCATTATACTTTTCTATGTGGGGCCTGGCATGGCCTAGCACGTTAAGGAAAGCGCTTCGTAATCTGAGGGTCGCGCCAAACATGCTCGCCCTCCCAGCCGTGGGGACGTTATAATGTACGATCAATCCCACTTTTCGTTGGTAAAAAATTAGCCCAAGAGTTGGCGGTGGGTGGTGATGACTAGCTGCCTTCCCTCTAGTCTTACACTGCTAAATTAGGGACGGCTAGCACAGATAGCCCTCGAGTAGCTTTGTGCGAGATTCCAAAACAAACAAACTATTCTATGTTATCGTCCAAGGCTTTTGAGAAACATCGCAGGATGAGTTAACGGATGTTGGCCTTTCACAAGAGGTTCATCATAGTGAATATTTTGCCCAGGCATGGTCGAGTGGTTATGGCGCTTAACTTTTAATCTGAGGATCGCAGATTCGAATCTCTATCACACCAAATATTCTCGCCCTTTCAGTCTTGGAGCGTTATAATGTGACGATTAATTTTACTATTCGTTGGTAAAAGAGTAGCCAAAGAGTTGGCTGTGGATGGTGATGACTAGCTGCCTTTCCTCCAGTCTTACACTGCTAAATTAGGGACGGCTAACGCAGATAGCCCTCGTTTAGCTTTGCGCGAAATTCAAAAACATATAAAGAATTAATGTTTATATAGCTCTACGTTAGGCTTATTAGAATCATAGTGTTTGCTATGTGTTGAACTTGATTTTATTCTATTTTTTCAAGCCCATTATTTCTGCAGTTCACACTATACACTTCTTGTTTAACTCCTACTGGCTCAGCGGCCAGTCTAAAGACTTAAAACGGTAAAACTCGAGTTTTGATAACCCGTGATAAGCGCAGCACAGAGAGTCTATTGTGAAGCTTTGTGCTTTACAAAAAACAACAACAAACTGAAACTTTATGTTATCTCTCTTTTTTTTTTGGTGGCCCGGCATGGCCAAGCGTGTTAAGGCGTGCAACTCGTAATTTGAGGGTTGCGGGTTCGCATCCCCGTCGCGCTAAACATGCTTGCTCTTTCAGCCGTGGAGACGTTATAATGTGACAGTCAATCCCACTATTCGTTGGTAAAAAGAGTAGCCCAAGAGTTGGCGGTAGTGATGACTAGCTGCCTTTCCTCTAGTCTTACACTGCTAAATTAGGGACGGCTGGCGCAGATAGCTCTCGTGCAGCTTTGTGCGAAATTAAAAAACAAACAAACTCTCTTTTTTATTTTGTGTTACCGGTTTTGCTAGTCTCGAAAGAGATGTTTCGTAAGAATATCCATCATATAAGTTTTACTTTATTGTAGTAACGGTGATGTCCAACTTTTAACTTGATATAAAAATTTCCATTTGAACACGAACTTAATGTTTAAAGAATCATTACGTATCTCTGATGCCATACCTAATATTTGAATTGTAATCAAAGAATGGAGTCTTCCTTTCCGAAACCATTTGGGCTTTTGAGTTTTTTGTTTTACGATTAACTACTAGTTGATCTGCTTCTTTAGAGTTGAAGTTCACCACATGAATTTGTACATCGAATTTTCAATGAAAACTTCTTACACACGAAAACTTGGTGATTGATGCAGATCTGACAGTTGAAAAAACGGTATATCTTGTTTTTAAATAACGCAACTTCTGCGGACACGTCAAAAAATAAAAATAAACAAAATGACTTTGTCTTTCGTTTCTTTTAAAGATTGTACTTTCAGATATCAGTTAGAAAAAAAACACGTAATGAGTCAAACTTGGACGGAGGTAGTGAAAGTTAAAAATAAATATGTAAGTTGCAAGTGAAAGTTCAGCAGTGCTTTGAAGCTTCTGTTTAACCCCTAGTGAAGCTTTGTTTTCGGCTTCATCTTTTACTTTAACTATTTTGTAAGATGAGATAACGTGGTATTCACTGAGTTAATACATGCCGACTTATCTGTCTTTAAACATGTTGTTAGTGTTTCATTGTTTGAAAATTAAGTCGAAATAGGCGTCCTCACACATTGGGCAACTGAATTATTAAAATACACGTGAATATTGAGAATTCAGTTGTTTTTGTTTTGTTTTTTCGTGTTCAAAGTTTGAATGCATTTTGAACGATCAGTATGCTGGACTACACTGTAACGTACAATAATAAAATTGGTAGGAAAACAACTTTAAGCTGTGTTTTTATATAAAACAATAAATATTGTTGTTGACAGCCATGATATAATTGTTTAAACAACTGGCGCTTTCTGCTTTACGATAATATGTTGATGTTAAAATAAATAATAACGAAAGGTCGTGTACTATATATATAAACTTAGAATTATCAAATGAGCGTAGTTAAAGCCTCATAAATAGAAACTATAATAATTTAACTGTATTAGGTACTGGAAGCTGATGAATTGACTCTTCCAAGATGGTTACATTTCAACCAAAAAACCCACACATTTCTTGGAGTTCCTACATCCAGTAATATAGGCCTATACTACATCAGTGTCAAGGCTTTTGGACCATCTAGTGTGTATGGTAATTGTAACATTGTTTTGTAAATTCATGGTTCTTATATAAATAACAAATGACCAGTGACCTTTCTCTTTCATTGTAGAAGTTTTGAGATTGTTCGTACCAAACATTGCCTGTTGTGTAACACTCAGTATGTAACTTGGTTAGTAAGATTCTGTTAAAATCTACACACAAACTTCAGCTAATGATTGAAGTATATTCAGAATTCTAAAGGAATTAAAAAGTCTGAGTTAAAATAAGCTAAAATAACCACTTTCTCTCATACCACGTCTTCATAAGACACCTCATTAGAAGAACTCACTAAAAAATATAATTTCACCACACATACAAACAAAATATGTATAAGTTACATCAGGAGATTCTCAGACTGGGTTCTTAAACCCCTTGGAGGCTATGGAAGAGTTCAGGAAGCCGTAACAAATTCATAAATACACAATACTTACAGTACTCAGTATCAATAGTTCTTTTGGGTGGGAGGTCTCGGAAAGAATGCAGGATGTTCTGGCATGGAAGGAGTGGGATACTTAAAGTATTTGAAGACCCTTGGAAATTATCATTAGACAATTATAATTAGTGAGCATTGCACAAAATTTAACTTTTAAAATATTCAGTCTACATTTTTCAAAGTTTGATAATGAAATTAAAAAACACAGCAAACTAAATGTTTAATTTTAATAAAGTGAGAAACTGTAAAGCTTTTTGGTTTATGTCAATAAAGGAAAACATTAAAATATTTTAACAAGTCGATTAACATCCTTCACCTGGCTTTATGTTATAATCATTACCTGAAATTTTACTAATTACCTTTTTAAACATTTTTATTTACCTGTTAAATGGGCACAAAATTTACTGCCCCCTTAGTGGCTCAGCGGTATGTCTGCGGAATAACAACGCTAAAAACTGGGTTTCGATGACATGGTGAAGAGATAGTCCATTGTATAGCTTTGTGTTTAATTCAAAACAACAACAACAAACTTTACTACTTTAAATCGATTTTTTACCTCCAGGTTATTTCTTCTACACGTACAAGATTTTCATTACTTCACATTTTTAACTCCATGTTATTTTCATATAAGTATGAAACCTATAACCAAACCAAGTAAGTTCTGGTATTGAATACCAGAGGAATTTCAACCCAAGAACATTATGCCCAAAAAACCCATAGGATTTCTTTCTTACATTAAACGTATATTTTAGATGATTTTTAAGATTCCCAAGTTTATAAAATCCAATTCTTATTTCAGGGAAGATCTCCTGTAGGAAGGATGTATTTTCCATTAAAGTGGTACCAGAGCTGCTCCCTTTTCTTCAGGATGAACCCAAGTCTTGTTTCAGGATAGAATTTTTAAAGTGTCCTAACAGAGAGTCAGTCCCTGTTGCAAGAGTGTTTGTTGACTGTTCCTTTGATGACCTTAATTCTACACAACGAGTCAGTATTATTTCCAAAATGGCTTCTTTTGGAAGAGTGTCCACAGATTTGATAAAAGTATGCCCTCTTACAAAAGAATGGAATATCTCTGATGAATCAGCCATGGCTACTGGTCCAGGAACTGTAAAGAAAAGAGGAAAGCTTGGGGTGATCTTCCAGTATCAAGTGGGTTGTTCGGATCACATCAGTATTTCTGACAGTGATGAGATTTCAGAATTAGAATGGGCAATTGGAAATGGGTTATTAGGGAAATTCCTAGGCTTTGCAGTTATTGGCTGGAATGTGGCTGACCAGCAGCTACAAGTTCAACGAGTAAAAAGAGAATTTAATACTGAAGGAACTCCTGTCCCACAAGAATCACTTCCTTCTAGATGGCCAACATTTTCAGAGGTAAATGATCCAGAAGAGCCTTCTTATGACAGTAAGATACCCGAATCCCGAATGATTCCTACAATGGTCTCTCCAACTTTCTCATTGCCATCCAAACATCATCGGCATCACCATGGTGAAGACATCAGTAAGGGAAGACATGAACGTCACAGAGATGCTGTTAAGCTGACACCATCTCCTACATATTATTATCACTATCTACCTACTACTTCACCACACTTTGCAGAGATGACACCTGTTATGCAACCAGAAAGGCCAAATATGTACATCTATCCATCTATCACAGAATTGCAATCAAGCAGAATTGTCCCTGATGAACTGACTCCAGTCAATACTCTTCTTTCCTTCGCAACATCACCTTTTATTGCACAATCAGATATAGATGTGTTACCAACATCATTAATAACCTCAGTTGTTACAGCATTAGTTAAAACATCTGATATCCATCCAACCAGAAGTTATAGTCCACAGAAGCCTACCAAAAAACCAGTGATACACAAAAATTTCAAACCAGTAGTCCAAAGACACATTAAAAAGCTTCAAGTCTATGCTGGCCAAGTATGGCACTTTGAAATTCCATCAGATACATTCTTTGACTATGAGGATGGGGATACCAGGAACCTGAAATTAATATTCATGACAGAAGGAAGGACAGCAATTTCACCCTCTTTGTGGATTCAGTTTGATCCAGAAAAGCAGAAGCTGTATGCCCTTCCTATGACAGAGAACATAGGTAAGTATGAATTTATTTTGGAAGCCATGGATAGTTACGGGATGTCCACATTTGATGAGTTTGAGATTCAAGTTTGGATGGAACAATCAATGTTTGTTCTTCATCATGAATTTACAATAAATCTAAAATACGAGAAGTGGAAATTTCCTGTTAATATTGACTGGCAGATAGATGTGGTAAACAGACTAGTAGAGCTCTACAGAGACAACAATGGTGCTCATGTTTCTGTCTTGTCTGTGACCCAAGAACCCACATCATTAACATGGACAAACATTTCATTACCTAACTATAGGTGTCCTTGGGAAGTAATTGCTGGGTTGATGAGGAAACTTGTAGCCAACAACAAGGGACGTCCATCAAAATCACTTAAACAAATAATGAAACCAAATTTCAGTATTCAAAAGATTCTTGTCAACTACCATGGAATATGTAATCAGCCACCAAGTTCTACACCTATCTTCTTTAACTATTCCCCTATGAAACAGAATCCAATAAACAGGATTGAAATCCAAGCTGGAGAAATACTCCAGTTTTTTATACCAGAAGACACTTTTTATGACAATGAAGATGGCACCACTCCCAACTTGAAATTAATATTTTTGACACTTGACCATGAAGAGCTTCCTATATCATCATGGATTCAGTTTGATTCAGATTCCCAGAAACTTTTTGGACTTCCCCTTAAGGAAAATATTGGGATTCACGAATTTCAGATTCTTGCAGTTGATAAGGAAGGCAAAACAGTTAGTGATGCCTTTGTTGTCAGTGTGAGTTCTCAATCTGCCATTCATGCGAGTGTTGAGTTCAGTATGCACATTGATACAAACTTTGAGCAATTCAATAAAAACATAGAAATGAAGATTCTTGTTGCACAGAAATTAGCCAGTGCATTTGGAGATCCTGATACTAAATACATAAGTGTCTCATCAATTATAAATGGTTCGGTTATATACACGTGGACAAATAGTACACTTCCATCGGTTCTCTGCCCAAAAGACACAATACATAAACTTTTCAGTCTTATGTTTGAAAACAATGAAACAATCTCGGAAAGAATCGTCAAAGCCATGGACCCAGAATTCAGAATAATTCAGGTTGAAGTTCACCCACTTGGTGCATGTGTCAATGTTATTTACCCAGCATCTGCAGCTGTGACACCTAATCCACCAGTAGAAGAACAGGCATCCAAAGATGATATTTATATTACTGCTGTTATCCCTGCCACAATCATAGCAATCATACTTATTATTGCCATCATGATTGTCTGTTTTCTGTATTGTCGAAGACATAGAGGGAAGATAAAGATGCAAGATAACAGTTCTTACATGAACAAAGGAATACCCATTATTTTTGCAAATGAGCTTGATGAAAAGCCAGATCCAACAAGGTCACCATCTCTTACAAAAGAGGAAAAGCCACCCATCTCCAGTTCCAAGAATGGTGTCTCTACAGAGGAGGCTGTCCAGTATACTCCACTCCTTTCTGAAGGATTAGATGGTGTTCGTAATGCAAGTTCCTCACCTCCTTATCGTCCTCCACCTCCCTTCACCAGAAACAGAGACAGTAAAAACAACAGACCAAAGACCATTCAAACATACAAGCAACCTCCTCCTTACATTCCTCCTTGACATTTATTTGCAATCATCATACCTACCCCTTTTTCATTTGGAATATCACATTGGTAGAAAACATGAAGATGTTGAACTGAAGACAAAATTATCTCATTGTTTTCCACTCATCAGTGGTGCCAGTTGTTGTAGTTGTCATTTTTTTTGTCGTAAAATTCCTGCAAATTCTTTTATTAGAAGACGAATTATGTTTTTAATAACCTTCAGCATTAGATTTACTGCTGTATCAAACTAAACAGACAATGTGTTTAACACGTACTGTGGAAGAAATTCTGTTTTCATCAGAATTTGACAGCTATTGTAGAATATGCACATTTTTTTAAGCTTTTTAAACTATGGAATATAAAATCCATTCAGATAATTTAAAGTGGAATACTAATTTTGCTAAATATAGGAGCAACTTTTTTGTGACTGTTAGTGGCTGGGTGTTTCTCTGTGTTACAACTATTAAAACTCCTAAGTTGAAATATTTGTTCTATTTTTTATGCAAATGATCGCTTATTCATTAGTAAGACCTATGTTTACGTTTTTTTATTTATTTTTAGAACTTAAAAACTTGATTGAATCAAAATGTTAGTTAATTTTACCTTTCACTTGATTAAAAAACCCATACAATAGCTTAAGTCTCATCTTAAGATAGTTTCTAATAAAAGAAAAACACTGACATAACAATATTTTAAGTTTGATCATATGTTTATATGACTCATGTTGTTTTACATACCTAAGATTATATAAACATCAGATGCAAAATATTTTTTCCTTTTTCTGTAGTAATAAATCATACACTTGTAGCATAAAAGTTTATTGCATGTTCATTTGATTGATATCATACATACTGAATTGTGTTTTAACATTCATATTCTCAGGGATTACTATATCACATGCCGATCAACTCTGCAAGTTTCTGATGGTGTATTATGAGTTGTTTTTACATGTGGAACTATGTAATGAAAGACACTGTGGTCTGTACTATCATGCTGATGTTTCCTGTATTTTTCTACTTATAGGACTATTTTACAGTAAAAAAGTATGAAACAAGTGTAATTACTAATTTCCATATTGTGTTTAGATTGAAATAAACCTTAGGTAAACTTTCAAAACAATATGTAATATTGCTAAGCAAACATGAAAACAATTTAAACAAAGGGATATATTTCAAGAATTTACTAGTTAATGTTCTTTTTAATGTAACTTAATGTTTCTTTAAGTTGATCATTATGTTGAGATTCAAAACTTGACGTCATTGAAATACTCTACTTTTAGTTGGGCTATAATGTAAAAACAAAATAATAATAATAATCATGTTATCACTTTAATGATTTTTTTCAGGCACAGGTTAAACACAGAAATTATGGAAGGGCCCCCTGATGCTGTTTCTTTTAATCTACTTCTGACATTACTTATCATTAATGGGCTCCATTTTCTGAATTCTGCTTGAGGCTCCAGAATGACTAAGACTGTCCCCAGTTTCTTATTACACTATTACTGTATGGTAGGAAAGCCAGATGTCTAGGGGAGCTGAACATGTTAGCAGTTGTGCGTTTATTATGATTTATTTTTATTTTCAATTTTGGACTTTTAATTTCTGGAAATTAAACACAATTTACTTTTTTAAATTAAGTCATTAAAAACTTGTACCAATTAATTATTTTTCGGAAGTATTGTCTGTTTCTGTGTGATGAAGTTGAAAAGAAACAAAATTGGTTTGAGAGCAGCAGTTTATGTTTTTCTAATAACTTATAGTTAAAGTTTCCTTGTAATCATGAAACTATAAATTAGGTAATATTTTTAATATTAGTGTAAAATTTAAAGAAAACAAAAACAGATATATTCTTTACTTCTTGTCAACTTCATAAAAATTTAAGGTATCAATGACGTATCTACTACCTGTGTTATAACAATTTAATTGCACATTAATTAAAATATTTTAATGTAGTCTAAGGAAAGGCTGTGGGTTCCAGCTTTGTGGTTGATGATATAAAAGTGTAAAATCTTTATGATTACACTGTGGATATTACTAAAATCCATTACAACTTTTCTCGTGTTTTAGATACTTGCAACTTTGTGTCACAGTTTTCTTAGAACTGACCAACACCAGAGTTATGACATTTCTAATTGTTATAATTATACTATAATTGAGGCAACGAATGAATCATGTATGAACTTGTGTCAAGACACTTCATCTGCTTATTGCCTCCTTTAGAAGTAGGGCTTCACTGCACATAATGTTAAGTCTTACCTTGAAACTGTAAAATCAAACAATAGTTCGTTCTTCAGTGGTAGCTTTTGTGTATGTAATTGTTAGTACACATCTGGATAACATGATCTGTATGATTCATGTCTATGTGTTTTATGATTATTTTCTGTTGTTACAGTTAAGTCTCGTCCAAAACTCTTGTAAACATACAAATTTTAACACAGTCAAACCTGATGCATGTGCCTTTGTAGTAGTGTCATTTTTGAGGTATTTTCACATGCTTGTGAAGTTGCAGAAAGAAACAGTTTAGTCCCAGGCTTATCAATGCTGGCTTCCACAAAATTGTTATAACGTCTTTCTGTTCAAGTTTCTTCTTATAATAATGTTTTGTGTTTAAGGAAAATAAAATCATCAAACAAGTTGTGCATCTGTGCTCATATTTAAAACCATTTCACACAACAAAATCAAAGGTGATTTTGCTATGCAGACAAATGTGATTAATATAACAGCTGCATCTTTTTCATCTTGATCCTTGATATGAGATTATGCTTTTGTATCAGAGATCTGGATGATGTGTTGGTATGAAGAAACTTATTTTTTAATTAACATAGAGAAGTTTCAATTTACCAGAATCATAGAACAGAGACAATGTATTTCATAAACTTATTTATATGAGGAGCACAAAATTATTATTTTCTACTTTTTACTTAAATTAGTATGAAAAGGGATCCATGTCTGTGTAGATCTTGGAAACAACAGTTAGGACATTAAAAGCTTATTTATTATAATCTGCTGATAAAAAAAAAGTCTAAATAAAACCAGTCACAAAATCTGAAGGATATGTGTGTGTGTGTGTATAGAATATTAATACTCTGTAGTCAAGTAAAATAAATCAAAAGGAAGGACTGCATTAAAAACAGCAAATCAAAATCTCTGGCCATTAGAATATATATGTGTATAATTCTCAGTTTCTAGGTTTATATTTATTACTTTTTAGACTTAAACATGAACATTACACACCTAAAGTCTGATTGTGTTCTCGAATTTATTTATAAAAAGTAGTGATTTATTAGTAAAAGGTATAGTGATTTATTTTTTTTCTGTTTCTGTAATATATATTCCAGAGGTGAATTGAGTGTACTGCAAGATACAACTTTTACTACTATTCATTATTATGGCTAGCAGTCTATATGATTAATACATATATTTTTAATTATTATAATAGTTTGTTAAACAATAATTACTAAAGTGATGACATCTTCAGAGAAGCTCTAAAAATGGTTATTGTGATAGGTGCCATTATTCAATCCTGGGTTTCCTTCACCCTAAAAAAGGGCTGTTGCAATACATGTCATAATTTAATCCTGGGTTTCCTTAACCCTAAAGAGGATTGTTGTGATAGGTGCCATGATTCAATGGTCGGTTTACTTACCCCTAAAAATAGCTGTTGTGATAGGTGCATGAATTCAATCCTGGATTTCTTAACCTTACAAAAGGATTGTTATGATAAGTACCACAATTCAATCTTGGTTTTTTTTTAACCCTAAAAATGGCTATTATGATAGGTGCCATGTTTTGATCCTGATTTCCTTGTTAAAGAATGAAGTGTTCTATGCACTTATCTGGACTATCACCCAATTGAAATATTAAAAGGGAGACTAAGGAGGCTAAGAATATGTCCCTCCCAATTTTGATCTAGTAAAACGGTACCCTCTTGAATAGGGAATAGTGATTATCATGGAAAGTAGTTTGGTACAAAAGCTAATAAATTATTGTTCATTGAGGCACTGTAGTATGTGTTCTGAAATTATCTTTTGCACTTTTAAGTACTTTATGCAATGAGTATTTGTTATAGGTAATTGTCAAGTGTAGTTACATGTTATACAGTTTTATTATTCCTTAGTTGTTTAATCACTTCAATAAGTGTACAACCATGACTTCAAGAAAAGGAATTTTTGTAGCGTAGAACCATACATGGTAAAATAAGAGAAGGGTTTATAAACAAGATACTACATAACTGGCTACCAATTACACACATACTTAAAAAAGAAGTTTAAACAGCTTGTTACAAAAACTAAATAACTCATCTTATTAACACTACCACAGAATACAAATACATGCCTTTGTTACATGTATTGGTGATAACACTGTCAGTATAGTGTGGTACTTACAGCTATTTACTGGAATTACAATGTGTTTATTGCATTCTGCCCCAACAGTATCTTCTAACTTGAAGGTGACATAGAACTGAAATAAACATTTTGATAAAAGTGTATAAAGATATGCACTAAAAGAGCTACTAACCATGGAACACCATCTCTTAAGGTCATACAACTACAAACTATTCTAGACTATTTGAAAAATAATGATTATTTAACGAACGAAAACCACTTTGATCACAAAGCACTGTTAGATAATAAATTACAATCTTACTACGCTTAGATCATTGGACATTTCTAAGTGACAATACCTCAAGTCGAAATTCAGTATAAACTGCAAGCCTCGTTCCTAACGAAAATAGGTATACTATATAACTAAACATAGAGCTCAGCGAGTAACGGAGTAACAGAACATAAGCAAAAGTTTATTAAATAACTATTTTGATTCATTCTAAAAGAAGTATTCAATCTTATAATTACTTAACCAATCTGTATTTCACTCGGATTTACTAGACTTTAACGTCATACGCTAGAAGATATATCGTATAAATTAAAATAATTAAAGTATAGCTTTCAACATGTATTATCATTATTTGTTGCTCTTAATGTTGTTTAAAGTAAATAGAAGTTTAGTGTTTTTTTTGTGTGGGAAACTTCCTTGGAGATAAACTGAATATTTTTTCTTTAAAATTTGCCTTTTATTTTTCGAATTTATTTTGTTGGAAGATAATTTTAATGAAACTAAATAATCACACTTATAGGACAGTTAACTGGTAAGTAAACGGGATCCAAAGTAACATTCAAACAGCTTGAAAAGAAAACATTTTAAAAAATCAGAATGAAATAAAAGTAAAACAAAAACAATATTAACATACATGAAAATCATATGTGTATTTTACCAAAAGTAAAAAACTTATTTTTTCTAAGTGAGTAATATCACAGAATAAGATTGGTAGTATTGTAGAAATTTAAAACAATCAATTCACACAATTATCTCTGATTGTTTACATATTTGAAAGACGTTTCATTGAAATATTTTAGTTGTAAAATCTTATACAGATAATTTACAAATTAAATTAAACTATAACTTGATTAGTTGTTGGGTTTTTTTTAAAAAAAAAACGTTGATAACAATAGCAATTTAGGATGCTTATAAAACGGTTTGGTCATACTCTGAACATTTATTTAAGTTTTATAACGACTGTTGTTACCTGTAGGGGGCGAAGGTTGCTATTATTCAACTGTTCTATGTACATGAAAATTGAAAGTAGTGAAATTATATAAATGTTTTTCTAATGATTTTTCAATGTACACCTGGTATTTTTGACGCAGTCATTGTTTAGGATGAAGCTTGTTGACCATGTTGTGCAAAGTTTTTGTGTTGCTAAAGTCTTTAGAGAAAATACTGATCGTATTAATAGTATTGATTTCTCCACAAATGGTGAAACACTGATTTCGAGCAGTGAAGATGACTCCATTGTAATTTACGATTGTGAAAAAGGAACGTAAGTGAAACAGGCTGAACAAAAACAAACAAAAATAATGATATTTCAGTTCATCGATATTTGGCTTACATGCAACATTTTATTTAACAGACACTTTTAAAGTAGTAAATTATGTATGGAGTCGGTAAAATCTAATTCTTTACTAGCCCTAATATGTTCCCTCTGAAATCGATCGTACTTTTAAATAATACCACTAGATAGCGTCATATTAAAATGAATTGTTAATTTTAAAAATCACCATTATTTACATTACAGTTCTGAAAGGTTAAATTTCTTTTGTTGTAATGTTTTTAATATTTGTTGAAAGTAAGTTCGTTAACTTGAAAGTATTTACGACACATATAAAAACTACATTATTTGAACTATTCTGTTTTCTTATTTTCTCTCGCATTCGTGACTTACGCACAAAGGTCACTTCAGTCTCAGCATTTATTTTTATTTTTACAGCTATTTTGTAATGAAAACGTTCCACTTTAGGACGAAACATAAATAACTTGGATGAAATGCTAATTTGTTTGTTTTTCAAATTGTCCACACATAAAATAAGTCCATTTACAAATCAGATGTTTATAAAATTACTCAAAACAAAGTAATTAAATGTTAATAAATATGCTTAATTTTCTATTTAATACTCTATCTAATTTTTTAGTTTTTTTTATAAAATGATTTTTCTCTTTTAGAAACAACTTTCAATTATTTTTATCAACTATGATTTTAATTGTGTATTAACAAGTGAAGTATTAGCGTATATGTTTGGAAAATGAGGCAAGATTAACAAAATAAAATATTTTAGTTTGAGTAATTGAGAAACTGGTTATTTTTTATTAAGTTCCAAGGATACATATATCAGAGGAGGTTAGTGAAATGTTCATGGAAATAAGAAATAAATATATTTGACTGTATAAATGAATAAAAAATATGAAACATTTAAATGATCTTTGTACAAAATGTAAAACCTTTTTTTTTTTAATCTCATATTCCGATTATTATTAAGGGTGATTTTAAATCTGTTGAAATGCCACTAAAAATTGAAAAAAAATTAGAGTTTTGTTTTTTTTAGATGTAATTGTATTCCAGTATTGAACATGATTTTCATCCATTTATTATGAAAAGTCAATTCAATCCATGTTTAATAAAAGTTTAGTCTTAAAAGGTTTGGATATAGTCTTAATAATTTTTTGTCTACTTAGGAGGAGCTAAGTTTCCATCAAATTTCTGTTACAAAACTGAGTTTAAAAGCTGTTCCAACTTATGCTAATGTCACTATGGAATTTTTGAAGTATAATTATTCTGTAGTTTAAATCATGATATGGAAGTCTACTCAGATATTATTACATATGCTGGGATTTTAGACTAATAAATAATTAGATTTAGTTTACATTTGATAAAACGTGTTCATGTTTTTCTAGGAAAAAATTATATTGTTACTGATATTTCACATCGGTGTGTAGAATAGTTTAGTAACTATCCTAAACATGTTTAATGTTCCAGTAAAATATGCAAGTAGATTATATTGTTTTATTTCTGACAAAGAAACCAAAGTTAATAAATTACTATAACTAAAATAGATTTTAGTTCAATGCCAGTATACAGAAAACAGTATGTTACAATATTTCAAAATTACTGAAAAATAACATTTTGGTGCCATTATAGTTTGTTGTCTATACAGACATTTGCACTATAGCATGTGGTCTATACAGACATTTACATCATAGCATGTGGTATACATAGACATTTATGGTATAATGTGTGGTCTACACTAACATTTACACTGTAGTGTATGGTCTGGTCTACATTGACATTTACATTATAACGTGTAGTCTACCCTGACTTTTACATTATAGTGTGTAGTCTACACTGACTTTTACATTATAGTGTGTAGTCTACACTGACTTTTACATTATAGCGTGTAGTCTACACTGACATTTACATTATAGCCTGTGGTCTATATAGACATTTACATCATAGCATGTGGTCTATACAGACATTTACATTATAGCATGTGGTCTATACAGACATTTACATTATAGCATGTGGTCTATACAGACATTTACACTATAGCATGTGGTCTATACAGACATTTACACTATAGCATGTGGTCTATACAGACATTTACACTATAGCATGTGGTCTATACAGACATTTACACTATAGCATGTGGTCTATACAGACATTTACATCATAGCATGTGGTCTATACAGACATTTACACTATAGCATGTGGTCTATACAGACATTTACATCATAGCATCTGGTATACACAGACATTTATGGTATAATGTGTTGTCTACACTAATATTTACATTTTAGTGTATGGTCTGGTCTACGCTGACTTTTACATTATAGCGTGTAGTCTACACTGACTTTTACATTATAGCATACAGTCTACACTGACTTTTACATTATACCGTGTAGTCTACACTGACTTTTACATCATAGCGTGTAGTCTACACTGGCGTTTACTTTATAGCATGTAATCTACCCTAACATTTACACTATAGTGCATTGTCTACACAGATATTTATATTATAACATGTGGTCTATACAGATACTATCATCATCACCATTTTAATGATTTACTAAAACATAATTTCATACAAATTATTTATATCTATCCATGTTTTTGTTAAATAAATGATAAATTGTATGTTCCAAAACAGTACCTCAAATGTATGTTATAATTGTTGTAGTTTTAATTATTGGAACTTATTTCATTCTGATTATATTTGCCCACAAACATTATGTAGTGGTATTTTGTACTTTATTAGTTTAAAAGCATTATTTATAATACATGACACCAGTTCTAAATAAACAGAAGTTAAAACAGTCAGGATGATAGTATCCATGTAGATCATATTCTGTACTAGCACTAACTTTTTAAATAAAAAGAATATTTAGATAGAATAATAAACCTGGTAAGATTACAATTTTGTAATATTTTATTGTCCATGTATATGTATTGATATTTCATTCATTAATACATGGTCAAAACAAATTAAAAGATGTTTTTGCAGATAAGAAAACAACCTTAAAGTTAATATAGATGTTGAATAGGCCTAAAAAAAGAAATATTTCTAGAGAAGATATTTTCAGTTGAGAAATGAAGTATTTGTGGCATATTTAACTTAGTTATATTAAAACTACACAAACAGTGGAAAAAAATAAAATATTTTGAGTACCATAAATAATTCATATTACATTTCTGGAATTGCAATTTCATATCTTTTAGAATTTATAAATGGTGGTGAATTCTGTGTTGGTGAAACAGGTAATTAAAAAGTAAGGATGAATTTACATGTATTTCATGTTATATTCTCTAAAAGCCCTCTGTATGGCAGCAAACATTTTAACAAATGTATTTTGAGGCAAACTTAATGTTTTTCAAGAATTATATTTTAGCTTGTAACATAAAACATAAGATTAATTTTTGGCACAACTTTAAAACAGACGTGGTAAATCAGCAGAAGTAATAACATTCAGTGAGGTTAGTTGGATTGTTCAATGGTAAACATTGTTCCTCAGAATTACTAAATGAACAATAAAGGAAGAGGTGTGTTTTTATTAAATTAATTAAGGTTGTGATACTAAACTAATTTTCTGTTTTAGTTCTAGCAATCTATTAACATCAGTTTTTTCATCAGAAACAATACAGTATAATCTACTTGTAAAATTTACTGGAACATTAAATATGTTTAGGATGTTTACTAAAATAATCTACACTCTGATGTGAAAACATTAGTTATAATCTCTTTTCTTCTGGTGAAACATCAACACATTCTTTCAAAGGTAAACCAAATCTAATTATTTATCAAATACCAGAGAAATTATAATCAAAGTTTTAACCCAAAAAATTGTAAAGGAATGGAAAAGAAAGTATACATGTGAAGCTTATTTTTGGATATATTTTATTTTTTTAATTTATAAAATGATTGTATTTCATGTTTATCCATTTTGAAAAATATATACTTAATTTAGGTTAATAGAACATGGTATTGGAAAGTTTTTTTCTATAGATTACATATGAAATTACATTCTGAAGAGAGATATTTGAACTCGTGAGGTAATTAGAATAAAATAATGTAAAGATGGAAATGAGAGAGTCGAGGAACTGGTGTGTTTTATTGTTTGTATGCACAAGTGGAAACGTGTGTGTTTTGGTTTTGTGTGTATATATATTTCAGTGTCAAATTCTATTTAAAAACAAACAAAACTACCATAAGAGTTTTGTGAAAGTTTGATACTTATTTATAAATTAGGCACAAGAAGACCTTAAACAGTAAGAAATATGGAGTGGATCTGATCCACTATACCCATGCTGCCAATACAGCTGTACACAGTTCAACCAAAGTAGATGGTATGTCATATTCTTGCCTCTGTTTAGTTGGTAGTGGATTGTGTGTCATGTTCTTGTTGCTTTTTAATTGGTAGTGGATGGTATGTCATATTTTTGTTCCTATTTAATTAGTTGTGAACCGTGCATCACATTCTTGTTAATTAGTAGTGAATGGTATGTCATGTTGTTTATGTGCAATTAGTAGTAGATTGTGCATCACATTCTTGTTTCTGTTTAATCAGTAGTGGATGGTATGTCATATTTTTGTTGCTGTTCAAAGAGTTTGACCTTTTAATGAGAGTCAACCATGAATTATATAAGTAGTGACTGTTATTTACTGATTACAATAAAATATTAGACATTAACCATTCACATCTAAGTTGAAGTAAATCCTTCTTCTGCGTTGTTTTAATTACACTGCACAACATTTTTTTTTTTTAAGTTTTGCTTCCTGAAAAGCTTTTGCTGATTGTGACAGGTACCTGATGGGTATGCACAAATATAGGTTTGGTTTTGCTTCATCACATAGGGATTCTGAGAAATAGACAGTTAACTGTTTACCAGTAATAACATATTTAATTATATTTGTGTTTCTAATATGCTATTAAGTTCAACATAATTAAAAGTGTTTTGCTCCTGATTTTCATTTGTATTCAATGTCCAGTGCATCACGTTGCAGTGTCCAACAGTAGTCGGCAAGCATTGACGGATTCCAGTTGCCCTGATATCGTTTTTTCCATTGTAACAAAACTGAAGATTTTGATGAAGCGGTACGTGATGGGCAAATTTGAATGTGATTTTTGTGATCAGCAGCCAAAAACATATAAGGAACACCCAACAGTGTTCAAGAAGCAAAATCTTTGTTGTGCAGTGTTACTTTATCTTACTGTATTAAACAGTGTGAAATGTCTCAGTTTGTTAGCATACAAAAGATATCAAAAATTGATTGTGTAAAAATTGTTTAACTTTCAAAATCTATTTTATGCTTTTAAGATTTTTTCTATTTAAAATGTATTTTCTATAAACTAATAAAATTTAGTTCATTTGATAGATAACTTACCCACAAACAAGTTGAGAAGAAATTTCATAACCACTTTTTATTATTATTAAAACAGGAAAGCTGTAACTTTGGTTTATTTATCAGATTATATTTTTCCATATTATTTTCAGAATGATGTATGTAGTGTTAGATTTTAAAAATTTGTAACAGATCATTCTTATGTTTAACTAGTTTTCATTTGTAGAATATTATTTACTATGCAATTTTTTTATGGTTTTAATTACTGTCATTGAAAATTAAATCTACACTACACACAACTGACCATTTCTCCCAAGGAATCCAACCACGTGCAGAAACTATTTTCAATAACAATTTAAATTAGTATTTCATTCCAGTAATTTGTGTTTTTTAAGTTAAAGAGCACAGCATGGTGTGTTGGTTAGGACATTCAATCTGCAACATACAGGTTATGAGTTCAGATCTCTACACCAAACGTGCTTGCACTTTTAACTGTGGAGGATGTAATAATGTTAGAATCAATCCCATTTTATTTGTAGGTAAAGAGTAGTCTGATAGTTAGTGGTTGGTGGCATTAACTAGCTGTCTTATCTCTAGTTTATCACTTCTAAATTGGAAACAGCTAGCTTAAATAGCCCTTGAATAGCTTTGTGTGAAATTCAACAAACAATTCAAAATTAATTTGTTTAACTACTCTGCACAAATTTCTTTAAAGAGAATAAATTGTGTTTTAATGGATTTCATTTCAAACAATATATATTGTTTTAATAAGTATTCTGGTAACTAATTGTAACTTTTTTTACTTTCAGACACAATTCGTTATCTTTCTCTTCATGATAACAAGTACATCAGATATTTTCCAGGTCACACAAAAAAGTAAGTCAAATGAGTTATTTTATACATTAATTCTTGAAGGTCTTAGTTGTAGTAGTTGTGTTTTATAAAGTGTTTATTAAATTGTTGTTGTGTTTAGTCCAGTATTTGTGGTTGTTGTATTTATTCCAGTATATCTTTGTGTTGTATTTAGTCTAATACATGTGGGTGTTGTATTTCGTCCAGTATACATGGTTGTTGTTTTCAGTCAGTAATATCACTGTGTAAACAAACTAATATATTTTTTTAACAGTAACATTTCAAAATCTTTGTAATTTTACCTTTTGAAATATCAACTTTCTGAGAAATGTTTCATAAATTTCAATAATAGTAAAAAATTATATGTAAAGTTTAGTAACTACAAAGGTGATAAATTCCTTTCATAGATTGTAATCAATTATGGAGGACATCACATAACTTAGTTTGTTGAAATGCTGAACTACAAGATAGTATGAAATATTCTGTGTTTCAGAGTGGTGGCATTGTGTATGTCACCTGTAGATGACAGCTTCTTGTCTGGATCACTTGATAAGTCAGTCAGATTGTGGGACCTGCGTTCTCCAGGGTGCCAGGTAAGAACTGATATAATGATGGACAACAAGAACAGTTTTTTTGTTTTCTCAAGAAGGCTGGTATGGGTATTAAAACTTCTATTAAAACAAAATAGAGAACAATGTTTTGACCTTCTTAGGTCATCATCAGGTTAACAAGAATGTTGAAACTTTGATCTGTACTTTATTTTAATAAACGTTTTAATACATTTATCAGCTGTTCAGAAATAAATTTTTACTTTAGTTGGGTTTCTCATCATCACAAGTTTCTTGTTTTGGTAATGTAGTAGAAGAGGTTGGTCATAGACAAGAAGGACATAAATACAAGCAGACCATATCAAAGCAATTTTATCTTTGTATCATAAAATGGTCAATAGAATTATAAGCAATTCATAAACTACTTTATTTATGGTTTTTCTTAAGGTAAAAAGGTTTTCATATCTGATATCTAATGGACTTCATAACATACACTGAGTGTAATGCAGGAGTAACTGCCAACTTACTGTGAAAAATTCATAAACAAATTAATATTTGCATTAAATTCCAGTTTATGTGTTCATTATGTGCATTAATGTTTTTGTGTTTTAACTCTTATCATTTGTAGGGTTTACTGTGTTTTATGTATCTATAAAATTATTTATCCAAATGAGTATTTATAAAATGTTTTTTTTTTACCTAAACAAATTAAAAAATAATCAAAGTTAACTCAACACCATTGCTTGTTGTTATTTTCAGGGAGTAATGCATTTGACAGGAAGACCTGTGGCCAACTTTGATCCAGAAGGTCTGATATTTGCTGTTGGTGTCAACTCACAGTTAGTGAAACTGTATGATCTTAGATCTTTCGAAAAGGTATGAGTTAGAGTGTCAGGAAAGAATATTTCCAAAAGTTATGTATATAATAACAAAATCAAATTCAATGTGTATTATCAGTGCTCTCTAGAATCAATTAAAAGTAACTTCTAAAGAAATGAAGATAATCTATTGGTATGTCAAGATCAAGCTAATTTTCAGGTCTAGGAAAATAAAGCTAATATGTAGATGTAGTAAGTAAAAGCTAATCTATAGGTGCACTAAGATAAAGCTAATCTACAGGTGCACTAAGATAAAGCTAATATATAGGTGCAGTAAGATAAAGCTAATATATAGCTGTAGTAAGATAAAGCTAATCTATTGGTGCAGTGAGATAAAGCTAATATTTAGGTGCAGTAAGATAAAGCTAATATTTAGGTGCAATAAGATAAAGCTGATATACAGGTATAGTAAGATAAAGTTAATCTTACCTATTAGTTCAGTATTCCAAGCTGTTTTTAGAGATTTTTATTAAAATTTCTTTTCTTGTTTTTAGGGCCCCTTTAACAGCTTTAAGCTTCCACAAGACAAAGATTGTGATTGGACAGGATTGAAATTTAGTCCTGATGGAAAGATGATTCTTATATCTACTAATGGTCAGGTTATACATTTAATTGATGCCTTCCAAGGTAAACCACTTCAAACATTGATGGTGAGAAATGGCATTTGTTAGAAACCTAACCTTTAAGCTTCAGATAAACTTTTGTTGGTGTATTGTGTCATTTCTAATATTTAAATGTGTGATGTTACATTTGTTGTTAAACATCACGTAATCTTTACAGACATAGTTTCGACTATGAAGTAATTGTCAAGTTAGAACTATATATTACATAACTTTTATAGACATAGATTCTACTATAAAGAAATTATCAAGTTAGAACTATACATTACATAGCCTTTACAGACATAGATTCTACTATAAAGTAATTCCCAAGTTAGAACTATACATTATATAACCTTTACAGACATAGCTTCTACTATGAAGTAATTGTCAAGTTAGAACTATATATTACATAACCTTTACAGACAGAAGCATATGGAAGTAATATTTTTTAACACATTTACTTTACATTTGAGGAACTAATAAAATGTTTCTGAGTTGATATCTTACCTTAGATGCATTGCTTTTACAAGTTTCACAGATCAAGAATTGTTATTCTAAGGCATTGCTAATAAGTGTTATTAAAATTTTATTTTTTACTTTTAGGGTCATATAAACAACAAGGGACTTCCATTAGAATCTTCATTTAGTCCCGATTCTCAGTTTGTTTTCAGTGGTGAGTTTCTTCTATTATGAAAAATATGTCACCATAGACATAGAAATTGAGATATGAACTTTTTTATACTTTTCATATAAAATAAAAATATTTTGCTTGGTTCTGTGATACAAGTTTTAAGAACTTTCTTTTAAAATGTTTATTCACTTCTTTGGCACAACAAAGAACTATCACTTCTTGCTACTGCCATGAAGATTTTTGTGTCCTATCCATACACATATTAATGTGGATCATGGAAGCTTCTGAATGTAATGATCCTTAGAGAATAGCTCTCAACCAATAGTATGGTGACACATTCTTCATGCTAGGTAATTCACAGGAGCACCAATATTTAAGCAAATACCTCTAGATCACTTTGTTCAGATGTGATGTTTCTTGTGGATGAACAACATTTTTGCACATATTATTATGAAATTCTGTTAACCACTTCTATTATAGTCTCTCTTTCTTCAGTTGTCTTGATTACAAGGAAGAAATATGCCAACTTTTAAATATTTAGGTTAGAACTTTGATTTGAATTATCTTCAGTGTGATTTTTTTTATCTCAATCAAACTTGTAATTTTGGGTTGTGATAAGGTTTCTTTGTCAGCACTAGTTCCCCTTGTTTTATAGGTTTTGTTAAATACTCTTCAGTACCATCATTTGGCCAGTGGCCTAGGTCTATGTGCTATTGACATACTGTGATAATTTTTATTTGTAAAAAAAAGAAAAGGAATTCAGTTTTTTTAATTATCCTGACTATACAATCATGTTTTCAAATCACTGATATCTCCCAAATATTTGACACTTATAAAAGAGAGTCATTCATTATTTTAATGGTGACTGGAGGATATTAATGCCATTGTTCACCAGGTGGATGTTTCAACTTTGACATAAAGTCCAAATTTCATAACCTGCTCCATCTATTTTCTTAGCTGAGCCATCCTCAGTTTTCAATGAATTCAGAAGTGCTGATTCTATGTGTGCTTTTTCTTCTACTTCCCTTTTTCCGATGAAGCTCAGGTAATTCAAGTTTTGTCATTCATTGCTTGGATTATGTGTGTGTATCTCTTGTTTCCTGAACCTTGGGCTACCTTGTTGTGAGAGCCTTCATTGCTTAAATCCCTTCTTTCAACTATTTCTTTTGTTCCTCATTCACTCAGCTTATTACACAGAATATTGATGCATCACCTTCTTTTGATGGCTTAATATTATGACTATCACATACCTATTTTCCCCCTCACCTTGTTTTTTTGTTTTTGTTTTTTTGTTGTTGTTTGTTTTCAAAGTCCATTGTGTCCTAGCTTACTTGGTTTCATTGTTTAAGTTATTTTCTTAAGACTTGTAACTCTTGAGTGTTTTCCTCCCTCAGTGATAATGGATCTGTGGAGATGTTCCTTACACTTTGGAAATTCAGTCTAGGCCTTTTCATCAAAGGTCTTCTTTAATAACTTTGTTCTCCACATTTTCTTGGTCCAGAGAATACCATCATGTTACTTGACCTCAGGAACCTTGTCAGGTTGTCCTTTTTCTTAATCCTGATTCTCTTGGTTATTTTTGATGCCCCATGTTTTGGAGGGCTGGCCATTGTGGATCATGAAGGTAACTCATTATTGAAGCCACTTCTCAACTCTTCTTTGTACACTTGTGTTCTTTTTTTTCTGATGATCTTTAGGTCACCTGGGACTTTTCTTTCTTTAAACACTCAACTCCCTCTTCCTTCTACACTTGTTTTTCCACCCCCACCATCCTCAAATCTCACATGTCTTTGACACTTAGTGGAGGCTGTGTCTACTGCACGGGTTATGAACGATGTGGAACCGGTTCTCAAACTATCTCAGGATTTTTATACCATCTTTTTGTCATTCCTAAATAGATGGGAGATTAGAACTATGTCATACAGTGCCTCACAAAAATATTCACCCTTCTGAATTGTTTTTACATTTTGTTGCCATCTGAAGTTGCATTCGTGAAACTTTCAAACAGGACTTTATATTTAGAATCAATACAATCTACTTGAAACTGAGAAAACTAAGAAAATTCTAAAATTATATTAGTGAATTACATTTTCAAAGAAAATAATAATTTCAATTGCACAATCATTCAGCTCTTTTATTACAACAATCCTAAATGAGTTCAGGTGTAAAAGGTTAATTTAAAAGGTTGCAAAAGTAATGTAATGGTCTCTTGCTAGATGTAACCAAAGTTCTTTAACTTCAAAATAAATGCATCTGTTCAAGTTACAAATCAAATAGTGAGACAATAAACCAACCATGAACACCGAGGAGATTTTCAAACAGATCAGAGGTAAAATGGTAGAGAAGCACAGATCAGGCAAAGGTTACAAGAAAATTTAAAAGTCACAGATTATCCATATTAATACAGTGAAGTTCAGCATTAAGAAGTTGAATGTGTTTCACACCAACCAGATCAAGGCACCCTTCCAAATGGAGCACCCAGGCAAACAGGAAACTGGTTTAGGGATACCACTATGAAGCCATAAGTGACTTTAAAATATTCACGAAGTTCCATGTATGAGATGAAGGTAGTGTTAATACATTGACAGTATTGTGGTACCTGCACAAAGCTGGTCTGTATGGGAGTGGCATGAAAAAAGTCATTATTGAAAAAGAATCATCTTAAACCTTATATGTAGTTTACAACAAAGCATGTAAGTGATACTTCAGACACGTAACAGAAGGTTTTATGGTCAGACGAGATAAATGTTGGGTTTTTTGGTCTAAACACAAAGAATTACATCCAGTGCAAGCCCAGCACAGCATATCACCTGGTCAACACCATCCCATCTGTCAAATGTGATGATAGCAGCATCATTTTATAGGGATACTTCTCATCATAAGAGACTGGAAACTTGTCAGGACTGAGGGGAAGATAGATGGTACAAAGTACAGATAAATCTTAGAGAAAAAACTTGCTTGAGTCAGACAATAATTTAAAATTGGATCTAAAATTCACATTTTAGTAGAACAAGGACTTAGAGCACAGACCACTCTGGATGATTTTGAAAAGTGAAAGTGAATGTCTTGGAGTACACAGTTGAAGTCCTGACTTGAATATAGTGGAAAATTTTGGTGAGACTTGAATATTGCAGTACATTAATGATTTCCACCAAACTTATAAAAATTAGAGCATTTTTTCCAGTGATAATGAGCAAAAGTTATGAAACTAGTAGAGACTTGAAGTTTATTTTTTGTCCCCATTTTGATATGTCCATTCCAGTTCCAAGCCAACTGCAGGGGTTAACTATGGTCCCAAACATATTCAGTTGGATCATAATTGTATTGACAAAGATGATGTATTCACTGGGTCTAAATTTTTACTTCAGTATGGATGACTGGCTCTTTCTTGCTTCTTCCAAAGAAGCATCTATGGCTGAACTTTTTCATTTTTGAGAAGCATTTCATTTGGGGTTAGTTGGTAAAGTTCTCTAAGCCCATCTTGACCATCACTCATTATCTAAATAATTTGGAAGTCTTTTTCAATTTACTTTCAAGGTGGGTCTAACCATTTCCTCTACCTTTTTGGGGTATGGAGATTTTGGTTACCAAAACTTTTATGTCACCTGCCAAGAGGTTTTATTTCTTTTGGGGACTCTACTTATAAATAAACCTTAAGTTTCTGAAGATTTAACAGATTTAAAGACAATTAAAAGATAAATGATGTTTGAATTTTTTATATTAGGGATTCTAAAACTTTATTTTCTAAAGATAGCTCTGTTTTGGTTTTTCACTGATTTACAAAACCTTTCACATCCTATTGTCTGAGCTGTTAACTAGTGACAGAAACTAAAGTAATATATTACATGGGAAAGTGTGATGAAATTTCTTTCTTTTTTTTATCCAACTTGGGCTAGTCATTTATAGATATTACTTTTTGTTAGTTGTATTAGAACAACATGATTAGATCCCTATTTCTCAACCCTTGAATAACATTTTCAGTGTAACTGGCCATAAGTAGAATACTATTGGTCTGGTAAGAAATATCAATTTTACCTTTGAAAAATGTTAAAAAAGACATCTAATTTAGTTTTTTCTGTTTAATATATGATTGATTGTTATAAATGCAGGATCTACTGATGGAATAATTCATGTATGGTGTGCTAAAACAGGAGTAAAAACAGCAGTTCTCAGTTGTGATCACACGGGACCTGTTCAGTGCGTACAATTTAACCCTAAGTACATGCTGTTAGCCTCAGCCTGTACTAACATGGTAAGAAAATAAATTAATTATTGTGTGTTTCAACCTGGTGGCTAGAATGGTGGCTAGGATTTAAGCTGATTACTTAACTTGATCACCATTTGAACCATGAGAGCATTATAACTTGATTGTCAATTCTGTTCTTTGTTGCCCAAGAATTGACAATTTTGCAGATATAAAAAATAATTAAATACATGAAATAGGTCTAAAACCAGTGTTTTCATAAATTTCCATCTTAATGTTTCTCCTTGGTATAAACTTCATTGAAAGATATTTGATTTCTGGTTTGTTTTTTTAAAAAACAATGTATTTATTTCTTAAAGTTGATAATGAATTTTTGTTTTAGTTTTTCAGAACTGAGTTAGTGTTTTATTTTGTATGGATCTAACATTTTTTATGTTTTTAGTACTTTTCAGAAGTTAAAAGAAATCTCATCTGAACATTTTTTTTTTTCTGTGAAGACTACTGATATGGCTGAAATTTGTTTCATACCCACTTTAAACGTCAAATAAAAGCAGCAACACAGAGTTTTGATTCTAGGATTTATTCTCAGTAAAACAAAACGCCTCTGTTCATTAAGTTATTTCTGTGTTTATCTTAGTTATTAAAACAATCTTATCTTTTTTATCGATTTCTTCCAGGCTTTCTGGCTGCCCAACATAGAAGAAGAAATATGACACATTCTGGAGAATATTGTTTTACATTTTAAATTTTGTACATTATAACACAAACAGGAACTTCCTGTACAGTTTTGTCTTTTAATACTTGACCAAATGAACTCCATTTACTTCTGTAAATTCTCTGCAAGATTCATTTTAAGGGTTTGATATTACTTTGACCAAGTTATATTTAATGTTGTTATTTATAACAGTTTTGTTAAAACATGTACATTTGTTTCAGTATGAATTTCTGTATTTAGTGTATCAACACTAAATATAGCACAAGAAGCAGAAATTACATATTGTAATTTTAACATCTTCATTTATGTGATACATAAAATAACATGATAATTTTAATATTATACTGATTCTTAATAATCAAAGTAACTTTAAGTGTAATAGTTGAACCATTGGTACGTGAAGTTTTTATTATCAGGTTTGTATTGTAGTATATTAACTTTTATAGCAATCTAATGAACACATAGAGATGGTAGATAAAACGTGTTTTAACAGTTATATTAAATCTACATCAACTGTCTTGTTGAGTTGGCATGTAATACCAACGTATTAGTTGGTTTTTCAAGGGCATAAAAAAATCGTTGTTTTCTGTACAGATGATAAATTTGTCTCTGCAATTAATGTAAAGAAGTTAAATATCTCCCTTGAGAATGTTTAATATTCCTTACACGTGACATTACAAGTAGAGGTACGAACAAAAGGGTGAAATATTTATCAGATTTGAATAGTATTCATTTTAAAACAAGAAAGTCAGAGCTGTGTTTTAGGTTTCTGATATCAGTACATGATCATAAGGTGGTTGAATTATTTTATGTTGGTTACATAGGACTTTCAGTTTAGCCATCAGGAATGTTAATAATTACAGGGTGGTCGCTAGAAAAGTGGAAAATTTGAGGGTCAGATGAGATCATGAATAAAATGCGTGCTTACTCATTTCTATTTTGATTTCTTTACATCATGAATAAAATGCATGATTTTAATATCATAAAATGCATTTTGAGCATCTATGAGTGTAATATAACATATGCCTTTAAAAAACTTTGTAAAAGTTATTCTTTGTAAAAATAAATAGCTGTTTGACAAATTTTCCGCTTTTCTAGCAACCACCCTGTAGTTTTAAAACATGTTTCATAGAGAGTCTTGAATTATTTTATGTTTCCTTGTAAAAAAGTTGAAAAAATTATCTGTTTAAAGTTCAGATTAAAATAATTATAGTTGGAATTTCTAGTGTAAAAACATACAATTGAAAAAGGAATATTTAATATAAAAACACACAATAGAAAAAGTTATAATGGATGTCATTTATGGATATCTTACTGTATAGCATTTTGAGTATTATCTTTAAATATTCGTTTGTCTTTTTTGTATTGCATTATTTCTTACTATGTTATTAGTTTAACACAGGTATTTTTAGATGAATAAAATTTTTATTGGATGCCTTTATTTATATGTTTTTGTGACTAATTAGCAAAACAAAATATTGGTGTTTTCATGGTTCAAGATTAGATAATTTGGCATCTGCCAAGTTTTTTTATATAAGAAAGACATGTCTATATTTTGTAATTCATCCATCATCCCACTTTCGTGGTTCATTTGGTTACTGTAAATTTCATGTATCCAGTACATGTGTTTAAAATTTAAAAAATAATTAATAATGGGTATCTTGTAATTTGATAACAATACATTAATTTCAATTACCTCATTTCTCAACAAATATCATAGTCTTTTTAGCTTGACGTGTTTTTTATTGCATTGCTTGTTTAATAAAAGAAAAAAATACAAAGGTTGAATATGTTATATTAAACTGATTTTAGATTCCCACTATGTAATCACAGTCCATGTTGTTATAATAAATCTGTTCTAACAACTATGCTGTTTGCCAATAATCCTGCATCATAGCTTCTGCAGAAACTTTCTGCATAATGCTGTCATGTCTAAAACACCTCATTTCTATCTGAAGGTTTTCCATAATTCATATACTGTACAAGGACAGTGATTTATCAGTGACAGTTTCAACAGCTCGATCACTCAGACTTCCACAGGCACTGTATTTGGTTTTTTGACTGGCATATCTTTGTATAGAATACCAATAATACCTATATTACATTTGTTGTGCAATTACAGTGTGTAATAGTTTAAGAGATTTGTCATTAAACCAACATATATGCATGTGATTCATTTTTCAAGATAAAGATCTTCCATTATTATGTTTCGCACTGTTGCCTTGGATGGCTTTTTTCATTGTTTTTTTATGTTATTTGATTCTTACATGTTACAAGTTGCTTCACTTCATATAGTAGGGATACATTTTGCAGGTCTCTTTCTAGATGGTCCAAGTGTTTCATGTTGATCCATATTCTTTAATTTTTCGATGTCTTTAAGATATTATCTTAAAATTTTTATGTCTTCAATCTGAACACAATAGTGTATGACTATTTGAGCCAGGAAAGTCATGTTACATCCCAAAATTAATGTTTTGAGTGGAATCATACTTCCTATGAAATGACAGCATCAAAATGTTGTTCTGTTACATGCACTTTATACTGGCTGTGGTTATCATATGACTTGCTGATCTGTGTATTTGAAATCATTTTAATATAAAGTACTCAACCTTGTGTGATGGTAAACTTAACAGTTTCTATTTCTCAGTTTGTTTTGAAACTGCTTTTCATTTCACCTCCATCATTTTCTTTCTCTTACGTAAATTGAAGAGCTTATTTAGCTGTTCTTGTATTTCATAAAAATAGATGTTAATTTTCCAGGTGACTTTTATATATATTTTAATTTGTTTCTTGTAAAGAGTATTTAACCCCAAATTATTTTACCATTTTAAGAGTTGAACTCTATAAACTATTTTGTTTGAAGAATTTTTAAAGGCATTTTGTGTTAACTTAACATGTGTGCTTTTGAAATTATTTCCAGTTGTATAAAAATGAAGGAATTATATTGAAAGAAAATTAGATAAATTATGAGGCTGTATTACTTTACTAAGCCTACTCTTGGTAGAATTCTCTGACAAGTGTTACACCATTCGGCAGTTGTTGAATAAAAAGTCGAAAGTAGTACTCAACTCGTAAAAGATTTAAACTGCGTTGGTTACAAACTTGATCACAAGGCCCATTGGAGATACTTTTATTGTGTGGTGTGATGAAATAGTTTTTCTTAATTTAGGATGTAATGATAATAAAAGTACTGTATGGTAGATAAATTGTACATAAAAAATATCATCATTGACAGGAATATGAAACTTGCAATAATTATTATTTGTATTTCAGCAACGTACAAAATATAATTGTGGTACATTGTGTGTATTCTGATGAGTGAAACTGATAAAATATCCAATGGAAACATCCCAGATGCGTTACTTTTGCATCTAGACCTGGCATAGCCAGGTGGTTAAGGTGCTTAACTCGTAATATGAGGGTCGCGGGTTCGAATCCCTGTCACACCAAACATGCCCCTTTGAGATGTGGGGGTGTTATGTATGTGGTAAAAGAGTAGCCCAAGAGTTGACAGTGGGTGGTCATGATTAGCTGCCTTCCCTCTAGTCTTACACAGCTAAATTAGGGACGGCTGTGCAGATAGCCCTCGTGTAGTTTTGCGCGAAATTCTAAAAGAACAGGCCGTTCTATAATTTTGGAAGTTGTATTCGTCGCTGTGGGAAAAGTGCAAATAACTCCTTATTGTAGCTAAAATAATATTTCCACCAAACCTTATAAATCTATATTTAAGTAGATTTATTTGCTAAAAGTTGTTCGATTTTACCAGATATTTCTGAAATAATGTCTCTCGAAACTTTGTTTCTTCCAAAACTAGAACAAATTTTTACTTTATTTGACACTCTTGAACCCAAAGACACCTGTTAATCTTCAGAAACCAAATCAGCTGTTCAGTTCTCATCAGATTCAGACATAAGGAAGATAAGAGCCATGTTAGTTGTTTTAGTTCCTGACCAGTACCTATCGGTAATAATAAAGATAGAAGCTGACAAGGCGACCGCAGCGCACCGTCAATGTTAAGTTACACCGTGGGTGATTATTTGTATAGAAGACGTGTAGGTGTTTGTACGAACAGCACATCACTTTGTTTGGGTGAGTTCTCGCTGTATTAGAAGTCGCTTACATGTAACTAACAAAGGCTAAAGATCTCTCTTATTTACATAAATTCAGAGTTACCACATGATTTTATAATGCTAAAAATTAGTTTATTAACTTCGCTTTTAACTGTATATTTAAAGTAAAAAAAAATGTTTGTTTTGGGGTAAAACTATAAAATAGGCCACCTGTGTTGTGTTCATCGCGAAGAAATCGAACCCCAGATTTTCTATAGCAAGTCTGTAATCTTACTGTTGATTCACTGTAGAATGAATAAAGTGTAAATTTGTTAATGTTTCTCTCACGCTGTAACCGTTTTCAATCGTTAAAACCTGCAAAATCAGAATATTATCTACATTTATTTTCAAAACAATTAAAACCTAAAGTATTAAGAATTTATTTAAACCATAAAACCCTCCAAAAACTTGGTTTTATTTTAATAATCCATACATAAAAAAATTGTGCATATTTTAGCATCACACACCATGTGGCGTAATCTAGTATAATGCATCGTTTTGTGCATGTGCCACACGTTGTTAAAGTAAGAATTATTTGGATGCTTCTTGGTGTATTAAATATTGGAGATTTTTGTTTTAAATTTTGATTTAAAACTGGTCTTCTCAAGTTGTTCAAAATTTCGCTGTACTTCAACGACCTGAAGTATGTATAACATTGGTAGTAATTATGGTAATGGAACAGTAAAATATAAAAGGTAAATACCACCCAAGTGCTACCTACACCTTTGTGAAAATGAATTTCACTAATGTAAATTACAGTCACTTGGTTACATTTAACACACTGGTTTGTTGTCATCCAACCAGGAAGTGGCATATTAGTGTGAAGTCTATAAAAGTACTAGCAGTTATAGCATGCCCAGTAGTAGTAACATGACCCGTCACAAGACTCAACGCTGTCATACTGCATAACAAGCATGTATAATTTAAAGTTTAGGTTGATTCAGAGATACCCATGTGAAAATTTGTAACTAGGCTCCATGTTTTGATACAATCTATTTGAGAGTTTAAAAAAGAGTACACGAAAATGTTAGTGTTAATGACAGAGGTGCTCGAGATAGAAAAACAAAATTTTTGTGTGATTATTTTGGATGAGAGATATGATGGTCAAGAACGGACGTTGCCAGTGGCCTTTTTATAAATATAGTTTTAACTTTTACCTCGTAAACATTAAGTCCAAGCACGATCGGTGTACGTGTTCGACGCTTGTAAACTACTACTGAAACTTGCGCTAGTTACACACCAATCCTTTTCCAAAAGTTTTGGTAAAAATAAATGACAATTCACTCGAAGATGTGGAGGAAGTAATATAAAAATCAGTGTACATCTCTAATGAATCATTTCTGGTATTAATACAAGCCTAAAGCTGCATCTCAACCACCGGTATAGGCGATCTACATAGAATTGATGTGACCGATTCTGATCCATTATGTTATTCTCTCAGGATAAACAACTCATCTTTCAGCTAAACAATGATCAAGAACATTGCATCGGATGCAGTCATCGTTTAGCCTGCACAAAGTCCATATGAATAATCATAAGACTATATGGTAAAAATTGGTTTGTAAAAAAGACTAAACATGCTGCTTGAACTGTAGGGAATAATACAGAACATTTAGAATAAGATGGCATAGTATACTCTTCAAAAAAAGAAACGCAAAAGGGATATTTGTTTTATTTTAAAGAGAAATATATGTAATGACGTTACAAGTTCAGAGCATGTGATGTTACACGTGTTAAGGCACCGACTGTCAGACCAAAAGGACAATAAAAGTTGTGCACTTTGAAAACGGAGGAAAACATCGGATTTTTCGCCAAAACGCATTCGTGTCCAATAAATTTGTTTGAGAAATCTGCAAGTCTAACATGTGCAAAATACCTATAAAATTAACGGGTTCTCGGTTTCCATAAGCCACCGACATGCAATACAGTTACGCCAAGACTGACCGAAGCACAACGCGACAACGCCATTAGTCCTTTGGATGCAAGCAAATCTCGATCAGATGTTGCCAGAGCTGTGAATGTCCACCCAAGCACAATCACAAGGCTATGGAATCGTCACCAACAACATGGATCAATTTGTGACCGTCCACAAACTGGCAGACCTCGTGTGACCACACCCGCACAAGATCGCTACAACCGGTTATGTCACCTTTGGGATAGGACCACCGCTGTGACGTCTACTGCCTCAACCATAACAGGGTTGCGTAGGATTTCCGATCAGACCGTAGGCAACCGTCTACGAGATGCAGGAATCCGACCTCGACGTCCAGTCAGAGGCGTCATCCTCACGCTGCAACATTGCCAAGCACGGCTGCAGTGGACTCGGGCACATCGAATATGGCCTCCTCGACGATGGAGGTATGTTTGGTTAAGCGAATAATCACATTTTAGGCTTCGTAAGCAGGATGGAAGGACTCGTATTTACCGTCGCCGAGGTGAACGTTTTGCAGCAAACTGTGTGCAGGAAGTTAACAGATTTAGTAATGGCAGCGTCATGATGTGGGGTGCCATCGCCTACAATGCCAGAGCAGACCTTTTGCACGTTCGAGGGAATCTTACGACTCAACGATACGTCGACGAGATTCTTAAGCCCCATGTGCAACCCATCATGGTGAACGTTAACGTTTTTCAACATGACAACGCCCGTCCTCACACAGCCCGACTAACCACGGTCTTCTTGAGACACCACAACATCAACATTGTTCCATGGCATTCCAGACCACCAGATTTAAACCCCATCGAACATCTTTGGGACGATTTGGACCGACGTCTGCAACAGCGACAACCTCAACCGCAGACTCTACCTCAGCTTGCAACAGCTTTGCAGGCTGAGTGAACAGCCATTCCACAGGATGTGATTCACCTCATCGCTTCCATGGGCAGGAGATGCCAAGCAGTTATTGATGTTAACGGGGGACATACTCGTTATAGACGTCAAGTGACGTTAAATTTCAACTAGTGAGCGTGGACATCGCCTTTGCAGACTTTGGATGTTCAGCAGTGAATGTGCAAAGTTTCACACATATCATACAGAACTACCCAGAATAAACTTGTTAACAATTTGTCTCAAATTTTGACTTTTGCGTTTCTTTTTTTGAAGAGTATATATATGGAAGTATGAAACGAGGTATAATACACTGTATTATCTTGTGTTTCCTGGGATAATATTTTTTACAACTGAATATACCAATTCATTTACCTATATGATTGAACTTAGGTTACATTTTCTCCTACAAACGTTACTAGTTTTGCATTGGAAAATACTCAATAGATGATACAAGCAATTCAGGAAGCGTTGTTTGCATATAGTATATAACAAAGTGTGAAGTCTCATACCGCCAAACCCAGGTTTAAATACTCGTGGTAGGCACAACACAAATATCCCGTTGTGTAACAAGAGAAAAAAAAATTGTCTGGCACAGCGCCATGTTTGCAGATTCACACCACAAGAATCCGCCTGTTGATACGGGTGGTTGGCAGAGCACAGATAGCCCTTTGTGTAGCTCTGTACTTAATTACAAACAGAAGAACTTAGAATATTTTAATGGACTTGTAATAATTTATTATAAAGGCCTTATGAATATTTTATTTAAAGAGAGTAGTGGATATTTTTAATGAATTTATAATAATTTGTTACAGAGCCTTATTAATATTTTATTTGACGGGATTAGTGGATATTTTTAATGGATTTATAATGTTACTCTCTTTAAATCAGAATACAGTAATGGGAGGTCTACAGCTTATGTGTTTCTGCACTAGTCTGGTTCTCACGATGGCTAGTGTTCTTCCTTCAAACTGTCCTGATAAAGAAGACCTAAAACCCTGTACTTGCGACTACGAAGGTATTAACTGTTTTCATGTGGTCGATTCTAACGACTTAAAGAGGGCGATGCAAGCAAGTCCCCTTGATCCTCGACTCCGATCATTCTGGCTGACGGGAACAGAGGTTACCGAAATAAGGGCTTTCACTTTTCAGAAGTATTCCATCTTACAAATGTTTTTGGATTTTAATCGTTTGAATAAACTGGAGGACGAGGCCTTTGTAGGCGGTTCGGAATCTACCTTGGTCTACTTGGGTCTCTCTAACAACGAATTTACAAGTTTTCCAACAAATGCTTTGAGGATACTAAAAGCTCTTGTATCCGTAAACTTTGAAAATAACAAAATTCCCAAAGTACCCAATTTTGCCTTCAGATCTTCAAAAGATTTGGTTGACGTTAATCTGGCCAGGAATGTCATCAACCATGTTGGAAGGATGGCCTTTGTTAATCTAAGAAACCTGCGTAAAGTGGATCTATCGAATAACCAACTGGTGTCGGTCGAAATTTTAATTTTTCCCAATACCAACAGAGTTTACTACAATGATTCACGAAATCTTGCCGAAAGTAACACGAGCAACACAGAAGTTGTTATTGAGCTTTCTAGGTGGGTAGGAATTGATGTAGAATTTTTTATATATATATATTTAAGAAAGGAAACAATTTGCATAGTTCAGAGATTAATGACAAACTGTCGTAATTACTAAAGGTAAAATTTTTAACACACCCTGAAAACAAACTCACGGCGATTATTATAAGCAATTCTAGATTTGTCACATGAAATAATTTTATAGTGAAATAAAAGACATTGTTAAATGTTTTGGAATTTCGCATAAAGCTACTCGAAGGCTATCTGTGCTAGCCGTCCTTAATTTAGCAGTGTAAGACTAGAGGGAAGGCAGCTAGTCATCATCACCCATCGCCAACTCTTGGGCTACTCTTTTACCGACTAAAAGAAGGATTGACTGTAACATTATAACGCCCCCACGGCTGGGAGGGCGAGCATGTTTGGCGCGACTCGGGCGCGAACCCGCGACCCTCAGATTACGAAGAGCCCGCCTTAACGCGCTAGGCCATGCCAGGCCTGACATTGTTAAACATTTCACTGCTAACTCTTGTAGTTCCACGTACTACCGAATGTATACCCTATTATCACGTATTATGAATATATTTTTTAGCTAAATCCTTTCAGCCGTAGAGGTGTTATAACAGACAGTTAATCCCACCATTCGTTAGTAAAAGAGTAACCCAAGAGTTGGCGGTAGGTGGTGATGAGTAGCTGCCTTCCCTCTCGTTTTGCACTACTAAATTTGGGACGGCTAGCCCTCGTGTATCTTTGGTTTAAATTAAAAAGCAAACAGTACTGGAAAGCTGTTTAAAGTTTAATTTTTGTTTCGTGTAAATTTTTACTGAAAATATACAAAATATTCAAAAGTTGACTAAATTTAACAGGTTACAAGTTTAATATTTTGAATATAATTTTGTCGCAAAAATATAAAAATTAAGACTTAAAATTCGGTTCATAGTGGTGTACTAAAAATGAGCAATTCACTGATAATTATCTAAGTAATATAAAAAGTATCTATTAAAATCGATTCATATTAGTGTAATCAAAGTAAGCAATTCATTAATAGTTATCTAAATAATATAAAAAATTATATCAAAACTGATTCATATTAGTGTAAGTAAGCAACTCATTAATAATTAATATACAAATAATCCATTAAAACTTATTGATGTGATCAGTATAAGGAATTTATAAATAAATCAATTAATTATTGAAGATATAAATCTACTTTTAAAACTCGTTAAAAAAATGTACTCAAAATAATCAATCATTAATCAGTTTCTCCAACGAATACTTCCAGGAAAACCAATTGACATTAAATCAAGAATATTAAGGGGGTAACTGAAGAGGAGCCGAGATGACCCAGGTCTCAATCTTTCGGAAGTAATTATTTTAAATATCAACAATGGATAGTAATAAAAGAATTTTATTCAATCAACTTCAAGAATCTCAGACTGAATTTGATACCAAATAAAGTATACGAATTTTAATTATTTGAACCCGTTACCAATCATCGTTTAACAACAGAATTTCTGAATTTTATGTTAAAACTTGTTCAAACTATTGCTTTTGTGGCGATATCACACAAGGTCGGAATTATAAATAAGGAGCCATTCTACACGCAACTGCTCATGAGTATAATGATGTAATTTTAAAAAAATCAGACTTACACGAAAGCGTAACATACAACTTCCGAACAATTTCACCATAATTCTAATTAATTTACTGAACGCTACTATTCTTCGTAATTTAGTCCAGAACTCGTTATTCAATTATTCACCGATCCAAAATAAAATTTAACGGATAACGTTATTCTTATCAAAACAATTAAAACTAACGATCTTGATGTTATTGGTGTTCACGCTGTACAACAGTTTTATTCAGACCAATTAACCTTTTACAATATTTATGACAAAATAAATATATAAAACGTGCCGTTTGTTTCATTGTTATCGGTCGGTGTTTGGTTACTGTGCACAACCTGGGAGGTTGTTTCACCTTATCCTTTATGTTTATGAACTTCAACATGCTATATGGTTGATAACGGTTCAGAACTAGAGCACAAACATAAAACACTGCCTTGAAACATTGGTTTTACTTCCATCTACACGACCAGGTCCATAAATGTACTATTCACAGCTTTAACCCTTTCTTTTAGTTTCTCTTCATTTGGTCATATACACTCAAAAAACATTTCCACAACAAAATGTCATTCATCAATGGTGTATTTCACACATACAAACCATTTCAAATGCACAAATGATAGTGAATTCTAAGCGATACATTAATGTTTAACATAAGCGACCTTTTCTTATAGTAAGCTTTAAGTAAGGAAAGATACCTGGGGCTAAAACCATTGTTTTTATATATATGTGTATAAATCTAATGAAATGATAAAGCGTTCCTTCTGCTTTAGATTATGTTTAAGGAACACATGTAAAAACGAAATACATGAAATGTACACATAAGGTAGAGTTATATCTATCCATGTACATATGTATCTCGCTATAGTAAAATAAAGTCTAGATGTCCCTAGCTTATGAGATAGTAAAGTCAACTTCGGACTAACCGGAATAATTCCGGACACTTTAAGACAAATAATAGAAAGAGACACAACCAAACAGTTTGTGAAAATCATGCTAAAGTAATTAAAAACTTCTGGAATAATACATTTGAGTCGTATTTACAATACGAGTTTTCATCATGGAAATCTAAGGTAAGGTGGCGCTATCTTGCAAATAAACGTGAAAACGAATCTTTCAATCTGTACCTGTGGTTTGCTACTTCAATTTCGTGTTTATCAAGTTTAAAAATAAATTTCTTGGCGTTCGTCAGTAAAGACTAGACAGGCTTTATTATCAAATACACATTACAATTAGGACTAATATGGCTGACTATTGTTCCTTATCAAATATCCTTTTACACTTTAACACTAGGGCTAATACCGTTATTTTTCCTTGTAACTTTAAAAGAGCATTAGGACTAACGTGATTATTTCCCTCGTTTTAGCTTTAAAAGTTCAAAGAGTTAAAACTAAAAAAACTATTTTTTTGTAGTTCCACACTTAATAAATTATCTAGGTTTTAGTATTTCTTGATAAAGTTAATATAATGCACAAAGACGGCAAATACTAAATGAAAATATTTTTTCAACTGAGAAAATGAAATTTAAAAAGGCGTAAAATATTCACACACATAAGAGCTTAAAAATTTAAGAGTTTAGTTGTATCTCCGAGTCGTTAAAAAATAATGCAAAAGTTTAGAATTACTAAACGCGCTTTATGCTCCGAGTTTTTCATAATAAAGCTTTTCGATAAATAAATAAAGCAATAACAAATAAAGTGCGAAACAATGAAAACAATTGTTGAAATCGTTTTTTCGCCCGATTTATAAATTTGGTAATTTTTTTACTCTGTTACTTTGTGATTTATTACCAGTCGTTTCGTGGTTTTTAAAATATTAATTTCACAACAGTAAATTGCTTTGAGTTTGCTTATTAATTAGATATTATTTTATTACAACTTACAAATTTTTACAAGTTTGTTTTTAGGATGTTTGTCACTTACGAGATCAATATCAAATGTACAACTTCTAACAACAGAGAAACCTTACTGTAAAAGCTGTAACTTGCAATCTGTATACAATCTTTATTGTGTATTGAATAAAACAAAACACAGAGATCACGTCATTTATCAAAGAAAACCACCAATAGTTTAGTAACAATACAGATAATATGCCATCTAACAAGCAGTACTTTAGTAACACTGTAAAGAACGTAAGAGTTAACCAGGAATACTTCACTAACACCATATAAAACATAACAGTTAACCAGGAGTACTTTATTAACACTGTATAGAACCTAACGAAAAAGGTTTAAATCCAATTAAAATGGTGTCACAAGGCTTAGCTACGGAATATATCATTATAGTTCAAGGGAGACATAAAAACAGATGTGTAAATAGGCTGCAAACATCTAGGAAACTAATAATGTAACATAATATAATTACGATACACGATAAACAGGAATAATCACAACAAAAATACAACAAAACTTAATTCCAACAAACCCTTGGACATTTATTGAACAGTAACATACAAGTTTTATTAATACTCTAGCGCTAATTATTGGTATAAAATGACGTTAAAACTAATAATGTTTGTTTTCCCCACAAGCAAAGTATTTACATATAACCATCAAAGCACTGACGTGGTTCGCTTAATTTTTTTATACCTTCAAATAACTTAACTTATAGCTTACGTTTCCCTCCATTTCAAATAAAACTTGAAATATTTCATTTATTCCACTTAAAACAACTTTCTTTCTATTGATAGCAATTAGCAATACCTTGCATATGTTGAATAAAGATATTCTTCAGAAATGTTAATTTTCTAAAATACAGATTTCAACAATTTATTACTAATACCGACGAGAAGCTAATAAAGGTTCCGACTGTCTCACTACTTTGATCCCATTTCACCATAAAAAGGATTGTTATTTAGTAGTTAGGCCTAACGAATCATTGTGAAAGTAAGATTTTTAGTGCAAACTGAAGAGTTGTGCTCATTGTTGGGAAGTCACATAAAATACGAAATATTACTCCAGAAAACAAATAGTTTTATTTCAATCAACGCTTCGCTATTATGGCTTCGTTTGGACTAACAGTACAAGAAATGTATTAGGTTTATGTATTACTAGCCTTGTTTAGGCCACAGTGGTGAAACGTTCGCTGACTTGCACAAATTATTTTTATTTTGAAATGAAACTGTATTGTCTTGACGTCTACATTACTCCACTTTGCATCACAAATCCTTAAAACAGACATAATAACTGTTACAGAGACGTGATGAGTTTAATATATAGCTACACACAAACAAGTCTTAGATTTTGAACTGGATTAGCCAACTTGTTGGTTATTAATAGTTCCTAAAGAATCTATAAAAGCGAAATACTGAGCTAATAAATATATATTCTAGAGATATATGTCACTATTTCATTTACATTAGAAATGTCACGTTACAAACTACAGTTTGCGTTAAACGGGGTTAAAATCATAGTTCATGCAAACGGATAATAAACGTTTGAATAATTACATGATTAAACAACGTTCTCTTCTTTTGGCCCTTCTGGACTCATGGTATTTCGATTTGACAAAACAATCACTTCGGACACAACGGTCTTGAAATCTGCTTCTGAGTTCGAACGGTTAAAACATGATCCAAATGAAGTTCTCTGGGTACGAGGCTTTGAACATAAAAATCGGTAATATGCCCGACGATAATGACGGTTTAGGCCTACATAGATGAATGGATTAATACATGATGACATCCACGCTAAAACAGAAGCCACGACGTGAATGGTGGGAAAGCTGGAAGTAGCCCTTAAAATTTACTGGGTTTTAATCTTGAAGAAATTTAACTATTGTGTATTCTCAATATTTAAACATAAGCCAAATTTTTAAAGTAAAATTAGCAACAGTTCTAGCCTATTTGCTACAGACTTTACATAAACCCAAGAATAATACTGTTGAAACTACATAAGAGGAAAAAGAAAAAGAGAGCAAGGTTGCCGCGATGGATTTCTTTTATGAAAAAGTAAATGTAGTTAAATAGATAGGCAATGGAGATATAAAAATCAAATGAAAAGGTTAAAAAAGCGTTAGATTTTATAAATATTAATTTCTATATTAGATAGGATATCCTGTAGTTTACTTTTTGCACCGTATCACATTACAGAATAACACTTGATCTATTATATCATGTCTAAATTCTCCACAGAACCATAAAGCATTGTTGAAGTTACTTCGAATTGAAAAAAAAAATGTGCACACCATATGTATACAATAACCTACAGTTTGCGGAAAGGGATTGACATATTCTTACGTATAGAACTAATAATTTCCATATTAAAAGGTAGAAATGACCTGGTTATACCTATGATAATTTGTGATAAAGAATACATGAAGAGCTTCTTAAAAGTTTTGTTAAACGTCCAAGAAGTATGCGGTTAAGTACAAATATCACCAGTCAAACGTTAACTGAGTATTATAACTGTAATTAAACAATATTCTGATGTAAGAAGGTTATATGAAATTACTCAATAATCGCGATGCGACACGATAATCCAGAATTAAACAATAATCTTGATACGACATACCTGTATTTGCTGTCAAAGACATTGACAATCATCAATGGGAGGAAGCAAACAATAAAAGCACAGAAAATAATTACAATCATGCGGTTGAGACGGGATTCGTCTTTTTGATTAATTGTTTGTTTAAAGAATGGATTTGTAGATCTTCGATTGACCTGAGTATGGGCTTCGACACTTCGTCTACTCTTTCGTACCTAAAACAATAGAAGGCAAACAAAACAAACAGTAACAGAAATTAAACGAACCAATACAAGGAAAACAAAAGAAGCAGTAAAATAAATTAAGTGAAACAACACAAAGCAAAAAAAACAAACCCAAAAGACATTACGAATGAAAGTACTATGACAGACTGCTCTTTATTTTTCGTGTGCGTTTGTTTATGAATGTTGATATTATAACTTCGGCTGGGTATTTCTTTAACGTTCTTATAATTACCTACAGCTAGAAATATACAACATTATTTCATGTTACAGCTAATTCTTCACACAAAACCAATTACCTTCCAGATTATGAACGAATGAGATAAGATGATCACGACGCAAGGTATCAAAAATCCTACAACGAACAAAAACTTCTTGGGAGACCGACCGTTCCGCATCAGAATGGTGCAAGAAAATGTCGCCTTGTCTAGTCCGAATTCTCCCCAAGCCCTTGTTAAGGTGGGCATCAACAGTCCAAAACTAAATACCCAACAGAAGATGATCATCAAAACAACGAAACGTTTCTTGTAGATTTTACCGTAGAGGTGGTGGTAGTTAAATATGACGAACCTACTTGTAAAGAAAAGACAATCTGGCAGGTGCGACTCACTCATTGTTTATAGCCTCTGCAATACATAAAATAATTCAACTGATTTATCTACTTTGTTATTCATAACAGAGGCGTTTAAACAAAATGTAAAATATGACTTGCATAAAAAACATATTACAGGAACACGAGATTAGTTATTTTATGTTTATATTCAAGGTTGTAGTTACTTGTTCTTTGTCTTTAAAGAGATTGGACATGCGATACAACATAATACAATCTTACAAAGACCAGGAATTTTCAGAGTTAGTTATTTAAATGAAGAACGTTTACACAGACCAAGTTATTCTGATCAAATACAAAGTATTCAAAATTACGACTTATAGATTCGTCACAACAGAAACCGACCATTTATAGTTTGTTTTTTTTGGTGTCTACGTAGAACGGCGGTAAATCTAAAATCTGAACAACGTTAAAATCTGGAATTAGATTCCTCGCGTTAGACACAATAGATAGCTCAATCTGTCTTTTCTCTAAAACAAACAAATCAAGTCAAATGCGAGTTCTAAACAAATTATTTATATAATGAATCACTACAAACCGTATTTTATTCAAGGCCCGGAATTTACATTTTACTGTCGTGTTTATATGACGTTTCAGGAGCACATCTATCTACTCGTAATCTGAGGGTCACGAGTTAGAATCCCCGTCACACCAAACATGCTCGCCCTTTCAGGCGTGGGGGCGTTATAATGTACGGTCAATCCCACTATTCGTTGGTAAAATAGTAACCCAAGAGTTGGCGGCGGGTGGTGATGACTAGCTGCCTTCCTTCTAGTCTTATACTGCTAAATTAGGGACGGCTAGCGAAGATAACAGTCGTGTAGCTTAACGCAAAATTCAAAAACAGACTTCACAACATAATATACGTGAACACGTTGTATGGACCAGTCTGTTGCTTATAAAGTTGAATTTTGTTTTATTTTCTTAGTTCTACCTAGCATGATAACATGTTGAATCTGTGGCTGTTGAACAGGACATCGAGACACTCTCAAAACATGAAACATACTGGGTATACACTCCAAGTATTATTTTAACACACTCAAGGGTGAAGAACCGTTAAGAATTTATACTTTTTCTCAGTAATGGCAAGTACTTAAAGGTTTTAATGGCTGAGAGAGTGAGTTAGTGTCGACCAAGGCAACGGTTATGTTTGATATTTAGACACAGAAATACAGTAACCACTAGCAGTAGACGTATATCATCTTAACCTTCATTCTAAAAAGTTGGTATAATAGCCACTAGCAGATGTCCATTATCTTAACCTTCATTCTAAGAAGCTGATGTAGTAACCACTAGCAGGAGATGTCCATTATCTTAACCTTCATTCTAAGAAGTAATAGTGATAATAGAAGTAATAGTAATGGTATAGTAATCACTAGCAGAAGGTATTCATTATCTTAACATTTATTCTAAGAAGCAAGTATAGTAACCACTAGAAAGAAATATTCATCATCTTAACCCTCAACCATAGAATTAACAGGAAGCCAAATGGTGATAGATGCTGGTATGATAGGAATCCTCCGAAATTAAATATACAACAAGTACCGCTATATTCCGTCAGTTTTTATAATATTTAATAAAATTAAAAAAAAATTGTTTCCAGTAATTAAATTCTGAAATTTTCCTGCAGGTTATATTCAAATACGTTGTATTTTTTAAACACAAAGCTACACAATGGATTATATGTATTCTGTCAATTGCAAAGTATTCAATGCAGTATTTTAGCGTTGTAAGTCTGTAAATCTAGCATGATTCAAAGAGCGAAATTTAAATAAAACGCACGGAAATGTGTGTAAATATTTCAGGATATTTTGTGTTTTAAACTTGTTTCACACGACTCTAAAGAGGAAGTTCAAAACATGAAACATTTGGCTGCTCTTCTACTCGACCATTATTTTCAAGTCAGACAAATTCTCTCGCCATAAACACACACGTACCTGTTTACTGTAATCAAAGTCATGGACATTAAGGAAGCGCCAACGTTTCCATAGAAGAAAAATGGAAATAAGGAACACGCTGTGTCTCCTAGCAACCAAGCCTGGTGAATGTATCTTGATGCAGTTAAGGGTAGGTTGATGGTACAGAATAAGAAGTCCGCTGTACAAAGACTTATCACAAATGCTGTAGTGGCGTTTCGAAGCATCGTGCGCCGACAGAGGGCGAGAATTGATATAAAGTTCCCTAGAAACCCAATAATGATAAACAAGATACAACAAACAGCAGCAAATATTGTAGCATCTTGTGGGTATTTGATGATTTCATCAAGGACTACACTTTCATTCATGGTAGAGCTTAAAGTGAGAGACTTGTGGTTCGAATCTCCACCTCAGGAGTCTCTTAGTTTTCACGCCGACAGGTCATTCCTGAAACATAAAATAATTAATTAAAACATTGAGGAATATTACAAGGTTCTAAAGTTAAATTGCAAATTGAATAAATAACAAAAACTTTAGAAACAAGTGATGGATATTAAAGAACAACCCTATCGTTCAATCATCTTTAACAAAACACACAGAAATGGTTACATCTAAACTCTGTCTTGGTTCCACTTCATTGTGAATGATATTTTAGTCCGTTCATCACTGCATGAGCACTTTGCACGTTCCAAAGCTATAACACCTTCTGCAGAAGAACGCGATACTTGCTTTTGTATTCTAGTTACATATAAAAGTAACTGTAGAGAAAAATACCACCTACCTTTTCACAAAAGAAAATGGAAGCGACACCTGCTTTTCCACGGAGTATAACAATAAAACTGCTCTGATTATATAGCTTAAGATAAGTGTCAATCCTCAAAACTGTATATGTAAAAACAATGGTTTATTCCAATAGGTAGCGCTCATCACAAAATATGCCGGTTTTAAATAAAGACTTCTATTGAATGTCATAAAAAGTCTTTCCCACTATATACAGTTTGTACTTTTCTTTTATCCTAATAATGTGATATCCACATGTGTGAGGATCACTCAGTGGCATAGTGGTAAGTCTGCGGACTGACAACGATAAAACCGGGGTTCGATATTTATTAGCTGTAAGCACAGTATAGATTGCTAATTGTGTAGCTGTGCGCTTAATTACAAAAATACAAATGTATACGAAATTATGCAGAAAATAATGACGCAAGTTTATCTCACATCAACTTATACTTATCAAGTTTTTGTTTCAGTTTAACATGAAAAATTTTAACGAGGGCTAGTGATTTCAATGAAAACATATTTCGATTGTCCTCCCAAGAGGTTAACAAGTCCTACGGTAAAGTCAAACCTACTGCAATAAGCATGTGCAGTCAAGTTTTTAGTCATGTTTTCACAAATAAAGAAGCTATAAAAATTATACTAGAACATTAAATACGTCGCCACTTACTCGTGTGAACGTTGTTTTTGTTGTTGTTTTTCCAGTTAAGTGACTTACATAGTGACGTCATGAAACATTGAAACTCACGAGGCAAGGCTTTCACTGTAGAGCTTTAACTAAACTGAAGTTACCCACAGCTATCGCTTCCATATTTGTACAGGACGTAAAGTGTTTGTTATATTGTCGACTGTCTTAAATGTTGACATAACTAGATGCAGATTGTATTAAACCTAAAGCCGTCAGACGACAGTAACAAATAAAATAATAATATATCAAGTAATATACGGTTATCTATATTATGTCGTTTAAACAATAAAATAATCATTCCAAACTCTTTCTTTGTATCTCAATGGGTCAGCGATAAATTTACGATCTTACAATGTTAAAATCCGGAGTTCGATCCTTCGTGATGGACAGTTCGCAGATAGCCTACTGCGTTGCTTTGGAGTGAAACAGACTCGCATGTACATAAAGGCAGTGGAGATGTTAAGATATCTTTGGCCTTAAGGAAGTATTCTATACTGGGGGGGCATACAACGCCTCGAGCCTCAGCGTTAATAACAATTACACCATGTGGTGAAAGAAGCAATTATTACCTATAAGTCATAGCAAACTGGGGAATAGCTGACACGAACCCAGACGAGTCTCTTTGGTGAACCCTCCTTTCCTTGCTTAAGCTTAAAGTCGTTATTGTATATTAGGTCACCAAGTGCTTTAATATGGGGCTTCTCCAGGATCCGGGAAACTCCCTCCCGGCCTCTCAGTGGGTCTAATAATGGAAACGTTTAGTGAATACTGTCGGTTTAAATTCCTTAATAACGTACCCTCCAGTGGCACAGCAGTATGTCATTAGACTCACACCTCTGGAAACCGGGTTTCGATACCCGTGGCGGACAGAGCATAGACAGCCCATTGTGTAGTTTTGTACGTAATTACAAACAATCAATTGATCAATCCACCTAAAAAGAAGCAGCTTTATACTTTCAACCTGACAATTAAAAAACTTGAAATAGTAACAAAAACATTTATATCCAGACATTTTAGAAAGTTCGTCCATGGATGTTTTGAAATAAACTATTTTTGCTTTCACCTATAGTTAGTGTGCTAATTTTTAGAGTATGTACCTTTATCATCGTTTCCCTAAATTCACATATACAAATATAGAATGCATCAAATTCACACACACATTAAATATCTGATGTACCAATAGTAAACAAGAAAGAGTTCTCACAAGCAACTTTTCTACAATTATTTTGTAAAATCTATTTCATTTCACCACTACTTTTATCTACAATCAAATGTAGCCCTAATGGTAAACATGTTAAGATGCGTATCAGAAGGATCATCGTTTGAGCCTGTCGTATGTTCCTTAACGCTTTCTGCACCTTCAGCTTTGATGCGTTTTAACCATGACAGTCAATCTCGGTATTCGGTTTAGAATAACTGCATAAAAGAGGTGAGCGTTACTAAGTGGTTGTCTTCACTTTGTGGTTACGGGTTTCAAGTCTAGCCAACCACAAAATACCGGTTATGTGTCGAATACTAATCGATTTTCATTAGGTCCTTGTTCTTTATTTGTCTCGTAGAATTATGCACGCTGGTAGCTACATATTACAAACAACAAAAATGTACACATTAGGTTGCGATTTTTCCCATTGCTAACATTTGAAAATAAAACTTAATCATGACATGGCCTGGACCTAGGGGGCCTCGACTCACAATACGAGTGTCGTGGGTTCGAATCCCCGTCAAACCAAACATGCTCGCTCTACCACCCATTAGAATGATATAACGTTAAGATCAATCCCACTATTTGTTGATAAATGAGTAGCCCAAGAGCTGACGGTGGGTGGTGTTGTCTAGCTGCCTTTTCCCTAAGCTATCAATACTAATTACAGATGGATAGTGAAGGTGGACTTCGACTAGCTTCGCGCGAAATAAAAAATAAATAAACAAAAAAATGTTTTAATATGAAACGGCTGTGGACTACCACAAGACAGCATGCCAAGATGCGAATTATAAGGTCTAAAGTTCGAGTCACGATGAATTCAAACCTAAATAAAGTCCTTGTGGCAGAAGGAGAAGCTGATTGATATTTATTTAAAATCAGGTATGGCTCAACTAAAAGAAGGCGCAACTGGTTAATAGTAACTTAAAATCAGGCGTGTCTCTAATCTGACTCCAGAAATCTCTAACACGGTTGTTTAGCTAGTGTGGATGAAAGTACTAAACATTAAAATACCAACAAAGAGTAATATTACTTTATCATTTGCATTTAAGTAAAAACTGCAAGATAAACTAAATGGAATTCTGACGTCAACTTTTCATCTTGGGACGCATGTGCACAAACCTTAATTACCAGCCATCGACGTAACGAAACCTAAAGTATTTTAACGGTTTGAACCAATCATATTTTCATATTACAAGCTTGACCTATAACTTAGCGTTTAGTCACAGATACGACAACATAGAGAATGTATTCAACATTTACGTTTAACCAACAACACAGGGTATACATTCAACATTAATCGACTCCCATGGATAAATTACATTCTTACCTAATCCAAGTATCTATACATTAAAATATATATATTACGATAATAATAACGAACTTAATTAATCCCCACTAAATGTTCCCCCATCCTGTTGTTCTACACAACTTTTTTTGTCCAAGTTTGTCTCTAATGTCATATTGCAAGTTTTTGTAATTTACAACCTAAAATTAGAAGCTGAAATCGTCCCTCTCGATATACTTTTAAATTTTAGTATTTCCCTGAACAGCTAGCGATAGATCTTTATTACTCTTCCACGTAAGCTAAACTTAACACCTCAACCTACTCCACCTGTTTATCTAACCTTTCAACATTTTTATCCCCCCTTTCGTAACATTTTTGTTCAACATTGTTGTTTGTTTATTTAACTTTAATATTAAAACTTGCAGGTTAGCAGTACTAAGAAGGAAAGTTCTCTATCAATGAATGAAGTGCGCTTATAGATCTTAATTTTAATTTGTTTAAAGTTACATGCAGAATACCTGCACGAGTCATCCCTAATCTAATTTTGAAGAAATGAACTAGAACAAAGGCAGCGAATCAATAGCTGTCACTGTTTGGCTACTCTTGTCTACCGATAAATGGGTATGACCATTACTTAACTAACATACTCATAATGTGCGAAGTGCATTTTTGTGGGTATATTAAACCCTCGCCACGCTCGGCCTACATGAAGAAAACTCACCACTAGACTGAAACATTATTTAATTTTTAAATCAAGTTCGAAGCTGCCTACAAGAAACTGGTCCTACTAACTTGTCTCCCTAGTGGTTCGGCGGAGACCTGACGACTTGTGAAGCTAAAGACCGATTTGTGGTTGGCACAAATGAATAGCTGTTGTATTTGTTTCTCATTCTGTATTGCACGTAACAAATAACGTAATACATATATATATATATATTGTTATACTTGGTTCTACTTTATCCAAAATTTTATTATAAATTTATCTAGTCCGAGTCCTTACTTTGAAGATGATACAAAAAAAAATACAAACAAAACGTAAAACGGTTCAGGAGTAATTGAACTTCGAAGTGTGAGTGTGTGTTGGAAAGGGAGGGAGGAGATATTGAAAATCACGATTACGTAGTAGAAAAGAGGAAGAGGATAAAAAAAATCTTTGGCCTTATCCATACTATCTTGTTTGTTTCAATTGTAACCCCATGTGTTGAAAGTAAAACTTTCTAGATTTTGTTTGTTTCTTACCCTTGAAGAGACATTACATGTATCGGTGACCCGTAGGATGTAAAGAATGCCTACGTATTATTATACAGCTTATATTAACTGTAATCAAAGTCGCCTGTGACTGCGGCAGATCTTAGCGCAAATTCTCACCACATACGTACAATCCCTTTCATGTAAACTGGTTTCCAAGTTTATAAATACAAAAAACAAAAAACAGCATCAAAATAAAATGTGATACAAATAAATTTTATTATTTACTAAACAAGGTAAGTATTTAGTGGCTGAAAACGTTCTAAATGGCCACATTTAAATCTCGAACATTACATTTCAAACAAGTTTATAAGTATTCTCGCAAATATTTATGGCGAATTTTAGTGAAAATATAATGAAGAAACAAAAAGAATGTTTATATAACGTCTGAATTTTCACACCCTAACTTTTTTTTTCAAGTTCGATATTTGCACAAATCTCAAATATCCAAGTGGGACGCGCGCGCATTATATTAAAAATTAAAGATGTAGCTTTTATAATCCGTTTTTGACAAAAGACCAACATGCCCTAGAAACTAGAACTCCCACATTGCTAGATTATACTTGTTGATGAACTCAACACTTTTAATGGAATTAGTTACGATTTATGATGAATATTTTAAATATTATTGAATTTCATAGAGGTCACGGTTGAGTGTCAGTTCCTACGAAACGGTTTATATCATATAGATTAGCGCCATATTTATGAATATCTCATCCTGCCTCCGGTGTCCGTCAGCGCACATCCACAAGGCCAGACGGACTCTTGGTTACACAATAGTAAATTTTTAATACGATTTTTCTTGCATTTATGTACTAATCACTTAACGGATTGAACAGCTTCGAGCGAGAAAAACGTTTATTCACAGGTTACTTATACTCTCAATAATAAACTTTTTAGAACAAATATACTTCACAAATTATTATTACATTTGTTGAACACTATAACAACGTTAAAAATATATAAATTATAACTAATAAAATAAATACAGGATATTTTATGTTTCATGGACTGTGTTCAAATACAATACAAAAACTGAATGTACTTTCTACGCTGATTTCAGAAATATAAATTAAAGTTTGGAAAAATGACACATATATATATATATTTTATTTTGCTTACGATACAAAGGATACGTGACATATATACCTACGTATTTTAAAAAAAGCAAAACATCAAGACAACACAAAGTATATAGCGACAGTGTAACAGATTCAATGTGAAAATTGATAAATATTTAAAATTTTCTTCAACACTTCATTTTTACGTGGCCTGGCATGGCCGAGCGCGTAAGGCTTGTGACTCGTAATCCGAGGGTCGCGGGTTCGCGCTAAACATGCTCGCCCTCCCAGCCGTGGGGGTGTATAATGTGACGATCAATCCCACTATTCGTTGGTAAAAGAGTAGCCCAAGAGTTGGCGGTGGGTGGTGATGACTAGCTGCCTTCTTACACTGCTAAATTAGGGACGACTAGCACAGATAGCCCTCGAGTAGCTTTGTGCGAAATTCCAAAACAAATCATTTTTATATCTACGACACCAAACAAACTAGCAGTTAGGTTAAGTTAGGTAGGTCAGTTTACGCGATGTTAGAGCAAGTTAAGCTAATTAGTAAATAATTAGATGTTTATTTATATAAGACGATTTAACTTCAAAATTCATTAAAACTTTGAATGTTTACCATTTTCTCCTTTATAAATCAATTCTCCAAATTTTAACTTATATTTCAGACAGCACTAAAACCGACAATTAAAAAAAAAATTCCGTCTAGGAAATGCTGCGTGAAACAGAAAAATACAAAAAGAAATTTTGAAGGCGAAATGTCAACAACTTCCCACTATCAGATATGAAAAAATGGCAACGCTGCAATGAACTAATAAATATTTAAAAAAAATCACCCATCGAAGACAGTTTTATAACAATTTATTCAATTAGAGAACACAATCAAAGAAACATTCCAAATTTAAACTAAGTAACTTTGTTTTATATTTTACAGAATTAATAACCGAACGCCGCGATTCACCTTTTAAAACTAAAATGAGACGATGTAGTTATCGCTTTCTTCATAAGACACAGAGATTATAAATTATATTAAGATACAGACTGATCTCGTACACTCTTGACTATCAAAGGCGGCTTAATTTAACGTAAGCATGAAAATTCTCTCTACTTAGGGCCTGGCATGGAATGGTGGTTAGAGCATTCCACTCAAAATATGAAAGTCGCAGGATGGACATGCCTTGATGGCGTTATAATGTTAATCCTACTCTTTGTTTGGAAGAAGCGGCCGAAAAGTGTACAGTAGGTGTTACTGGTTAGCTGCTTTACCTTAGTCTACCATTCCAAAACTAGGATTAGCTGGCACAAAATTCAAAACAGAAATACAAAACCACTTTTTAGTGTAAAACTTCTGCACAAAAAAATCTGAATTTTAAAAATTGTTTGTACTACCTTCTAGTAAAAATGAAAATAAGCACTTGCGATATTTCACTATATTTTCTCAATGTCAAGCCAGAAAACAAAAAAAAAAGTACCTTAAGCATTAACTTATAGTTACATTCTCCCTCAAACCAAAAAAAAAAAGATTGTAATAAAGATTTAAGACTGTGTATACTTTGCATAAATAAAATAAGTTTTATATTTCACATAAAAAACAACTGACGACTTACACTATTTTTTGAACTTCTATTGATGAAATGAAGGTGTACTACTTCAAAATTATGAACATGTCGTCGAATATTTTCTCTCACAGGCGAGAATACAGTATAGCAGCTACCTAAACATATAGCTCTAAGCTCCAAAGTATATTTTAATGTTTATTATCTTTAGGAGAACCTTGAACTCAAACGACCATTTTTTCCCTTCTCCGCATTTAAAACGATTCACGAACAACGTGGAAAACAAAAATCACGAATTAGGAATAATCAATTGGTACACTTTTTTTTTTATATATATATAAGACAAGAGCTTCGAAATAACAACTTAGCAATACAGGGTTTTAAAAGCGAAATGTAATTAGCCTAGTAATCAAGATTTTATGAAGTCAGAACTTACTTCGCATGATAACTAAATGTGCTATAATTTGTCCCTTTCCAACCACCGAATTAATCATTTGGAATTACCGAAGCTTTTGGACATAATTCACGAATTAGCATCAGTATCAATTCGTTGTTTCTTTAACCGCGCTCAACGCGATTTGTCTCGCTTGCTGGAACTCTCAGAGAAAGCTGAATTTGTACCTATACCCCCGATTGTTATTGTTGTGAGCATGCGTCTTGCAAAGACGAAAACCAGCTTCTCTAAAGGGTAAAGTATAGGTGGTAAATCTTATAAAATAAAGATGGTAAATAGTATTGGATAATTATTGCGTTCTACTTAGTTCTTTAAGTTTCTAAATATATTTTAATTAAAATTTCAAACGATTTCAACATTATTACCATCTTCCAACAAATGTTTCCAAACTGTCGATCGATCTTCCATCGATTTAAGACTTCAGTGATTAATTTTTAATTCTTTGCTTCTTTTCGTATCACCTTGAAATAACTTCTAAAAAAAAACAGTCGGTTACTTATTATTATATAATTCCAGCGAGAAGTCGGTATTGATAATTACTGACAATTTCAAATCTTGATACAATTCTACTTAAAAGTTGGTAACGAGAATCTATTGAAATTTTATTTTTTAGTATAATTCAATATAGACAGGCCTGTATGAGGGGGTTGCTGGGCTAAACATGTAGATTTTACAATGAGAGAATGAACGTATAAGGACCTTTTCTAATATCTCCCTTGCTGCGAAAAACAACTCAATATATTATTAATATGATAATATAATTTACAGTTGCTATATAAGTCACATATATAAAAGTGGGTTTCGGGGCTCTTAACACCGCTAAAACTGCCTCTTTGGACTTAGCGAGCGTTTAAGGTATACTACAGTAGAATATGATAACGTTCAACGACCTAAGTTCTGATGTGTTCAAGTGTTAACCCTTTTATTTGTTATCAATGTTCCGGTTATATGTTTTTATTTACAAAACTGGTATTTAGATTTTTTGAAGCTGTCATCTTTTAAACAAAATAATGTTTAGTATCGTCTTAAAGTAATATTTTAGCAAATACGGAGGAGATCAGTGTTTTGAAATAAAGTATTTGTATTGAAAATGAAACTACTTTTAAGACAAAAAATATATACAAACGTAAAACAGCGAAGGTTTGTTTGTTTTGAATTTCCACAAAGCTACTCGAGGACTATCTGTACTAGCCGTCCCTAATTTAGCAGTGTAAGACTAGAGAGAAGGCAGTTAGTCATCACCACCCAGCACCAACTCTTGGGCTACTCTTTTACCAACGAATAGTTGGATTGACCGTAACATTATAACGCTCCCACGGCTGAAAGGGCGAGCATGTTTGGCGCGACTCTCAGACTACGAGACGCACGCCTTAACATGCTTGGCCATACCGGGCCAATAGCGAAGGAACAGAATACCATTTATAAAGGTCGTATAGTTTGGACCTATGGATTGAAAGGTTCAACTATCTAGCTGGAGTATCTCACTGTCCATACAATATTCCTTTTTCGCTGAGGGAGCTTTATAATTTTGATATTCAATCGTGTTACACGGTTAAGAGTAACTGCCAAGGTAGATGTTACTTTTGATTGGTTTCCTTTATTTTAGTCTGAAGTTTTAATTGGGGATAATTATGCCTGAATCTTAGAGGTCTCTGAATTGGAAGTTTAGCTCGTATGTCGTGTTTAGTACTGTTAACGTTGAAAATATCAAATAACCTTGCAAACTGTTTTATCAGTTACAACTAATTTTGAAGTAGACTAACACAAGGATATTATAAATTATTAATTATAAGTCATTGTTGTTTAGTTGTTTAGAATTAAGCACAAAGCTGCACAATGGGCTATCTGTGCTTTGCCCACCACGGGTATCGAAACCCGAATTTTAGCGCGTAAGTCCGCAGACATACCGCTGAGCCACTGGGGGGGCAATTATAAGTCAACTGATATAGTCTAGTAAAAACAATACTGAAAAGCCAAGGTAAATATTTGTTTCTATAAAATGTCTTGGTTACTGCTGCACTATCTTGCCGAACACTCGTATCACGGCTCAACTACATATCTTGTACGATTACAGATTTGTGGAACCTCTTTACGGTTCAATATTCAACTAAAAACTTACTACAATACCGTAATTTATTTAAACCTAAACATTTTTTATAACTTATTTTGAACATTAACATTTTTAAAGGACACAAAAGTAAATATTCCGCTATTTTCTCACACGAACTTAGAAATGAATTCTTCATGTTAAACTATTGAACTGTCCACAAAAAAAATTTAACCTAAACCGTTCTTGTCCAGACTGATAAGCTTTTATAACAAATCCTATTAATATCAAATGGTCATATAGAACCAGGTCAGCACCGCTGATAGCTGTTTAGATACACATTACTTTCTAAATAGTCCCGATTTCCTCTGGTGTAATATATTTATGAAGAAGAAGTTAATTATCCTCTGTGATGTAGTAAATTTTTGCTTTTATCCGAAGTTACTTCTCGTCTTGATTATGAGGTGCTTTTTTGTTGTTGTTTTGTTTGTAAGCTGTACATTGAAATCCCCACCCACATACCCATGTGCTTATGATCTTTGTAACCACTTTCACGCGCACCATATGTGGACCGCATTTTATGACTTTATGCAAGAAAACGAGGGAAGCTGTTTTCAATGACTCTGACAATGGGACTCATAGTAATGATTTAATGTAGACCCAGTGGTCACCTTTCCACTGATCTAACGTCAAGCTGTACATTTGTAGGAGCTTGAAGATGTGTGTTTGTTTTTTAAGCATGGTTTCAATAGAGTTCTGCACATTGTACAGAGATGACTAGAATCTCAAGACACATCAATACCATCCTATATTTATTTCCTCAATACACCCAATACTGTTCTATGTTTATCTTTAGCTTTTGATAATGTTTGTAATTTTTTATTACGTTTCTGACCACGTTTTTAGCTCCTTTTCTCTCTCACTTATCAAGTGGTTGTTGAGAGATTCCCAAAAAATTCTCACATGTCTTCAAAATTTTTACACCATTCTTATTTTTTACTTCAACTTGTATGGAGAGAGAAAAAGCTTCCCTGTTTTTGAGTAGGGATGAAATCGAATAACTGCTTCTAAAGGCAAGTTACTTCTAGATTAAATTTGTTTGTCTTTCAGATAATTTAATCATTATTTCACTGCTGACTGAGTTTTTTGAGTGGATGAGTTTCGAACCACGAATTTTATAAGTGACACTATGAACGCAATAGTTGCTAGGTCCAGTTCCTTTTACAAATACAATGTTATATGTTACCATCAGTTTATTTGGATATTCTGTGGTATTATCACGCTTCAAAGTTGTTTTTCATATTGTATAAAACGTGCTTAGAAATCTGACTTTAGAAAACGTTAAAATTTAATAACAGGACTCTCTTTTTAGAAGATAAAGTTTGAAGACGGCTTAAAATAAATTTTATTACAAACGTACAGTTTTTCGACAAGCTAATGTCGATACGTTTGTAATAAGGTTTCTTTCATTATTCATACAAACCATCTTTAATCCGTATTTGATTAGAACAGCGGGATCTGTGTTGGTTTTTGTTTTCATAACAGTCTAGAAATAATATATAATACTTTACGAGCGAAAGTAACGATTTTTTTTTATAATATGTCAATCGCATTATATCTACCATATCCTGCGATAATGAGAGCTTTCGATAAATATTATAACTCATCAGGAAAGTTAGGCTGCGATGGACGTAGGAGTGGTCGAGACGTCACTACCATTCTGGATTAACCAGAAACGCTTTCTTTCGGTTATATGGGGTATATGTACACAATAATTGTTTTTATATCTATGTGAAGTAAAGTCTTCGTAGCATTTTGAAAGCTATAGCTGTACATAAGCTGATATAATTAAAATTAGAGAGTGGGCTGAATTTTTTGGTTTCAGTTGAAACAGGTTATTGGCCTGTGCAGTTGATCAGTGCTAAGAAATGCAATAGAAACAAATGTTTGTAATGTTAAATATACATATATAGATACACTACCGACCAAAATTTTAAATCCAATAAACATAAAAAAAAAATTTGTATTTTGCACTGTTAGACTCAACCACTTATTTAAGTAGCGCTTTGAAAGATAAAAATAAGAAAAAGGAAAATAAAAATAAAAACTTTTTAGCATTTAACAGAGAAAATGTGAACGGTATGAAATTAGCTTAAATACTAGCTGGTCAAAAGTTTAAGACCATACCAAAAAGAAGGCCGAAAGAGGGTAGGAAATGCCCAACAAGAGGTCTCAGTAGTGAGTTACACGGCCGTCATTGCGAATAACTTCAAAAATTCAATTTGGCATGGTTGATAAAAGCGTTTGTACATGTTATTCCAAGTGGTAAAGATGGATTCACGAAAATCATGCACTGTTTGGAATTGACGTCTATTTCTATAGACTTCCCTTGCTATCCACCCCGAAACATTTTCAATGGAGTTCAGTTCAGGTGATCATGCTGGATGGTCCAAAAGAATCACGTTATTTGCCATGAAACACTCCTTTGTCCTGCGGGCATTGTGGATTGCAGCGTTGTCCTGCTAAATGATCCAATCATTTCTACACAAGTGAGGGCCTTCAGTCAATAAGGATGCTCTCTCCAACATGCCAATGTAGCCAGCCGCTGTTTGACGCCCCTGTATAACTTCTAACTCCATTGTTCCATGGAAAGAGAAAGCACCTCAAATCATGATGGAAACTCCTTCATGTCGTGTAGACAATGTTTCCGGTGGGATACCCTTATCGTGTCAGTAACGTTGGAAGCCATTTGGACCATCCAGGTTACATTATTTCTCATCAGAGAACAAAACCTTTTTCCACTTTTTTAAGTTCCATGTTTGATGCTTCTCAGCAAAATTTAACCGAGCTGTTTCGTGGTGTGCAAGAAGACGTGACCTTTAAAGACGTTTACGGTTTTTAAAGCCTTTCTCTTGTAGATGCCGTCTTATTGTTCTTGAACTGCATTCTGCGTCCGTAAGGGCCTTAATCTGGTTCGACGATCGACTGTTGTTTTGCTGGAAAACCCGTCGAATGCTCCTGCTCAACGTCAGCGAAATTGTCTTGGGCCGACCACTCGAAATTCTCTTTCCGTATCCCTCAGGGTCTTTTAAGAAATTTGCAACAGCAGTTTTACTTCACCCTACCCCACCAACGGTGGCACGTTGAGAGAGACCTCACTTTTGCAGCTCGACAATTCTGCCACGTTCAAACTCTGTCCACTTTTTAGCCTTTACCATGTTTTTACCCAATGTAACATGGGAGGAGATGTCAGTGGGAGATGTTGACAACGCTAATGCTTGAACACAAATGACTAAATTTCGTTACATGTTTACCGATTAATACTTCGTTTCAGTATGGTCTTAAACTTTTGAACAGCTAGTATTTAGGCTAATTTTACAGTGTTCACATTTTCCTCATTAAATGCTAAAAAGTTTTTATTTTTATTTTCCCTTTTCTTATTTTCATCTTTCGAGGTTCTACTCAAATAAGTGGTTTAGTCTAACAACGCAAGATGCATATTTTTTCTTTAGATTAATTGGCGTTAAGATTTTGGCCAGCAGTGTATATACAATAGCATCCAAAATCATTATTTAGTTTAAAATCTAAAATTTTATACTTTTTCTTGGTAGTATTTTAGAAATAAATATCCATTTTAGGAATTTTTTATAAAACATAAAAATGTTTTCCAGCTGTAAAAATGTCGCATCGTTGGTTTTCATTCTTTATATCTTAAATCGCAGATGGCATTACTATCAAATAGAATATGGCGGCTAGTTTGATAAAAAAAAGCACTTTGATATTTAATTTATTTAGTATAAGTTTAATTATATTAGTAGAAACCCATATAGAAGAACACGAAGCAGAATTTTGCAAGAGTGAAGCTGAAGAAAAATGTCCCGAAACAAATAGTGAACGGTTATATGAGATGAAGTATCGGAAAGGTTATATGCTGTTAATTTAATGAATTTGAGTGGCTTTGACTGAAAGTTAAAAGTGAATTTGAAATTAAACTAGTATCAAACATGGTTTACAGACTAACGGTTTTTGCCATTATTTGCATAAATCCGTTTATGATACACGTAACTGTTAGAAGAAACTAAACGTAAATATGTTAATGAACTACTTGGTTTAGTTTCTTTGTAAAGTAATTGCTGTAGCATAATGTGACGGTAACTGTCACAACTTTGCTGCATAATCACATTAACGAATGACATTTTTAGAAATTACATAGCAGTGTAGTTACAAATATCACCCTGATGTTGTTTACATTTAGTTACTAATTATTGGGCACTGTGTATGAAAGCGGAAGACTTGAGACTATGAGTAGGAGGCATCTAGGGGTGTAGTACTGCTAGAAGAGTGATCGGGCACCAAGACCCAACAAATCAAAAACTAAAAATATAAATGTAAAAAGTTATTCAATTTCTGCCTAATTTTTTTTCTTTTAATTAAATGCTTAGTCACAGGTCAACTTATTTTGAATTGACATTTTGGTAGAATAGGAGTCATGCTTGTCATAAAAATAATTGAGAATGTTAATATTGTAGTGGTGTCAGAAAGATAATAAATTAATAAGATATACAACTCTAAAAAGTTGTTTTAATATTAGTGATTTTTATTTGGAACACAGTTGTTGTTTTTTTACATAATTTAAAGAAAATTGAGTTGCTTTTTTCCTTCCACTACTGTGTAAATATTCAGCTTTAATTTAAGTAGTTTTAAATAGTTAGTGTTGACCATGTATTATGTATTTGAATTGAACCCAAATATTGAAATTAGTCTTTCAGATTTCTACATTGTGGTAATGTCACACATCTGGCAAATTTTGCCAGGGATCCAATACTATAAAAATAATGCTACAACATTGATCCTACCAGTGTTTACATTTTTATTGTTTGAAATTATGCTGTGATGGTGATGATGTTTAGAATGAAGTAGATGTTAATATTGTAAATTACACACTATGCTAATATCTAGAATAAATCTGGTGTTGAAATTTAGTATATTTCAACCTTTAAAAACGTTTTCAAATGAAATCTAAACCTGATATCATAAAGTAAAAGGTTAAAGGTTTACAGTTATGTTTTGTGCTATATTACAGTTAACAGCTGGAAAAATTTATTTTTAGTCAAATAAAATGATTAAATTTATTATCTTTGTAACCTTCGCACCAAACCAATTGTTATATTCTGACAACATGTATGGAACTATTTTATTACATGTTTGTATTTAAACCTTAAAAGATATAGAAGCCCTTTGTTTATAAAATAGACTCTAAGAAATGTTTTCATTTTTTTTTCACTTGCATTATTAGGTAACTTAAAAAAACAAAGAAATTATAAAAGTAGATCTTGATCCTAATCTATGTACTAGTCAATTTGTAACAGGAACAATTTTTAATCAAGGGTTTCAGAGCTGAAATATTTGACCTTTTAGTTAACATACAATTGTTTCATTGTATATATCATATACAGGCACATCATCCAATCTCTTTACAGTTTTAATTCTTCAAGTTTATATTTCCAGTTGTTTTGTAGGAATTTCTTTGCTTGAGGGTTACTATTGTTACTTCTGCTTGTACTCTCTTGGAGAAACTTTCTCTACCACTTCCTGGTAACTTTTAGAAAGGAAGTATAGTAAAATTAGGATAAGTCATCCAGTGAAAAATATGAATGCTGGTTGGATGAGTTTAGATTAGTTGATATAACCAAACATTTGTATGTTTACAAAACAGTGAAAGTATTTTGTACATTTTGATATAATCAATCTGTATAAGATTATGTTAATCAGACATGTTTGTTTACCATATTTAGTGAAAATATTTAAATTGATTATTTTACATAAACAAACAAAAATTAGGACATTTAATAAGAAATTTAGAAGCTTATACTATGATGTTTCTTGCTTAAAGGCATTAATCAAGCTGAAATTTCTGGACTTTAGTGCAATTAACATAAAGTATGATTTTATTATACAGGGTGGTCGCTAGAAAAGCGGAAAATTTGTCAAACAGCTATTTATTTTTACATATGTTATATTACACTCATAGATGCTCAAAATGCATTTTATGATATTAAAATCATGCATTTTATTCATGATGTAAAGAAATCAAAATAGAAATGAGTAAGCACGCATTTTATTCATGATCTCATCTGACCCTCAAATTTTCCGCTTTTCTAGCGACCAGCCTGTAGTTGCAGAATTGGTTTGTGAATTAAATGTTATGTGAAATACTTGTTTTTGAGCACTTTTTCACAATGGTTTTTTGACGTAGCAATTGTTTTAACTTTTTAGAAACTTCGACATTTTTCATGTTTCTTGTCAGATAAATTTTTGAAGTCATAAGTGTAATTTTCATTAATGCATTACTTTGTATGACACTTAGCTAGAATCTCAAGAATCATAGCTAACTACCTAGGGCTAAGTTTTACCAAAAACAAGAGTGGTAAAATGTGGTGTTATGTATTTAACATATTTAATGGAGTAACAAGCTACACTGCTGCTATGGCTGAAGAAAATATAACTTGAATAGTATAAAGACTCACTGAACAGATTTTATTTTTCAGAAAGAAACACTAGATGGGGCCACTATCTGGATAAATTAGAGCAGGCTCTTAAAGATTATGAGCCCTGCAATGCAACTGATTGTTCCTGCCATGCAAGGTTAGTTTTACTTCATTTAAAAAAAATAAAAAATCACTAAGTCTAACAGGGTTTGTGTGTTTGGTGGAGTGCTGTGGTTTTTTTTATATTCCCTCTGTGAATATGATTCAAATCCCCATCACACCAAACATGCTCACCCTTTCATCTGTGGGGGTGTTATAATGTTACGGTCAATCCCACTATTCATTGGTAAAAGAGTAGCTTAAGAGTTTGTATTAGGTGGTGATGACTAGCTGCCTTTGGTCTAGTGTTGCTCTCCTAAATTAGGGACAGTTAGTGCAGATAGCCCTCATGTAGCTTTGTGCAAAATTCAAAACAAACCAAACTTGTTTTAAATATGAAATGTTTTCAAACAGTCTACAAAATTGAGATTTATGTTTCACTTTTCAATATATGTTGAATAAACTTTTGATTCCTGTGATTAAAGTATTGTCAGATTGTTTTTACATTGTAAGGTAAACATCTAATCAGAAACAGAACCCTGAAGACTGTTTATTGCAATTAACATGATAAGAAGATGAAATGTCTCAAATGTACTAAAGTTAATAGTTAACATGCAGCATTTTATGTCTTATAACATATGGTGTAGCAATTTGTAAATGTTAATGATAAAGTATTATGACCTACAAGAGTTAGCTAATGATAGTCATTGTTACAGTGTAATCGGCAGGGATCTAGCACCGTGGAAGAAGAAGGGAATTTCTCAGGTGGTTATTCAAGATGCAAAGGAAAGAGGCACTCATTATCAGATAATAAACCACAAGCTCTACAGAGACCCAGAATGTATGTTTCCTTTCAGGTGAGATCTTGTCAAATGATTAAAGAGGTAGAAATATGGCAATAGTCTTCAAAGGTTTCTATATGTTTTTACATATTTTATAAGCTACATTAGAGTTAACATAATTTGAATTTACATACATTCATTTACTATATTGTATTTAACAATAAAGGAATTATGGAATAAAACAATGGTACTGAGAAGAAACTGAAAATAACTTGTTTATTTAAAGAAATGTAAAAATGTATGAATAAATACAACCAAATAATCAGAATATAAATATTTGTTTCCATAAAACATATATATGATACATATACACATTTAGTTTTATATATGTATAACAGCTGTTACAGAAAAGTAGTACTTTAGGAAAATTACAGAAATATTTGGTTATACAGAAATTTACAAGAAACTTAGTTATATGAGAAATTAAAATTAAGAAAAAATTATACAAACATATTTATTGTAACATATGTATATTTGTTTTAATTAAAACTATTTAAACAATTACTAATAAATTAAGCCTAATGCTAACAAAATCTGACATGTCGGTGAAACTGTTGAGTGTAAACTTGTTTAACCATTTTGTAATTACCATCAACATTCTTTCTCCAATGGACCATCTCTGTATCGGAAAAGGAATGTTGACTGTATTCCAAATTTAGTATATGTATCAATTAAAATTGTTGTAAACTTTTAGTAAAATATAAAAGTTTGTTGTACACAAAAATATAAAGTATTTGTACTCAAGATATGATTTTGAATGGATTGTATGAGTCTGACTCAAAAGACTGGCAGGTTGGAGTGCATGGTGATGTTATTGTGAAGAACTAGAATAGTTCTGTCCATTGTAAAGTTTGCTTAGCCTCTATTACCTGCACAGTTCACATAAACAATTTGTTTAGTGTCTCGATATGTTGTTTTTGTTACTTATGTTTCCATGCTAAATCAGCAAAGTCGGGTAGAATAAACAACTGATAACTGATAATAATGCTGCATTGAATAGCAGTTCGTAAAAGATTGTACCATGTGAACTTTGGGCTCTGCTTGTGCACATACCTATTTTAATCGTGTTTCCCAAAAAATTATTTTTATGTCATACTTCAACATCATAACTCAGAGAAGTATAAAAACATAAAGCAAGCTTTTTAATAAAACAACAGGTGTAACAGAGGCTCTTCACATACATAGTTTTTATGTTAACAACGTATCATTGAGTTAAGCTGTCCTCACTTTGTGGCAACCTGTATGTGAATCCTTGCTGGGCAGAAAGCCTTTTTGGCATTTATGATTGAAAAGTAAAAGCAATTCTATCACAACATGGCAGTTAATGTTGAGATATAGGCAGTTCTTTTACACCATGGCAGTTAATGTTGAAATATAAGCAGTTATACCACACCATGGCATTTAATGTGGAGATATGTGCAATTATATCACATCCATGGCAATTAATGTTGAGATATAGGCAATTCTATCACACCATGGCAGTTAATATTGAGATATAGGCAGTTATATCACACCATGGTAGTTAATGTTGGGATATAGGCAACTCTATCACACCATGGCAATTAATGTTAAGTAACAATAAATGACTAAAAATTGATAAAACTAAGCCTGTACTGAGGTTTGAATAGTTCTGTTTTGTTAAAACTTACAGGAGTGTGAATGTTGTAGAGATTTCTCTGTTGTTTATCTGTATGTCTACAGTGTTGTAGAGATCTATTTGTTGTTTATCAATACCTCTGCAGTGTTGTAGAGATCTATTTGTTGTTTATCAGTACCTCTGCAGTGTTGTAGAGATCTCTTTGTTGTTTATCAGTACCTCTACAGTGTTGTAGATATCTACTTGTTTATCTGTACATCTACAGTGGTGTAGAGACCTGTTTTTTGTTTATCTGTACGTCTACAGTGTTGCTTGGGATTAACTTAAGAAGGAGTTACGACAGCAGTCAAACAAACGAAGTGTCTCGTTTGCTGAACCCACAGAATGACTAGAGATGGCTACAGTTTATTCATTAAAAGTGAACTACAAGGATCTAAAAAGATAACTTAAAGTTTTTAGTTCATGTAAAAATCATGTTTGACAAAACACAAAGAATTTTTGAATAAAATATAAGTGTGTGTGAAAACTAAAACAAATAATATTTTGAGCCTGTGGATGTATGTTACTAAAGTAGTAACAATCTGAGGACTCACTCTCTAAACTTCAAGGGAAAATTATTGGATATCATACAAAATAACCAAAAGGTGTGGAATCGTAAGCACTTCAGTGCACATTACAGAATATGTTCCACTTGTTAATTTATTTTAAAACAAGTAGAGATTAACCTGACCATCTTGTGGTCTGACCATTATCAGTCATATATCTGGAATTAAGCTGTAAACCATCTGTGGTTCCAGACTTCTAAGATACCTTCTATGCTAGGTTATTTATTAATAGAAACACTGTAAGTATATGTACAATTAACAGTTTATCAACTTGGTGTTACACTTGTATTTTTTCTTTAATTGATGTAGGTGTAGTGGAGTAGAATATTTTATTCTGAAACTTATTAACAAACTTCCAGACATGGAGTTTATACTCAACACTAGAGATTGGCCACAAGCTAACAAACATTGGCCACCACTGCCCATTCTAAGCTTTAGCAAGGTAAGAAAATAAGTTTCCACTGTTCTTACATTGTTGCTCCACATTTATTGCCACAACTATATAAGACTAGATTGCTATGCCTTTGTTTGAGCACCATGTGCACATCTTTTAATATTCATAGTTTATTCTATTCTATTGTTTCACTTTAAGACTATAGAATAATTTTAACAACTTAGAAAATTTATTGTTTATATATTTGTATATTGCACACTTTTAACCCAATTATCTTGTGTTATGATAAAAATTATGCTTATTCCTACAGATAAATCAATAGAAAGAAATACATTATAAAAATAATTAGTACATATAGTTCATACATATATTTTAAATTTCCTGTAATTGTTTTAGTTATGCCTGGTTACAAAATTAACATTTATATAACACCTAGCACCATCAATAATTAAGTACATTGAAACAGAATGAGACTTTTAACATGAAAAAACAAATAACTAGTTGGTAAATATTTTTATGAAACATTTGAAGACTGACCAGTACTGGGACATCATGTACCCAGCCTGGACGTTTTGGGAGGGCGGCCCAGCTATAAGTTTGTATCCAACAGGGATTGGAAGATGGGATCGTCAGAGGACAATTATTACCAAGTAAGATACCTTGGAAACAGTATTGAATACCTTTTGGGGGGGGGCAGTCAGTGATTTAATAAAGAGTTTAAACTTTTGTGATGCAGTTACAGATTTTAAATCACCTATATTTCACAAGCAATTAAATAATTTACAATTAAGGATTTGGTAATGTTAAAAAATTGTTGATGAGAGAATATTCCAAATTATACAATAGCTAGTGAGCTAGAGTAGCTCAAGAGTTGGTTGTGGGTGGTGATGACTAGCTGCCTTCCCTCTGATCTTTCACTACTAAATTAGAGACAGCTAGTGCAGATAGTCCTCGTGTAGCTTTTTGCAAAATTTAAAAAAAAGTACAACAAACAACAAGTAATCCAGCTTAAGATTTTCTAATCCAGAGAGCAGGTAGAGACTTTGATATTTGCTAATTATTTGAGATAAAATAAATATGAATATTATAATTAAAATACTATAATATAATCATCAAGTTGTTTTCTTCATTTATTTAGTGAAATCAAATATCCAAACTAAGACTTAGAAATCTCAAGCAACATTGGATACAAAACAAATATATTTTTAAAATAACAGACTTAGGTTAACATCTTTTTCTTCACTTAGATAATATTTTTTTATATTTTTAAACTATCGTTCAAGGGGGGGAATAACAATAAAAGATTTAAGCTAATTAACCTGATTATAACATTTTAGGTAAAAAATATTATTAAATGGTTCTCTCCTGTGGTGAGCAAAAATTGTAAAAAAATTGTTTAAACTGATTTGCTGTGCTGCCAGTTAAAAAGTTAAACTGGTTGATTAAAATGATCATTAGTATTTGTACTTTTTTGGATGATAGGGAAGCCGAGAAGTGGCCATGGGAAAAGAAAAAACCTATTGCTTTTTTCCGTGGATCCCGAACAAGTGCAGAAAGGGATCCACTGGTCTTGATGTCAAGAGAAAGACCAGATCTTGTAGATGCCCAGTACACTAAGAATCAAGCATGGCGATCAGAGAAGGTAGAGCTTCATTATATAAGTAAGGTTTACAACTAGTTACTGTTAACACAAGTATGGTTTGCTATTCATATAAGTACGATATATTGTTTCTGATAGTAGAATTTTGATACGTGGTGCCTTTTGTTAATAGGATCTTGATATGTGATTTACTGTTTTTGATTATAGGATTTTGATGTGTGATTTGTTGTTTTTGTTAGTAGAATTGTGATGTACTATGTGTTCTTTATGATTCATCGATGTTATATTTTTAGTAGAATTTTCACTTGTCTTAAAATATTTGTTAGCTGGTAAATGTGAAATGGACAATATTTTTGTTCTTCATGTTTAAAATGTATAGTTTTTAAATTTTAATTGCTTGAAAAGAAAGAAGTAAGACAAGATATTTTAGTAGAAATTAATAAATTTTAGTACATTAAGAACATTGTACATATCTTTAAACTTTATGTTTATATCCTCTTGTTTGTGTGTAAGGACACTCTTGGGGCTACACCAGCTCAGGAAGTCCGATTTGAAGACCATTGTCATTACAAGTACTTGTTCAACTTTCGAGGAGTGGCAGCAAGTTTCAGGTTCAAACACTTATTTCTCTGTAAATCTCTTGTGTTTCACGTAGGAGATGAATGGCTAGAATTCTTTTATCCTGCTATGAAGCCATGGGTGCATTATATTCCAGTTAGAAATGATCTTGAAGATGTTAGGTAAGTTTTTGTAGGTTTGTTTAGTCAGTTGGTTATGTTTCTATTCATGTTCTCCTTTTCCTGTTGGTATATGATTGCTCAAAATAAAATTAAGTTTTTTATTTTTGGTATATTTTCAGTGAATTGTCTTTAATTTGCCATAAACATTTCAAAACTACAATTTTGTATTCCAAGAATGATATTATGATTAAACTAGCAGAGACCTGTAAAATATTTTTAGTCAAAGTTATTGCAACATCACTTCTTCAAATACAGGAATCATAGAATAATGTTAAAGAATTCTGATTGTAAACATCAAAATCTGTAAGTCCACTTGTTTTAAGCCTAACATTAGTTAAACCTTTATTAGTATGGCCTATATATGATAGAAATAAATTAATACTGTCACATTTGTATGTTGTTGTTTTTCTCAAGTTTAATTTGGGCTAAGCTTTATTATACTTGAAAGTATCAATAAATAAACATAATGCTATTCAAAAATCCTACATTAGACATGATATATTCTTGTACAGTGTGTCTACTGATCATGTTTACATCTGTTGAAATAAGGTGTGTGTGCAAATACATTTATAAAATAAGGGGTGCAGAGGACAGGTAAATAGTAAGGGGTATGTAGGACAGGTAAATATGGTGTTAAAATATATTTTATTGTTAGTTACTGAGTGGCTATGTGTTCAATTTAAAAAACAGTTTTGAAAGTTTGAAGATATTTTTGTATGTGTTTTTTTATTGTGTTTTATGTTTTCATGAAAGATAAAAAACCTGACTAATTTAACATATAATTATTGAAATTACTTAGTCTCTGTTACATTTATACTAATGTGTCTATTTCAGGGATTTGATTGATTTTTCTAAAGAAAATGAAGAGATTGTTAAGGAAATTGCTGAAAGGTTAGTGATGTTATAAAATAAAGTAATGATGGAATTTCCATTTTTATTTTGATGGACAAGTTTGTTATAACGTTTGTTGCTTTATATAAGCTGGTAGCAAAATAGATTTAAAATGTAATGTTTTAAGATTATTAAAGATTATTAATTACTGATTTTATTTATCAGGGGTTTCACAACAGTAAAAAACTTTTATCACATGTATGTCAACAAATATTTTTAAAGCCATAAAGAATTTTTAGGTTATTTATATTTTAATAGATGCAAAAAAGTGACAAATTATAGAATAAAATATTATCACAGTAAAATAGGGACATTATAAAATAAGATATCATGGCAAAATAGGGACAAATTATAGAATGAAATATTACAGTAAATAGGGACATATTATAAAACAAAATATGGACATAACATTAAGTATGTCTAGTTAATTTACTATTTGTTATTACTAGTCAGGATTTTTCAATATCAGACTTGTGCTGTTTAATTTTGCTATATTATGACTAGTCAGAATTGTTCAATGCCAGGTTTAATCTGTTTAATTCTGGTATATTCTAACTCGTCATAATACACCAGAATTAAACAGATTAAACCTGATATTAAGGACAAATTAATTCAGGTTAATTCTCACTAGACAAAATTGTTCATACCAAGTTTAGCCTGTTTAATTTAGGTTTGTTATGATCAGTCAGAAGTTCCCAATTCTTTTGCTTAACGTATGATCTGCATTTTCCTTTTTTTTAGTTACTTTTTATCTGTCTTCACATTTTATGCACATTGTTGTTGTTGTGTTTTTTTAAGTTGTTAATACATGATTTATGTTTCTCTGTAGGGGTTTTCAGTTTGTATGGAACCATCTAAAAATGGAAGATGTACAATGCTATTGGGAAAAACTATTAATAGATTATGCTGAGTTACTACAATACAAGCCAGAGCGAGATTTGAAACTGATAGAAGTCATACCAAGGAAAAAAACCTAATTGTGTTTTGAAATTTATTTCTTTTATTGTTACTGACATTTTGAAGACTTGAAACTCATATTTATCTTTAACAAACCATTCCAAGAAATTCTCTTGTTGAAAGGTTTTTTATTGCAGTAGATGTTATAAAGAAACAAGAATATCATGCTTTTATAGATGTTATAAACTGTATGACACGTATATTATATTTTTATAATTAAAACATGAAACTTATAGAAATGTATGTGTGGTTTTATTAATAACTATCATTTCTGGTTATTTAATTCTGCAGTCATCCTGAGTTTAAGCTGTCATTTGTTTTTTATTACCTTTACTACTCACTGGACTTCCATTTAAAACTACTGCTTTTCTGTTCGTGTTAAGTACATCTTTAAATATTTCTTTTGAAATCAGCCAGAGTGGGTAACAGAGGAAACAAAAATACAGGATATAAATAGATGTTAAAATACTTTTGAAATTGGCCAGAGTGGGTGACAGACAAAACAAAAATACAGGATATAAACAGGTGTTGAAATACTTTTGAAAGCAGCGAGAGTGGATAACAAAAGAAAAAAAACCCACAGGATGTAATTAGGTGTTGAAATACTTTTGAAATTGGCTACCATGTTAGACAGAGAAGACAAAAACACAGGATATAAATAGGTGTTAAAGAAGTGTACGTAAGAGAAGAATAAAAAATATATGATATAAGTAAGTGTTAAAACACTGAAAGTCAGCCAGTGTGAGGAAACAAAAACACAGGATACACATAGCTGTTTAATGCTTTATAAATCAGCCAGTGTGCAGTTCATAAGAGACAAAAACACAGAATATAACAGATGTTAAAATAATTTTGAAGTCGGCCCAAGTTTAGAACAAAGAAAACAAAATCACAGGATGTAAGTAGTAGTTAAAACATTTTTGAAATCAGCCAGTGGAGAAATTATTTTTTTACCTGATGATAACTATTACCATTTTACCTATTTTGTATGAATATGTTTAGTTTGTATTTATTAATAATTATTTTTATTTATTTTTACTTTTCTAAATAAGTCTTTTCTATTTCATGTAGAGAAATGTTTACGTTTTCAGCAAAGCATACGAAAATCTCTTCGGTAACTGAATATATTTACTGGTCACTAGCTTATGTTGATTTTATATGTTCAACGTCTTAGAATAATTTTCTAACACAAATTTTGATATTTTACCATCTTTGCTTCAATATGTCTCTAACCTTTCAAAATGTTAATACTTTTAAACAAATTACGGAAAATACAGAAGTTATTTTTGTATTTCATCATTTGGGGGAGTATATAAGAGTATTGCTATAATGGTACAAAAAGTAGGCTACTGTTCTCAACATATACGTGCATTTTGTGAATTCTCAGAAGTATCATTAAAGCAAAATAACGATTAAAAAAGTACCTGTCAAATTTAATTTTATTAACAGGTTAGTGAAACCTAATCTATGGAAACGTCTTATGTGTACAGAGAGTAATGAAAACGAATTAATTTGCCAGTTTTTTAACGATATATTTAAATATCAACTAAATACGTAACGATAATTAAACTAAATGTTACGGGAAATGTAATTGGCCTACTGCAGTGGTTCCCAAGATAGCGTTCCAGGGGGTGCGAGATAACATTTCATTTTTTTTTTTCTTTATGTTAAGGGTAGGGTTTATGCAACTTTTAGATTGATGTAATATTTTTTCTTTTCCAAGTATTTCGTTTTTGTTTATATATTATTAAACACTAATTTAAAAATTTTGTTTTGGCCACCTTTACCTTTATTCTTAAATAAATAATTACTGTCTGGGGCGCGAGAACATATTAAAATGTTTTAGGGGGTGCGAGGCATAAAAAAGGTTTGGAACCACTGACTTACTGCATCTCTCAATATTATTCGAAGTTAAATTAGCCATTCATGTCACGCTCCTTAGACAACCAATATCTACCTGTTCGGCGTTGATTATTTCTTGGCCTAGAACCGACTAGAAAATGAAAGAAAACACTGTTTATTTTGTTTGGAACATGTAGAAAAACGTTTGACTAGTAAAGTTTTCCGACATACGTTATCAAACTTTTACAAATATACAATGCTGTCTCAATCTAGAATCTACATTTTCAGTTCCGATTTTAGCAGCCCACTGTTTATTTTTATTGAAGCGTATCGTTTAGTGGTAACGATGTATATTATCGTATTAATTTAAATATTATGGAAACGTCTAATATAATTTTAGGATATTAACTGAACACCTTTGATTTCTAGCAGCAGAGCCAGTAGATAGTCCATTCTGACTTTGCTCTAAACAACCAAACTTAATTAAATACCAAACATGACGTTTATTAGATTACTTTCTGACAGTAAATACGGAAAAAAAAAAACCCAACAGAAATGTACAATTTGTATTCCTCTCTCTCCTCTTCAACGTAATAGTGTAAGACATTTTAAAGTGCAACACTTAGACACGTATTGATTTTTTGTCAGTTTTAAAACATTCGTTTCTGTTGTTTAAAGCCAAGGTCACAATGATAAACAGGAAGCCTTTGAAAAGGTATAGGACTTTGTGTGTTAACTTAAGATTTCTTTAAATAATTTTTAAAACGAGAAAGTTTATCTTCGTGAGGGGAGATCATTGTATTTATTTTCTATTGTTTGTTCTTCAATTGCATTGTTACTAAATTTGGTGACTACTGTTTCTAATTGCATTTAAAACTAATCTATACGATGAGAAAATATGAATTTTCAATATTTAATCACACCATTACATATCATATTCTTTACACACGAATCTATACGCTCCGTTTTTCATAACAAATTTCATTTTAAATATTTGTGTTATCTTAATATAGAATGCGACGTATAAAAAGAAACAAATATCAAACCCACTTGTCGATTATCACTGACGCTATGTGGGCGAATTATCGCGTGTCCACAGATTTAATACGAGGAGCAACATGAAAGAAGATAAAAGCGCATGCGTGTTACTTACGTAGCGAATCTAACGCTGTTTGAATTTCGAGATCGTGAATGATAGATGAAAAGTACTAAATGTTTCCGATTTTTATTCTTACCTTTACTTAAAAATACGGGATAAAAAGATGTGGTATGGAAATTTCAGACATATTATTTTATTTAATGAAGTGAAATACATTGTTACTTGTAGTTACAACAGGTGAACATGTGGTATATTTTGTGGTTACTTTTACAGCGTTCGACCTGGCGTCAATGGTGAATTGTGACCCCAGGGATATTAGGCTTAACGCCGACAGTCGTCTTCTCTTGGAATGACGTATTATTCAACATTTGTCTGACCTTAGGTGATAGTGTGACAAGCTCATTACAACATAAACAAATATTCAGTGCCTTTCGAAAGTTCGCAATACGTTTTTATGAGAAGTTCTGGCTTCATATGTTACGTCTATGTTAATGACCACAAATTTTAAGTTCGACGTTTGAGCATTATTTTAACATTTGCCTAGTAATGTCGAAACCAGCACTGAAACGGCCTGTCACTTCTAACTTTTTTCGGACGGAAACAAGTACAGGTTTACCGGTAGTGGCTACTCCGGTAAAAAACTATGAACACTGGAGTCATACCATTTATGAGTGTGTTGTATGCACAGGTCCTGATGGTATACTAAATCTTACCATAGAAGGGGGTTCGGACAACGGCGAGTTTCCATTCTTTGGGCCGCTTCGTCAAGATAGGATTACCTACATTGATGGGTTTGTGGAAGAAGGGGACATTATAATAGAAGTCCAAGGACAGAAAGTAGCCGGTTACACACAAAGAGACGTTGTTGCATGGATTAATCATTGTTGTCGGAACGGCAGTCCAATGTCTATTAAGGCTGTACGATCAGGTAAGTCTTAAAATATTTTATTTTATTTATTCAAAGAGGTCAGTCACAGTTTAAGAATATGTATCAAAATATTTGTCAATTCTACTTGAAAGTAAATACTATTAGAATCAATGATAATAAATTTAATTGTTGGTTTCTAGAGTTCAAAACATACATTTGGGCAATAAATTTAAAAATAAAAACCTTTACGTCCAACTAATAATAAAAAACTATTTCAGCTGAAATAAATCTTTTTATTATCTGGATAATAAAGAGCTTTTCTTTCTAACTTTATTGTTAATATTATGTGCTAGTAACTCTAATATGCGTTATAAATCCTGAAAAATTAAAAAGTTTAAAGTTCAACTTCAGAGAGAGAGAGATAATATGTATTGGAAATAAAACAAACGTGAAGTAGAGCTATAAGAAAACTGTGTGTCGTTGATTATTTTAAAGGTCTTTTAAACGTAGTAAACATGGTGACGAGAAATCCACTTGAAATAAAAATGTATTGTTTCAACCTGAAAATGACCTAAGAATGTTGAAACGTTATTCTGTACTTTATTGTAATTAATGTTTTGATACCCATACCAGCTATCTTGAAAGTATGAAGTAAACATAGTTTTGTGAATAATCAAAATTAAAATGGTAAGCGTTTTTATTATAAGTGAAATTTAAAAGTATATACCAAAGACCCCAGTGACAGTAAGGAAGGACTTTTTAGAATAACAGTTTGTTTGTTTTTGAATTTCGCACAAAGCTACTCGAGGGCTATCTGTGCTAGCCGTCTCTAATTTAGCAGTGTAAGACCAGAGGGAAGTCAGTCAGTCATTACCACCCACCGCCAACTCTTGGGCTACTCTTTTACTAACGAATAGTGGGATTGATCGTAACATTATAACGCCCCCACGGCTGGGAGGGCGAGCATGTTTAGCACAACTCGGATGCGAACCCGCGACCCTCAGATTACGAGCGGATGCCTTAACGCGCTCGGCCATGCCAAGCCAACGTACTGTTGTAAAATGAAATGTGTAAAATTCATTGTTTTAACACTTAACGATACATTGTTGTATAGTACGTGACAGATTTTATTTTTGACATAAAATTTGATATTTTGATACCGTAACTCACCATATATTGTTTCTTATTAAAACTACTCGATTTAAATTCTCAGTTAAAAATAAAAATGATATTTTGGTTAGTTTAAACATTAAATTTTGAAGTCGACAAAATGTTGACGTTTTTAATATAAAATTGATAAAGGTATGGCTAAGATGCTTAATAGATGAATTAGTCTTAGCAGAGAGTTAAAACTACAAAAAAACAACCCAAAATGGATTAATTATCAGTTTCTAGATAGATTATTTATGTATGTACTATATTAATAATTACCTGAAGTGCCCGTCCCCTGGACTGAAGTTATGTAAATTCATGATTAATGAAATGTTATTTTAGGACATTAAAAGTTCCTTGCTTTATATATAATTGTAAAAAATACGTCCATAAAAATTGCAGAACACAAAATATGAAACTACAATTTTCAAGATTCTTCGCATGGACCCAACAGACCACCACGCCAAATTTAGAGCAGATCCATCAACAGAGGGAAAAGTAATAATGAAAAACGACCATAAAAACCGCAAAATGCAAACCTGAAAATGTGTATGTATCTCCTCATGGACTTAATAAACCTCCATACCAATTTTGGAGAAGATCCATCTACATTCTGCGAAGACATTAGATGGATGGACATACAACAAACAGAATCATTACATTTATATAAATTAAATGACAACTAGCACATGTAGATTTGACCACGTTAGTACTTCCTATGGAAACAAGAATCCTATGGAAATAAGAAATGTTAACTGTTTTATTGTTGCACCGTAAAGACTGGACTGGTTTATAAATTAAAACTCAACTCTTATGCAGTTCGTGGGTCTTGTACTTCCGACATTTATATTGTAATTCAGCACATGCTTGGAGCTTAATGTAATATCTTAGGCTGAGGATAGAACTTTATTACCGAAACGTTTCTGACATTATACGAGCCAGATAAGTTTGATACAGTACTAGTAAATACAGTTGGTATCTGTGCGCATTAGCCTTGTTCGAAATATATAATTTCCGTCTGTTATAACCCAAAACTCCCCTTTTCACCGGAAAATCGCAAATACTGTAGGATAAATTAGCCTAAAAGCTCAGACATGAAGATGGTATATACAAATACTGAAATATTTCTTAACGAAGTATGGTTATACAGGAAGCTACAACACGTGTTTACTTGTAATAACAGATAAGAATAAATCCTGGCGTTGGTAACAAAAATGAAAGTATTGCAGAATCACTTTTAAAAGGTGATTTTAAATTGCTGGATTTTTTTATGTTTAAATCATGGCAAGTCTTGTTAGTTTATTAACACAAAACTAACGATACGCTTTTATTATGTTCATCGTTGGTGGGATTTACATGTTAACAGCTTTATGTTCTCTTCTGTGTAAAAATTGGGTAAAATCCCTCCATTTCCATGTAAGTTCTACTATCCCACAAGTGTAGCAGATTTACTACTCTACATTTGTTTTAACATCTATGTTTGTTTAAATTAAGTATAGTTTTTTATGCATGTGATGTATATTGTTGAATTGTATTGCGCAAGTCTTCTCTAAATTTGTAGAAGATTCTGGAGAACAAGAATCGGCAGTAAGTGGTTTACGTGTTTTCGAACATTATTGAACTTTCGAGAGTCTCGCGTGAGTATATAAAAGCAAGCCATCACAAGACGCCAAAAGATAGTTATTATTATTGGTCAGCTACAGTAAGTGTACTATAAGCTTCGGAAGCTATAATTGTGGTTAACGCTTATTAATCGGAAAATTATAGAATTTTACCAGGAACGTTGAAAGCTTTCGAACATTACGAACAGTTTAACTTTGAACGTTGGTATTTATACGAGGACATTAAATATTTTCCGCGATAAAGTCAGCCTGTTAGGGTGTGAGGCTAGCCAAGAAAAGATGGCGCTAGCGCGAGGTGTAACAATATCAACTCAGAATTAATTTGTTCGTCGATAAAATATTCAGTTCTAGACCGGATATAAGATAGTATTGTCTGTAAGTTTGTAAAACTATTATGTATAAATCAATATTTGTAATAACCGTTATTATAAATTGTATCGTTGTTTGCATATTAAAATATATTTGTGTTGAGAAAGAAAATTTTGTCTATCAACCTTGTTGGCAAATATGATAAATTTGATCCACATTGACATTTGATTACTTCTGAATTCAAATTCAAATTTCCGGTTATTTGAAATCTTAATATGTAATATTATAAATCGGAGACTCGTCCGAGATAAATTATAACATGTAATTCAAGTAATTTGTTACACAATTAGTTGTGAAGGTATGTTTCCGAAACCCATGGAGCCACATGGACCACACAGGTAAATTAGGGTTAACTCTTTAAACCTTGTTTGAATGTTATGTCGGAATTATTTTTATGATTTCCTAATAATCATTACATACTTTGTAAATTATGTGATCTATTTACAGAAGGTGAATAACGCAATGGTTTAGATTAGTTTTCAGTCAGAGAGACAAATGTTTTCGAATACTGTCACCGTTCTATGGGTAAAATGAAATTCGTGGCCGCACGCTAGTAACGCCCGCTCTGGTTTAGAGTTAAACAATTAACAAGACACAAAAACAGTCAGTTAATCCCCACCCCTTCTACCTCCCTATACAAATATACGTATAAATCTCAGTCTTTCCACGTGTGCTTATTCAGGTCTTCATAGCTCCGATTCATTCTACTGTCATATAATGATTTTCACACATTTACTCTGAATGGAACATCCAGTAAAGTACAGCTGGTTGACAAACTTCTTTATATTGAACTGAAAAACTAGAAGAAGGACTATTAATCTGTCACTTTACTGCATAGTGCGTTTTTGTTTTCAACCACAAGTCCTTCCCCAGTGGCACAGCGGTATGTCTTCGGATTTACACTGTTAAAAACTGGGTTTCGATACCTATAGTGGGCAGAGCACAGATAGTCCATTGTGTAGCTTTGTGCTTAATTCTAAACAAACAAACAAACAACCACTAAACGCGAACCATAAAACATCAGATTCGCAATTTTGGCAGGCTAACCTCTAATAACCTCGTAATCCGAGGATCGCGGGTTCAAATCCTCGTCACACCGAATATACTCGCCATTTTAGTCATAATGTCACTGTCAATCCCACTATTCGTTGGTTAAAATGTAGCACAAAAGTTGGCGGTTGGGTGGTGATGATTAGCTGCCTTCCCTCTACCTCTAGTCTTACATTGCTAAATTATGGACGGTTAGCGCAGATATCTCTCGTGTAGCTTTGCGCGAAATTCAAAACAAACCAAACCAAACCAAACTAACCTCTAACCACACACAACATGTTTTTTTTTGTTGTTGTTCTTAAAATTTGTCAATGAAATTTGAAGAATTCTAGGTGTAGTTTTATAATGTTGGGCAGAATTTCGGTATAGTAAATCGATTATTAAGTGAAATATATAGGTCCAGACAGACGAATCTCACTATTTTTACTTTTGCGATAAAAAATATTTTTTTAATTCCTCATTTTGTTAAGTTCTCGTACATTAAATTATATATATATATATATCATTCTGGTTATCGATATTTAGAGCTAACAAGTGTTTGCAGAACGATGTTTTGTTATTGTCGTATAAAAGTAAATTGTAACAAGTATATACATCAGATATATTCATGCACGTTAGTTCACACAAGGCCCAAAGGAGGCGCTAGTTGTTTGCTGAGGGTTACTGAGAGGAATGGAGAAGTATTACAAGAAAGAATCATCATATATAGAATAGATATCACGAATAGATCGTGTTTATTGTAAAACTTGTTTATATTCTTTGATTGGGAATATTTTGTAATTAAAAGTACCAGTCTATCAAATTTTTGTGTAAGAACCATTGATTAAAACTATATTTTCCTGAAGATCGACTTCTAGTTTTATTCTTGACGTCACTGTCGTATTACACTCGTTTCTGTTTGTTCTGGTATGCTATCTCTACACACTTTCGAATAGTCATTCGATAGGTTAACATAGAAAACTGATAAACAGATTAGACTATTAGTGCAGCTGTAGTGGGAAAAACGGGCAGATAAATTGGTTGTAGAGTACTTGTTATACAGTTGACAAAGATGAACTCATGAACTGAAAACATAGATGGGCTGGTTAACTGATCGCACAAAACTTGTGGTACAGTAAACGAAGATGGACTGGTTAACTGATCGTACAGAACTTGTGGTACAGTGAACAAAGACGGACTGGTTAACTGATCGTACAGTACTTGTGGTACAGTGAACTAAGTCGGACAGGTTAACTGTTCTTACAGTACTTGTGGTACAGTGAACAAAGACGAACTGGTTAACTGTTTTTACAGTACTTGTGGTACAGTGAACAAAGACGGACTGGTTAACTGTTCTTACAGTACTTGTGGTACAGTGAACAAAGACGGACTGGTTAACTGATCGCACAAAACTTGTGGTACAGTAAACGAAGATGGACTGGTTAACTGATCTTACAGTACTTGTGGTACAGTGAACAAAGACGGACTGGTTAACTGACCCTACAGTACTTGTGGTACAGTGAACAAAGACGGACTGGTTAACTGATCTTACAGTACATGTGGTACAGTGAACAAAGACGGACTGGTTAACTGTTCTTACAGTACTTGTGGTACAGTGAACAAAGACGGACTGGTTAACTGATCTTACAGTTCTTGTGGTACAGTGAACAAAGACGGACTGGTTAACTGATCTTACAGTTCTTGTGGTACAGTGAACAAAGACGGACTGGTTAACTGATCTTACAGTACTTGTGGTACAGTGAACAAAGACGGACTGGTTAACTGACCGTACAGTACTTGTGGTACAGTGGACAAATGCGGGCTGATCAACGTCGTACAGTACTTGTGGTACGGTAGAACACGATGAGTGAATGTGAACTGTACCGGGCATCGTATTTAGGTACATTCAGATGAACAAACTGTGATTTAGTGTTTCTGAGCTGTGTTGACACAGATGATAGGTTTATAGTATCTGAAAATATTGAACTGTTCGAAGTGCCAATGTTATTGTTGTAGACACTGATGTTGAAAGCATTCACGATGGGAAGGAAGTCCACTATTTGTGAGAGAAAACAAATAATAATACGAAATAATATCCCGATCACAATCTAAATAAATGGTTTTAACCAGAGGTGCATACTGTATATTCAATTGGTATTCCTTTCGTTTTATGTGCAACAGTAACCTTGTTACTCAAGAAAAGTTTTGTCATAAAGTGTAAGCAGGTTGAGGAAAGTTGGGGTGTATGATAATTTTGAAAATTAACTAGGGTTACGTTAGTGCCAAATGTGCCATATGTGGAGTAATGTTGAAGGAATTATTCACCCAAGAACGTCTAGAGATAATTTAAAATCAGAGAATATCCAAACTTCTGGCCATTCTTATTTCTCTCAGTTATGTCGTGAATAATAAATGCTATTGTTAAACAAGTAAAACATCTACCATATCTTTATTCTTAGCCCGGCGTGGCCATGTGTTAAGGCGATTCGTAATCTGGGAGTCGCAGGTTCGAATCCCGTCACACCAAACATTCTCGCATTTTTAGCCGTGGGGGCGTTACAAGGTGACGCTCAATCCGACTATTTGTTGGTAAAAGAGTAACCGAAGAATTTGCGGTGGATGGTGATGCTTTCCCTCTGATCTTCCGCTACTAAATTAGGGCCGGCTAGCACAGATAGCCCTCGTGTAAGTTGCGCGAAATTTATAAACAAACAAAAACAAAACAATATGTTCTTGTAATTTGGAGGTAGCACAACACAGATTTATTCAGAAAATTATATAGTTTTCTTCTGTTTATATTTTCCTTGAGCATGATTTAATGATTCGTAATTTATCTGGCTTCATCGTTTCCGCTTGCGTTGATTATTGTGATGTTTGGACAAGTTCCAGTCTCAATGTTGAGCTGTTGCCTCTTTGTTAATACGTACCTGCGTTTAGGAGAGGCCTTTGTTACGTATTATTACGAACAATGAAATTGCTGACTGGTGAATTTTACTGCCTACATAGAAATGAATGAAAATAAAACACGCAGCAGGTATATTTGCCAGGTCATTTTCCTTCCTAAAGTAATTTGTGTGCTAGTTACGTTTTTCTAGTGTGGTTGTGCACTGTGTTTAATACAGATGAAGTTGCGAGCGTCATCTGTTGTTTAGTTAAAGAAACTTTTCACCATATTAATGACACGTATGTTTTTAACATATTCCCTTAAATGTTCAAGACGTAAAACTTCTAGGTAGATGAATAATTTACATCAGATTATGTTTCCGTGGTTACGTTTACTACAAAACGTTGACACACATCGTGTCACTCGTATCTTTGACAGCTTATTTTGATAACTGGGAGAGTATATCGGTATGTAATCCTGCCCTCCAAGTCTCGGTACTGGGTATCAGAAAGGATTTTTTATTTATTTATCATTCACCATCTTGAAGTGTGTAAACAGATTTGTATAAAGCACACGATGGTAATTGTTAAGAAAAACTATACCTCCTTCCAAAAACGTATTTCCACAGTGTTAAATCTTGCAAATGTATTGAGGAACACCTAACCTCACTCGCACAAACGGTATTTGGCCTGGCAACTGTTTTGAGGAAAATGTTAACTGACACAGTGTTAGGCCTTGCAACTTTTTTAATGAACATATTACTCGTAACACAGAAATCGGTTAAACCCCAAGACAAGTGATTCGATGACTTTTGGAAAACTACATATGCATTCGTATTTAGAAAGAAATTCACCACTTTATAGAATGTTAGCTTTAGTCCTCCATTTATTTATGTAAGATTTTCAGCATTATCATGTTTTCATTTTTTTCAGTTAAGATATTTAGTGTACGACAGGTGCTTCTTGTTTCTGTAACAGAATATTTATTCTGTTTATAATCTTTGATCTACTGTTCTACAAAGCTTGAAACGTGGGAAACGTAAAGAAGAAAAAAAAGATAGTTGAAACAGATAACTGTTTTCACGTAAGGAGTCCGCGTGGGTATTTGTTATTTGTATTTTATTTATAGCTAATGGTGTTTGAAAACTTTTGAACGAACATGTGCATGTTACATCTCGGTGAGTAACTCCTGTTTGGTGGTTCTAACTCGCGCCTCAAATAACAAATTTTGCTTACATTTTAACATCGAATTTTAGTTTTAGATGAGTGTGGTAATTATACCGTAGCCGACCTTTTAGGTTTGGAGCATATCTGAACTTTTTAAAGAAACATTTCTTGTTTTTGTAACAGAACGGTATAAATAACGTTTCCCAATAATCATTTAGCTCGTTAGAATAATAAAATATAAATATACAACACTAATTGCTTTATTTAAACGCCAAGTTATCGTTCTGCGTAACTATAGTAACGAAATGAAAGAAGAGGAAAATATAATGCATTAAGTAATATAAACAGATATACATAAAATGCTCATAAGTTGGAAGAGACTTAAAAATTTAACAGCGCCTGCTAGTGATTTTAAGTGCTATGGTCATAGCAACAGTTTCTTTTACCACGTTTGTTTTTCTTTCATTCGTTCGTAATGTGTCTTAAAGTTGCTTAGGGCGTCTAACAAAAGGTCTTTATTATCTCTACAGAATGTGTAGAAATATTGATCAAACTTATGTTTGCGTTGGTTGACTGGTAACTGGTACAACAAACCTGTACAAGTTGTTGAACTGGTGACTTGTACATCAAGCCTGTGCACGTTGGTGAACTGGTGACTCGTACATCAAGCCTGTGCACGTTGGTGAACTGGTGACTCGTACATCAAGCCTGTGCACGTTGGTGAACTGGTGACTCGTACATCAAGCCTGTGCACGTTGGTGAACTGGTGACTCGTACATCAAGCCTGTGCACGTTGGTGAACTAGTGACTCGTACATCAAGCCTGTGCACGTTGGTGAACTGGTGACTCGTACAAGTACAACAAACTTCTACACGTTTGGTAGCTCTTTCTCCCCCAAGAAGTTGCCCTTGAACCTACGCCCTCTGTAGAAATGCAAGTTAAGTTATGCATGGAAAATACGTTGCGAGAAGCGGTGATGTTAACTGTATCTCAGGACGGCTTGTATGGGTATTAACACTTATTGATAAGCAGAGAACAACGTTTCGATCTTCCTAGGTCATCTTCAGGTTAACAAAGAGGCTAACTTTAGATACAACAAAGATACACGTTTATTTCACGCGGGATTCTCGTCATCAAGAATTGCTGTTTAAAAGTGGTGTCTTAAATAAACTGTTATTACTGTATTATTGTATACTAGTACCAGACCTGTGGACGGATTTGGTTTCGTTTGTTTTGAATTTTGCGCAAAGCTACACTAAGACTATCTGCGTTAGCCGTCCGTAATTTTGCAATGTAAGTGGGATTGACCGTCACATTATAACGCCTCCACAGCTGACGGGGATTCGAACCTGCGACCCTTAGATTACGAATAGAGTGCCTTTACCATCTGGCCATGCTTTTCCTTTATGGAGGGAAGTTATGTAAATTAATGAAAGTTGCTTCCCTTATATGTAATTGTAATAACCACTCATAAAAGCCGCAAAACCCAACTGAAAAGGTTTATGTATTTCTCTATAAACCCAATCAACCACGACACCACTACTTCACTCCTGTAGATATGGATCTATATATATTTGATATGGGTATATGCGAAGATACGCATTTTGTATTATGCGGTTTTTATGTTTATTATTATTTTTACAGTTACATATAAGGGAAGTAACTTTTCACGTCTTAAGATAACCTTTCATTAATCGTGAATTTTCATAACTTCTGTCCAGGGAACGGGTACTCGAATTAGTACTGGATAAAATAACAAAACCAAAAGATATAAATAAATATTTCCCAAAGTTAGAGCTGTTATAACGTAACCGGTAATTAACTTTCCTTATAGCCCCCAGTGGCTCAGCGGTATGTATGCGGACTTACACGCTACAATCCGGGTTTCGATACCCCATTGTGATAGCCCATTGTGTAGCTTTGTGCTTAATTCAAAACAACAACAACTTTCCTTATCCGCGAGCTAACAATATGTGAAAATAAGACCGACCCAGGCCTGGCATGGCCGAGCGTGTAAGGCGTGTGACTCGTAATCCGATGGTCGCGCTAAACATGCTCGCCCTCCCAGCCGTGGGGGTATATAATGTGACGGTCAATCCCTCTATTCGTTGGTAAAAGAGTAGCCCAAGAGTTGGCGGTGGGTGGTGATGACTAGCTGCCTTCCCTCTATGTTTATTATTATTTTTACAGTTACATATAAGGGAAGTAACTTTTCATGTCTTAAGATAACCTTTCATTAATCGTGAATTTTCATAACTTCTGTCCAGGGAACGGGTACTCGAATTAATACTGGATAAAATTAGGGACGGCTAGCACAGATAGCCCTCGAGTAGCTTTGTGCGAAATTCCAAAACAAACAAACAAAAAAAGACCGACCCGTAGACTAAAATACTAAAATAATAACCTAACAGTATGCTTCGAAACTGTTAGAGAATTAATTTAGTGAACTGAGGTTTAGGAGAAATAAAGTATTGAAAGTAAAATAATAACCTAACGGTATGCTTCGAAACTGTTAGAGAATTAATTTAGCGAACTGAGGTTTAAGAGAAATAAAGTATTGAAACACCTATAGAAGTTACAACTTGTTCCTTCTTGGGTTTTTTGGTTATTTTATCCGAGTTGACTTTAGTTGCACTATGAGCATTGACTAACTGGTCAACTATTTATCTGCACGCTCATCACAGAGAATGTAAAAGGTGAAAATTTAACACTTATTAATTGAGGAAGTAAATGTTTGCTTTCGTGACTATCGACTGAAATCTAACCCTCTTTTATTAAAATAGTTTCTTCACAATATAAGATCTTTCTTCTTTTAAACAAGTATAAGAATCTCAACTCTTCATGTTGAATAATTGTCGGTATGTGTGCGTTAAACAGATGAAGTAACGCGAGTTCCGCAAGGTTAACGCCACCACGTCAGTGACCCCACCTGTTGTAGAGGTATGTTCAACTGCGCGGGTTGGCACGTTCAAATGCACATTTACGAATGTCTTTCCTTCCGGTTTTTCATTTTCAACAAGGCCAGTTGTACTTCAACCTAAAACTTAAAAACTTGTATGGAGAGAGCTATGTCCATTACCTAAGTGTCGATAGTCTTATTACCAAAGCCTAATTAACCAGTTACCATAGTAATGAAAGACGATATACAACTTTTGATAGTGCATGTCTGTAGAGTTGATGTAATGGGACGATTTTTTGCTTGTAGTGAAGAAATGTGTTATGGTTGCTTAGTAACAGTTATTCCAATATACACGTATTACAGCGTCATTCATAACTAGAGGTAGGTTTCTGAAACGAATGGTATTCAAATCCGGGTTCATTAGTTGTCCCGGGAAGCACTCTGAATATTTGACCTCGGTCATCGCAATCTTCTATGATCAAATAAAGTGATTGGTTGGTTGTTGTTAAACCCAAAGATACACAGTGGGCTGCATTTGTTCTGCCCACAACTGGTATCGAAATCAGTCTTCTAGCGTTGTAAATCTACAAACTTACTGCTCAGCTTCTGAAGGGGGTTAACAAGATAATTTGGACCTTGACCCGTGGCTTGTTTATTAGCGCTATGCTAATGCTGCCCAAGGAGTGACACTACAGGAGACATTAATTGCAGTTTAATATACTTTTAAAGTAAACTGGTATCCAAGACGTGGTGGCTCAGCATAGACGGATGGTTAGGGCGCTTAACTCGTAATCTGAGGGTCGCAGATTCAAATCCCTGTCGTACCAAACATGCTCGCCATTTCAGCCATGGTTGTCTTATAACCTGTTGGTCAATCCCACTATTCGTTAGTAAAAGAGTAACTCAAGAGTTAACGGTGGGTGATGATGACTAGCTATCTAGCTGCCTTCCTTCTAATCTTAACACTGCTAAATTTGGTTGGCTGGTTTGGTGTTTTATGGCACAAAGGAACTTGGCTATCTGCGAAATTCTGGCCTCATTTCAAACACTTGATAGGAGGAGGGCGTATAATCAGACAATGATCTACAATAGTATTTAGTTTAAAAATGATTTCTTGTAAATTAAAGGGAATGAATTACAAAAGTAAGATTTAAAATAACAATTATGTATTGAATAATATTTGTGAACTGTTATTATGCAATACATAATTTTATCAACAATCAATTCTACTTGCTCCCGTGTTTTTGTCAACAATCAGTTCTATGTGCTCCAGTGTGTTTTAGTCAACAATTAGTTCTACTTCACACTTCACATTCAATAAAAGGCAATATCTATACATCATAATTCAAGGTTAAGGTGACATTATAAAGTACAAAGAATCGCCGCCTTTAAAAACACAGAGTTAGGCATAACTATGAGGCCCGGCATGGCCAGGTGGTTAAGGCGCTCGACTGGTAATTCGAATGTCGCAGGTTCAAATCCCTGTCACACCAAGCATGCTCGCCCTTTTAGCCGTTAGTGCTCTATAATGTGACGGTCAATCCTATTATTGGTTGGCAGTGAGTGGAGATGACTAGCTGCCTTCCCTTTAGTTTTGCACTGCAAAATTAGGGACAGCTAGCGCAGATAGCCCTCATGTAGCTTTGCGCGAAATGACAAAAGAAACCCCCCAAAAACTCGTGAGTAGTGTGCGTAATGGACTTGTCACGTAGACGATGGTACTGAAACGTTGCTTTATATCCGTTCAACTTGAAATAACATAAAACAAAACATGTAATGTATGCTCGTGGCTTGTCAACTATAATGCTTTTAGTTCTAATTTGAATGTTTTAGTCAGACGATATATATATATATATCTTATGTTAGTTGTGCTCAATACTTCACCAAAAATAACCTATTTTGTTCGTGAAAATGTTAGTTGGGACAAAAGCACATCAGGATAAATATCTTTTCAGTTGATTAAAAAAAAGTGCAAAAAAATTGAAGTCCATGTGTTTCAGTTAGATAATGCATACATTTAGTAGGCCTAACTTTGTCCTACTGTTATTAATCATATATCACAATATATATGTGTGTGTGTGTTACAGCCATTTGCTGTGAACATACCCTTCGTTTCCATTTTTCATAAAGTGAAAATTTTTCAGAGGTTAAATGTTCTGTTTTGAAACTAAGGGCATGTCTGATTGCTATGGTTCTTTAAATGTTCTATTTTTAAATCTAAGGATGTGTCTGACCTTGATGATAGTTCATTAAATATTCTGTTTTGAATCCAAGGGCAAGTTTGGCTTTGATAGTTCTTTAAATGTTTTTGTTTAATCCAAGGGCATGTATGACCTTGATAGTTCATTAAATGTTCTGCTTTGAATCCAAGGATGAGTCTGACCTTGATACTTCTTTAAATATTCTGTTTTGAATCCAAGGGTGCATCTGACCTTGGTGAAAGTTGAATCAGTTTGAAGCTGAATACAGTTTTAAAAGGCTGTCATTGTATAAAGGAGTTAAAAGCTTAATTTTTTGCACTAAATGGGGCTTAATCTTTGATAACATTATTAGCTTCAGGTAGATAGAGTGCAATGCTACTCTTAATTTTCTTATCTCCAGCTGTTTAGGGAGGTTGAATCTCACACCACATACATTTGAGGGTGGTTATCTGTAGATAATCAAGCTGGGACATTGGGGTTTAATGTAAAAACTCTAGTATTTTGAAACTGGTTAACTGTAGAGGAATAAATTTTGTGAGTTGTGGTTTTCAATGTAATGAAGACATAAAGATAAAAAGTAAATTAATCATAAAAGAAGGTTTAAGGATAACATGATCAGATCATTGTTACATGTTATGTAGAATCTATGGGTAACAAGACCAGATCATTGTTACATGATAGGTAGAATCTGTGGGTAACAGGATCAGATCATTGTTACATGTTATGTAGAATCTATGGGTAACAAGACCAGATCATTGTTACATGACAGGTAGAATCTGTGGGTGACAAGATCAGATCATTGTTACATGATATGTAGAATCTGTGGGTAACAAGACCAGATCATTGTTACATGACAGGTAGAATCTGTGGGTAACAAGATCAGATCATTGTTACATGATATGTAGAATCTGTGGGTAACAATATCAGATCATTGCTACATGATATGTAGAATCTGTGGGTAACATGACCAAATCATTGTTACATGATATGTAGAATCTGCAGATAACATGACCAGGTTAATGTGATAGGTAGAATATTTATAATCTTTGATTATGTGACACTTATCTACTAGCTCAATTGTGAACAGTTTGATGAGATTGTGAGTAACAGTGTTGGTATGTAGTTGTGGTGAATTATTGGATTTGTGTTGTTAAATGAAGAAATCAGAAGCTTTCATGACTGTGTACCATATTAGTCGTTACCTGTGTATATGTAGTTTATGATGATGAATAACTGGATAGAATTCAATATCTCGTCAAATTTTTATTTTGAAGAGTTTTTATGTGGTACTTTGTAAATAAGTTTCAAAATTTTGTAAAACTGTATTTCACAGTTGTTGTTTGTTACATGAGATATCATACATTTGTTTAGACATACCCTAAGAAAATGTCAAAGTTTATTGTTATGACAAGACTGAAACATTTCTTATTATGATACAGTTGATGAAAAGAACCTAATGGATGTTGCATGTAAGAAATTATTGCATATTGAGGTCAAAAGGTTAGACAGGGAATTCTGCTTGGAACAGGGAGAACTCGAGGACTACAGTTCTTCTATTGAATATATTACTTCCTGGCATCCGTAAAGACTGTAAAGTGGATCCATCTCAATGTCAACCTTGAGAAGATTTGTTGCATATCCAAAAAATATTGTTGAGGGATTTAGATGTAATTTTTATGAATAAGTCAATATAGATATTCTACGTTAATCTGTTGCTGTTATTTGTCAACAAAGGGAGTATTGTATTATTGGCACAGAGTGAGGAAATATATTACTTTTTGTACTTTCAATACATGGAGGACAAACCTTAATCCAAGAAAGCATATTCTTTTGTATGTACCTTAGAAGGTGGAAGAGGGTGGAGAAAAACTGTATTCTGACAAATTTTATTCTCTTGCATCCTTTTAGTACAAGTATGAGAGGATAAAGTTATATCTGAATGATAAAGAATATGTTTTGTAACAATTATTCTTTTACTCTGTGAATATTTGACATCAAATGTTTTTCCTGGTATGTGTTTCCTGTTTTGATAGTTAAGTATAAAAAGGTTCCACAAATGAGTCTTATCGGTCATTCACGTGCATCAATGGGTCTTTAATATGAAGAATAGTTATACATAAAAACCCTGGATCTTCAACTTGGTGGGCAGATATATATATGAACCTATGGGTCTTTGACCTAAAGAACAGTTATACGTGAACCCATGGATCTTCAACTTAGTGGACATGAACCCATGGATCTTTAATTTCTTGAACAGATATATATGTACTTGTGGGTCTTTGACCTGAAGAACAGTCACACATGGATCATGGATCTTAAATTTGGTTGATAGTTTACTTGAACCCATGCCCTAACAGTTTGTGAAGTAGAATGAACACAACACATGTATTTTTATTAGTGTCTTAATTGTACAAGGCATCAATATTTGGTGAGTGGTTTTTGGATGTCTTGGATGTCACAGTGAAAAAAAAAGACATTTATTCTTATATTTTGAAAATGAAAACATTTCTTTACTGAGCATTAATTCTTAAGTGATCCAATAGCCTATAGTTCCTATAAAAATAGTTTCATTTATTCAGACTAGAGGAGCCTTGAAAGGAAGATGATTCATTCAGCTTTTATTTAAGCAAGTTAAGTCTTAAGGATAGAGATAACACATGCAAACATGTAGCTTATGTGATGTATAAGGATATTTAAATGTCAGATTAAACACTATTTCTTCCTTATAATATTTCTAATAAGGATATTTAAATGAGAAGAGAATGACTGTTTAAACATAATATTCAAAATACATATTCTTTTAGTAATTTTTTAGCATTTTTTCTTTTCTATTTTGAAGGTTACCTAACCAAGGACTTTCACCAATACTTGTGAAATACATATTGTTTTAGTGATTTCTAAGCATTGTTTCATTTCTGCTTTTTAAGTTTACTTTACTAAGGACCTCTGCTAGTGCTTGAAAAATACATAGTTTTAGTGATTTCTAAGCATTATTTTTCTATTTTTTAAGGTTACTTAAGCAAGGACCTTCACCAGTACTTGAATAATACATATTGTTTTGTTGATTTCTTTTCTGCTTTTTTAAGGTTACTTAACCAAGGACCTCCGCCAGTACTTGAACACTTGTTTCCAAAAAGGTTCTGTGGATCACGACCTACAGAACATCATCAGAGACAGTCTCTACCTTCGCACAATACCTTGTAAGGTTAAAGTACCTTGCACTATTTCAATTTTTGTTTTTCTGTTTAGCCTGAGGTGTTATTTTAATTTTATAACAAGAATCTTGTTTGTTATTAATTTTGTTAGCTATAGAAGGGCTGCAAAGGTTTTATTTTTCAGTTTAATTTTACAAGACTGTGATTATATTATGTACTTAGTAGTAGGCATTTTAGTAGTGTGATGTCTTTATGACACAGGTTTGTGTACAGAAATGATAAACACTCTGTAAAATCAAAACTAGAGAAATCTATTTTTCTTTACTCACAAGATTTCCACCTCAGGTCTTTATACTCAACTGATTCTGTATTGAAATGATTATACACTTTTAAGATCTGATTTGTTATGATATGAAAACGTTGCATCTAATATAACATGAGTTAAAATTTGTAGATTTAATTTTTTATTGGTATAATATAACCCCGAGGATCATATATTTTTAAACTTATTTTTGTTAAAGCACCACATGACCTTTGAGGCCAGGAGAGGTCAGTGGAGTAGATTATACTTATTTAACTGTTCTTTATTAAAGGTACCACACGACCTCCGAGGCCAGGAGAGGTCAATGGAGTAGATTATACATTTCTGACACCAGAAGAATTCATAGCACTTGATAAAAGTGGAAATCTATTGGAAAGTGGAATCTATGAAGGTAAGTGGGTAATTATGGACAAAATACATTAGTCACTATCTGTTATTTTATCACGATACAAAAAATTTGTATCAAAATATTTTTTTGTTTCCATACAAAGGTTAAAAACTAATTATGTGAAATTCTTAATTTACTAAATATTTTTGCCTTAATAACATAATTTATTAAAATGTTACTTTTCTTTTGGTTTCTACACAAGTTTGGTGAATGTCATATTTGTTTAAGTTTTCGATACTAGGCTTTATTTAACATAATATTTTATTTCATGGTTTAATATTGTAAAAATTATCTATACTTCTTTGATTTTCCATACTTTGGGCATATACATTGCTTATCCCTTATTAGGCAATCATTATGGTACCCCTAAACCCCCTCAAGAGAGCCCCATGTCTACACCACATCGAACCAATTCCATGGGGAATGTTGAAAGTGTTCTTCCTGGAGCTCACCCATCTTATGAAGGCAAGAGAAGGCGCAACCGTTCCAATGTAGAAGCAATGGCATCTAAGAATATCGATGCAACAGAATCTTCAGATTACCCTCTCTTGTCCAGCCAGCATAGTGCCAGGTTTGGTTATTTTTATTCTATCAGCAGAATGTCAGATTTGGTTGTTTTTATTTTATGAGTTTAGTGTCAGGTTTGGTTGTTTTTACTTCATCAACATAGTGCCAGTTTTGGATGTTTTTATTTTATCAATATCGTACCAGTTTTGGTTGTTTTTATTTTATCAACATAGTGCTAGTTTTGGTTGTTTTTACTTCATCAACATAGTGCCAGTATTGGTTGTTTTTACTTCATCAACATAGTTCCAGTTTTGGTTGTTTTTACTTCATCAACATAGTGCCAGTTTTGGTTGTTTTTACTTCATCAACATAGTTCCAGTTTTGGTTGTTTTTACTTCATCAACATAGTGCTAGTTTTGGTTGTTTTTACTTCATCAACATAGTGCCAGTATTGGTTGTTTTTACTTCATCAACATAGTTCCAGTTTTGGTTGTTTTTACTTCATCAACATAGTGCCAGTTTTGGTTGTTTTTACTTCATCAACATAGTTCCAGTTTTGGTTGTTTTTACTTCATCAACATAGTGCCAGTTTTGGTTGTTTTTATTTTATCAATATTGTACCAGTTTTGGTTGTTTTTATTTTAACAACGTTGTGCCAGCTAAAGTATAAAAACAAGAATAGTTTAATATGATGAAGTTTATTTCTGAAGTGGACATATTATATAAAGGAAGAAGAGACCAACGATAGAAGTTGCTTATTATGCATGCTTTCTTTTGATTAGATGAACCTACAGAGTTGCCATCCACTTGAAAATTAAGTATTTGAAGTATATTGTATTCTGTAGTTCTAGCTTTATTCTTCACTAATTAGTGATGAAACTTTGCTATGCATATGATTTATGCTCTTCTAGTATGTTTTTTACTTAATATTTTTTATATTGTTTAATGTTGTCTTCTAGAATGAACTGTTTAGAGTTGGGTATTTTTATTTCAGTATACTGTCATGTGTTCATTTGATTTTAGAATATCTACTATTTTGCTTGACCTAAGTTAAGTCCTGTAGATGTAACTGAGAAGGAGTTATTTTGCTTTATTTTTATAGTTTATAGACAGAACTTGAACAAGAATAATATCAAATCATTTGTGAATTCTTGTATAAAGTAAAATCATTGAAAACTTTCATGATAATGAGATACCCACTAGAAGTAAAAATGTATCTCAAGATGACCCACACCAACTGTCTTGAGATACATTGAAAACTTTATTTTCTATTTTGACCTCCTGTAGGTTTCGATTTATTTCTTCCTAACTATTTTTATTTCATGCAGTGTATTCTTTAGTGCAGATTATTATGGTTTCACTTTTGTCTTTTTGAGTTAGATCTTCCACACCTCAGTCTCTAGGAAACTTGGGCGATGTGGGACAAAGTGATTCTTTCTCTGACCTTGGCCCATTACCAGTGAACTGGGAGAAAGCTTACACAGAAACTGGAGAAACCTATTTTATTAAGTATATGTTTTGTTTTAAACATTTTATTCTCATATTTAACTCATTGAAAAACATAATTTTAAAGTATTAAAAATAAGATAACAGAAAATTAAGAGTGATATTTTGTTGTGGACATTTTTAAGATTTGTTTTTATTCTTTAAGGATTATTGTCACTATATTTATTTTTCAGTTACAATCATGGGACATCTCAGTGGCTTGACCCTCGGTTACAGAGAATACAGAAAAAGACAAATTATGAAGGTAATGTGGTTTTAACCTGGAACTTTAAGACTGTAAAAAATAAATAGTATTAAAGGATCTCTGTTTCTAGATCAGAAAAAGATTTGCTAATTTTAAGCCCTTATAATCCATGGAATAGTTTTCCCCTTATTGAAGAATTGACCACAACACCCCAGGTGCATGGTACATAAATGGTGCATGAGAACTTTGGCTAATATATATATCAGGACATCCCTTAAGTAATGTCCAATTTTAGGTTCAGAAAAAGAGAAAGGATTTCAAACACTTTTAATGTTATATAATCAATAATGTATGTTTCATTATTATTAATTACTTCCTGATTCACAAGCTTCTGAATACCTCTTCTATAAAATTGGGTTTTGGAGGAAAAGAATACAGAGAGGGTAGTGTTGACATATTCATGTGTTCCAAGCTCTTTTCCATCACGATAGTTCTGGAAGCTGTGGAATAGACGATAATCAGATTGGTCAAGGTCTGGAGAATAAGGAGGGTGTAGAAATTTTTCCCAGTCTAGCTCTTCAATCTTTGCAGATGTCATTCTTGCTGTATGGGACCATGCATTATCCTGGTGTAACACAACACCTTTACGATTGATCAAAGTAGGCCTCTTTTCTTTCAGTGCAACATTCAAGCACTCTAACTGTTGACAATAGAAGTCTGATGTCTTCGTTACATTGAGTAGCAGCAATTCAAAGTGGATCACATCAACAATATCCCACCAAATGCTTAACAAGATTTTCCTAGGGTGGAGGTCCATTTTGGGCTGTGCTTTAGCCAGTTTACTTGGACTGAACCACTGTCTGTGGCACTTAACACTTTTATAATATATCCATTTTTCATTTCCAGTCATTAACCTGTCCAGAAAAGATGAGTTACGTTCATGAGAGTGCAGAGAAGTGCAAGTGTCTACTTTTGCTCTAAGATTGTCTTTTGTCAAATCTTGGAAGACCCATTTTCCAGGTTTTGACACCTTTACATGATGTCGTCGATAACGGTGAACTGTTGAATGGGTTGAATTAAGCTTCTATATTAGTTCTTCAACTGTTACAGCACAATCTTCATCAATTGCAGCCAGCAGCAAGTCATTATTAAACTCAACAGGATAACCTGAACATAGCGCATCACTTAAGCTATAGTCACCTGATTTGAACTTCTGAAACCACCTTTGACATTTTCTTTCATTGAGAGACTCCACACCATAAATATTTTGTGTAGTTTCTGCTGCACTATTGCCTTTTTTAACTCATAAAGCATTATATGCCTAATGTGCTCCTCAGACACATCCATCTTCGTAAAGGTTTATTTGATTAATGATTTGAAAAAGTGGAGTTGGGTTAGTTTCTTTTATTTTTTCTGAATAATTTTCTACACATCCTACTACATATTTTCATCATTAAAGCCTTCTACAAAGACAGAAATGATGATGCACTTTTTGTATTAAATTTTCGGACATTACTTATGGCATGTCCTGATACATACAAGTGGAGATGGTATCTGGTATATGTAAATATACAGGTGGAGATCATAAAGAGTTAAGTTATTCAAGGTAGAAAATAATGAAATGTCAATCTAACCATCACTTCTAGGCATTGTGTTTAAATGTCATCTATCATTATCAATCTTATTTGTGAAATGTAATCAAACAAACATGGAAGTATACTGATCAACGAAGTGAACAAAATTTTACAATTATTTTTTTAATGATACATAAGGGGTGGTATGAAATTTGTATCAATTTCAGCTAGTGATTTTAGAGGTCCCTATGTTAGATCACAAACAATAAAAACTGTTTTAACCTAAACAAATAGTTCCTAGAGGACCCAGTACTAGAGAGATAACAGCCAGTAAAACCTTTTCAACCTAAAGCAATGGGTTCAGAGGACCCGATGCTAGATTGGTGATAGCAAGTGAAAGTTGAACTTTTTATGGTTCAAAATAATAATTTGACTTCCAAGGTATTGGTATACATAGTGATTATTTTCTCTACTGTAGAACTTCCTTATGGATGGGAGAAGATAGATGACCCTCATTATGGTACTTATTACATTGAGTAAGTGAAGTCCTCATTTCCATGTTTGTAGTGGATAAAAATTAATGGTGTAAATGAAGATGAGTGTGCTTGTATAAAAACTAATAAGATTTACACATATACCCTGAATCTTTTGAGATCAAAAATATTTTTTTAAAAACACATTCCTGCAAGAAATTTATGGGTGAATCATGAACTAAAGTTAAGATGTGTATGTTTTATAACTAAGTGAGATGTGGCCTGGTTGTTAGCTTACCTGGCTATAGGTCAGAAGAACTAACGTTTGGGCTATGGTGTGCTGTAGAATAGTGTAATGGATGGTTTTGGTTTCTGAAAGTTTAAAAGAAATCTTGTATTTTTAATTCATTATTAATGTTTTTGTTAATTTCAATGAATTATTGATGTATTTTTGTTTTCTTTCAGTCATGTAAACAGAAGAACACAATATGAAAATCCAGTTTCTCAAGATAAACATGAAGGTTTGTATAATTTTACGAACTTGTATATTCAAGTGTCTTTATCTGCCATTTGAAGTATTATAACAGTGTTTTTTGCAAATGTGAGGTTAATATTCAAATTCTTGGTATTTTTAAGGCCTAAAGTATGTGTAACCTCTTGTCTAATTTTAAAGATAAGGTAATTTGTTACAATCTTGATCAAAAAGGAGTTGGAGTTTAAACACTTAGTAAAGTAGTGTTTTGTTTAGGTTATGTCATAAATATTTATGTTTGCTATTTTTATTTTATGTTTGTACATTAACATCTGTTGTCATTGCAGGACTAGAAGTCAGTATGAGAAGAGACCATAATGCATTTCCACATTCTAGGCCACTAACATTACAGGAACACCATGGAATGGAGAGTAGCAACACTTCTGGGCCCAATGTAAGTAACCATGAGTCGCTACTAGTCTCAAGTACTGGTCAAACAGTGCCCGTTTCTACAACTATCACCACTCCTCACTCTGTTGATAGCATAACCTCAGGTCTCCAGGTGTCCTCCTCATCTCCTGAATCTTCTTCTCGTTTCCCGTATCTTCCTTGTATCCCATGTCTGAGTGACAAACATGATCCTAATATATCTAGTGGGAAAGCTTCTAATACTGAGTCTACTTCTCAAGAGGGACCAAATGTTAACATCACATCTGACACGCACAACATACCCAAGCAAGCAGAGACTTCTGTTCTAACACAGGATACCTTAGATGAGGTCCAAACATTGCCACAAATTGCATGGTCTCCCAGCATTGGCCAGGCTGTTGAAAACCTGTACGTGCCAAGTAAAGGGCCCCAGTCACCTGGTTCTCATCGGAAGAACCCGTACAGTATTTCACGGCAGCCTTTAGGTAAATAAATTATGAGTGTTTGTTAGTTGGTTGTGGTAGTTCTAAAAAACAGTTACTTCATTGTTAGACATGTAAAGATATTAGTTTAATATGTGTGAAATTGTTAAAAGATAGTGGTTTAATATGTGTGAAATTATTAAAAGGTACTGGTTTAATGTGTGTGAAATTATTAAAACATAGAAATAATAATCCAATACAGAGTATAAATAGTTTTTGTTTATTTCTATACACTCAATCAGTTTAAGAACTTTTCAGTCCCAACAAGCTCTTCTTTAATGTCAGTGACGTTGAAACTTTTTCTTTTAGCTATAAAAGCATTTTAAGTTTTTTTATGCATGAAAACGTGCAAATGTGCTTCTAGAGTTCAAAAACATTTCAAACATAACAAGAGAAGTTGAGAAGTCACTTGTCAGTCGCATTTTATTACAATTGTATTTCATGGGTACCACTTTTGTACAATGTCTTCATGACTACAAATATCTTTTTGTTGCTGTTTATTTCAGTTAAAAAAAAGGAATGTCATTTGAAAGTTTGAGTACAACCTATGACCCTTGAATTTCACATTTAATGTGAAACAACTATTCTTACCTTAATATTACAGATCTGTTTGATATTACCATGGTTAAGATCAGTGTTTCTGTTTGTTAAGTAGTTCAGGGATGATTCACTTTGTAAAAGGTGGAATAAATGAAAACTGAAAACTTGAGGTATCAGAATAGAAAAAAATGGTGATCCTGTACTGGTGTAAAAAAGTAAACATACTCTCTTGATGGTAAATATTTTATGTTTAAATGGAGAAAATAATGGTTTACTGAAAATACTTATCTCTAAATAGAGTAGGATCATACATTACTGACATTACTTACCTTTCTATAGGGGAGGATTGTACATTATTGACATTACTTATCTCTAGATAGAGTAGGATTGTACATTATGGACATTACTTATCTCTAGATAGAGTAGGATTGTACATTATGGACATTACTTATCTCTAGATAGAGTTGGATTGTACATAACTGACATTACTTATCTCTAGATAGAGTAGGATTGTACATAACTGACATTACTTATCTCTAGATAGAGTAGGATTGTACATAACTGACATTACTTATCTCTAGATAGAGTAGGATTGTACATTATGGACATTACTTATCTCTAGATAGAGTAGGATTGTACCTAACTGACATTACTTATCTCTAGATAGAGTAGGATTGTACATAACTGACATTACTTATCTCTAGATAGAGTAGGATTGTACATTATGGACATTACTTATCTCTAGATAGAGTAGGATTGTACATTATGGACATTACTTATCTCTAGATAGAGTAGGATTGTACATTATTGACATTACTTATCTCTAGATAGAGTAGGATTGTACATTATTGACATTACTTATCTCTAGATAGAGTAGGATTGTACATAACTGATATTACTTATCTCTAGATAGAGTAGGATTGTACATAACTGACATTACTTATCTCTAGATAGAGTAGGATTGTACATAACTGACATTACTTATCTCTAGATAGAGTAGGATTGTACATTATTGACATTACTTATCTCTAGATAGAGTAGGATTGTACATTATTGATATTATTAATCTCTAGATAAAGTAGGATTGTACATTATTGATATTATTAATCTCTATAAAGAGTAGGATTGTACATTATTTATCTCTAGATAGAGTAGGATTGTACATTCTTTATCTCTAGATAGAGTAGGATTGTACATTATTTATCTCTAGATAGAGTAGGATTGTACATTCTTTATCTCTAGATAGAGTAGGATTGTACATTATTTATCTTTAGATGGAGTAGGATTGTACATTATTTATCTTTAGATGGAGTAGGATTGTACATTACTGACATTACGTATCTCTAGATAGAGTAGGATTGTGTATTATTGATAATACTTACCTCTAGTTAGGGTAGGATTGTACATTACGGACATTACCTATTTCTAGATAAAGTAGGATTGTATATAGCTTACATTACTTACCTCTGGTTTATTGTAGTCATGTTGGTAGTATGTTTTTTAATTATATTATTTTCTGATGACCTTGAGTTTAGAAATATGATGTGATATAGACTCCTGTAGGTTATAGTAAGTTTTTATACAGATCACATGATGAGAACAGAGTAAACAAATATTGATGAACTTTACTTTAAGATCACCAAAAATCTATTAATAAGGATAAATATATAGATTCTTCTAGTTGCTACTTTTTTTCTCTAACTTAATTATTAAAACAGTAATTTGTGTGACATTCCATAGTAGCAGTATTTGTATAAAGGGTTATATATATATTACACATTGTGATAGTTAATCTTGTTACTTCTCACTCTGTTATAGTTAGATATTTCTAAGTGGATTGTTTGACAGTAAACTTTACATTGTTACAAACATTTACATTGAAAATACCCTTGAAATGTACTCTGCTATAACAGTATTTTTTTTTGTCTGTAGTAATAGTAGTTATGTTAGTCTGTTTGTTAAACATTGTACAAAGTATCATTGTACATTTAGAGTATATTGTACATTAGGGTCATGAGTTCTTAGAATACATTTGATGTGTGAAAAACCATTCTTCATTTGTATTGTTATTTTCATGAAATACATTAACAACTCAGGTTATGAAAATTTAGCTGTTTAGAAAATATTGTTATATTTCACTATGTCATTTAAAGTTGGAAATCTTGTTATAATTAGGTAAAAACTGTTAATATGGTTCAAAACATTGATTTAATGGATGACAGTTAGAAACTTTTGGTTGCACGTTATGAACTTTGTTAAATATTATTTACCTGTTTGATGTTTGTGCTGAAGTGGTTAATGGTCCATGTTCTCTCTCCAAGAACAAGGAGAGAGAATGTTACCAGTTGTGGACAAGTTATTGCAGTAAAGTTTCATTTAGCCTCTTAAATGTTATTTGTGTTTTGATATACATATGAGGGCCTAACTAGAACCAATTTAAGAAACAAATTTTGAACATCAGAATGTTGGTAAAATATTGTCTTAAAGAAGTGTTGAGTAAACTTTGATCATATTCACTACTCATGATGAATTTTCTGTGTTCTCATGTAGGGAGTGCAGTCAGATACAGATTACCTTATGTTTTCACATCCAATCCGTCGGAGCTACAAGGAGAAATCTTACGAACGTCTCTTTTGAAAAGTACTCGAGGTTTTGGATTTACGATAGTTGGAGGTGATAATCCTGAAGAATTTCTACAAATTAAAAGTGTTGTGCCAAACAGCCCTGCCTGGAAAGATGGCAGATTGGAAACTGGTAGATGTTGCAGATTTCCTATCTCAAATTGTTTTTTAATATACTTCTCTCATCAAAACCAGATTTTTATTTACCAATTACAATAATTTAACTTTTTACTTTTTAACCTTCTTCTGATGTTGTTTTGGAATGTAATGTTTAGTAATCATCTCTTCATTGTATCTTTATTATTAGCCTTGTAGTCATTTACAACTTATGGTTAACGACAAGAATGGATATGACGTGTTTTTTTTTTTTCCAGTGGGTATGTTTAATGAAATGGCTGAAGCTGAACAGATATCTAGATCAATCAAGTGTCAAACACTAAAGATGCAGGAAAGGCATTTGTACTCAGTACAGATGTTCTAGTTTTAAAATAAAATGAAATTTGAAGATGTTTACTGATCATAATGAAGTAAACTTTCGTAAGAACTGTTTTAGTAACAGGGTTACTGATCAAATTGACAATCAACTAATTTTTGTTTTGTTTTTCTGTAACTACTTGTTTAACCATACCATAGGGGACATACTGGTGTACATGAATGACAGGTGTGTCTTGGGATTCACACATCAGGACATGGTAGAATTATTCCAGTCCATACCACCAGGAAATATTGTTCACTTAGAAGTTTGTAGGGGATACCCTCTACTGTTTGACCCTAATGACCCCAACACAGAAATAGTGACCACAGTTGCTGTATCATCCAGTAATACACAGCTTGCTGATGGTCATAGCATTTATTCCCCTGGTCAAGGAGGGCCAAAGATAGACAATTCTCAGTTTTTAGGAGATATTGCGGAAGTAGAGTCAATGGGACGGTCTGCCAAGTCAATGCCTGACCTCAGTTCTGGTCGGATTGACCACCAACATCCTCAGAGACACAATAGTACTGACCTTTTGAGCCCCAATGGATTAGATAGCACTCCTGATATTCTGGACTTTAACCCTCAGAGTTCACACAAACCAGAGTTTCTAACAGTAGATATTGTAAAAGGCAGTGGAGGTTTTGGTTTTACTATTGCTGACAGCTCTTATGGACAAAAGGTGAGATTTGTATTTCTATGACAATCTAAACTATGAAAAATACATAATCTTCTCTTGCTGATAATTTGATAATTTTCAAGAATTTGTGTTTTTTTCTCAGTAACTAGTTTGGTCATTAATATTTAAGAATGAAGAAGGTGGATTATGAAAATTGAAAGTGTAATATTTTGTGGACATACATGTATAAATGTCTGATCATAAGAGGTTATATTTTAAAGTTGTAACCTATAATTTTTGAACTTTTAAAGATCTTGGTTTTTATTTATTGTGTTATTTGAAATAAAACTGTATGACTTTTATTTAAAGACTATCAATAAACTGTCAAAACCTTTGGCAGACTTTTCTGTGTGCATAATTGTATTAATAAACTGGGTAAAGAATAAAACCTAATGTAATTGTTAATTCAGAAAAAATTGGTAGATTTCAATCAAGCCATAGATTGTGTACTTGAGTACCCTACCAATAGAAGGTTAGATGTAGGAAATTGTTTTAAATTTATTCTTGTTTTGTTTTTAGCCAAATCAAGTCTCACTGAATATGGAAGCATCATCCAAAAAAACAAATATTATTCTGAGATACAATTTTTTGGAGAAGACTGAATTTAATAAAAAAATTGCACAATTTATGAAATCTCTATGATTACAAACAAAAACTATTGAACGATTTGAAAATTTTTATCTTCAATTTATGCTGGTTTAAGATGTAGATTTTCAAATGTTTAAAATGCAGCTTTCCAAACTGCAAAAAATTGAGTAGAATATGTTTAACTTGTAAGTCAAAAACATGTTACCCTACAACATGGATGGTTTTGAAAGGGTATTTTAGTTTTGTGTTAAATTAATTTATTGAACCTACATGTATTCCTAATATCATTAATTCAGCTTGTGAGTGTTATGTTTAATACTGCTAGGTAAAAAAAATTCTGGATTGGCCTCGATGCAAGTTGTTACAAGAGGGTGACGTTCTAGTAGAAATAAATAATCGTGATGTGCGTGGACTGCCTCATGCTGACGTAGTGACAGTGTTAAAAGACTGTAAATGTGGGGATCAAGCTCGCATTACCATACAACGAGGAGGAATTGCTTCTCCTCTCAAAGGGAGGGGAAAATTGTCAAAGGTGGGAGACTTTTGTTTTTCAGATATTTTAAGTTTGTGACATTTTCTAACTTCATGTTTAAAAAAATATATCAGAATTCCAAATATTTTGGTTTCACATTTTATTAATAATAAGAAAGTCTAACTCAAAAAGTAATTTGTTTAGTGTTTAACACAGAATTACACAATAGGCTGTATGTGTTGTACCCATTGGAGGGATTTAACTTTGAGTTGTACTGTTAAAAGCCCTCAAACTTACCACTGCAACATAGGGAGTTCATTTAAAATTAGAGTTAACAGCTGAGAAAAATTATAAAAAGGGAAGAATCTTGGAAAACGAAAATAAAAACGTAATAAAGGACGACTTGATGATTGCTTTTGTTAATTATTCATTCACATTTCATGCTTTTTTTAGATTTTTGTTAAGGAATTTATTTTTATTTATTATTTCCTGAATGTTTAATCAGTATTAAGCTTTATAATTATTAACCTTTTCAAACAGGCTTAGTGTAATATTCATGAGTTGATACACATTTGCACGCTAATTCTTTATACCATAACATATGATGAGGTATGTGTACCTTCACAATCTTTGGTAGAATTTTAGTAAAGATTACAAGTTTTTGAAAAAAAATCAAATATTTTAATGAAATATTTTTATTAAAGATCTGTTTGTGAAAATAATGAGTCTGTTTTTTAGCAGTCTGAGTGCTGAGTAATTTCATATTATGATTAATAAATTATTCTTTGCCTCAAAAAATCTCAAATATTATTTGTGTAATCTCTAAAACCTCCAAAATGCATTTCAAACGTTTGTTTTTAGTAAGACTTTATATTTTATCTACCTTAACTATGTGGGCTTTGTTAATTTGACCAACCTTGTAACCATCATAAAAGAATTGGGAAATAAATACAAATTATGCCTTTATCATGTTAGAATAACTACATGTTTTGACACTAAAATAAAAATGTTTAGTCTAACTAGCTTAAGTCTTACAACATTATGTATTTATTATGCTTTTTCATGCTAAAATAACTACAGATTAGGACACAAAAATACAAATGTTTAGTCTAACTAGCTTAAGTCTTATAACATTATGCATTTATTATGCTTTTTCATGCTAAAATAACTACAGATTAGGACACAAAAATACAAATGTTTAGTCTAACTAGCTTAAGTCTTATAACATTATGCATTTATTATGCTTTTTCATGCTAAAATAACTACAGATTAGGACACAAAAATACAAATGTTTAGTCTAACTAGCTTAAGTCTTATAACATTATGTATTTATTATGCTTTTTCATGCTAAAATAATTACAGATTAGGACACAAAAATACAAATGTTTAGTCTAACTAGCTTAAGTCTTATAATATAATGTATTTATTATTTTTTAGTATAATTACATTCCAGTCATATCCAGTTAACATTACATAAGTTGCATTGATGAGGTGCATGTGCAGTCATATTACTGTATCCAGTAACATAAAACTAACCTCTGTTTTTCTTTACAGAAGTGACCCTGTCTTGGCTGTGTTTTAGTGGACTAGTATTTTGTAGTACACAGTCACATTTCAATTATTATATATATATAAATTAGTATTATTTAGAAATAAATTATTAAACTTAATTTTCTTAAAATATACGATAGTAAACAAATAAGTAAAGTTAACAGTTATCTCTTCTAACTATGAACTTTGAGCTTAGTTGCTGCTGGACACAGTTTGTTAAACATTTTAAAATTGTGCATGTGGAGGATACAAAACATTTTTTTTAGGTTTAATACATACAGTTCCATAACCAAAAAATCATAAAAACTATATCAATATAAAAAAAAAGAATATTTGAGCAGACTAAAGACACAACTTACTTCCCTGAAATCTTAGTTCAAAAGAATGTGGTTGTTTTTTCCAGATTAAAATGGCTGAGAAAACCACTAAGGGGATGTTCTAAGCTATTGATTGGTCACTCACATTGTACATTGAAGAAAGTATATATAAGGGACCATTCCCAAAAGTGGAAAAAGGTGAACAGGGCCACTGTGTTTAATTCCGCACATAAATCACATCTGAGCAATATGAAAAGATATGAGGTTCTTATTTTATATTCTAGCTTGTCACTATTTGTAATTTGAGTTTCTACAAAACTATAGACTTTGACATCACAAATATCTAAATTTAACCTGTGCTACATTCAACATACCACATGACAGTCATGTTGGGAAAAAGAGAACATAGGTATAAAACCAGGGAATGAACAAACGTACAATGAGGTTGGGTAAAATACAACATGCGTATAAAACAAGGGATGGAACAAATATAAAATAAGGTTGGGTGCAAGATAACATGTGTATAAAACTAGGGATGGAACAAATGTACACTCAGGTTGGGTAAAACAGAACATGCATATACAACTAGGGATGGAACAAATATACTGTCATTTTTGGTAAAACAGAACATGCATATACAACCAAGGATGGAACAAATATATTGTCATGTTTGGTAAAACAGAACATGCATATACAACCAAGGATGGAACAAATATACTGTCATGTTTGATAAAATAAAGTTGGGTGCAAGACAACATGTGTATAAAACTAGGGATGGAACAAATGTACACTCAGGTTGGGTAAAACAAAACATGCATATACAACTAGGGATGGAACAAATATACTGTCATGTTTGGTAAAACAGAACATATGTATAAAACCAGGTATGCAACAAATGTACAGTGAGGTTGGGTAAAAGAGAACATACATATAAAACTAGGGATGGAACAAATGTATAGTCAGGTTGTGTAAAATAAAACCTGTGTATAAAACTAGGGATGGAACAAATACACGGTAAGGTTGGGTAAAACACAATGTGTATAAAACTAAGGATGGAAGAAAGTTATAGTCAGGTTGGGTAAAACACAATGTGTACAAAACTAGGGATGGAAAAAATGTACAGTAAGATTGGGTAAAACATAACATAATATGAAACTAGGGATAGAACAAATGTACATTCAGCTTGGGTAAAACACAACATACATATAAAACTAGTGATGGAACGAAGGTACAGTCAGGTTGGGTAAACATATCACATGTATAAAACTAGGGATGGAACAAATGTACAGTGAGTTTGGGTAAAACAGAACATGCATATAAAATTAGGATGGAAGAAATATTCTGTTAGGTTTGGTAAAACACAACATAGTTATAAAACTGGGCATGTAACAAATGTACTGTGATTTTTGGGAAATCACAACATATGTATAAATTAGGGAGTGAACAAATGTAGTCATATTGGGTAAAGCACAACATACTTATAAAAGTAGGGATGGAACAAATGTACAGTCAGGTTGGATAAAACAACATACGTATAAAACTAGGGATGGAACAAATGTACAGTCTGGTTGGGTGAACACATCATGTGTATAAAATTAGAGATGAACAAATGTACAGTCAGATTACAGCCAAGTTGGGTGAAACATAATATACATATAAAACCAGGGATGGTACAAATTTACAGTGAGATTGGGTAAAACCCAACATATATATAAAATTAGGAATGGAACAAATGTACAGTGAAATTGGGTAAAGCACAACGTAGTTATAAAATTAGGGATGAAACAAATGTACACTCATGTTGAGTAAAACATAACATACTTATAAAACTAGGCATGTAACTAATGTACAGTCATTTTTGTAAAATCACAACATCCATATAAAACTAGGGATGTAAAAAATGTACAATCATGTATAGTAAAACCCATCACATGTATAAAACAAGGGATGGAACAGATATTGAGTTCAATGAGATATTGCTATATTTGATGGAAACTTATGTGATTGAATGTTCATTTTTTGATGAACTAGAAAATGAGATTACATTTCCATCAGTGGAATGTTTTGCAATAAAACATAGTGGATATTGTGTGACCTAGAGATGTAATGCTGTCTTCTAACTTAATGAACATAGTAAACTGTTTTGCAGGGGGGACCCTTATAGCTGTTTTGCATCTAGTTGGCCTGTAACAGCTTCTCACTCACCCCAGTATAATTGTACACTGTTTTTTAAATTAGCAAAGTAATCAGTTAATTCTGTTGAAGTAGTGTATTACAGCTTTGGCACAATTTCAATATATGGCCAGATTTTGTAGCTGATTTGAAAATATCCAAGTTTTAGAAGATATCAGGGAATGAATATCCAAAATTTTATATCTGATCAAAACTACTTAAAACATTATATGACTTCTATAAAACAAAATTTCCATTAAAGTGGAGAAATGTATGCAAGAAGATGTATTTCTGTCTCTCTAAAAACTATAGTTGTTTCACTGCCAACTGTAGAGAGAAATTAGCCTTCTGATTAACAGCTATAAAACCTATTTTAGAATAGCATAAAAATTATTTAGTATAAATTAGAACTATCATGAGTTACTGGATTTTATGAAGTTTTCAGAGACGTTACCAGAAATGAAAAGCTCATCTCCATAGGTTTAGCATTTTGTTATTGTGTTTTTCACTTGTATAGCTGAAAAAAAAATGTCTGAGTAAATAACAGCAAATCTTTTTCTGTCTGGATAATAAACATTAACTAAATCATGAAATTTTATTAATTGTGCAGATGAAACCTCAGGATGATTATGGTAGCACCTGTAAATCAGCATATAGCACAGCTTCTGTACATGGTTCAGGTATGTGATATCTATAAAACAGTCAGTAGTTTAACTTCTAACTTGGTTCAGGTACGTAATATTCCAGATTAAGAAATGTAATAACAACATAAATGTAAATTGATTCTGCCAATAAACTGTTTGTTGTAAAATTTATCAGCCTTTATAAAAATATATCAAATACAATAACAATTATGAATCATTTTCACTACATTATAAAGTGTGATACACAAGCAGAGATGAGAACCTACTTCATGCTGACAGATCGCACATATAATAAATAAACATTTTACTTTATTATGACTTTTATCAGTATAATAGGGAACTCTTTCAAGATACTTTTACATAAAATATCCCAACTTGTTGTTTGTAACTTTCAAGAAAAACCTGTGACCATTTATTTTTCCATTGAAGGCCACCTTCCACCCATTCCTGGAGCCTACAGAAGTAAAACTCCTACGGCTGATATGTACAGTTCAAGAGATAAGGAGTCTATCTCCATCAGTCGACCAAAAACTCCACTTGTTGATACTCGGAATTGGATTAGGGCACCAACTTGTGAATTCCCACAAGAATCATCAAAGTCTCCTTCTGGTGGTACAGGAAATATGTCAAACCTCACTGTGTGTGATGAATCAAGATCCACATCCTTTGATAGAGATGGAACTTATTCTGGTCTGTTAAAAGTTGTGGATCAGAGTGGCTCATCTCGAGCTAATGCTGAGAAGTCGTGGTATGGAGATCGTGGACGGGAATCTCTGTGGAACTACCATAGCTTTCGAGAGTTGGGCATGAATGCTAGTGAAAGTTACAAGAGGCGAGAATTGTTGTATGGGTATATACCGTATCACCATAGAGATAGAGACATTGGGCCAGTCCTAAGAGACCCTGTCAATTCATACAGTTCATGTGCACAAAGTGATCGGGCAGGAAATGAGTCATATCACAGTAGGGTTAATATGGGCTATGTTTGTGGCTATGGTGATATGGGAGACTCTTTCAGGGATCTTAATTCTGTATTTAACCACAGTAGGAAAAGTTCTGGATATTCTCCCTATAGTACAGGTTATAGGTACAATACCATGTTATATCCATCCAGTGAGTTAAGCCTTCATGACCCTGGTAATGAAGTAGCATCCACATATTTTACCCCACCTTCATCCTACTATGTCCCACCAAGTACCTCTAGAGTAGGTCCTCAATATGACAGTCTTACTCAACAACAAAAGCACACCACATCGTTTGAACACGAACAGCCTGCTGCTGTTTCATTAAACCACATACCAAGAGACTCAAGGTCAACTAACAGCAGCCTTAGCCCTAATCCTTATGGCATGACTGTATCGCGACCACCACCACTTGATCAGATACCAGATAGCATAGAAATGACTGTAACACTTGTAAGGCAAGAAAATGGATTTGGGTTTCGTATAGTAGGAGGGACAGAAGAAGGTTCACAGGTGAAATAAATTATTATGATATGTGTAATAGATAAAGTAAAGGATTAAACTATGTGTAAGAACTAGAATTAAATTAGTGATATGAATATAAATTAAAATTGTTTAATATTTGTTCTTTCAGTTAATAAATGTTTATCAGTTCTTGTTATGTCTTGTATTGGTTTATTCTGGTCTTAAAATCCAGAACAACCATTGTGGGATCAGAAAAGATAAACTGTGATTTTATTCTCAAGCACAGAAGTCTCTGGAGTGTGTGTGTATGGGAAACAATACCTGATCAGCTACTATATTATATATAGGAGTTTTAAAATTTTACAATATTAGAATACAGAGCATCCTAGTTAATAATATCTGGTAGTTTGTGTCATCTACTGACACACATAACAAAAAAATGTTGCAGTGAACCTTTTAAATATGATGTAATTCAGATTATTATCAACCTCAATGTGATGTACCAAGACATGTGTTACAGTTAAAAGTTTTCCAATATACTAAAATAGAATACTTGATTTTACTATAAGTGTCTACCGAGGGTTGAGTATGTTGCATTAAAAGGGTTTTAAAGATACACATTGGCAACCCACATGATAACCACAACTTGTATAACACTGCAGTTGAACAATATGTATCAGAACAACATTTTAACATTGTTTTATATTTTATAGATAGAGTGATGAAACTCCAATCTGATGGCTTTTGAAAAGGGTATGTTAGAGTACTTCCTATGAAAAACATTCATACACTCAGATTATAAAGATGTGATTAGATCAGGGATTTAGATTTTTAAGACAAGTATCCTTTATGGAAAAACAAAGGAATATGGATCAGCTGTGAAAGAGACTTACAACAAGTCATACCTCAGCTATATTAAGTAAAGTGCAATATCTTGTAACAGGTGCTAATTCATGAGCAGAAAGATTGGTGGAAAAATCAATTAACATAGTCCAGGCAGCAGTAAACTTAATAAATAAGTATTTCGGTCTGGAAGGAAAGTCAACAGAGTTTTGGATCACCAGGATGAAAGTTCCAGTCATGTGACGACTTTTCATTTCTGTACAATCAGACTATTCAAACTGAATAAAAGAATTATAAGGTTCTTTTTCAATGGAGAAAATGCTTTAGAACTATTGTCAAGATTCTTGGTAATCACAAAGAATGTGGGTGGACGTGATGACATTAACCACAGTGATATGATAACACTTCAAAATCATTTTGATATAGCACATCCAATCTCTGTGTAATATTTGAATATATTATATGCAAAGGAATATTAATCTTTGTATATCAGTTTGAACAAACAATCCCAAACTGTTTCTTGATCCTGGGGGATGGGGGTGATACATCCCCCCTTCATTTCAGGTGGGGGGGTGGTGCATACAGTCATCTCTCCCTACAGTTTGGTCTGTTGAATTGTTTTATTGCATCACAGGCCTACAAATTGTGTGTTTGTTCTTGTGATTCTTACCAATCAAATTACATAATTAGGCCTAGAGGTAGGTTTTTCAGTAGCCGAAACATACATCTTTAATATAGGCATGCTTTTAAGCAATTGATCCAAGCAATAGTTCGTAAGTAGCAATCAGTAAGCCTAAGTATATATGCAAGGCTTGCAAGCACTATCACAGAATCTACCTACGTCTTGTACGTAGTGTAAGATTAAGTAAAATTTTCATCACAACAGATTGAACAGAGCATGAAATTCGAAAATATTTCTCCCAAGTGTAAACTCCTGTGATCGAGATTTGTCAGGCCATTTGTAGCATGTAGCTGCATCAATCTTATGTGTATATTGTGCAGTTTTCCTACACCATTTGTTTTTATGCATGTCTAGCCATTTTTTTTGTCGAACACCTTACTCTCCTTAGCTGTCAAAGCCGCTGACTGTAGTGCATGTTTAGTGTACAGTTAATGACAGGTCCGGGCTGCTCAGATACAGATGCGCCCTACATCACCCCTCTCTGTTCCCTTTAGTCTGAGCCTTGATTTTACAACAGGGCTCATTAGACCTGTGTTTGTGGCTCTCATTAATCCATGAAATTTCAGATTATCACTGCCCTCTAATATAATGCTGGTGCTTTATGGTAAAAGAACAATATATTCTCTTTTCATAGATAGTAAAACTATTGTATTTTCTTGTATTATTAGAACACAAAAGGAGCAATTTCAATGGTCTGAAGCCTCTACTCGAACTGTATTGCTAGTTTTTGTTTAGGTGTTTTTATTTAATAAACATTATATCACAACTTGTTTGCCCTTTGATGAGCTTTAACAGGAAATAATATATTTGTGATTTTTAAAGTATTTTCTGAGAAACTTGCAATTACTTGTGTTGTAACTAGCATACATTATTGTCCCAGCAATGCCCAGGAAGTCAGTTGGCTCGGTAGTCACTGTGAGGTTTGCGTGTTCAACATAAATACATTGTACAGTTCAGTTTTACTTCCATTCTGTTCTATCATCATTCATTGTACGTTAGAGTTTTTCAATAAAGACTGTACTTTAGCCTGTTGAGTCATCTGGGAAACAGATTCCAACTATGACAAGCAAGCGTCTGAAACTTTCCGATATCAGACAGTTCTGCAAGCCAGTTACTAGAACTACAAGTGACAATGTAGATAACCCAACAGTCTCAAGCAAAGGAATAGAAACTTGCCATACAGAGGAAATACCATGTTCATCAGAGGATGAGCCTGAAAATGCTTGTGCAACTATTGCAGATCATGAACCACCAGTTAGTTGTGAAACAAGTTTGTGCAGTAATGAAAAATCTGACACTCCACAGATACAGTGTGGAAAGCCATATCATCCAAATACACAACTAATATCATGACAGAAAGCAAAATCTCAAAATATCAACTTCCAGGGCAAGTGGTTCAATGAGTTCCCATGGCTGCACATCGACAATCATACTCAAAACGTTATATGCTTTCATTTTGCCATGGTGGAAAATAGAGGCGTTTTCACAGGGAAATCGGAGAGGCCAGTGGAGTATACCTTCATATCCATTGGTTTTAGCATCTGGAAAAAGGCAAAACAGAAATTCAACAAACACCAATCCCCCTCTCAGCATAGATTTGCTATATCTCCAGAAGGTTTACTTGATGCAACTCCAGTGACTTTCCAGCTACATGATGGAAAAAAAGAAGCAGCAGGAATAATGCAAAAGAAGTCTAGCCAAAATATTCAGAAGTTTACGTTTCTTTCTGCGTTAAGGTTTAGCATTACGTGGACATACTGATACGGAGGGGAACTTACTGCAGTTAATGAAGCTCCTGGAAGAGGAAGATCTTGAGTTGAGGGCCTACTTGTCAAAGAAAACCACATTCACATCACCCTAGGCTCAGAATGAAATAATGGAGATATTCAGCCATCAAATACTGAGGAACATAACACACGAAGTGCAGCAAAGTAAAATCTTTGCATTAATGGTTGATGGCACTCAAGATGTTACAGGTATCGAGTAGGAAGCAATATGTGTATGATACATAGATGAAAACCTTGACATCCATGAGACATATCATGGTTTGCACAGTGTTTCTAATACAATTGGTGAAACAATATCCTAGACTATACTTGATGTACTTACTAGACTCAATTTACCACTGTCAGGATTAAGAACACAAACTTATGATGGAGCTGCTAACATGAGTGGTACATACAGTGGATGCCAGGCAAAAATAAAAGAGAAGCAACTATCAGCTTTGTTTTTTTCACTACAGAGCACACAAGGCTAATTTAATAATGCAACATGCAGTTGAAGCTTGTGAATGTGTTCGAGATTCTATCCAGTGGGTAGATGAACTTGGTGTCTTGCTTTAGAGGTCAGGCAAATACAAGAAAATCTTTGAAAATATTGTATCATCAGACAGCCACAATGGTTCAGTTAAATACATCCTTCCACTGTGTCCAACATGCTGGTTGTGCTGCTTATCTGCAATTACATGTGCTAATGATTGCTACAGTGACATTGTTTATTCTTTGTTTAAATTAGCAAATGAAAAATCAGATGTAGCAGTGAAAGCACAAGGTCTGCTGGACAGATATGACAAAGGAAAGACAATTTTAGGATTGTTGATGGCTCAGCATCCATTAGCTGCATTAGAGGAACTAAACCGTACATTCCAATCAAAATCAAGGACAGTATTTGGCATGATTGAAGCATCTGCGATGACAGTTGAGCAATTGCGGGTTTTGCAAACAGAAGAAAATTACAACAAGATATTTGATGAACCTGAGAAAAAGGTAACTTCCATAGATCTGGTGCCTATTGAACTACCACACATTCACAGACCCCCCAGAAGGATCACAGGTGATGGCTCAGCACACCATTCTGCAACGGGTAGAGATTACTACAGAAGCCATTATTTTGAATTTGTGGACACAGTCATAGAACATCTAATCACTAGATTCAATGCAATCTGACTTGATTCAATGACTTGAGGAAATATCTAGCACTTGAGAACATGATCACATCTGGCAAGATTGAGAACTCGGTTATAAACTTCTATCCAGAAATCTCTCCACAACGACTCGAGTTTCATTTGCCCATGTTCAAAGGAACAACAAAAACAGTATCTCTGAAAGGTGCGAAGGATGCTTACTGTAAAATGCATGAAACAAGTCAGCAAATGTTTAGTGAAGTGTTTTTTCTCATGAAACTTTTGCTTGTATGTCCAGTATCCAGCTGCGAAGGGGAACGCAACTTTTCTGTATTAAGACGGTTGAAGACATGGTTAAGGTTAACTATGTCTCAGTGCCGCCTCAAATAGATGAGGTTGACAAGATAAATATAGAAGAGCTTTGAAAGAATTCATGAACAGATCATCACAAAGGAGGTCTATGTTTGGGAACATGTAGACTAGAGGACTAAATAAATCTTACTTCAATGAAAAGTATGAATAATTATGTGCTACATTGTACTGATGTGTAATTTTCAAGTGTTTGCAACGACATTTTAATTATTTTCATTTAAGAACATGAACAGTTTTTCAGTAGATATAAACTTATCAAAGGTAATTACTAATTTTATTAATATTTCAAAAGGTAATCCATGCAATGAAAGTTATTAGTAACCTTGTCAAGTATAATGGCCATCTTTTATACTGTGCAGTGTGCAGGAATAAGTTCATGTTGCAGTTAATTTGTGACACATTTGTCTTTATTTTATTAACATTTTTAAAACTGTTCACAACACCTCACTTATACAAACCTACACGAAAATTTTGAAGTATTGTAGCAACAAGATTACTCTGTGACTGCATGTTTACAGCTTCCAGGTTCATGTAATCAGAGATTACCAATTTGCAAATTGAACAGTCTGCATAAGTGGTTGCAAAAATCATTCCCCCTCCCATATGGTGTAAAAAATCTACGCCCCTGTTAGGAAGGAAGACTATACATTAACACATGCAGTAAAGTTGACTGTGTTATTGTAGGTTTATAGATTGGATAACTGTGCTAGGGTTGTTAAATTAAGTTTCCAAGAATAGTTTCATCAATGCCCCTGCACACTTAACTGTGAGTGTGATAATTTGAAACTGTTCTGATACAGATGACTGTGTTCAGTTATTCAGTTTTTATGCTGTACATAACATTTGAGGACAACAAGGGACCTGTTGGTCCATCTTGAACACTTTATCACCTGAATAAAAAAACCTCAAACCAGTTATCATCATTCGAATTTTATCAAGTTTTCCCTTAAAATGCCCTTAACATCTGAAGGCAATACATTCCAAAGAACTGTCTCTCTGTTAGAAAAATATAACTGTCTTAACTGGAGATGGCTCCTACTGTGCTTAAATGTATATTTGTACCCCTTAATCTCACCATTAAATACTGAAAGAAATTGAGTATCAACAGAACAATTTAAGTCTTAAACATTTCAATCACATCCCTTCCAGCTCTTCTTTTTTCAAGAAAAAAGTTTCAGAGATTTTTAACCTGTCTTCATATGCCAGCCTTTCCATTACAAGTATCATTCTAGTAGCTGTTCTCTGAACCCTTGCCAGCAATCCAGTGTCTTCCCTGAAGTAAAAAGCCCAAAACTGAACACTGTACTCCAGATGTGGCCTAACTAACCAACTATACAGTGAAATTATAACCTCTTTAGACTTGGGTTCAGTATTCTGTAAATAAATTCTAAAATCTCATTTATACTGCCACTAGTAATAACACACTGCTTGGATGGGATAAGAGACTGATGAGCCATAACACTAACATCCTTTTCTTCCATAACCTCTGTAATTCCACAAAATTATACTGATATTTTTAATTATAATACACTACATTCCTTACCTTGTTTTTATTATAATTAGTTAAAAAATATATGTTGTTTATTTGTGCAACTCGTGAATTAATCTGAAGCCTGCATATGTAAAAATGGCTGGTGTAATTTGAACCTGACGATGACTGAAGAAGGTTGAAGCGTCGTTTGCTCCTCTACATAAATAATTTTCTTAATGCATACCAGCCATTTTTATGTATATGTTTTTCTTTACAAGTAGGTTTTCTCATCATCATGAATCTAAAATCTTTTACAAGGTAGGAGTGACATTCTTCTGATGTATTGCACTGTATTCTTATGTGTTATGTCTGGCTGGTTAGTTAATCACAATGATTAAAACAGTGACACCTATTTTTATTAGATTAATATATAGTTTGTTCAAAGAAAAATATATTTTTGCACTGAAAGTTTTTGCTAATAAATAAAGGGTTAATTAGTGATATCTTGAATGCTGTGTTAAGGATGTATAAATCAAAATTTTCATTATTGGAACAACAGAAAACAAACTGTTATTATCTGGTTAGTCCATTCTTAACGTGTTCAGTTTGTTTCCTTGGCAGCTAATATTACCTTCTTAATATCTTTCTTTTATTGTTATTGGCTCAGGAAGATGTAAAATGACCTGATTTGATATTTTAGTTTTTCTGTGTGTTAATTGATATAACCAGTAATTTCTTCTGTAGGTTTCTATTGGTCACATAGTACCAGGTGGAGCAGCAGATCTAGATGGACGAATGCGTTCAGGTGATGAGATAATCTTTGTTAACAATCAGGTGGTCATCAACACATCACATCATCATGTGGTTCAGTTAATGGGAAATGCAGCTGTAGATGGAAGGGTGACACTGGGTGTCAGAAGAAGAATATCACCTCTAGGTATGGATATTAGTATAAGTTTCATTAGGGTAAACAGAATAATATTGTAACCCTCAGGTATGGATATTGGTATAAGTTATTTTAGGGTAAACATAATAAAATTGTAACCCTTAGGTATTGATGTTAATATAAGTTGTGTTAGAGTAATAGAAGAATTTTGTAACCCTTAGGTATTAATTTTAATATAAGTTATGTCAGAGTAATAGAAGAATATTGTAACCTTTAGCTATGGATTTCGGTATAAGTTATGTTAGGGTGACAGAAGAACATTGTAATATTTAGCTATGGATATTAGTCTATGTTAGGGTAGCAGAAGGATATTGTAACCTTTAGTTATGAATTTCAGTATAGGTTATGTTAGAGTGACAGAAAAATATTGTAATATTTAGTTATGGATATTAGTATATGTTAGGGTAGCAGAAGGATATTGTAACCTTTAGTTATGGATTTCAGTATAAGTTATGTTAGAGTGACAGAAAAACATTGTAATATTTAGTTATGGATATTAGTATATGTTAGGGTAACAGAAGGATATTGTAACCTTTAGTTATGGATTTCAGTGTAAGTTATGAAAGGGTAAATAGAATAATATTGCAAAGGTATGGATTTCAATGTGTTTTATAGTAGGCTGAACAATGTAACCTGTATATATGGATATTTTTACATATAATTTTAATTAGTTTCATGTATAAACATAGACTACATAGTAATATTTCATGCAACACCTGCTCTTATTTAAAAACAATGTAAAAGCACCATTTTTCACAATAGTTTGGTTTTACATTTTTCTAGAAAGAATAGAAAGAACTAATTTCACAAATGCTTGGATTTTCTCACCTTTAAATAAAACAACTCTGTAATTAAAGAGTTTTTATAGTATTAATATCTTTAATATTTATTACTGCATTATTATATCAACACTTTATTACTGACAACAGTATTATTCCAGTTACAAGTATTTTTTTTTATAGGTTCTTTAAGTCACAGAAAAGCATGTGATAATATCTATCCATATGATGTCATTGTGACCAGAATGGAAAATGAAGGATTTGGATTTGTCATTATTTCTTCGGTTGGCAGATCAGGATCCACAATAGGTGGGTAGTTAAGATGTGACAGTTCATAGTTCTGAACAGAACTTGATAAACAGTATGTAGGTTTGAATTTACCTGGGAATATAACTGGATAAAGAGTACATAGGCTTACATTTATCTGGGAATAGGACTGGATGGACTGTGTGTAAGTATAAAGTTATCTGAGAATAAGATTTGATGGACTGTATGCAGGCCTAAATTTATCTGAGGATAAGATTGGATAGACCATATGTTGCTTAAATATTTGTGAGAATAAGACTGGATGGACTGTATGTAGGCTTAAAGTTTTGTGGGAATAAGACTGGATTAAATAGTGGAAAGTTAAAATTGATATTGAATATTAATTTAAATGATTTGCTAACATCACCTCATATGCATAAAAATTACTTTGTTTTATATTTGGAATATAAACTTTGTTATGTGACAGATAATTGCAAACTCTCTATTTTTTGTACTTTAATTTTTTTTTTACAATTACTTGTAATTTTAGGTTCTGTTTTACTGGAGTACTGTGTAAATTTTTGCAAGTTTGTGTTTTCTGTTTATCATAATAAACATAAGCCATTAAGAAATATTTTTTAACATTTGATGTAACTTTTTCTTTTAGGGATGAATGTGCTATTTGAATTTTCCATTATATCTTTTATATGCCACCTTCGCATGCTAAGTTTTGCTAGCAGACTGTGCCTAAACTATCTCTTACATTATTATTCTGACAAGTTAATTTTACTTTCTATGTAAAGGATGATGTTAGTGACTTCAGTACAATTTATAGTTAATTATTTATTAAAGATATTTCTATTTATTCTTTGCAGGAAGGATTATCGAAGGGAGTCCTGCCGAGCGATGTGGCCAGTTGCATGTTGGAGATCGGATTTTGGCTGTAAACGGAATCAGCATCTTAAATGCACATCATGGGGAGATTGTGAACTTAATAAAAGATTCTGGTTACTCAGTTACTCTCATGATTGGTCCTTCTCAAGGTATGACATGTTAGTTAGACTTGCATTACTCGAGCTTTCTACTGAAGGTATATGTGTTTTAATATAACATATTATCTGATAGCATCTTTGCAGTTTTACACTGGAACAGGTGTTATAAATGCACATTCAGCTTATGCTTCACAGAGCTTTAGGGTGACTCTGATTCAGACTTTTATTTTTTTTAAATTGGTTTATATTTTTGTTCATTTTTGTGGCAACTTTGTGATTGGTTTCTCCATAACTACTCTACCTGAAGCCATGGTACTATTTCTGCACTAACAACAATTATGTGAAACCTAATTTATTCATGGATAAAACTGTTAAATGACCACACTGCTACCTGTATTAGAAACTAATAATCTAAACAATTAAGGCTGTAATTATATAAAACAAATTAAGAGAAAAAGAAAGACAAAGCTGTTAGTACTTTTTATATATGCATCTTGAGACACAAATTATGTTCTACAGTTTGATGGTGGTTGGTTAATGTAGGATATTAAACCAATTTTTCATTTCTGCCATAAAATTAATATTTTTATTTCTTTTTTTGCTATAAACGAAATTTTTCTCATTTCAGGTTAATTATATATTTTTTTCAGATAGTTTACTCATTATAATTTTAAAAAAAGTATAAATTTCTGTTATATTTTGTAAACTGTACAACTGTTAATTATCTGGTACCAGTGCCATAAACAAAAGTTAGTTTATGTTGAAACAATTTTTTGAGATATTGTGAGCTTAAACCACTCTTAAGATTACAGGGAGCCATTTGGTCATGTCACATGTTGGATAGTTTGGTTTTAACAATTACCAGTAGAACTGAAATAAAAAGATCATTGATTTTGTTATTTGTTCTAAAACCTTTTGTGTTTTCTTGCAGATGACACATCCAGTATAGCATCAACACCACATAGGGTAAGCAATAGGTGTCAGTATATCACTTTAACTCCACTTAGAAACTGTAAGTTATTGAATTACATTTGAATGTATGTCTAAGATTTTATTTCTTAACTCTTTAAACCTGCACTTTTGTGAACTTATGGCATGAACTCTTTAAACCTCTACTTATGATTTCCAAATACTTATCACCAAATAAATCTCATAAAATTTAAGTTTTTTTTATTTTGCAGATAATAATATGATTTGAATTAGTTTTCAGCCAAAAAAATCCATAAATTTATCAGACACTGTCACCATCTAATGGATAAATCACGATTTTTGGTCAAATGCAGGCAGGGTCCACTCGGGTTTAAGGAGTTAAAGAAATTATGTAAAAAATAAATTTTATATTTTAACCCTTAAACAGTGGAAATGTTGTTGGTATCATCATCAATTGATGATGGCCTCCATTTAAGGGTTAATGAAACTTCTTTGAGTGTTCGCATTGTAATAGTTTTTACATTTCCATGTATTAAAGATGAAATGTCAGGCATGGTATTAATAGTATGTTAAAGGCCCATTCTAATGTATTAACTCACTGTTTTCTTTTTTGCTTTACTAATTTGTAACACCATCCTAGTGTAAGTAATGCTGTACAAGTTTCTCTTAATTTGCTAATAGCCTGACTTGGTGTAACAGGTTTAAAAGATGTGTCCTTGTGTTGTAATACTGTTACCTATCTTAGTAGAATAGTGTTAAAAGGGCTGTTCTAGTATTGTAATGCTATTACTTCTCTTAGTATAACAGTTTTAAAACAACTATTTTAGAGATCTAGTTTTAGCAGATTTTAATGGATTATTTTATTCTTCCGTCACTTAGTGGTTGTTTGAAGTAGCAAGTAACTTTTAGATGTAACTACCATTTCTTGGTAAGAAATATTCTATATGCTCCACAAAATTGATAATATTATGTAATTTAAAAATTATTGTTCCAGATATAATTCTTGTGTGAACAAACTTTGCACAAACAGAGGCAATTTTGTTTCCTTTATTGACATTTTCATATATTTTAAATAAACTTTTCTTATAAGTATAAACCTTAACTTTTATAACGTACGTTTCAGCATGTTCATATGTACATATGCTGTAAGTATTGTACTATCACACTTTATAAATACCTTTATAATATTTTTGCATTAATTTGTTCTCTATAACAATGAACAAAGATCTTTCTGCTTATTTTATTCCCTTCTCTGTCCTTTTCTTTTCTGACTTTAGAACACCAGGTCTTTGCATTTCAAGTGCTGATTCTGGCCTTCCATACAGGGTTGGGAACTCTATTCTACTTCCAGGTGCAGTATTCCTAAGTTTGGTCTTTCTACGTGTTTTACTCCAGATGAATGGTTTCTGGATGGTGTTAAAAAGCATGGAATGCTTACTTGTTTTACTCCAGACAAATGGTCCCTGGATTATGTTAAAAAGCATGGTTTTCTACATGTCCTACTCCAGATGAATGGTCTCTGGATTGTGGTAAAAAGCATGGACTTTTTACTTGTTTTACTCCAGATGAAAGGTCTGTAGACTTTGTTAAAAAGCATGGCCTCTCTACTTGTCCTACTTTGCATGAATTATCTCTGGATTTTGTTAAAAAGCATGGTCTTTCTTCTTGTCATACTCCATATGAATGGTTTCTTGATTGTGGTAAAAAGCATGATCTTAAACTTGAATATCTATTGGTAAGTATCACTTAACACTTTGATCTATGAAAGACAAGAAACAAGCAACTAACTAGTTTATATATTCAAAATATCAGAAAAAAATTATAAATTGTTTTTAATGGCTCGTAAAAGAAGTGTCAATTTTTTCTTACCTAACAAGGTTACAAGCTTCATGGACTTCCACTGAATTTAAGAACAGTCATGTAATTTATTTGGTTTTAAGAAGTTTCAGTTATATGAACAGTTTAATTGTGCATTAAACATAAGATGACCATTTTACTTAATGGACAGGGGGAAGATAACTCTACTGATCAAGATGTCCAGTACTATTCTGTAGAGCTTCATCGAGGGACTAGAGGGTTTGGTTTCAGCATTCGGGGGGGGAAGGAGTTTCAGAATATGCCCCTGTTTGTTCTAAGGATAGCAGAAAATGGGCCAGCACATCAAGATAATAGACTTCAGGTAAGATTTTCGTCTTACTACTGTTTGCTCATGTGTCCTAGTGAGTTGAAAGATGCTTTAATAACTTCAAAATAATAATAATTATAGTTCTAGGACCAAGAGAGTTTTTTACTTCTGACACATTAATGTTGTTGTAATAAATATGAGCTGCATTATTTTCTAAAGAAATGGAAAGGTCATATGTAATTTTCTTTATGCAGAAGGAAAGCTAAAACTAAGTATGTTTTCAGTGAGTACATAGACTATGTACTTGGTTAGGTGGTAGCAAAGTATGACTTACTTAAGTGTAGTACCTGTACAAAATTTAGTGAATGAGTGTAGTACCTGTACAGATGTTAATGAGTTAGTTGAGTGCAGTACTTGTACAGATCTTGTTGAGTTAGTTGAGTGCAGTACTTGTACAGATCTTGTTGAGTTAGTTGAGTGTTGTACTTGTACAGATATTGATGAGTTCGTTGAGTGTAGTACCTGTACAGATCCTGGTGACTTAGTTGAGTGTAGTACTTTTACAGATCTTGATGAGTTAGTCAAACATAATATCACTACAGAACTTAAAAAAGTACCTGAGTTAAGTGAGTTTGTCATGTGTCTGTTCACATATTAATTTGAATCACTGCAATATTTACATTCCAATAGAAACAGGGAAATAGCCTTCTGATGTTTGTAATAAAAAAAATGTTATTACAGGTAGGAGACCAAATAATTGAAATCAATGGAATCAATACCAAGAGCATGTCTCATGCAGAAGCTATAGAACTGATCAGGAAAGGCAGTTACAGTGTGAGACTGTTAGTCAAGAGGGGGGGGAAGTTTCCTTCTGGACTCAGTAAGTATATTGGTTTGTGTAATTTTATGTATATAATATATATATGTATATAAAATATCATTTCTCATCTTAAAACTCTAATAAATACTTTGGTTTAGGTTCCTTTTTTGTGTTTATTATGTTATCATGAATTATTTCTTTCTTTACAGATGTTGTTAAGAAACAGCATAATTTGTGTTCATACTCAGAGAATATTTTCTTTGTGTTCTTTAGATGATCATCCAAGTCCTTCAAGTCTCCCTGTTCCACCAATGTCTGCATTATATAATGGTCCAATCAGTCAGAGCTCACCACGAGGACCTCCTCACCTAGATGGTATCTCAAGGAAGTATGATGCTCATTCATGAACTTTTAGGATAAAACCTAAATGGGAAAACAAACTTTAATCTTGAGTTTCAGAGATGAGAATGTAGACAACTATTGCCATTACCCTGTATCTTATCAGTGTAGATTGTAGTACATAAGGTGACAATGAAATTAATCTGTCTATAAGTCAGTAATCTAGTACACAAACCTTTAAGGTTGTTTGTGAGCAAAGTAAATAAATGAACTGTACAGCTGTATGACATTTATAACTTCTGAATCATGTTCACATTGGTGCTGGAGAAACCCCATGAGACAGCTGCCAATAAATCAAGTTTCTAATGCAGTAATATATACTAAGCCTAAAATATAAAGTATCTAATGCAGTAAGTGGTGTTGATTTCTATTCAATTTACAAGTTAATGGTCTCACCACTGAGATATATTCTTCAATCTGTTGTTTTATTTCTTTGTTAATAAATTTGAAAAGTTCTTGTTTTATATGAACCAAAGTAACAAATGTCTTATTTATAGTATCACATTGTTGCATACACATATTGTTTGTTAGGTTCCCCTCACATACAAACAAATGTAATATTTTTTATGCTTGTTGTGTTTTGAAATATGTTATTGTGTTTGAAGGTGTATGACCTCTTCATCAAGAAAGGTATTGTTTTTCATCTCTTAAGTGTCATTGATGATGACTTGTATTGAAGGTTTCTGTACATAATACTTCTATTTTCATTTTCCCATTTCACAAGTAACACTGAATCATTCCAAACTTTTAATGAATAACTAATTTAACTTCATAAGTAGGTTGCATTGTACATCATCCCAGTAGATGTATATTTTGAACATGAATCAAGAATACTAGAGTCTTAGTGTCAGCTGATCTCTATGTGAATCAAGAATACTAGAATATTGGTGTCACTTGACCTGAATGTGAATATAGAAAACTAGAGTTGTGAAGTCACTTGACCTGGACATGAATCAAGAATACTAGAGTCTTGAAGTTCCTTGACCTGAACATGAATCAATAATACTAGAATCTTGGTGTCACTTGGTCTAAACAATGAATCAAGAATCAATCTCGTATTTGAAAATATTCCCCACTGGCTCATTGATAATCTCTATATGTTACATATAAATGGTAAAATTTGGGGTTGGATCCTCATGTCAAATAATTTGTTGCAGCTCTTTGTTGAACCAACAAACAAATGCTGGAAAGAATTGCCATTCCATTTTGATTTTATCAGTGTGGGGATAAACTTTTTATCTCATTTTTTTCAGTAATAATTTTTGTTTGTTCATGTAAATAGAGAGTTAATATTTTTATTTTCTCTTTGATTTCTAACTTAAGGATAACACCTAGAAAATTCTTTTTCTGGGTATTCTGTTTAAAAGAATACTTCAAGTACTTAGACAAAGATCATTACATTGTTTTTGTTACAAAACACTTTCTTGACATTAACATTACATATATATTGTTTACTGACTGCCATATTATTCACTAAAATATATTTAAGTTTGACTTCTTTTGACTGTTATTTTAAGAGCACCACTAGTAAAATAGTGATTTTTTAAGATTGATATTAACACTTTCCATTTTTGTGAAAGGTATATTATGTTTTAAAAATTGTGAGTTTTCTCATCGTTTTTTTTTAAATCTAAACATTTAAATTTAATTTCCAATAAGAAGACTGGGGTGATAACACCCTACATTATTAGATTCTGTCAGTACCATTAGGAACAGATGTAGATGTAAAAGTGGTAATTTTTGCACGTGATTAATCTGTATTAAAAAGCCATTTTGAAAGAAATCAGTTATATACTTAAGATACCATTACTTAGTTTCTCAGATGAGTATTTAACACATAACCACTTTGTTATTAGTTGTACCGTGGTGAAACAAATAAAAACAGTTTATATGATGTTTTTGGAAACTTGTTTCAATTGCTTCTACTTCTAAAACTGGGTGATAATTCTGTTTAGATCATCATAGACCTAATTTCTAATTTTGAAAAAACAGCAATTTTGTTTTAACATGTACACTTGTAACAAACCATCAGTAACAAAACTCTTCAGTGACAAGATATGTGGTATTTTATCATTAGAGCATGACCTAACAATGCATCCAATGATATTCTATTCAAGGGAGAACCCTTTAATCATCTCTTATGTAAGGTTTAGCATGTCATGTTACTGGTCTCTCAACTTCTGTTGAGATGAAAAGACTGGACTATCTCTTTGATGTTTGAATAGTCTAGCCAGCAGTTTGTAGAGAAGGAAATCTAATGAAACATAAATCCCTACAGACAGATAAAAAGATTATTGACAGGAACATTCATAGTAAAGTCTGTCTTAAACAGTTGAGTCTCTGTGAACTTTCAGTGGGTAGACTAAAGAATTAGTTTTACATTTTTTTCAGAGAAGTATAAAATGGTGCAATATCCAGAGCACAAAATGCATTGTTACAGAGATAAAGAAATGATCCCTGAAGGAGCAAAAACTAAGTATTTTGAACCAGTGGATACTATGTAACCTTGGAAAGGTTGACAGGAAACACCTTCATTCCACCGCTGATGTTCGTCAATGGAAGAACTCCTACAACTGAAGTTAATTATCTTAACAGCTTCAGTTCTTCAAAGTTACTTCATCCAATAGTTTCAGACATTTATATTTACAAAGTCTAGTAGAAGGAAGACTGTTTTTACAGGTATACCTGCTAGCGAGATTAAACCACTCAATATCACTTGTGAATTTTTAAGAGTTACAATGTCATTTATTGTACTTTTATTGAGAATGAATTTCTCCACAAGATGACTATTTATCTCTCCATTGCGTGTACTTTATGTGCAGTTTTATCATTTCAATTACGCCAGCGGTTAAAGCGACAAGAAACAAAGCAGTAAAGACGAACTTCGAATACTTTATGTTTGATATTATTGTGTTATTCAATATTTTTTGCTTTTATTTCATTCTCTGGTTACCATGGTAACAGCCATTTGCTTGGCAGGACGTGAAGTTTTGAGTGACATCGTATAGATATTTCAAACAAACCCAATATAAACAGCTGGTATTTTATGGATAAGTTCTCAAGTACAACTTTTGAAGGGTTTGTATAATTTATACCTTCAACTATGCCTTTTCTTTTCTTCGCAGTCAAATATTATTTTGAATAATGGTTTCCTTATAAATGTAAAGCTACACAATATATTTTCTGTACTTTACAAACAAGATAGTGTATAAACATCATATAAACGACACAAAATAAACCGTATAAATGGTATCACACAAGCTTTATAGACGATACCAAGTAAACTGTATACATTATATCAAAATATTTTAAATATTAGTTTGTAACACTGTTTAAAATGTTAGGGTGTAGGGGTATGCTAAACACTTTATTAAAAGTGTAAGTGTGCTGACAAACACTAAGCATTTCTAAAATTTCAGGAACTTCGAGTAATTATTACTTTTTTGTTATCTCGCTTTAAAAGGAAGTTTAGAAAACCGTGAAGACAGTCTATCAGTTGCTAAGTGCTGATATCCTCGTAGTAGCGCACCCTTATGGCGGATTACTGAGTAATACTAACATCTATATAGCACGAGTACTCCTTATAATAGATGTAAAAATATATTGATCACTACTATTGTCATGATGTTAGCTTCTCAGACATAACTTTTCTCAGTTTTTATTGACAATTAATCAGCGGTAGTAACACGTCAGTTTAACCATTTTCACTTAAGCACGATCGTAACGTTACACTTGATTACAAACAGAACATTTTATAAAAATAGGCGAAGAACAAGACAAAAACCTTTCATACACCAATTGTTTTTTCTTCGTTTCAAAAGAGGTGTGTTCGAGGGAGATATTAACGCCCTCCCTCTGATGAATTTTCAGTTTCATTTCTTCTTAAAGCATACAAATCTATCAACATATAATGAATAAAGTTTTACTCCAATAAAACAAGTGTGGATTTACACATAGTCTGACTAACAGAGAGAACCTGCATAGAATTTAACTCCTATGAATAGTCTTTATTTGGGAGGACCTCCATTGGGTTCAGTTTAAACCTGCTGAAACTGTATCGTAATAATTTATTCTTGTGGCCAGACGGAGAGAGCCATGATTCTGAAATATGTAATTGTTATTTTCATCAACCTCGCGATTAAAGCCAGTCCTTTAACCATTAAAATCGGTAAGACTAAAAGTTAGATGTAGCAGATTTATTTAAGCCGTGTCTACATGTTTTGTGTTATTTTACACACAGTGAATGGCTGAAGAAAATCAAATTGAAATGGGACAGATATATTTAAGCCCTGTGTTTTACGTTATTACGCATTTTATGTTATTTTAAATACACAGTGACTAAAGAATGATTTATAGAAGGAGTGGAAATTTTACAATGATGTTTAAGGTACCAGAAAGCATTATTAAGCTCATAATAACTTACTGTACTTTCGATACTGAGTTAATTTTCTCGATGCTGGGTTGACATTTTGATCAAATACAGAGTTTAGGCTGTCCTTGAATATGCATTGCAAAGTAAACGAGCAAAATGTACCTTTAAACTCTGGTGAACGTTTGTTTTACGAATTGACATAGTTTGTTTGTTTGTTTTTTTAATTTCGCACAGAGTTACACGAGAGCTATCTGTACTAGCCGTCCCTAATTTAGCAATGTAAGACTAGAGTGAAGGCAGCTAGCTATTCATCACCACCAACCATCAACTCTTGGGCTTCTCTTTTATCAACCAACAGTGTAATTGACTGTCACGTAATGATGCTCTCAGGTTGAAAGGATGAACATGTTTGGTGTGATTGAAATTCCAACCCGTGATCCTCAGATTGCGAGTCGAGCGCCCTAACGCCCTGGCCATGCTGGGCCTAGGAAATAATATTGAATCTAAGTGGAAGACAAACATGTCATGTTTCAGAAAAAAATTACTTTACTTTTACCATTAGGTGTCTCTGTATTTGATTTAAATTTGAAAGTATTTCGAAGATTAGTACTGTAGTTGCATGTTTTATTGTTATGTTATAATATATTTATTTTTTTGCACAAGAATACCATTATCCATCCCACAGGTAGCATATTCCGAGCAAGCAATACCTGGAGCCTTCTGGCGGCAAAACTGGCTGTAGAAGACATTAATAATGATCCATCAGTCCTTCCGGATACACAAATAGAATTACTCAGCAATACAACGGATGGATCGAATTTCAACTTTCTACAAAAGAGTAAAAATATAACTTGAAACAAAATTTGCGCTACTTTTCAGTACATTTTCTAGGGACATCTCAACATAGTTAAACATTTTGAAAGTTAGAGACTGTAGTTATCACAAATAGTATATAAGTGAATTAATATTCGTTTAAAGATAACGTAAACGTTTGATGTTTTTACTTTGGATGAATCAATCAGCAATCTGTAGCTCCAACATTATTTACATTTCACAAAAAGAGTCAAAGGAAAAGAAACCACATTTTATAAACCCAAGTCTCTGCTCGTAATATCCTTATATCTATATATATTCACTATGGGTTTAGTTATTCTTAGCATTATGAATTTTCCCAAGTTATACATTTGACGTTTCAATAGAGAGAAACATTTATGTACACATGAATCAATAAAGAATATAATTTTTTTTGGTTTTAAGTACTATGGTTTCAGTAAAGAATAGGCATAACTGTTGAGATATACAAATAACATTACTGAAGTGTTATACCTTAATATTAACTTGGGTTAATGGTACTGAGCTCTTATACTTTCATGCTAACTAGGATTAGTGGTACTGACGTGTTATTGTTAGATACTAGCTAGAGTTAGTGGTATTAAGGTATATTTTTACCTACTAACCAGATTTAGTAGTACTAATATGTTATTTTTGCATACTAACTAGGATTAATGGTACTCATGTGTTACTGTTACATACTAAATAGGGTTATAAGTGTTAAGATATTATTACACACTAACTAAGGTTATTGGCATTAAGATGTTATTGTTTATTTAATTTATTTGCTCAAGCAAAAGGCGTCATAATAACGTGTTTTAAAACAGTGACAACAAAACTTGCCAACAATAGCGCGTTTTTCACTACAAGTATTGCTGTTGTTTGTTATTAAATTCATAAATATGCGAAGGGCTCTCTATATTCTGTGCCAATTTTGGGTATCGAGACTCGGTTTGTAGTGGTATAAGTCCGCAGACATTCCGCTGTGCCATTGAGGCTATTCTACTAGTTCTTAGATACATAATTTGCTTGTATTTAAATTAAAGCATATTAATATAATTTTCCATTTTAATTCTTCAAAAATAAAAGGTTTGGGTATTTCTTCCAACATCTGCTAAAATGAAATTCCACTAGAGAGGACAAATGTGTACGATATTCAACTTTATTTCTTGAAAAATTAATGCTTTATATTTTACCTCCGATAGGAAACGCTAGTTTACCTTACTTTTTTCACCTTTTGATAGCTTGTTACCTCTTGGAAAAGAATGTAGCCACTATCATCGGCCCAAGCTCCTCCTCACACACTAAAGTCACACATGCACTAATAGGAAATCTCCATGTACCACAATTTGCTCCAACTGCTACAGACCCTACTTTGTCTTTTAACCCTACTGGCCACTCTCCTTACCCTACCTTGATCAAAATGACGCCTCCCGACAACTTCCAGATGATGGCCCTCAGTACTCTTATGATTAAATTCAAATGGAGAACAATTGCCATCATTGCAGAGTGTTCTGATTATGGTAAGTAAAAATACTCAATGTTATCATTTCAGTGATTACTAGTTATGGTAAATAAAAATGGTCAATAAACATAAAGTACGTAAAGAGTTTCTGTCAAACGTGATCACTAAAATTAGATTTCTGTTTATTTGCTTTTGAAGTGAAACACAAAACCACACAATGGGCTTTCTGTATTCTGCCAACGACGGGTATCTAAACCCAGTTTCTAGCGTGTTAAGTTCACAGAAATACCGTTGTACCATTTGGGGGAGGGCGTATACTTAGTGTTTTTCTTTCATTAATGCCTGAGATTTTCCTATCGGTATATGAACTTGTAAGAATAACTTAATGCATTTATGTGATATAACGACAATCACCAAAGTAATTGATAAATTCGAACTGAACTGTTGAGAAAAATCAGTAGTACTGGTACAGGCCTGTGGCTAAATGTTGAGTAAAATGCAGCACTAGTAAGTGGGTCCTAATTTGTGAAATCAACAAGTGGAGGACAGATGCCGAATGTTAAGGTGAACATAAACCTAGTGGCAGCGTAGCAGTGACTTTGAGTAACGTAAAAATATTTGGTACGCTGCAGCCCGCTTTTAAGCAGTCAACCGGTATCTGGAGTCTGATTTGGAGAAGCACGGAAAGCCATCTTATCTTTCATCGATGAAGCTCTTCATTAAATATATCAGGATTTAGCAAACTTTCCCTGTAAAAAGCTATAACCTGTCTGTATCAGAAATATAAAAAGTTCTAAACTGATGCTGCATCAAATTTGAAGGAAAGATTACTGATAGCATGGTAAAAACGAGTTGTTACTGTTTAATTAAATTAACTACGAAACTAATAAAAATGTAATGTTTCGTCAGAAGAATATAGACTATGAAAAAATCGTTAAATACTATAAGCAACTGCGCTATAATTATATTAATGTGTTTTTATTTCACGTCACAAAAATAGGAGGTTTGACCGAATCTGCTGCAAACGTGTATTGTAACTACTAATTCGTTCACAGGAAAACAAACGTTTTGTACCTTTATTTTAAAACCTTGTTGACTGTGGCGTACAAATGAAATAATAATTTTAAACTTTACTCATTTTTCCTACGTGTTATAGGCCTTAATGGACTGACTGAACTTCAACGAATAGCTGCTTTGAGAGACATCGCGGTGGTCAGTGCAGAAACATTTTTACGAACTGATATCCCCGAGAATCTGGATGTGACAAAGAGTTTACAAACTGTAAAGGTTATTAAGAACAACTTTCTATTCCGTAAATGTTAATGCTAAACAACGAAACAGTTTTATTTGGCTGTTGAAGGTTTAACTAATTTTAATAACAATATCTAATGAAACAAGCTGTCCAAGTGTCAGAAATAAAGACCCTTTAGTGTAGGTAGTATTAATTTATTTATTTTGTGAGTTAATATTTCATTATCGTTTAGTTTTTTATTATAAGATAGTTAAAAGCAGATTATTGTTGGAAGTTGTATTTCTAAGTTATTAAAGCCGAGGCCACAGAACATCGAGTACAGTCCACTGATGTCGAGGATATAGAAAGTTCTAGAAGTCTTAAGTGACAGCAGACGGCAAGCAGACAAAAAATACAGCGGGAACGAAACCCAAAGTGAAGCCGAATGAGAGAGTTTCGGTCAGAGAAACGTTAGAAAACTGAAAGATAATTGTTGAATGATTGAATAGCCTAACGAGTAATATGACAAAGCGAGATTAGCAGTCGTCCTGATGTAAAAGACTGTGTAGTGTAGATATTATTATTATTTAGTTTATCCGTAAATGAATATCTCATATTGTTTAATTTTTTATTATAATAAAATTAAAAGCTGACGATTATTGGAAATTGTTTATAACTCTTTAATGTTGAGAATATAGCGAGCAGACGATATAGTAGTAAACATATAAATATCACAAGCGGGAAAAGAACGAAGACAAGGATAATAGCAGGATAAAGTAGTGTTACAAGGTAAAGTTCGGCGTGAATTTAACCACGGTATAAGTGATAGGCCTAATATTTAATATGTTAAGAGTAAGACTATCGGGGCCTGGCATGGCCAAGCGCGTAAGGCGTGCGACTCGTAATCCGAGGGTCGCGGGTTCGCGCCCGCGTTGCGCTAAACATGCTCGCCCTCCCAGCCGTGGGGGCGTATAATGTGACGGTCAATCCCACTATTCGTTGGTAAAAGAGTAGCCCAAGAGTTGGCGGTGGGTGGTGATGACTAGCTGCCTTCCCTCTAGTCTTACACTGCTAAATTATGGACGGCTAGCACAGATAGCTCTCGAGTAGCTTTGTGCGAAATTCCAAAACAAACAAAACAAAAAACAAAAGACTAACGGAAGAGGAGTAACTGAACCAGAGTGAGTGGACTTCGAGAAAAGGACCAGACGATTACTAGAAGAGCAACATATGACTGTAGTAACTCAATGACAGTGTGAGTGAATTATATACAAAAACACTAGAGCGATAGAAACAGATAAAGGTAGTTTAGCTTGTCAGTTGAAATTCTAAAGTAATTGAATAGACCTAATTGTAGCTTATGATATCCTTATTATCTTATTATATAAGAAATTTGTTGTACATACTTTTAAGTATTTCGAATATAATTTTTTTGAAAACAAGTAGAGAGCTTACTATTCGTTTATCTTTGAACTTATCGCCAGGAAATTACAGACAACTACTATAGATAACTCCTTAGCCCAACGACAAACAACCCAATATATATTTATACTAAAATTATTTTAGGTAAAAAACCTTTAATTGACAATTGGCGAGCACATCCTTAACTTGTAAAAACAGCTTTCTGGCATTCTAGGAAAATAATTTTTTTTCACTAAAGTATGTTATAAAACAACTGAAACTGATTGTGCAGACAATTATTTAGAAGTAGGCTTAAATATTAAAAAGTAGACAAGTATCTGAAGTTCGGGATACAACTGCTATAACACACGGGGCAGCGTAAGTGAATATTGCACAGATACTGTTGTGACAAAAAGAAAAAAGAGAGAGAGAAGAAAGGAATAAATAACTTAAACACTGGTCGTGCTTAAGAGAAGAACAGAGTAAAATAGTTTGGTTTGTGAACTGAACTGGCTTAAGTGAATGTTGAATGTTTGACACGAAGAAAAGAGCTTTATAATACGCCCAGCATGGCCAAGTTAACCGGTTAAGGCACTCTTAGTCTGAAGGTCGCGAGTTCGAATTCCCATCACACCAAACATGTCATTTCAGCAGTGAGGGTGTTATATTGTGACGGTTAATCTCACTATTCGTTGGTAGCCCAAGAGTTGGCGGTGGGTGGTGATGACTAGCTGCCTCCCCTTTGTCTTACACTGCAAAATTAGGGACGGCTAGCGCAGATAGCCCTCGTGTACCTTTGCGCGAAATTCAAACTAAACCAGACTTCTTAACATTTAAGATAAAACTCTGATTTTCATAATATAAACAGTTTTTGGACGTACGTTTAACTCGTTTTTAATGTATTATTTTAAATAACCACTTGTGCATACTGTTCATTTATCTTTGTGGCCAAAAAGCCACAAACACCTACTGTAGGAAAGTCCTTAGCCCAATACTCCAGTGCATACTTACTTTAATAATTAATTTACAACTATATTTCTACAAACTCAAAAGTAAGTTTTTGACACCAACGTTTGACTGATCTTAGTACCGATATTTAACGAAACAAATTTAGACAGTTGTAATCGGCCTTAACAAGTCTTCGTGTTGTCGTATTTTGGTATATTTTATTAGGAACAAGACGTTCGAGTTGTTGTTCTTCACTGTTTTGTTGAGTATGCTAAAGTAATTTTCACCCAAGCACGTGACCAAGGCATGATGAAGAAAGGATGGGCTTGGCTTGTTACTGATGGTGTAACTTCCACGGTAAGTGTTACAGTGCTAGTAAAACTTAAAGACAGTAGGACAAGCTTCAAAAAATGTAAATTTTTAACACGTATGCTTTCAAAGTTCAATCTTCTGTATCTAAAAGATGATCCAGTGATGTTAATTCTGTATATTTAGGTGTTTCACTGGTATTAAATCTACATTTTAAACATATTTATCTTTTTGATAGAGTTTTAAAATTGACCAAGTTCAGTAAAATATATCTAACTATTTGATCTCAGATCTCAAACTATTTGATTGGTTGATAAAGCAATATAGTAAATTGATGTGATTGGTTGACGAAATAAATATACCGACTTGGTAAAATAATATTAATACGTGCAACATAATAATAAATGAAAGTAAACTTCTGTGACTTGTTAATTAATTATCCATGTTTAGGGAGGTAAGGCTCTCTTTGGTCATGATGGAAGAGTTCCGGATTACATGACTGGAGTGATTGGCACTCAGCTGCCATTAAGAAGGAGTACAGGCCTGAAACAGATGAAGCACAAACTGGAAATTAAGCTAGACCGGATGGTGGACGACATGGAGATGGTACTTTTTGTTTTTTCTACTGAGATTTCCAGCACTCGAATATTTAGTCTTTAAATCAACGTCACAGAGACTGGGGCAGTACTTCAATGGTAGTGTCATGTTTAGGTTGTGTAGGATGGTACATAAATTAAAATGAAATATAAGTGCCGTTAGAGGGTGTGTCAATCTACGCTCATTTAAATCTGGTCTCACATAACAGTTTGTAGTTGATATAACGTCCGTTAAGGGACACTAATTCTCCATTAATTTCAAAAACTAATAAAGTGGAAAACGTTTACGGTTTAGTTGCTATATTTTCTATTTTCTCTACATAGCACGCTGCTGCCCGTGTTTACGACTCTGTTCTAGCAGTAGCCCATGGTCTACACTCCTTACTTGCCTACTACAACTTTAGCGCCCCATCATTCTTGTCGGGCGTGTGCTCTAAGGCTTCTCTGAACCAATGGGAGGATGGGAAAAAACTTTATCGTTCTATTCTTGAAATCAGAAACGTGGAAGGACTCCAAGGACCTCTGGAATTCAACAACTATAGTTTTTATTCGCACATTGGATACACACTTGTAAATCTTGAAGTAGGAGGATTTACCGAAGTAAGTCTTTAAAAAAATGTAGGAATAAAAGAAACCCTCTTAGAAGGATATTTATGCTAACAAATTATAGCCTAACGTATTTTTTTATTAACTTGAATTCAACATCACAACAAATTGTAAATACTGCAGCAGAGAATCAAAACATTTTTGTATATTCCTCGTATAACAAGTATATACCTGGGATACTGTTTTAGTTTGGAAGATGGACTTTGGAAAACGGTGAGGAGGCATTGGAAGTGACCTCTGACCCCACCTTTTTAGGACGCTCCTTCGAAATTCCAAATGATTCCGTTTATGACCTGACGAACAAAACTCTTCGAGTTGTTGTAATACAGGTATAGGTCTGGTTGTTGTAATAAAGTTTGATCTAGCTGTTGTACAACAGATAATAACAGATGTTGTTGAGTTTTGTTTTCTGTGTTAAATGAAAGTAGTGGACTTACTAGTTAATTGTACGGTTATTAAGTAATGGTGGGGTTAGTAAGGTTCAGGGGACTGGGGACAATGTTGAAGTTTCTACAATATGGGGGCTGCTAGAAACCTTTTTATAAATTGCTGTTTTAAAGTTACTTAATATGAAATATTATGTCTAAGTTAGTATTTTTTTGTGCGTCAAATAAAAGGAACCTCCGTTCGTTAAGAAGAATCCAAATTATGATCCACAAGATCCAAAAAGTCAAAAGTATGTTGGTTACTGCATGGATCTTCTTATTAAACTTCAGGAGATGCTGAACTTCCGGTTTTCTGTGTTCGAGATTACACAATATGGCCGTAAACATCCAATTACAAAACGATGGAATGGATTGGTAAAGGAGTTGATTGATGACGTAAGTTATGCTTTGTTTGTTTTGATGTTTTCCTTTAATTAAGCACAAAGCTACACAATGGGCTATCTGTGCTCTGCCCACCACTGGTATCAAAACCCGGATTTTAGCGTGTAAGTCCGCAGACATACTGCTGAACCACTGGGGAGCTGTTTGTTTTGAATTTCACACAAAACTACATGGGGGCTATCTGCTCTGGCCGTCCCTTATTTAGCAGTGCAAAACTAGAGGGAAGGCAGCTAGTCATTACCATTCACCACCAACTCTTGGGTTACTCTTTTACTAACGAATAGTAGGACTAACTATATCGTTACAACTCCCTAAGGCATGTTTGGTGTGACGGGGATTTGAACCCACGACTTTCAGATTACGATTTGAGTGTCTTAAACCACCTGGCCTCGTATGTTATAAAACCTTTAATTAGCTGTCAAAGGAATTATTTACAACAAACGATTAACAGAAACAATGTTAATATTATATACACGAACACGTCTCGATAATTTTGTTTTTAGTATGTCTTTTTTTGTCGGGTAGAATTACTCTATGAAACTTTTAATGTTACAAGTAGTTCTACCGATGTTTTATCTCACTTAATCAGTAAAGTATCAACCACAGTATACGCTATCAAGGCATCGAAACATTTACGTGTAAGCTGAACAAAAGGTAAAGAAAGCTCAAGCAAAAAGGTCGAAGTCCTATATACTCTACGGTACAGACGTCAGAGTGTAAATATTTTTGAAGAGATTTGTATTGTTTCAAATGTATATCAATGTTTCGTCTCACTTGTTTTTATATTCCGAACAAAGACATAATGGATATTTTATGACGATTTTTTTTTCAGAGAGCCGACGTTGCTGTGGCCCCGTTCACCATCAGTCACGAGCGCGAGAAAGTAATATCTTTCACGAAACCGTTTTTTGACCTGGGTTTAACAATTTTACTCCCTCGCAAAAACTTTCATATTTCAAATCCTCTTTTCGCCTTTCTCTCACCTTTTGACGCCCTCTTGTGGATGGCGATTCTTTTCTCGATGATTTTAGCCTCAGTCGCTACGTGCCTTTGTCAGAACTTTACTCCTGAAAATTACCACAAGAGGGCACTATCCACAAAACATAAAGGTCACTGCCCTGTGTCCAAAGCAAACCAAGTTCAGGGCATTTCTCTAAGTGAAACCTTGTGGATAGGGTTTTCTTCGTTAGTAAACCAAGTAAGTGAATGGTAGTTTGAATATAAAGTGGACTCATCTTACATAATTATAAAACAACAATCACAATAATAAGCTGTACAGTATATCTGTTGTAACTTATTCAACTGTATTTAGTTTAAACAAATAATTGAACTTTTTGTTTTTATAAGACAGTTTTTAAGCATACCATTTCATTTGCTTGAAGCTTTATGTATGAGAGTAAAACCAAGCAATTAATAAATCTATTATACTTACTTGATTATTTATAGGTTCCTATCAATCATCACAAACTTTTATAACTGATTAGAGTCTTCAATAATAATTACTAAATGATTGATACCTAAGTGCATTAATTATGTTTTTTCTACCAATAACAGACCATTGACCCAGGGTTTATTAACTTCCCAGCCCGTGTCGTAATTGGAATTTGGTGGTTCACCAATGTTGTTTTTATTTCGGCCTACACGGCAAAGTTAGCTGCTGTCTTCACTGCAGAACGTCTTGTTACTGGTAAGTATTGTTAGCTGTTCTCTTCACTGTAGAACGTGTTGTCACTGTTAAGCCTAGTTACGATTTGTTAGCTGTTGTTTTCACCGTATAACGTTTTGCCACTGCTAAGCCTAGTTAGGTTTTGTTAGCGGTTTCTTCACCACACAACGTTTTGTCACTGATAAGCCTAGTTAGGTTTCATTAGCTGTTGTCTTTACCATAGAACGTTTTGTAACTATTAAGCCTAGTTAGGTTTTGTTCGTGGTTGTCTTCGTCACAGAACATTTTGTCACTTGTAAGCCTAGTTAGCTTTTATTAGCTGTTGTCATAGAAAATTTTTCGTTACAAGTTAAAATAGTCTGAAACTGAGTTATAAATGTTAAATATAATTTAAATTTACTGATGTAAAGTGTAATCTAAATTTAGAAGTTAAATGTTATGTATCTAATTTACGATATTTGTCAATAAGATTAATACAGACAGTTTATTTTTTTAATGCAAATATATTTTAATGTACAAACAATAATATAATTTACAATAACGGTTGTTACAAATAATGATCTATATATAAACATTTTACAACCTGAGAAGCAATATTGAATCTTCTTTCTAATCTGGAAATGATTATGTTATCGATGGTTCACGATGAGCGAATTAAATTCTAGTTGTTATTGGTACAGTTCACTTAACAGGGAGCTGTCTAGCTCTACGTTCTTCATCGCGTTTTCTACCGATGAAATTGTATAATGTTTTTGTAAAAAATAGTAAAGTTCAATGTTAATCCACTGAAGTCAAACTGTTTGTAATGTTTGAAGTTTATGGCACACCTACTGTAACAAACCAAGAATATAAAACTATCGTTGGTGCGTCATGTTGGTTACATTTATAGACGTGAGGAAAGTTTCTAGAAATTTCAGCCTGCACAGTAATACTCACAATACACTAATGGTAACTAACGTACACACATATACTGTTGATTCTTACACTTGAGAATCTTCTACAGCTTTAATGATTGAGTGGGAATTTCGCAAAACACATATAACAGTGTAAGATGTGTACATTTTTAAATAAAAATTTAGTTTAAATAAACGTCAATATTAAAAGAAATATGTAACGATAAAGCCTTTACACTTTCCTTCTTAAAGAATTAATAATATGTATAGACAACAATATATTAAATATAATACGCTGGCAAAAATTATAAACTTCAATAACCATGACAGTATATAACACAATTCATACAAATAATCTTATGATAATAAAATTACATAAACACTTGAAAGTACATCAACGCAGATGTTATGTAGATACACATATTGAAATGTTCTGAAGCTAACACTAAAGCCAATGTTTCTTTTTCCATAGGAGAATTATTATTTTAGTGACAGTTAAACTTTTGAGGTTTATAACAAACAGGGTTTTGAATACCCGTGTCGTGTGATTGTAATAGAATGGTACTAACACCACAAATATTGGCATCAACAGCTAACGTGAAAGGTCATCAAAGTCACGTGCCATCAACACATGGTAAATGTACGATACAGATTTGACATTTTCAAAATCAGATATAATAGTAAATCCGTCACAGGTGTATCAACAGCCGAGAAATTTATGTTCAAACGTTGTCTGTGACGTTACACGTACGTAACCTTCAGCAAACTTTACCAAAGAAAAACGTTAATTTGTGCAATAAGTGGACTGGACTTGTTATTATTTTTACCAAATAATCAAATATAACACACACGATAAGAACCGTAGCCACAAGAAAAATGTTAGTAACAACATTCTTGAACAAGGAATAATTTTGGTTACTACATAACCCAGAACTTTAAACCATAGGCCAGAGAAGCACCGTTCTAAGATCAATGAATTACAAAGGAAAGGCTTAATTATGATATTCTTCCGGAACAGAAATACGATCTATAGAGGACCTCGTATCTCAAGGCATTATTGACTACGGGACCGTTGAAAACTCCTTAATTCAGGAGTTTTTTGCCTCTCATCACATAGAAATTTTCAGAATTGCATTCCAAAACATGCGCAACAAAAACACTTTTGTACGGACGGCTGCAGAAGGGATTTACAAAGTTAGAGAAACTTCGTCTGTACCACTTGGTAAGTAATGTGTGTCTCAACTATGATCCATTGTTCAGTAACGAATTGTAAACACCATCTGTTTATGTGGTTATTACATAATACTCGTTTTCTAAAATTAATTTTATGGTATTCCTTAAACGATTTTAAATAATCTAAACGGCTAAATATTGGTTAGAAGTTAAGTAATAATAAAAACATATCAGTTGAAATGGTTTTAAAATTATGTTAACTGATTGAGTATCACAGTATAAGACAGTTCGTATGAGGGCTTTGAGTTCTTTTGGGTGACCCAAGTTGTGTCGATGAATCGTAAATAGGTAAAAACTACAGTTCATAGTAGAGGATGTGGCCAAACAAGGAATACACAAGGCCTCTACATCTTAGATTCTCTTTTTAACTTTACACTTACTGAAAAAAAAACTGATATCTTTAACACATATGTATATACTTAGTTCAGGGTTTGTTGTTTTTTTTTAAACTATTTAAAATGAGGAACTTAATAGAAACGGTTCATATTCGATTAAAAATATTTGATGAAAAACACATCCGAAAAATCGTTTGATTTGATGGTCGTGTGTACTGAATATTAAAGAATATTATAAATCGAAAAAAATCAAACTACATACATTATTGTCTTGCTTTTTATTATTTATTTGTTGGATTATTTAATACAATTGTCGTTGACTAAAGTACGAATATATCTTCAAATGTTAAAGCACGTGTGGCCTATTTCTAGGTGAGTCTGGAAGATTTGCTTTTATTTTCGATTCGCCTGTGTTGGATTTCGCAGTCGAACAAGAACCTTGCAATACTGAAACTGTGGAATTGTTTGCTCCGGTACGAAACGTTCGTTCTTAGATTAATTGCATAACTAAATTGGTTGAAATTAGTTTGCATTTAAGAAGAACAGATTCATTCTACGTTTCAACAACACTAAGTTTCTTCCTCCTATTCTATCCCGTAAGAAGAACATTCAATCTTTTCATAAATTATTTATCATATTTCAATTACTCTGCTATTTTTCTGTCATGTTTCTTTCATTCCACACATTTTTGGGTTTGGTATTTCGAAATGTCAATCCAAGAGGACATGGTTTGTGCTCAAATTTCACTATTCAATTAAAATATCTGAACAGTTTTCAGTGAGTACTGTTGATAAGCTGGTTTCCATCTAGTGTATCAATGGAAAACTAGGAATAGCCAGCATAAATAGCGATTGTGTAAGTTTATTCAAATATTGAAAAAACAAACAATTATACATTTGAATGTTATCTCATCTGAGTGTTTATAGTGTTGTTACATATTAAGAAAGATTGATTTTGCAAAACAAAAGTTTACATTTTAAGCCTAAATATATAACTATGAAATATAATATTTGTATACAGGACAAAGCAGGTTTTTGATGTTTGATGTTAAGTGCATGCAATATAACACAATGGGTTGTGTGTGCTGTTCTCACCACGGGTATCGAAACCTTGATTTTAACAAAATAAGCCTTCAGACTTACAGCTAAGATACTGGGTTGCACCTCTGAAATACAATATTTATTGGAAAATCTAATTGAGTATAGGTAAAGAGATACTACTTTCTGCATTAAGTATAATGGTAGATTTAAATAACTTATATTTGACAAGTAACTGTTATTTCTGTTTTGTAGCAAAACTATGGCTTTGGTATGCAGAAAAGCTCACCATACGAGGAGAAGTTTAGTCTTGGTATTCTGAAATTAAAGAAAGAAGGATTTTTTGAAGTTTTATATCAACGATGGTTCAAGGGAGCTTGCAGTGAAACTGGCAGTATGCAATACTCACATTAGACTGTTTTAAGCAGTTTGCAGTAAAACTTTGTATTTAATAAACGGAGACAAAAAGAGGTGTTTTATCTTAGATTTTCCTAGAGCAAATGTTTGTCTGTTTTTACCTTTTCCTTTTGAATGAATGTATTTCAAAGTAAGGTTTTAATGTCTAACAAAAATTAATAATCATAGTATTTTAATTAATCATTTATTTTGTTCAAGTGTTTGCTTTTGTTGAGTTAGAAAGTAAAAACAAATCTTTAGATGAACAGTTTTACAAGCCCTGATGCTTTATCGACTCACTTCCACCTAACATACTGATCTTGACTGAGTTGTAAGTTTTGTTTATGTTGATTGATGATTTTTCATAAATAAAGTGTTCTCTTGATTATAAATTTATGTTTTGTGTGACCTTTATTTTAGCGCTTACAGGTTTCAATGTTGATCTTAATGTTTTCTCTTGAACTTGACTCATGATTTTTAATTCCACAGCGTCAAACCCTAAAAGTTATCAACTTTCGCTCGATACTATGATTGGAGTATTCTACTGTTTGACTGGTGGAATAGGCATTAGTCTACTGGTTGTGGTTGGATGCTGGTTCTTTGTTAAAAAAAAAATGGTGAAAATGAACAATAACGTAAGTTATGGATATTTAAGATGACCCCTGAACCTACGTAAGATATCACAGACTTTCCCTTATTGAAAACTTCAATATAATTTGATTAACACAGAGAAACATTTAAGTTTATAATCTAAATTACAATAACATTAAATATATGAGATTACTTCCATTATTAAAATACCATCTAATTCAATTCTTATGTACTCTAATGTGTAGCTTTGTTCTTAACAACAAACAAAAAACCATTAGTTATTCATTTCATTTTTTTGTCAACAGTATCTTTTGCTAAATAATTTTAAATTGAGTTTTAAACCATTATTTCAAACAGCATTATTAAATTTCGACATTTTTTCAACCTCAAAATAGCAAAACCTTTTTTAAATAAACCTGTACATTGCTTGCAGTCCTGACAACAAAAGACAAGAGTTAGTTTGATCATTATTAATTTTAAAGACTAGTATTGTTACATTTTGAGAATAATATTTTCGACTCTGTTTCTAAATCTGTTATATTTAACTTAAGAAGGTAGTTAATTTTAATGTTTAATCATTGAAAGACAAACTTTGTAATGTTTTATTGATATCTGAAGTAGGCACAGAACACACTGTGTAGAATGTGATTCAAATCAAATCAAAATTATTCATTTTGAGACGTTTCTGTTGATTAAAATTACTTCAAAATTCATGTCCAACGACTGAATAATTTTGTTTAAAAACGAATTATTTAATACTGCATGATTTAACAAATAACAACGAATACTTTACAGTTTAAATATATTTAAGTTTTTAAATATTTTAATTCATTATCAGTGATTGATATGTTGTCTTTGTTTGTCTTTTTTAAAACAGTGTTATATTAAATACTTCTATTATCAACAAGTTTATAAAGCATATTTTTGTTTCTTTCTAGAATCCTGTACAAGTACACCCCGTGAAAGGTTTATCCTCACCATGCAAGAACTGTATAACACTAGAAAGCTGAACATTGTTAACTGCGGCTCTCATTAAACAAAACTCAATGTCTTTTTCATTCTTTTTAATTACTCTTAGTTAATGTCATTATTGCTACACATTAAAATTCTGACATGCTTACATGATTTTCCTTCCGGAATTCTTCACAACTTAATATATTAGTGGTGTTAGTGTTATAATAAAGACGACATCTTAATTGTAGCGATACATCTGAAACCGTGAACACATTTACCATGGCTTCTAAAGACTGTTTTGCACATAAACAGGGAAGTTTCCATAATGACAAAAAGGGGGAGATCCACCTCTTGAGTAATGGATCCCTTCAGTAGTGTTATAATAATGATAATATTTTAACTGAACTGATGCACTTGAAACTGTTAACAACTAAGTACATTAGTAGTGTTATACTAATGACTGTGACAATTTTGGATTATTTATTTATACGAAACTTTGAGGTTTTTCAAATATTTAAATAACTTACCTTTAGGTTTGTTGATTTTTTCACATTTCTTGTTTTAATAACTATGAATTGTGCTGGTTTGGTATTTATTGTATAAAAACATTTTCGTTTGTTTTATGAAAATGGCTGCCATAACCTTACCATACGTAATGCTTACATGATGAATAAATGTGAAGTAGAACCGTGAGAAAGGAGGAATTGAAGTAAAGGTTTTTTTACAGTCTGATGGTTTATAAAATGAAAATAAGTAACGACACCGAATAAAAGTCCGTGATACTTGAACTGGTAAATGTTAAATGGATAATTGGGAGGGAAGAAAGACGTGTGACCAGCAGTGTAAGACGAAGAATGGACGTTTAGTGTCTTGGTTCGTTAGTTTTTCTGTCTTTCAATATTGCTTTCCCTTTTTTTTTTATCCAAATACATAGTAAAACCTAGTTTGTAAATGAATATAAATAATTTTATTTTAGACTAGATTTTAAATCCCTTAACATTTCTGCTCGCTAAAGATACGAGAAATGTAGAAATGAGTAGAATTAAAAAAAAATCCAACCTAGATTTCTTCTTTATCTACGTTCCTCCGTATGTTTAAACTTGGCCCACTATGGGTCATAATTCGAGGGTTGTGGGTTCGATTCCCTTTTGCACAAAACAAGCTCGCCCTTTCAGCCGTGGGGAAGTTATAATGTTTCGGTCAACCTCACTATTCGTTCGTAAAAGAGTAGCCCAAGAGTTGACGGTGGGTAGTAATGACTAGCTGCCTTCCCTCTAGTCTTCCACTGCAAAATTATGGACAGCTAATGCAGATAGCCCTCGGATTTCATGAAATAGTTAAAAAGTATCTGGATTAATATATATTTTTCTTCTTAAGTAATAAAAACAGATTTGTTTAATTTTGATCACTAACTGCCCTTACCTGAAGTTTAGAGAGGAACATCGAACTGTTATATGCTTGTTGATCTTTCAGTCAAGCATTTTACGACGTTAAATGAGGGATGACTGTTTGACGTAACGTTTACTTTTTTTTATTCCAAAAATAAAAGGTATAAGAAACTACAAGTAGAAGGGATATACGTGGTGTGAAAGAACATAAGTTATTCTATGAGATGTTATATCTTAAGATAGAAGGACTCGCAACATTACCGGTTCAAGGTTGCGGTTGGTACAGTGATGACAGATCCTTTCAACAACGGGGTTTCCATTTGATGGTACAAACTTGGAAAGAAACATGTTTCATCAAAATTTTATTTACTGAAGAAGTTTATCCATGTCACATATTGCTTACACAGTTTATAATGACAGTGGAAGTCATTTGTTATAACGTAGACGTTCCAATCATCGTCTGACGTGATAATTGAAACTTACAACTGCCTGTTTATAAAAGCTTTAAAAATAATTTTTAAAAATATTTCCTAATCGAGAGCAGCAACATAACAAGCCAGAATAATTTTTGTAACCAGTTAAATAATGCAGGGTAAAAAGAGGATTTAAAACATTGGTTTGTGACCATGTGGACACCGGAAGTGAAGACTTTATCAGGACCAGCTACGGATTACAATGACGGCTTCCACATTTAAAGATAATTCTCAATTTTTTCAAATATATCAGAAGACTTCAGAGAACTCATGTCTTACCTTAACGTGATTCCAATGGTGCTCTACAGGCAACATTCGATTCCATAAGTCATATTTTTTAGCGCAGTCCTCTTTACGTTCGTATCAAGTTCCATTATCACGCTTTACGAAACGTTAACTTCCTGTTTTATTTTGTAAGAAAACTATTTTAGTAAGTAACCAGTTACAGCCTTTCAACGCTGCCACTTTTTATTATGGTTCGAAACAATAATTTAGTGTTCTTAATGAAAAAACACGTGTTTAGAAATAATGATATAGCTTTATTCGCGATAAACTATGTAAATATAAACAAATATTTCACATTCGTCATGAGGATCCACGTGTCTAGAAACATCAATGTAGTGAAAACCCAGTGTCTAAAACCAATGATTTCAACGTTCTTTAAGCAGCAAATACAACGTATAATGTTTGTTTGTTTTTTATTTCGTGCACAGCTGCATGAGGGCTATCTATGGTAGCCGTCCCTAATTTAGCAGTGCAAGCCTAAAGGGAAAGCAGACAGTCATCACTACCCACCGCCAACTCTTGGTCTACTCTTTTACCAACGAATAGGGGAATTGACCGTAACATTATAACGCCCCCACGGCTGAAAGGGCGAACATGTTTGGTGTGACAGAGATTCGAGCCCGCGACCCTCAGATTACGAGTCAAGCGCCATAACCCACCTGTGCATGCCATGCCAACACGTATAATGAAACTAGGATATATGTAACTGTGCTAAGATATATATGTAATCTTTCGTTTCTCTGTAGATTTAAGGAACGTGATGTTAATTGTTCACGAAGTTTTTAACTCTATAATAGCTTTTAAATGCAATAAAACGTGTCAAATGAGTGCCTGAACAAAATGTTCATATTCAGTAAAATTGCAAGCACATAAATCTTCACAAAATTAAGTCATGTGACAGTACAAGGTGTTCTGCTATTGGGTTATGTCACATCCACACGTACGGATTGGGGTTTTATAACACATGTATCAACAGACGTTACATACTTCATCACAATCAGTTACTGTAGAATGGAGCTTCCACAGAACAGCACCATTAATTTCACATTGTCTAATAACTCTTGGAATGAGTCATCCACAAAAGATGTCTTTTTAGAAAATGGAAAAATATCTTTGAAAAATATCCGCGATGGTTTAACTGTGTTTATTCTCGTTGTTATCATGTTTGCCATGGGATGTGGAATAACACTATCTGAGGTTAGTGTGTTTTTGTTTTGTTTTTCTCTACATGTTTTTAAGCAGTTAAATTAAACATATTAGGTTTGTGCTATAATGCTATATATTATACTGGACAGTGTAAGTTTTTATTTTGTGGCTCAGTGTTATCATGGTTACCATCAGTATTTCATTTTGTTACCAACATATGCTGCTATGGTGATCTGTAGTGTTGCGATAGTTACAAGTCCACCCCAAATAAAATATTTTATTTAAACATTTTACAAGGTCTTCGGGGTGAGCTTAATTTGATTATTTTTATCGTTTCTACTTCTTATTGCTTAAGTATTGTTACGTTTTTTTTATGTATGTTTTATGTAGACTAAACGCAACAGAAAAACACAGATAATAGCTTGTATAATTTACTACAACAAACTATTATATATGTAACAGATATAACATAAATTACATAACAACAATGACAGATATTAAGTTTAAACCTTCAAAATTAATTACAACACAAAATAGTACTGGTTTCAAACTTCAAAGTTAATTACAATACAAAATGGTACTGGCCTGTATCTAATCATATGATCTAGAATGAAAGTCCAAAAGTTCAGGTCAGAAATCCAAAATTCCGGTCTAGGGTGTGAATTTAGTCCCACGAAGAAATACCGAAGTTTGAATGGAGAATGACGAAGTTCTTTTTACGGTGCTTCTTAATGAACGTCTCAAACTTGCCGCCTTCCAATTTTCCCACTCTCCCCTAACAGTCCGCACGTGTTGACCTTCAGTATAACTAGTAATTCGAACGAATCGTAGAGATTGACGAAATAAAATCACAGCTTCTGTAGATCTAGCTTCAGTCACAAATTCAAGTTGAATAAACGCACATCAAACGTTGAAAACTTCTCGAACAAAGACACTATTTCTTGAATTGAATATAAACTAATGACTGACTCTTCTCTTCTTCGAATAAAAACTAATGACTCTTCTTCTTTCTCGCATCTTCGTCTGTTTATATATTTGTAGGCCTAGACTTCTCGAACCATCGCGTAACTTCCCAACATTCCAGAGAAATCCGCGCATGTCCGTTCTTGCACGAGACTTGTCGTCTAGACACTAGGCCGCCACATTCTATAGTCAATTGATTGATCTACCTAATTCTAGAAATTTCTAAATGTTATTTTAAATGAATAACAACATATTTTTAATTGGTTTAAACTTTGAAACAATAATATAAATATGGAAATATAAATAATAGAAATGAAAATTTAAGTACAACACGACATGTTGTCGTTTACAAAACATTTACACAACATTTACGTAACACTCTCCCCTTGAAAGCAAAAAAAAAAAGTTTGAACTTGTGAAAACTTTTTTTGTTTTGTTTTTTTTAAACCAACTTAAAAGGGTTAAATCCAGTCGGTTCTTGAATAACCCCACGAACTGCAAACAACAACAAGGGAAAACCCTCATCCCAGTTCTTTGAGTGTTCGTGGCAGTAATTTGGTGGAAACGATCAAGAACAGCTTGTGACTCAGGATGGTATGCACTGGATGAAATTTGGTGGATGTTTAGTTCATGCATGGCTTGTTGAAATATCTTGGACACAAAATTTGAGTCTTGATCTGATTGTACGACTTTTGGAATCCCGAACATGGTAAAGAATTTGACAAAAGCCTTGACAATGTTGGGATCAGTGATTTTCCTCAAAGGGATAGCCCCAGCGAAACGCATAGAAGCACACATGATTGTCAAGAGGTATTCATTTCCTGCTTTGCTTTTTGGCATTGGGCCAACACAGTCGATAATGACTCTTGAGAACGGTTCTTCAAAGGCAGGAATATGCTGCACTGGCGCTTTGGGAATCCCCTGATTTGGTTTTCCAGTCATTTGGCAAGAATGGTATGTCTTACAAAAGTCAACAACATCTTGGCGCATCTTTGGCCAATAGAAATGTCGCCGGATACGATCTAAGGTTTTTCTTACACCTAAGTGTCCCGACAATACATGGTCATGAGCAAGACAAAGAATATCATTCCGATAGCATTTTGGAATGACGATTTGGTGAATAACATTCTACTCTTCATCAGCAGCAACGTCAGGAGGTCTGTATTTTCTCATTAACACACCTGACTTCTGGTAGAAACAAATAGGGACAGTTCCTATTTCATTTTCATCAACGGCCAGTTGTAGAAGAGAACGAGTTTCAGGATCATTGTCCTGTTCCTCAACAAGTTTGTTACGATGAAGAGAGTTGAAAAATGACTTGGAGTCATCAGTAGAATTCAAAGTTGAGTCGGAAATCCCATCGATGTGAGACATGAACGTATAAGATAAAGGGAAATCCCCTTTGGACTCCTGAGAACGTGTTTGAGAACAAGTAACAGCACAGGCGGGGAAAACATCAGGAAACTCTTCAACGAGTTGCTTTGTACTGGGACTAACAACAGGTGCTTCAACAACACGAACCTCTCGTACAACCTTACTACCAGCCAAATCATTTCACAAAAGCATAGACACACCTTCAACAGGCAATGAAGATTTAATACCCACAGTCACTGGGCCTGAAACTAAGTCCGAATGCAAATCCAATCTATGAAGAGGAATAGAAACGACACCACCTTTTACACCAGAAATGAGCACATTGGGCCCAACGGACGACTTTTCAAAAAACGGAAGAACACTTTCCAAAATCAAACTCTGAAAAGCTCCAGTATCCCGCAGGATTTTAATTGGTTGTAGATGTGAATCGCCAACAAAAGAAACAAAACCTTCAGTGATGAAAGGCTTAAATTTGTCCTCAACAAGATCTTCAGGTACATCAATAATATTGGGTTTAGAATCCACAGTGGACTGGACAGGGTCAAAATCATTGGGAACCAATGATGCATCCAACGAGGGCGAAATGAAACTATGGGGTGATGGCTTGTTTTTGATCTTATAGCACTCAGAAATCAAATGGCCAGGTTTCTTACAACAAGCACATGTTTTGGATGAGAATGACACGTTTTTGGTAGATGATGAGCTTTGAGAATAAGATGAAGTCTTTGTTTGAGAATCAGAAGTTTGCTCTTTTTTGTCTTTGTCGACATTTGCATAATGTTTGAATGAGTCATTGGGTTTCTTTTCTGTGTGATTTGTTTTGCTCTTGTACGAGAAATCTTTGTGAGTCAAAGCATACTCGTCTGCCAAGACAGCAGCATCATGAATTTTGGAAGCTTTTTGTTCATCAATATAAGTTTTGAGTTCTACGGGAATACATCTTTTAAATTCTTCAACTAACATGAGTTCTCTGAGTTTTGTATAATCATCTTTGATTTCTTTGGAATCACACCACTTGTCGAATAGAGTTTCTTTTTCACGAGCAAATTCGACATAAGTTTGGTTGTCAAACTTTTTGTAACCACGAAATTTTTGTCTGTATGCCTCTGGCACCAATTCATAAGCATTCAAAATGCATTTTTTGATGTGCTCGTAATCATAACTTTGCTCGGCCGTGAGTTTGGAAAATACTTCTTGAGCTTTACCTTTGAGAACACTCTGAAGTAATACTGTCCAATATTCGGTAGACCATTTTAGCCTGAGGGCCAATTTTTGAAATTGTTGAAAATATTTATCTTCAGCCTTTTCATTGAATGGAGGCACTAAACGAATTTGTTTGGAAGCATCAAAATTATCCAACCGCATTTGGACAACCTTTTCTTCTGTCTGTGCCTTTCTCATACTGATTTCCTTATCAGCTTTAATGCGTTCTATTTGTATTTCGGCATCAAGGCGTTTGTTTTCTTGTTCTGCCTCAATACGTTTTTGTTCTGCCTCAAGAACAAGGCGTCTGTTTTCCTGTTCTGCCTCAATACGTTTTTGTTCTGCCTCAAGTCGTTTGGTTTCTTTTTCTGCTTCAAGACGTTTGCTTTCAATTTCTAAACGAAATTTCATTTCCATTTCCATTCTTTTTAATTCAAAATCTGGGTAAAAATGAGCGGCAGGCAATTGTTGTACAACCTTTTGAGGTAAAACTTTTTGGCTGACCAAATGTTCAACAATAATTTGTTTGATATCTGCTTTCTTCATTGGTTGCTTCACTTCTAAATTAAAATGTTTTCCAACATCAAGCAATTCAGATTTTTTTAATTCATTGATCAATTCGAAAAAGAGATTCTGATTAAATTTGTTTATAAAATCTTCAAGTTGGAATGCCATTTTGAATATACAAGCTGTCTATCTGTATAGAATATAAATCTAATTTTAGAATAGAATTAAATTGTTTGTTCGATATCCCGGACGAGCCCCCAATTTTCTCTTACGTTTTTTTATGTATGTTTTATGTAGACTAAACGCAACAGAAAAACACAGATAACACCTTGTATAATTTACTACAACAAACTATTATATATGTAACAGATATAACATAAATTACATAACAACAATGACAGATATTAAGTTTAAACCTTCAAAATTAATTACAACACAAAATAGTACTGGTTTCAAACTTCAAAGTTAATTACAATACAAAATGGTACTGGCCTGAATCTAATAATGTGATCTAGAATGAAAGTCCAAAAGTTCAGATCAGAAATCCAAAATTCCGGTCTAGGGTGTAAATTTAGTCCCACGAAGAAATACCGAAGTTTGAATGGAGAATGACGAAGTTCTTTTTACGGTGCTTCTTAATGAACGTCTCAAACTTGCCGCCTTCCAATTTTCCCACTCTCCCCTAACAGTCCGCACGTGTTGACCTTCAGTATAACTAGTAATTCGAACGAATCGTAGAGATTGACGAAATAAAATCACAGCTTCTGTAGATCTAGCTTCAGTCACAAATTCAAGTTGAATAAACGCACATCAAACGTTGAAAACTTCTCGAACAAAGACACTATTTCTTGAATTGAATATAAACTAATGACTGACTCTTCTCTTCTTCGAATAAAAACTAATGACTCTTCTTCTTTCTCGCATCTTCGTCTGTTTATATATTTGTAGGCCTAGACTTCTCGAACCATCGCGTAACTTCCCAACATTCCAGAGAAATCCGCGCATGTCCGTTCTTGCACGAGACATGTCGTCTAGACACTTAGCCGCCACATTCTATAGTCAATTGATTGATCTACCTAATTCTAGAAATTTCTAAATGTTATTTTAAATGAATAACAACATATTTTTAATTGGTTTAAACTTTGAAACAATAATATAAATATGGAAATATAAATAATAGAAATGAAAATTTAAATACAACACGACATGTTGTCGTTTACAAAACATTTACATAACAGTATACAGATCATAACCTTAGTGTTTGTATCTCGGTTAATTTAATTTAACTAAATGTATCCGTACTTGCGAGAGTTCTCATGTATTTGCATGCCCATTGTTTCAGATTTGGACGTGTCTGAAGCGTCCATTTGGCGTCTTTATAGGAATGAGTTGCCAGTTTCTTCTTCTACCCCTGGTGGCTTATGGATTAATTAACATCCTGAAGCTTCCTGCTGAAAATGCTATTGCAATGTTGGTTGTTTCTTGCTGTCCAGGCGGTGTTTTGTCTAATGTGTTTACATTCTTCTGTGAGGGGGATTTAGCACTCAGGTAGGGTTTAAATTAAAGAAAGACCCATAAATATCTGATCAACCAAGTATTTTGATTTCTCGAAGGCTGACAAACATCGAAATAAACGATTCTGTGGTTAATAACAAAGTCAAAAGACTAAAATTCTAAGCAACTTACAATTTAGTTTTTCTTTAAAAAATATCTTTTATATATAAGCGCCACTAATCGGTAACGTATATTAAATATAGCATTATTTTCCGCTCAGCTCCATGAGATTAGAGGGTTTCTTACCTGTACAAATTTTACGACTTACCTTCAGTACGTAAGTATCATACACGAATTTAACTTAACAGTGTTATTATTGAAATATTTTTATCAAACTATTGTTGGTAACATCATGAATAAAATGATTATTGCTAAGTTCTAGAAGGAACCACGTGAGTTGAATAATGGGATTAAAGTTGGAAAACAAATTAATAAATTCATAATGTCTTCTTTTTCCCCAAAAGTTTGTTTTTGGAATTTCGCACAAAGCTACTCGAGGGCTATCTGTGCTAGCCGTCCCTAATTTAGCAGTGTAAGACTAGAGGGAAGGCAGCTAGTCATCACCACCCACCGCCAACTCTTGGGCTACTCTTTTACCAACGAATAGTGGGATTGACCGTCACATTATACACCCCCACGGCTGGGAGGGCGAGCATGTTTAGCGCGACTCGGGCGCGAACCCGCGACCCTCGGATTACGAGTGCACGCCTTAACGCGCTCGGCCATGCCAGGCCTTCCCCAAAAGAGTCTGAAAGTGAAGTAAATTGTTATGCCTTTCGTATTTATACGCAAACATTTATTTCTTGTTAATTTCGCACAGATCTACAAAAGAGTTATCTGTGCTAGCCGTCCCTAACTTATCAGTGCAAGATTATAATAAAGGCAACTAGTCATCAGCACCCACTGCCAATTCTTATACTACTATTTTATCAACAGATAATGTGATTGACCGTTACATTATAACGCGAGTCGAACGCTTTAACCACCTAATCATGCTTAATCGGTTGATTAACTCGAATCTGGAATAGGATTTTGTGTTTCAGATTCCACTCGAGATACTAGAGGTATTATGTTTGGAAATTAGTTCATACCCCCTCCCCCCAGTCAAAAATTAGCGGGTTTAAACTTTGATCACGTATTCTGTACCATGGGCGGTTGTTCCAAAGGAGTTTATAGGGTGTGGACCCACTTGCAGCAGCTATAGAGATATGTATTTAGGAGTAATGGAGAAGCTTGAAAAGCACACTGAGGACTCTGGAAATAATGATAAGGATTTAAACCCCGCTGGAGTTATTTCCTGGTAGATGTTTTTTTTTGTTAAGCACACAGCTACATAATAAGTTGTCAGAGTTCTGCTGGGTATCGAAACCAAACTTTTAATGTTATAAGCTCTCAGACTTAGACCTGAGCCACTAGGGGGAAAACTACCCTAGTTGTTATCGAATGATGGACAATAGTATTTCATAATTTGATATAAGAAGACAGTAGGAGTTGAGACGTTATGGGCATAAGTACTCACTCTAACAGCCTCCCTCCAGTAACAAAGTGGTATGTCTACGAACTTACAACACTAGGAACCGAGTTTCGATGCTATAGTAGGCACAGCACAGATAGTCCTTTATGTTACTTTTTGCATAACTACAACTAACCAACCGCATCCTTAATTGATTTTCCATTATTGGTGACTAGTCTATATATTTTTTTATCTGCGTTTTGATTTTGTCTGATAGATAAGATATCCTTAACATTTTTGATGCTATTACCAAATAAATTATTCGTTATGACTTTAAGGGTACGACTGGAATTTAAAATGGACTTTATAAAATAATTTTAAAGCTTATCTTATGTTAAATTCACTACTGTTTTATAATCCTGATTTTAATCGCTCGTTAACAACATATGTAATTAATATGATAACAATTTTTAAGCTATTTCTTTCATCATATATATATTTATATTTGTTTGTTAAGGTTTTAAAACAGTTCCTAAAACAACTTCAAATACATCTCACCCTGATATTTTCACACCGACCAGTCTATTAAGCTACTTAAATAAATTACTTGAATTCATTATATCAAACAGACTACACTTCTACTGTGAGAATAGAAACTGATACCAAACAAGTAACCGTAAGAGTATATAAACAGTAGATAATCTAACCAGACTAAAGGTAGACAAACAGTGTACCATCTAATCAGACTGTAGGTAGATAAAAAGTAGGCCATATTATCAGACTGAAGGTAGACAAACAGAAGACCGTTTAACCAGAATGAAGGGATACAAAGAGAAGATCATCTAATCAGACTAAAGATAGACAAACACTAGACCACTTTAACAGGTTAACTGAATTTATTCACAAATTATTTAATATCAAAACCGAACCTTTGGCGTATTCCTCAATTTAAAGAATATTTTCGGCTATGTATGCCACGTTGCCGTTGGATATCGCTTCTATAACATTAATTCAAACAGCTATCTAACTTCCTTAATGATGTATATCAAACCATTTAACATCCTCGTAGCTCTCACCTTCCCTCTACATCAAGTTAAAAACATTCCCTTCCTGGATATATTTATTGTACATTTATGTTTTCACAATAATCACATGATATTGCTGTTTGAAGCGTATCGCGGAACCTTCGAACAGCGGCTAACAGAGCACAGAATTATCTTGACACTACAGTAAATGAGTGAAATAATTTGGTCCAATTAAAACAATAGGAATTGTGTTTCGACGAAATCTCAATAAACGTTCAAAATGAAATAATACTGAAATAAAATTATGCCCCTCGGCTAACCTAGCGATATCCTTTGATAGTCCTCTCATACCGACTGAACATATCAAAAACATTCATGTATCCTTCAATGAGCAAAGAAAAAAGTTGTGAACCATGAACTATCACTAAAATATATTAGCCTATATACGCTCTATAGCGGAGTATGGATGCCAAGCCACCTTCGATATGTCTAATATATATATAAAAAAAGTTGCAACTTCAATACAACACCTCTTAAATTAGCTTAAAGACTCTTTAAATTTACTTCCGCTCACACACAAGTCACTTACACAATACATGTAACAAACAAACAAGTAACGAAATTCTGTAATCTCCATTTTTTAACTATTGCAGTAGAACAGAGAAAATTATTCTTTAAGACATCCATCATACTGTAACATGCTCTGCACATGTAACAATTGTTACGTTTTTTATGTGGACTGAACGCAACAGAAAGACACAGATAACAGCTTATATAATTTATTACAATAAACTATTATATATGTGACAGATATTGTGTAACTTTGTGTGCAAGAAAGATTATATCAGTTCTACGAACATTCTTAACTGTGGTATTTATATGTGTTTTACAGCGTAACAATGACTTCCTGTTCCACTGTAATAGCCCTTGGAATGATGCCTTTCACATTGTGGGTTTACAGTTTCGCGCTTGACACAGGAGATCTAGTCATCCCGTTCAGTAAGATAGCTCTGTCCATCGTATCAATTACTCTACCTGTATTTGGTGGTTTACTTGTGAAACGTAAATTCTCTCGTGTGGCAAGTATTTGCAGTAAGGTAAATACCACAATTACTTGTTGTCAACTAACTAAACATACTTTTTTATTTGTTTGTAAGGAAGTTTACTACAAAATTTATAAAGATAAAGTTAAATAATTCCAAGGAGACACAAATCGTGCTTCCAACAAAACATTCAATCAAAGGGTACAAATCTCTACAGTTGTACCTTCAATATTTTAGTTGATAATTTCTTCTGATAATTTTCTAACGTATATATTGTGAACTTTTCATCTCTGCAGTGTCTGAACTACAAGCGTCTTAAAAGAGAAAAGAATATTAAACAATAGTTGAAACAATTTACCACAATTATGTTCTAGCCTCACATTGTTTTTATATCGACTTACAACACAAAGTAGTAACAAAAATATCCATTTGAAAATCAAAACCTTAACCCAACTTATTCAATTTCAGACAACAGTCAATGCTAGAGTCATATCAGGAGAGAGAGAGAAAGGTTTTTGAAAACTATTCAGGATGGCTTTCTTCACTAATTAGTCAAGGAACCTAGTAGAAACCAATGTTATTTCAGATTTATTGCTAATTTATAATATAGAAATGATCGAGAGGGTAGAAACTGGAAAACATCTGAGTGCATGTTATTTTTGCTCTATTAATAAGGTGCAATATTTTGCTGCATTTGGACAAGGAATAATGATATTTTGGTTTCAAATTACAAAAAAAATGTTTTTTTATTTGGTTTTTACTAATGAAGGTTTAAACAGTGTTCAATATCTTGAACAACTGATCAATGTGAATGAAATCAAACAAAATGATTACGTCAGTTCTAAGCTTGTTGAGAAAAAAATTGGAAAGTTTAAAGAATGATGAGGCTCCTGGGCCAGACAATATTTCCCACACGGTTGTGAAGGAAGTCAAAGATTGGATACGTGAGTCACTCACTTCTGCTTTTAGACAGTCCTTAAATAGTGGGCAGGTACTAGAGGAATAGAAGTTGACAATATATAACTGTAGATCTATTAGTCCAACATCAGTTGCAGGAAAAGTTTTAAAAGTCTGTTAAAATTCTATTGCAAAATCATTTTAACAACGTTTAAAACTTTATTAGATAGTCAAGATTGTTTTGCTGAAGGAAAATCGTGCCTTACAAATCTTTTGATATTTTTTGAAAAGGTTACTGCTCATGCAGATGAGGATCACGATGTAGATTTGGCGTATCCGCATTTCCAGAAATCATTTGACCAGGTGCCACATAAAACACTTGTAAAGAAACTTATCCATATAATTAACTAATTGGATAGATGAGTGGTTGGATAAAAGAAAGCAAAAGGTTGTTACAAATAAATTCAGCCAAACTGGATTAATTGTCACAAGTGGAGTAACGCAGAGCTCAGTATTAGGACCTGTGGTCTTTTTGATTGATATAAATTACTTAAATTTACAGGTGATAGTAAGGTCTTGGGAGTTGCTGGCTGTAAGGAAAATGTTGCTGCCTTACAATATAATTTACAAAATTTAGTTAGTTGGGAAAATACATGAAAATGGGTTTTAATTGTAATAAATGTAAAATATTACATGTGGGTTATCATAATTTGATTTATGAGTATAATTTGGATGGGGATAGCCTTAATAGTACCATAAAGGATAAGGACATTGGTGTAATGGTTGACCAATTACTAAAGCTATTCAAGCAGTGTGCTGTTGCTAGTAGAAGAGTAAATATGATTTGAGGTTGTATTTACAGAAATATTAAATACAAGTCTGAAGAGGTTATAATTTCAATGACTTGGCCAAATTTGAAATATTCTGTTTAGTCTTGGGCTTTTTACCTTAAAAAGGACATTTAGTTATTGGAAGTAGTTCAGACAAGGGTTACTAGGATGATACTTTGAATAGAAGGATTGCCATATTGTTTTCTTTCAAAAAAGAAGAATTAGGGTTGGTCTGTTTGAGGTGTTTAAGACTATAAAGGAAATCTAGCATTGATGTATCATCGTTTTTTGTATTTAATACTGAGAAGAAGTAGGACTATAGGACACAAGTGCAGATTTTGGCAAGGTAGGAGTCATCTTCAGCAAAGACAAGTTTATTTTGTTAACAGAGTGGTTGGCCTTTGGAATGGTTGATTTCGGATGTTGTAAACGAAGTTAATTTAACAAAGTTAAAAAAAATAGCGGTCTTCCGATATATCACACATAAGTCGTGATATCTTCATAGTTAATATAACATAATGTTTAGGGATAACAAGGGACTTAACGGGTCCATCTGAGCAGTCCCATCCTCAAAGATAAATTAAAACTATTAAATAAATAATCTTAAAAAAACCCTTAAAGTTAGCCCTTATCATTCATATACTTTTCATGGTTTTTCAAACTCATTTAAATTTACTGTATCTACAGTACCTGAAGGCAATAATTCCAAAGCCAACCATCCTGTTAGAGAAATGAAACTCTCTCAGCTGAAGATGACTCCTACCATGCTAAAATTTATACTTGTGTCCCCTAGTCCTGTTATTCTCACTGTTAAATATGAAAAACGATGATACATCAACATTTTATCGTTGTTTTTTATTTGATATCAACCAAAGTAGAATGAACGAGACCAAGTGTTTGAAAATTGAATAAAAATTAAAGTACTGAGATGCACACTAGTTTTACTAGTTTTGTTCTGGTTGAACGTTATTTAGTTTTTATTTCTGGTAGAAGAAAAGTTCGACCATTTTGTTTCAGGAGTTTTAATGCAGTATAATTAGTCAATATTGTGTTGTTTGTAAATTGTATAAAGATTATAGAAACCTTTACTGAAACAAAACCACAGAGTCACTTTTATTGTCATGATTCCTATTGAACGATACTATTACATAATTTGTGTAAGTTTTATTAAAATTAATTTGGGGTGTCTCCACTTGGTTATATGTTGACAAGTGTAGTTTCATTGTGAAAAGTGTCTTGTCTAAATCACACCACTCCTTCCTGCAAGTTTTCAATAATTAAGTTAATGCAGAAAGAAGGACGACAGTATCCTTGCACTCTTTTCAACAGTTTGATTGTACAAAAGTCCACAGGCACTGCATCTAGGGTCTGGAACACTGTGTGTGTATGAAATAGCATCAGTATACTTGTTCCGTTCTTCATCTGCCCAAGGTATAGGACAATTAAACTGATACGTCATGGAATTAACATGTGTAGATGTCACTTACCATGCAGATGTCCTACTAGACTGTTGACTGGATCGCGCGAATGGCAACTGCCACAGATGTTTGTTGATTTTTACTTGATACAATACGCCGCATTTTGCTTATACTTCGTGTTAATCTGGATTCCTTTGTTCTACAGTGCCTTTTATTTCAAGAAACATTCTCAATTTGAAAGTTATCAGATATCTAAACACACCACTTGAGTGTATAAGAAGCAATCGACTTTGAGTGGCATCACACTACCTATAAAATGTCAAACGATATCAAAATGTAAGCCTAATACACACATTATCGCTACTTTTAAGAATACCGAGATTGCCATCTACTGATTTTAAGTTTCGAAATACTTTTAATGTAACATATACTGTACATTGTTAGGTTTTTCATCAATTTATTATTTTTATAATTATTTCGGAAATTTTAACTTCATTTTACTAAACCAAATGAAAAACATGTGGACAAATTCTACGAAGAAAAGATAATAAAATGTATTTTTAACTTTTCGTATTATGATTTAAATAGATACTACAATATATTTCTGGTTTAATAACATGGCATTTAATTTTTTTTCTTTTTTTTCAGATTGGAAGTTTTTTCGGATTTATTTTTATTGTAGCTGTTGTAATTATGGATCAGATAATTTTTCCAGGTATACTTGACAGTATATCGTGGAAGTTAGGTATTTCTGCTGTTTTATTGTCTACGTTAGGCCTAATTATAGGATACACTGCAGCTCTTCTGTTTCGCATGGCAGCTTCCGCGAGACGAACAATAGCCCTGGAATGTGGAATTCAGAATGTCGGTACTGCGTTTACAATTCTCTCCTTGTCATTTCCGTTTGAGGTAAGAGCCAAGGTTTTCAGTAAAAACAAAAGAAACAAATACACGTCTTAATAATAAAAGTATGGGTGAAATCCTAGAAAAAAATAAATATTACTATTAATAATAAAAAATACAAGATGTGTTATACATAGGAAAATAATTATAGCAATCAATAATTTAAAATACGAGTTTTCTACATATAAGCAGTGAATGTCAGTGTTAATAAATATGCAAGCTATTCGAAATATAAAAATATGCCTGTTAATAACGAAAAATGCGAATTATTCCAAAAGTAAAAGTAAATAAGCTACTGATAATGACATTTCAAATTACATTTTTAATGTTCTAATTTCGATTTTATCTAGAGAGCGCTCCACGTTTAATCAAATCAGTCCTAAAATATTCGGGAATAGTAATAAAAGAGAGGCTTTCCAAAATATATACATCAAAAATTAAATTATAGATAGACGTGATTCAATCAGTTTTTAGTATGTTACTATATTAGTGCAAAAATAATAGTTATTCTAAAAATAAAATGTGAACATGGCTACAAACAATGAACACACGAGTCACCCGAGTCGTAAAAATGATTTTATAAATAGAAGTATAGAATATTCCGGAAAGAGGATATCAAAAATGACTATTTATAACAGAACTATAAAAACATAGACATAAATATTTCTAAGAAGAAATCGCAGGTAAACTTTGTAAACAGAAGCACAGACTATATTGAAAATTAGCGAAATAAAAATATTTTTTAATAAGAAACTGTAATTTGTAAGGGCTGCTTGAAAACAATAATCTAAACTAATTTTATCATTGGTAAAGTAAGTAATAAAACATGTTTGAGGAACTTTTGGTATATTTTACACAAATATCGCTAATTTTTATGGAAAATAGAGTAGATACACAGAAATATAAAGCCACAAAAAAGAAATGAAGATATATGGCTTGAATAATAAATATTTCTGCTGAAATATATGCAATGATTGGTAATGCAATGGCTTGCATTTCAAGTTTGTCTTTCTTTTGTAGGCTCAAAGAAATTTAACGCCCTTTCCGATGCTGTTTGGATTCAGTCAATTAGGAATATGTTTTCTTTTCTGTGTCTGTTTCAAAATAAATAAAAGGTGTCAAGATCATCTGGGAAAAGGTATGGAAAAATTTTATTTTCTTATTAACATCAGGAACATAAGAAATCAATCTCGTGTTGTTGTTTTTTTCTAATATTTTGATTTTTTACTCTTACAGCGACATTTGAAATAGAACAAAATGAATCTCCAAATGAAATGAGCGGATGAAGGCTGATGGTACCTAAACCTTAGGAATGATTGGTTGTTATCTCCTTTCAATACTATTTGTTTGGAGAGGACATGGAGTTTTTGTCGTTTACTTTTAAAGAATCATATTGTTAAGGGTAATTTCTAGTTGCAAGATTATCGTTAAATTTTTTTCTGTAAAAATCATTAGACTCAGACTATTTAAGTTGTATAGAAATATAATTCAATTGTATTTATTTATTTTTATCCTAAATTTGTTCTTTATCTATACTGTAATAAACTAGTTTTAATAAAATTTAATTAGTGGTTGTATAAATTTCTTGTTATGCTCTCCAGTGTTAACTTAGAGAAAAATAAAGAAACACGTAACCATTGTGAACTGAGAATTATGTAAATAATATAAGTAAACTAAACTTACACAAAATCAACAAAAAATGACATGTAAAAAATTAAAATGATTCAAGCGTCAGATCTTTAGGTCCAGTGTAGCATTATATCTTCAAGCCAGGAGTGATGTGTGTACATAATGTAACTTTATTTTTAAGATCAAATGTTCTTCACAGTTTATGTTACTCTATTTCATAGTGTCATACTGGTTAGTCCATGTCACTGTACTGACAGACCAAAGCCTCAATAACTGGTTTTCAGTGAACTCAGGAACTGACACATGACAACTTAATGATTAGATTGTTGGAAGTAGAAATGTTAACTTTTGTTGAGTAAACATTTTATTTTGTTTCAAGACGTGAACAAAATATTCAAAGTATCTTGTCTGAGTGCTAATTAGTTTGTTTTTCTCAAAACCTAAACACAGATACTACTAAATATGAAACATTATTATAATCTTCATCGAACCATTTCCTCCCTGGAGTCTCAGCCTTGAGGGCTTATAACCCTGATTTTTAAAAGTTATAACCCCTCAAGGCACACCTGCTGAGACTCCAGTGATTTATCTGCACCTGTAAACAAACAATTCGCTGTACCTCTACCAGAAATATAGTTAACGTAGTTAACGGTATTAGAAGAAATCCAATGAAATGATAAGAAATCGTCGTAGTTTATAAAATTATAAATAAAGGGCTATATAAACAATAAGGCTCTAAATTTATATAATTTCTAACACACCTTCGACTTGATAAATTAACTTAATTGTTTAATCTCAAAGTCAAGAGAGGTTCAGTTCAATCTTCACTTAGATCAACGTGTGTTATTGTGTTATACTGGCGAAGTTCAATCTACAGTTTGATCAATGTGTGCTATACTAGTTTAGGAGAATTACACTTCCTGTCAGTAACCTGAGCACCTGATAACCAAGGACAGGTAAGCCTGGCCTGTAACATGGTGAAAAACATCAAACATTTTGTTGGCGTGATGTTCTTTGTATTCACTAAAACTTTTACACTGGGTGGAAGAAATGAGGAAAGGTATGATTGGCCATTAGTCGGTTCTTCATATTATATTGCCACACAATAGCAGAAATGATAAATTAACTTATTATTCCGAAAATTGTTTGAGGTTTACTGATACTCTTCAATAATTATCATATTTCGACACAGACTAAAAAGGTAACTTTATTTACATGGTTTAGTTCTTAGATCCACCGCTAGGAGATACTGGGAAGAAGAAATCTTTAAATACTTTAACGTTAATTGTCTTCACTCACTTATTAAACATTTATAAAATATCGGGTAATTTCTGTCACAATTACATTACGTGATGGAGCAGAAGCATGCGTTTAACTAATTTCTCATTTATAGGTCAGGTTATGATAAGATACTTTGTTTTCTTATTTCTGGCTGTATATTGTTTATTTGTCTTCTTGTAAAATATCAACTTTTGCCCACCCAGAGATAAACATTCTGCTGTATTCTTGGATGTCAATGTTCCTAGGTGGATGAAAAAATAGAGATATACCAACGTTTTGACTCAGCAACACGAATGTTGTTCAGCACAAGCCCTTAACAGTCGATATGAAAATACCTAAAAAAACGAAACTTTATTTTGCTTTAAAAACTTTTAGCTACAGACAACCTTCATTTATTTATCTCATTTACCAAAACGTAGCAGAAATGTTTACTACTGACTCCCTCTGTCGTGAGCACTTATCATAAATTAATTCCTGCTAAATATAAATGTGAAGCCAGACTTATCGTTCATAACAGGAAAGCTGGTATATTTCTCTACAAGTGGGTTTTCTCGGCATCACTGAGAAAAGTTAATGTTTATTCGGTTAATCTTAAACAGTTTGTTTGGTTCATTAATTCCCAGTAATAAATTATTTGCACCTATGCGCATTATTTTTTTAAATTCCTGTTTAAATATACGTCTACTGTCGTTAAGTTTAAATTAAGCACGTGAATTAAGATAAAAAGCAGATTGGATGACAACGTATTTAGGACAACTTTCCGCAAAACTGTTTCAAAATTCTCTTTCCATGTAATTACTTAAGTCCCGGATGAAAGACTGGTTATTTACCGACTTACTAATAAAACTTGGGGCTTTTAATTTTAACTCCGTGTGCTTTATTACCTCAGGTGCTGCATGTGTCGTAATTCTCTTAACGTAATTTATATCTTGTATTTTTCATGATAGTAAAGGTTGAAGAATATTTCATTTCAATCGATACTTATAACCAAATATCAATTTTATGTTTCCACTTGGGTATTTAAGTATACAAGCACTTGGTGTGTCTGGAGATATTACTAAGAAGGTAGAAAACCAGATGAGAAATAAATTACAATTTCCAATTACAGTAAGACTGTTTTAGAGCACGAATTGTGCTCTGGTTTCCCACAAAGGAAAAAAAAACACATGAGAAAAGGGAAATTTTTGTTAAAGTTGGTTTACTTAGTGAGTGTGTATGCTTTAACACTTATGCAAGCGAGAATGGAAGTCGTCAGGCCGAGCTGAATGGTTAATATATGATAGATTGACGTTTTACCAACTTCGAGTAGTTGACATTTATATTAGGATTTGGTAACAAACCACATTTGTATTTATTGTATTGAGTTATTTCCTCGTTAGATAGCAATCATCATTAAGTGAATTCCGTTGTCATCTTTCAGAATATAGTTTATTACCAGACCAATATTATTCAAGACAGAGATTAGAGTCCTTATAATTCGGACACCTTTTGTCAAAATATTTTAATATGAGGACTCTAATTCAACTAAATAAAACCACAGACGAGTCACGTGATCCGATACCACCCAACAGAAGACTGTTATTCATCGTGGAACCTGGAAAAGAGCAAATTAGACAAGAAGCCAATCGGGTAAAAATAAAGGCACATCACCCGGTAATATAATAAAAATCTACAAAACATACATTAGACTCTTTATGGAATATGCATGTTCAGCCTGGATAAACATAACACAAAAAATTACAGAAACTACAAAAAATACAAAATTCATTCTTAACTCTTAGCCTATAAACTACCACGTTGTTCTTCATCCATATTCATGTACAAGTATGAAAACATGGAGTCAATATCCGTAAGACTGTTGCATAATACACTAAATTATGTTAATAAAAAATGGCATAAAAATTATTTATTATGTGATCTACATACAGGATGAACATATTATTAAGTACCTCTCTCCTGTAAATATATATTTAAGAAATATAAATCAAGCTGGCACTAGACGGTTAGAATTAGTACAATGTTCATAGCTTTTTCTTTTACTTTATTTTAAATGTATAAATAGATTTAATAATAATAATAACAACAATGAAAAATATAAAAGAAGAAAATAAAAAAAATATAATCAAATGAAAAAAAGGCAACTCAAGACAATATATCGACATTGTCCTGAAAAGGGTCAGAGTACAGTGGGTTACTCTGGCCCTAAAGCACTACAACTACAGCATAGTAGTAGCTGACATGAATGTTATGGATGGAGGAAGAGGTCTTTTGCACCTGACCCTCCTGGGTATCTAAAATCCAACATACCTAAATATCTACAAAGAAGCAAAGTGAATTAGCCGCGGTGCACAGTGTTAGAACTACTGGCCTAAACTAATATCATGATAGCTGTTATAATTAAAATTATATATGTGTATAAAATTAAGAAGTTAGACTTTCCTCTTTGTGTTTTGTAAATAAGTTACTGTTTGTGATGACAAGAAACCCGCTTGAAGCAAAAAATTTATTCTGGTAACCTGAGGCTGATTCAAGAAGATCAAAATGTTGTTTTCTACTTTATTTTAATTAAAGTTTTAACACCCATCTGGAGTACACAATTTATTGTTTGGTTTAAATAAACTGAGCCTTCTTGTCGGTTGGCTGTAAACCTAAGGACTTATAATTCTGAATTCGGGTTTCGGTTCTCGAAATACAGACAGTATATAGTCTGATGTGACTTTATGCTGGAACAAACAATAAATATATTTCATTTTATTCTTTCACTTAATATTACTTATTTGCGGTTTTACTAAGTTAGATTTGTTTATGTCTGTTAATTAAATTGTATTTTAAAAGATTTTACGAAATCGTAGAGTAAGGATAATTTATATTATACTTTACAAGTTTTAATTTTTACAAATCTTAGTCAAATAGTCATAATATTAACGCTTTTACAGCCCCACTTCTCTCATGAGTCGAATGATTTGATTGAATTTCCCCACTTTCAATCACTAAATCCCAACTTCGGCGCACGAGGTAAAACGATTTGTACGACACAAGTCATAACACGCTTCAATTTCCCCAGCAGTCATGTTTGGCAATTTGCCAAACGTGGAATGACGTCACACAAATTACGCCATTTTTATCAACGAAAAACATTTTAGAAGATTAATGAAAGCCTTCGACTATGTCTTTATATTACATAAAATATTACGGAATGATAAAACCGAGTTAAGGAAAGGTTAATGTGATGAAAAAACGAAAAACTTTTCCATATTATTATAACTCAATCACTGGATAAAAGCGCCTTTAAATACGTCCAGGTGCAACACCTCATGCGCCAGTAAATGTATTAGTCAAAATTACACTTGTGACGACGGGCACAAGCGAATTTGGCAGAAGAAAACAACACTGATAAAACTTACTGTTTGCAAGTGGTTAATTTATTATTACGCAGAAAAACTCTACCAATACAAATGTTATCACCGAAACATATTTACTGTAAAGACCCAACAGAAACAACACACACACCACAAGCACAAGGAACGAATACATGAAGAAAGGTTATGTGAATTTAAATCATCAAAACTAATAATATAAACAAGTTATACGAATTTATGTTAGCACAAAATAGTTTATTTAAATGTTCCTTTTGTTCTACACTGTATATTTATTTACATTATTGTCTTCACAATGCATGCAAACCAAATTTATTTCGGTACCAGTGGGTTGGCAGAGCACAGATTGCTGATAGCGAAGATTTGCTCTTGACACGAAATAAATCTTCAGAACACACTGTTGAAATCAGCTCCGCTAGTCATTGGCTTATGTTGTTACTAGTATATACCTACTGTCTAGTGTTTCTTTCAGCTTCTACTTACTGTCTCGCGTTTTTGTCAGCTTCTACTTACTGTGTAGTGTTTCTTTCAGCTTGTGCTTATTGTCTAGTATTTCAGTAAATTTCAATTGACTGATTAGTGTTTCCGCCAGCTTCTACATATAGTTTAATGTTTCTGGTAACTTCCACTTATTGTCTTGTGTTACTCTCACTTTCATGTACTGTTTAGTGTTTCTGTCAATTTCTACTTACTGTGTTGTGTTTCTGTCAGCTTCTACTTTGTGTCTAGTTGTTGTTTTTTCAGCTTCTACTTACTGTGAAATGTTTCTGTGAACGTTTACTTACTATCTAGTGTTTTCGTCAGCTTCTACTTATAGTATAAAGTTTCTATCATCTTCTTCTTACTTTCCTAGTGTTTCTGTCACTTTGAACGTACTGTTTAGTATTCCCGCCAGCTTCTACTCACTATCTAGTGATTCTGTCAACTTGTACTTACTGTTTAGTGTTTTTGTCAACTTCTACTTACTGTCTGGTGATTCTGTCAGCTTCTCTGTACCTTCTAATGTTTCTGTCAACTAATAGTTTTTTTCTGGTGTTTTTGTCATCCTCTACTTCCTGTCTAGTGTTTCTTCCACTTTGTTCTTACTATCTATTTGTTTTTGTCAACTTCTACTTGATACAGTTAAGATAGAATGTGTTCGTACCCCTGCGTTGTGAGTAGTCTTTCCCCCATAACTTAAAAAATATCACGATTAGAATAATGAAAGTACAGTGTATTAGAAATATGACATTAACACATCTACGACAAATAATCTGTTTATAAACAACAACCAAACATACATTGGACGGCAGAAAGTGTTCGTGCGTCTCCTTTAATGGTCAGTTGTGTAGTCTTTCAGGTGAATTACTTAGCGCAATCACGTTTCACAGCAATCCATGATCGTTTGACAGTACTCGACCGATATTTTCTTCCATTCTTCTTTACAGAAGGCCTCCAATTCTTGCAAGTTTTTCGGATGACGCTGATGAACTCATGTCAAACGTTTTTAATTGTGTTGAGATCGGGTGCTTGCAATGGACACTCTAGAACGCTTATATTGTTCTTTTGCAACCAGGATTGCACATATTTTTATGTGTGCTTAGGGTCATTGTCGTGCTGGAAGATCCAACAACAACCAAGCCGCTATTTCCGAGCATCATTCTTGATAAAAGTGCCTAATATATCAATGTACTCTTCTTTTTTCATGATTCCGTTGACGCGGTAAAATCTGCCTACACCAGAAGAGCTGAAGGAACTCCTTAGTATGATCGAGCCATATCCGTGTTTACTGTAGGGACGGTGTTCTTTGGAAAATCTCGTTCCCCCTTCTTACGGAAAATATTGCGAACATCATTGTGGCCGAAAAGCTCGATTTTAATCTCGTCTGACTAAAGAAATTCTTCCAATAAGTAAAGGGTTTATCTACATGCTTTCTTACATACTTCAATCGGGCTTCTAAATGAACAGGCTTTAAATATGGAGTTTTACGAGGACGGCATGCTTTGAACCCAGAAGAGCGTAACATGTTCGTAACTGTAGAGGTGCTTACTTTAACCCCAGTTTCCCTAACCAGTTTCTGTAAATCATTACGTGTTAAACGAGAGTTCCTACTAACGTCTCTTAGAATCTTCCTTTTGGTTCTCTCTGGAATTTTGGTGTGGCGCCCGGAACGAGGGAGATTCGCGGTTGATCCTGCAAGCTTAAACTTGGCAATTATGTTTTGAACAGTAGATTTTGGCGCATTAAGTTGTGTAGCAATACCGGAAAAAGACACACAAGACTTGTATTTTACAACAATTCTTTTTTCTAAATCACTGGACAGTTGTTTCCTGTTCGCCATGATGACCAAGCAGATAATGACGGAGAAGGCGCTCAATTGTCAGAAGTACATCTTTTGCTGGTTACATTCCAATAATTATGAATCCGGTGTCTGGTTCTGGAATGGTATAATATAGTTTATTCACCAAACCAAACAAAAGTTTTACGGGGATATCAGTTTTTTTACACATTCTGAAATGCACGAACACTTTCTGCTCCTCCTATTTTTTATTATTTGTTTATAAAAAGTTTATTTTTCATTTAATTTTCATAAAAAAATTATGAACACTTTCTCTCGTAACTGTATCTTGTTTTTGTTAGCTTCTTCCTCCTGTCTGATATTTCTGTCAGCTTTTACTTACTTTCTAGAGTTTTGGAAAGCTTTCACTTACAGTCTAGTATTTCTATTAGCTTCCACTTTCTTCTTGTTTTGTTTTTCTGTCATGTTCTACTTATTGACTAGTGTTTTTGTCAGCTTTGGCTTATATTTGATGTTTCTGTAAGCTTCAGCTTACTGTCTAGTGTTTATGGTAGTTTCCACTTATTGTCTAGCATTTATGTTACTTTGAATGTACTGTTTAGTGTTTCTATCAATTTTACATAGTATCTCGTGTTTCTGTTAGCTTATACTTATTGTCTAGTGTTTCTGTTGGCATGTACTTACTGTCTAGTGTTTCAGTTGGCATGTACTTATTGTCTAGTGTTTCAGTTACTTTCAACGTACTGTTTCGTGTTTCTGTCAGCTTCTACTTTCTTCTAATGTTTCTTTCATCTGTTAATTAATAGCTTATGGTTTTTGTTAGCTTCTACTTATACTACATTGTTTCTGTACATTGTACTTACAGTGTAATGTTTTTGCCAGCTTCTACTAACTATCTAGTATTTCAGTCAACTTCTACTAACTTTTTAGTGTTTCTGTGAGCTTTTACTTATTGTCTAGTTGTTTTTGTCAGCTTCTACGTCCTGTATACTCTTCCTGTTAACTTCTACTTACTTTCTATTGTTTCTATCACCATTTATTTAGTGTATCATGTTTTTGTGAGCTTCTAGTTATTGTATGGTATATCTGTCAATTTCAAAGTACTGTTTGGTGTTTTTGTCAGCTTTACTTACAACATAGTGTTCCTTTCAGCTTCGACTTACTGTCTAGTGTTTCTCTGAGCTTATACCTACTGTGTACCATTACTGTAAACTTCGACTTACTGTCTAGTGTTTCCGTAAGCTTCTAAATACTGGCTAGTGTTTCTTTCACTTTCAACGTACTGTGTCGTGTTTCTGTCGGTTTTTACTTGCTATGGAGTCGTTTTTATCAGCTTTATGTGCTGTTTAATGTTTTAAAAGTAGCTTTTACCAACTAACAGACGGTTTTTTCAGCTTTTACTTACTGAATAGTTTTTCTGTCAGCTTTTATTTATTGTCTTTGTGGTTTCTGTCACTTTCAACGTACTCTTTATTGTTTTTGTCAGGTTTTACTTATTGTCTAGTGTTTCTGTTCATTTCAACCTACTGTTTGGTGTTTATGTCAACTTTTACTAGCTGTCTAGAGTTTATGTCAAATTCTACTTACTCTCTTGCATTTCTGTCAACTTCTACTTAATGTCTAGTATTTCCGTCAGCTTTTATTTACTGTCTTGCCTTTTTGTCAACTTCTACTTACAGTCTAATATTTCTGTCAGCTTCTTCTTACAGTCTAGATTTTTATCAGCGTCTATATACTGTCTATTGTTTGTGTGAGATTTTACTTTGTCTGGTATTTCTGTTAGCTTCTATTTACTATCTAATTTTTGTCAGCTTCTTCTTACTGTATAATATTTCTATCAGCTTCTACTTACTATCTATTGTTCCCGCCAGCTTCTACTTTCAATCAATTGTTCTCGCCAGCTTCTAATTACTAACTAGTGTTTTTTCTCAGCTTCTACTTATTGTCTATTATGTCTCTCAACTTCCACTTACTATCTAATTTTTTCCGTCAGCTTCTCTGTTGTGTCTAATGTTTCTGTCAACTAATACTTACCCTCTAGGGTTTCTGTCATCCTCTACTTACTGTCTAGTGTACTTTCAGCATGAACTTACTATTCATTTGTTTTTGTCATCTTCTACTTAATGCCTAATGTTTCTGTCTCCTTCTACTTACTATGTAGTTGTTTTTTTCAGCTTCTACCAACTGTATACTTTTGCTATCAGCTTCTAGTTACTGTGGAGCGTTTTTGTCAACTTTTACTTGCATCATGGTGTTTTTGTCTACTTCTACTTACAGTCTAATGTTTTTTTAAGCTTCTACTTTCTATCTTTTGTTTCTGCCAGCTTCTAATTGCTATCTAGTTGTTTCTGTAAGCTTATACTTACTGTCTAATTGTTTTGGTTAGATTCTATTTACCGCCTAATGCGTCAGTCAACTACTTACTTTTTCGTGTTTTTGTCTATATGTTCTTACTGTTTACTTTATCTGTCAGTCTACTTATTGTCTATCGTTTTTCTCAGCTTCTACTTAATGTCTAGTATTTGTGTTAACACCAACTTACAATCTAAAGTATCTATCAAATGCTATTTATTCTTTAATGTTTGTGTGCAGCTTCTACTTACAGTCTAGTGTTTCTGTGAACTTCTAATTAATTTCTAGTGTTTCTCTGAACTTCTACTTACTTTCTAGTGGTTCTCTCAGCTTTTACTTATATTCTAGTGTTTCTCTCACTATCAGCGTTCTTTTATTGTTTCTGTCAAGTTCAGTATACTATCTAGTGTTTACGTCAGATTCTACTTACTCTTGCGTTTCTGTCATGTTCTGCTTACTGTCTAGTGTTTGCGTCAGATTCTGCTTACTCTCTTGCTTTTTAATCAACTTCATCGTAAGTCTAATATTTCTGTCAGCGTCTACGTACTGTCTCGTCGTTTGTGTCAGCTTCTACTTAGTGTTTATTGTTTGTGTGAGCTTCTACTTTGTATAATGTTTCTCTTTACTATATAATTGTTTTTGTCAGGTTCTAGTTATTGTATAATATTTCTGTCAGCTTCTATTTACTATCTATTTGTTTTAGTCAGCTTTACTAAATGACTAATGTTTCTGTCCACATCTTCTTACTATTTATTGTCTCTACTTAATATTTAGTTATTTTTCTTCGCTTCTGCCTTCTGTCTAATAATTCTGTCAGCTTCTACTCACGTTCTAGCATTTGTGTCAGCTTTTACACATAGTCTGGTGTTTCTGTTAGCTTCTACTTATTGTCTAGTGTTTCTGTTACTTTCAAACTACTGTTTAGTGTTTCTGTCTACTTTTACTTACAGTCTGGCGTTTAAATCAGGTTCTACTTACTGTCTAGAGTTTCTGTCAACTTCTATTTACAGTCTATTATTTCTGTCAACTTTTACTTACTGTCTAATGTTTCCTTCAGCTTCTACTTACTATCTATCGTTTGTGTGAGCTTCTACTTTGTCTAATGTTTCTCTCAGCTTCTATTAGGTGTTTATAGTTTCTCTTATCTAATACTTACTGTCTAGTGTTTGTGTCAGCTTCTACTTACTGTCTGGTGTTTATTCTAGCTTCTACTTATAATCTACTTTTGTGCAAGCTTCTAATTATTATCTCGTTATTTTGTCAGCTTTTACCCACTGTCTAATCTTCCTCTGAGTTTCTACTTACTATTGAGTTTTATTGACAGATTCTGTCAGTTTTTACTTGTTGTCTAGTGTTTCCGTCAACTTCAAATTGCTGTCTTGGTTTTCTGTAACTTTCAACGTACTGTTTACTGTTTCTATCAGCTTTTACTTATTGTCTAGTGTTTCTCTTAACTTGTACTTATTGCCTAGTGTTTTAGTCACTTTCAACGTACTGTTTAGTGTTTCTGTCAGCTTCAACTTACTTCTGGTGTTTCTTTCACTTTAATTACTATCTTATAGTTTTTATCAGCTTTTACATACTGTCTAATATTTCTGTCGGCTTCTACTTATTTCCAGTATTTCTTTCACCTTATAATTATTATCGTATGGTTTTTGTTAGCTTGAACATACACTATAGTGTTTTTGTACATTCTACTTTCTGTCTAGTGTTTTTGCCAGCTTCTCCTTATAGTCGGGTGTTTTTGTCAGCTTTTACTTTGTGTTTGGTGTTTCTGTTAGCTTGTGCTTATGTCTAGTATTTCTGTCACTTTCAACTTACTCTTTAGTGTTTTTCTCAGCTTTTACTTATTTTATGGTGTTTCTCTCATTTTAAACACACTGTTTAGTGTTTCTGTCATTTTAAACATAGTGTTTAGTGTTTCTGCCACCTTTTGCTTAGTCTAATGTTCTGTCAGCTTCTACTTACTGTCTTGTGTTTCTGTCACTTTCAACGTAATGTGTAGTGTTTCTGTCAGCTTCTACTTATTGTCTAGTGATTCTGTGATCTTCCACTTACTTTCTAGTGTCTGTGTCAATTTCTACTTACTAAACCCAACTTATTCAATTTCAGACAACAGTCAATGCTAGAGTCACAACATGAGAGAGAGAAAAAGGTTTTTGGAAACTATTCAGGATGGCTTTCTTCACTAATTAGTCAAGGAACCTAGTAGAAACCAATGTTATTTCAGATTTATTGCTAATTTATAATATAGAAATGATCGAGAGGGTAGAAACTGGAAAACATCTGAGTGCATGCTATTTTTGCTCTATTAATAAGATGCAATATTTTGCTACATTCGGATAAGGAATAATGATATTTTGGTTTCAAATTACAAAAAAAAAGGTTTTTTTATTTGGTTTTTACTAATGAAGGTTTAAACAGTGTTCAATATCTTGAACAACTGATCAATGTGAATGAAATCAAACAAAATGATTACGTCAGTTCTAAGCTTGTTGAGAAAAAAATTGGAAAGTTTAAAGAATGATGAGACTCCTGGGCCAGACAATATTTCCCACACGGTTGTGAAGGAAGTCAAAGATTGGATACGTGAGTCACTCACTTCTGCTTTTAGACAGTCCTTAAATGGTGGGCAGGTACTAGAGGATTAGAAGTTGACAATATATAACTGTAGATCTATTAGTCCAACATCAGTTGCAGGAAAAGTTTTAAAAGTCTGTTAAAATTCTATTGCAAAATCATTTTAACAACGTTTAGAACTTTATTAGATAGTCAACATTGTTTTGCTGAAGGAAAATCGTGCCTTACAAATCTTTTGATATTTTTTGAAAAGGTTACTGCTTATGTAGATGAGGATTACGATGTAGATTTGGCGTATCCGCATTTCCAGAAATCATTTGACCAGGTGCCACATAAAACAATTGTAAAGAAACTTATCCCTATAATTAACTAATTGGATAGATGAGTGGTTGAATAAAAGAAAGCAAAAGGTTGTTACAAATAAATTCAGCCAAACTGGATTAATTGTCACAAGTGGAGTAACGCAGAGCTCAGTATTAGGACCTGTGGTCTTTTTGATTGATATCAATTACTTAAATTTACAGGTGACAGTGTTGCTGGCTGTGAGGAAAATGTTGCTGTCTTACAATAGAATTTACAAAATTTAGTTAGTTGGGAAAATACATGAAAATGGGTTTTAATTGTAATAAATGTAAAATATTGCATGTGGGTTATCATAATTTGATTTATGAGTATAATTTGGATGGGGATAGCCTTAATAGTACCATAAAGGATAAGGACATTGGTGTAATGGTTGACCAATTACTAAAGCTATTCAAGCAGTGTGCTGTTGCTAGTAGAAGAGTAAATATGATTTGAGGTTGTATTTACAGAAATATTAAATACAAGTTTAAAGAGGTTATAATTTCAATGACTAGGCCAAATTTGAAATATTCTGTTTAGTCTTGGGCTTTTTACCTTAAAAAGGACATTTAGTTATTGGAAGTAGTTCAGACAAGGGTTACTAGGATGATACTTTGAATAGAGGGAATGCCATTTTGTTTTCTTTCAAAAAGAAGAATTAGAGTTGGTCTGTTTGAGGTGTATAAGACTATAAAGGAAATCTAGCATTGATGTATCATCGTTTTTTGTATTTAATAGTGAGAAGAAGTAGGACTATAGGACACAAGTGTAGATTTTGGCAAGGTAGGAGTCACCTTCAGCTAAGACAAGTTTATTTTTCTAACAGAGTAGTTGGCCTTGGAATGGTTGATTTCGGATGTTGTAAACGCAGTAAATTTAACTAAGTTTAAGAAAAAGAATACTAGGTATGCGAATGATAAGGGCTGGCTTTAAGTCTATATTTTAAATTAAGTTTAATGTGTGTGAAACAGCCGAGATGGACCGATAGGTCTCATGTTGTCCAGAAACGCCATGTTAGTGAGTTCACACGTTTGGTTTAGAGGATTACTTTCAAGTTCTAAATAATCCATAAGACAGAACCTTTAAAGTTTACACACATAAAATAAAAGCTTGTCAATTTTTAATTTATCAAAAAAAAAGACGTTTTATTTCATGAAAATTCATTATATTAAAGTAAAAAAATACCGGTCTTCCAATATATCACACATAAGGCGTGATATCTTTGTAGTTAATATAACATAATGATAACAAGGGACTTACTGGTCCATCTGGGCACTCCCATTCTATAAGATAAATTAAAACTATTGAACAAATAATCTTAAAAAACCCTATAAGCTAGCCCTTATCATTCATATACTTTTCAAGGTTTTTCATAAACTCATTTAAATTTACTGTATCTACAATATCTGAAGGCAATCATTCCAAGGCTAACCATCCTGTTAGAGAAATGAAACTCTCTCAGCTGAAGATGACTCCTACCATGCTAAAATTTATACTTGTGTCCCCTAGTCCTGTTATTCTCACTGTTAAATATGAAAAACTATGATACATCAACATTTTATCGTTGTTTTTTATTTGATATCAACCAAAGTAGAATGAACGAGACCAAGTATTTGAAAATTGAATAAAAATTAAAGTACTGAGATGCACACTACTTTTAGTAGTTTTGTCCTGGTTGAACGTTATTTATTTTTTATTCCTGGTAGAAGAAAAGTTCGACCATGTTGTTTCAGGAGTTTTAATGCAGTATAATTAATCAGTATTGCGTTGTTTGTAAATTGTATAAAGATTATAGAAACCTTTACTGAAACAAAACCACAGATTCACTTTTATTGTCATGATTCCTATTGAACGATACTATTACATAATTTGTGTAAGTTTTATTAAAATTAATTTGGAGTTTCTCCACTTCGTTATACGTTGACAAGTGTAGTTTCATTGTGAAAAATGTCTTGTCTAAATCACACCACTCCTTCCTGCAAGTTTTCAATAATTAAGTTAATGCAGAAGGACGACAGTATCCTTGCACTCTTTTCAACAGTTTGATTGTACAAAAGTCCACAGGCACTGCATCTAGGGTCTGGAACACTGTGTGTGTATGAAATAGCATCAGTATACTTGTTCCGTTCTTCATCTGCCCAAGGTATAGGACAATTAAACTGATACGTCATGGAATTAACATGTGTAGATGTCACTTACCATGCAGATGTCCTACTAGACTGTTGACTGGATCGCGCGAATGGCAACTGCCACAGATGTTTGTTGATTTTTACTTGATACAATACGCCGCATTTTGCTTACCACAAATTGATTATTATTTGTTCTCCATCTAATCGTGTTAATTTGGATTCCTTTGTTCTACAGTGCCTTTAAGTTCAAGAAACATTCTCAATTTGAAAGTTATCAGATATCTAAAAACACCACTTGAGTGTATAAGAAGCGATCGACTTTGGGTGGCATCACACTACCTATAAAATGTCAAACGATATCAAAATGTAAGCCTAATACACACATTATCGCCACTTTTAAGAATACCGAGATTGCCATCTATTGATTTTAAGTTTCGAAATAATTTTAATGTAACATATACTGTACATTGTTAGGTTTTTCATCAATTTATTATTTTTATAATTATTTCGGAAATTTTAACTTCATTTTTCTAAACCAAATGAAAAACATGTGGACAAATTCTACGAAGAAAAGATAATAAAATGTATTTTTAACTTTTCGTATTATGATTTAATTATATACTACAATATACTTCTGGTTTAATAACATGGCATTTAATTTTTTTAATTTTTTTTCAGATTGGAAGTTTTTTCGGATTTATTTTTATTGTAGCTGTTGTAATTATGGATCAGATAATTTTTCCAGGTACACTTGACAGTATATCTGGAAGTTAGGTATTTCTGCTGTTTTATTGTCTACGTTAGGCCTAATTATAGGATACACTGCAGCTTTTCTGTTTCGCATGGCAGCTTCCGCGAGACGAACAATAGCCCTGGAATGTGGAAATCAGAATGTCGGTACGGCGCTTACAATTCTCTCCTTGTCATTTCCGTTTGAGGTAAGTGCCAAGGTTTTCAGTGAAAACAAAAGAAACACATACACGTCTTAATAATAAAAATATGGGTGAGATCCCAAAAAAATAAATATTACTATTGATGATAAAAAATACAAGATGTGTTATACATAGGAAAATAATTATAGCAATCAATAATTTAAAATACGAGTTTTCTACATATAAGCAGTGAATGTCAGTGTTAATAAATATGCAAGCTATTCGAAATATAAAAATATGCCTGTTAATAACGAAAAATGCGAATTATTCCAAAAGTAAAAGTAAATGAGCTACTGATAATGACATCTCAAATTACATTTTTAATGTTCTAATTTCGATTTTATCTAGAGAGCGCTCCACGTTTAATCAAATCAGTCCTAAAATATTCGGAAACAGTGATAAAGGAGAGGCTTTCCAAAATATATACATCAAAAATTAAATTATAGATAGACGTGATTCAATCAGTTTTAGTATGTTGCTATATTAGTGCAAAAATAATAGTTATTCTAAAAATAAAATGTGAACATGGCTACAAGCAATGAACACACGAGTCACCCGAGTCGTAAAAATGATTTTATAAATAGAAGTATAGAATATTCCGGAAAGAGGATATCAAAAATGACTATTTATAACAGAACTATAAAAACATAGACATAAATATTTCTAAGAAGAAATCGCAGGTAAACTTTGTAAACAGAAGCACAGACTATATTGAAAATTAGCGAAATAAAAATAATTTCTAATAAGAAACTGTAAGAAACCTTTATTTATTATAATTCGCAAGGGCTACTTGAAAACAATAATCTAAACTAATTTTATTATTGGTAAAGTAAGTTTGTTAGTTTTTTGAATTAAGCACAAAGCTACACAATGGGCTATCTGTGCTCTGCCCACCACGGGTATCGAAACCCGGATTTTAGCGTGTAAGTCCGCAGACATACCGCTGAGCCACTGGGGGGCGGGTAAAGTAAGTAATAAAACATGTTTGAGGAACTTTTGGTATATTTTACACAAATATCGCTAATTTTTATGGAAAATAGAGTAGATTCACAGAAATAAAAAGCCACAAAAAAGAAATGAATTGGCTTGAATTCCAAATATTTCTGATGAAAGAAATGCAATGGCTTGCATTTCAAGTTTGTCTTTCTTTTGTAGGCTCAAAGAAATTTTAACGCCCTTTCCGATTCTGTTTGGATTCAGTCAATTAGGAATATGTTTTCGTCTCTGTGTCTGTTTCAAAATAAATAAAAGGTGTGAAGATCATTTGGGAAAAAATATGGAAAAAATTATTTTCTATTTAACATCAGGAACATAAGAAATCAATCTCGTGTTGTTGTTTTTTTCTAATATTTTGATTTCTTACTTTTACAGCGACATTTGAAATAGAACAAAATGAATCTCCAAATGAAATGAGCGGATGAAGGCTGATGGTACCTTATCCTTAGGAATGATTGGTTGTTATCTCCTTTCAATACGATTTGTTTGGAGAGGACATGGAGTTTTTGTCGTTTACTTTTAAAGAATCATATTGTTAAGGGTAATTTCTAGTTGCAAGATTATCTTTAAATTTTTTTCTGCAAAAAATCATAAGACTCAGACTATTTAAGTTGTATAGAAATATAATTCAATTGTATTTATTTATTTTTATCCTAAATTTGTTCTTTATCTATACTGTAATAAACTAGTTTTAATAAAATTTAATTAGTGGTTGTATAAATTTCTTGTTATGCTCTCCAGTGTTAACTTAGAGAAAAATAAAGAAACACGTAACCATTGTGAACTGAGAATTATGTAAATAATATAAGTAAACTAAACTTACACAAAATCAACAAAAAATGACATGTAAAAAATTAAAATGATTCAAGCGTCAGATCTTTAGGTCCAGTGTAGCATTATATCTTCAAGCCAGAAGTGATGTGTGTACATAATGTAACTTTATTTTTAAGATCAAATGTTCTTCACAGTTTATGTTACTCTATTTCATAGTGTCATACTGGTTAGTCCATGTCACTGTACTAATAGAACAAAGCCTCAATAACTGGTTTTCAGTGAACTTAGGAATTGACACATGACAACTTAATGATTAGATTGTTGGAAGTAGAAATGTTAACTTTTGTTGATTTACCAATGGCTCAGCGGTATGTCTGCGGACTTACACGCTAAAATCCGGGTTTTGATACCCGTGGTGGGCAGAGCACAGATAGCCCATTGTGTAGCTTTATGCTTAATTCAAAAACAAAAGAACAAAGTGTTTCTGTTACTTTCAACATCTAGTTTATTCTTTCTGTCAGCTTGTACTTACAATCTTGTGTTTCTGTCAACTTCTTCTCACTTTCTAGTTTTTATGTCAGTTTTACTTATTATGTAGATTATCTGTCACTTTCAAATACTGTTTAGTAATTCTCTCAGATTCTACTTACTGTTAGCTTGTGTATCAGATCCTACTTTGTCTAATGTTCCCGTCAGCTTTTACTTACTATCTAGTTGTTTCTATCAGCTTTTACTTACTATTTAATTGTTTTTTTTTCAGCTTCTGCTTACTGTCTAATGTTTCGGTCGTCTGGTATTTTTGTGCGCTTTTCTTATTGTCTAATGTTTCTGTCACTTTCAACGTACTGTTTAGTGTTTCTGTCAACTTCTACTTACTGTCCAATGTTTCTGTCAAATATTACTTATTGTCTATAGTTTGTGTTAGCTTCTTCTTACAGTCTAGCATTTTCATCAGCTTCTACTTATTATCTAGCTTTTTTGTAAGCTTCTATTTACTGTCTACTGTTTCTGTCAGCTTCTACTTACTCTAATGTTTCTGTCACTTTCTACTTAATGTCTATTGTTTCTGTCATCTAATACTTACTCTCAATTGTTTGTGTAAGCTTCTACTTATTGTCTAGTATTTCTGTCAGCTTCTACTTACTATCTTGTTGTGTTGGTCAGCTTCTTCTTAGTGTCTAATATGTATGTCAGTTTGTACTTACTATTTAGGGTATCTGTCACCTTCTACTTTAAAAAAACTAATTGTTTTTGTCTACTTCAATTTATTGTCTAATGTTTATCTCAACTTCTACTTATTGTCTAATGTTTCTGTCAACTTCTACTAACTCTCTAGTGCTTTTGTCAGCTTCTCCGTACTGTCTAATGTTTCTGTCAACTAATACTTACTCTATAGTATTTATGTCAGCTACTACATACTGTCTAGTGTTTCGTTTAGCTTGTTTTTGTCAGCTTCTACTTAGTGTCGAATATTTCTGTCAGCTTCTACTTACTGTAGAGCGTTTTGTCAGCTTATACTTACAGTCTGGTTGTTCTTGTCAGCTTCTACATTTATATCTAGTGATTCTGTCAGTTTTTACTTATTGTTTAGTGTTTCTGTCACTTTTAACGTACTGTTTAGTTTTCCTGTCAAAATCTACTTACTTTCTTATGTTTTCGTTACTTTCTATCTACTGTCTAGTGTTTCTGTCAACTTATACTTACTCTCTAGTGTTTGTGTCATCCTCTACTTACTGTCAAGCGTTTCTGTCTACTTCTACTTACAGTCTAATGTTTCTTTCAGCTTCTACTTACTATCTAGTTTTTTTCAGCTTCTACTTAGTATTTAATATTTCTGTCAGCTTCTACTTATTTTCTGGAGTTTTTGAAAGCTTCTACATTAGTCTAGTATTTCTGTCAGTTTCTACTTACTGAATAGTTTCTTTGTCACTTTCAACGCACTGTTTAGTGTTTCTATCAGCTTCTATTTAGTCTAGCATTTTTGTCAGCCTCGACTAACTGTCAAGTTGTTTTTGTCAGCTCCTACTTACTGTCTAGTGTTTGTGTTTGCTTCTACTTAAGTCTAAAATAATTATCAACTGTTTCTTATTCTGTAGTGTTTGTGGTTAGCTTCTACCTAGAGTCTAGAAATTCTGTCAACTTCTACTTACTTTCTAGTGTTTCTGGCAGCTTTTACTTATTGTCTAGAGTTTCTGTCAATTCTACTTACTATCTAGTGCTTTTGTCAGCATCTACTGAGAATCTAGTTTTTATCAGCTTCTACTTACTGTCTAGCGTTTTTTCAGCTTTTACATACAGTTGAATGTTTAATTAAAGGTGAATGTTTTTTAAAAAGTAATATTGCCTTAAAAACTGTACTTTGGTTTGGTATAATTCCTGTGTGGCTGCCATATTTTAAGACATTTTAGGTTTTGAGTAAAAAATGAAACAAAATATGCGGGTCCTCGAACTCAAGTTCCTCTCGGTCGTTTGGCTGTTTTCGTGACGTTTTACAACTATGACATAATAGTTGCCAAACACGCTTCATTGTGAGCCGACTATTGTGGTTCTTTCAGGGCTGATGTTTTATGTAAATCTATCGGTGCTTTTTTCGAATTACACACTTTGTGAGACTATGTTTTGTCTTGATATTGCTACTTTATGTTTGTTTTTTGATAACATGGTTTACTTCGTTGCTTATGGTTGTAAACACAGTTCGGCATCGGGCAAAAGCTTCTTTTCGCTTCCTAGCAAAAGAAGAAACAGGCAAGGTGCGACAGTTGGTGTGGATGGTCAATAGTCAGAACTGGACTCCTTTACACCATGCAAAGTTTTGTCAAGATCACTTTGAACGCTCATGTTTTGTTTCGGATCCCACTGTTTTGAATACCGTGAGTTTCAAGCCAAGCTGGTTGAGACTGAAAAAAACCATCGCTAGTGGACAGAATCGTCCCCACCATCTTTCCTCATGTAGAGCTGAGGACTGATCTCATCCTGCAGCGTACAGATTCCACCACTATGAATCCATCCCTTTCCATCTCGAAAAGAACGAACTTAAATGTATGTGTGCAGTATAAAGCGATAAACAATAACTAGTATAATATAATAATTTAAAAAGTACAAGTTTTTGAAGAATGTAACTAGACATACACATTTCACATTCATGATCGTGTTTTGTGACACCTGAAAGTCAGTGAAACCTTGATTTCCTAGTCTAGACAGTGGACAGATCTATCCCGAATAGAATATATTCTAAGTTTAAAAGCTGGTAGATCATTCTGAAGATATTTTTTGTACCATTTTTAAATATGGAAAAGTTTGAAGAATTCCATTTTTCAAATTTAACACTTCAAGATAAATTAAGTATTCAGACTGCTACATCTAGTTTGACTTTATAGACAGAATTATTACGTTGAAAAAAATTTTTACGTAGAGAAATTTTCTCAACCCAAACGAGCCGTTTTTACATATATATTTCTCTAGAAGTGGGTTTTCTCGACATCGCTGATTATGACGTATAATTGAAATTCATTTTGTTACGAGTCATAAATACCCGGTACAATGGTTGTGAAAGGGCCGAGTATTAGTTACCATAGTCGGCAAAGTGTAAGCAAATAAAACCCAGTCTGTGATACCAATAATTTATAAACACCAGACAGGTTTCGAGAAGCATAAAATTGCACGTGAAATAATACAAACCATATTTGTTGTCATGACTTAGGCTTACCATTCTTCCACTGTAGGTATGACCGACTCGCAACCGGCCTGGGTGCTATCAGTAACACTCACAGTTCCGCTACTCTCGCTCGTGGAACTGTCCTCGAGCGAACTTGTCAAATTTGTGTCAAAAGTAACTGTTCTAGGTTTGAATGGGCATGGCGCTCTTCGATAATGTTCAAAACACATGGTCAAATTAGACTCCGCTTCTGTTTCTCCGTATCCACTGGCCATGTTTATTTACATTCAATGCGCTGGCGTTGGCGGTTTGTTCAGCAAATATTACGTCACAGTACTTTTCCTAGCGGCAAATGTAAAAACTAAAACGTTCGGTTTGCCGCTCGAAAAGAGCTATTTCTGCACCTAGTTCTATGTTTCATTTATTAGCACATATTTTCTATAAAAATGTGAGCCTGCAAAATTAATCAGTATGAGTAGTTCTTTTGACTGCAAAGTTTTCTTTTTTCTGTAAAATTCATCTTTAACAGTTCGAATAAAAGATATTCGTGTATCCAGCTAAGCCTCAACCTGGACAGATTTGTCGATGTTTCACTGATAAATTTTAAATAATTTATATTAATTTTAAACAGGTTATGGCCCCCCGTGGCTCAGCGGTACGTCTGCGGACTTACACGCTAAAATCCGGGTTTCGGTACCCGTAGTGGGCAGAGCACAGGTAGCCCATTGTGTAGCTTTTGCTTGATTTCAAAACAACAAAAACAAGTTATATTTTGTAAAACAAATTTATACTAACAATACCTACTTCTCATTATAATACCAACCATATTTGTCTTCATCTGATAGTGTTTCTTATCCTTAGTTTAATAATGATACTGGTACCTTTTGAGTATTCCAATGACGTATTTCAGATGTTATACATGCGTTGTAACCTCATGCGCAAGTGAATGACGCATCATCACTTCATTCTGCAGTTTGTTTGTTTATTTGAATTTTGCATAAAGCTGCTCGAGGGCTATCTGTGCTAACCGTCCCTAATTTAGTAGTGTAAGACTAGAGGGAAGGTAGCTAGTCATCACCACCCACCGCCAACTCTTGGGCTACTATTTTACCAACGAATAGTTGGATTGACGGTCACATAATAACGCCCCCACGCTGAAAGGGCGAGCATGTTTGGCGCGACGGGGATGCGAACCCGCATCCATCAGATTAAGAGTCGCACGCCTTAACACGCTTGGCCATGCGGAGCTCATTCTGCATAATACCATGTTTGTTTAGTTGTTAAACTTCACGCAGAGCTATTCGAGGGATATCTATATCACCATCTGTAAGTTAGAAACAACAGACTGCGGGGAAAACTGCTTGTTTATGATTTTTCAATATATTGTAGTTCGTCTTGTTATTAAAAGGTTTGGTAATAATTTTAATTTTTGTTTTGTTACTACTAATTTGATGTGTATATATCTCAAGTAATTACCTTAATTAATATTTCTTTATTATCTAAATAAGTACAGTAATTATCACCAGAAATCTTGAAAGATTGGTGTATGGTTGCTTATACTCCCTCTGTGAGGGTGGATTAATAAGGAAATTGAAAAAAAAATCCAACACCACCGACAGCCAATGAGGTTGTAGAAAACTTTCACGAATTTTGTTAATTTAAGTCATTGTTCATTTTTATTATTCTAATTTATTTAAATGTTTTAAAACCAGCATTTGTAAGTTTGTTTGTTTTTTCATGAGTTGCAAATATTGTATCTGGGATAGCTTGGGGAATAGTAGCATTTGACTCACAATCTGAGAGTCGAGGGTTCAACTCCCCGTAATGTATAAGTAGCTGGCATACAAAAATACTGGCCGAGGTCTCCCTCCCCCAATTAGTTGGGATTAAGGTCGTAATGTGAGAGAAAAAACGCGCATATACCAGATAAATAAAGGCCCTTCAGTAACACAACAATACGATTGCAGACTTACAACGCCGCCCCCCGCTAGTACAGCGGTAAGTCTAAGGATTTAAATCAGCTAAAATCTAAAGCTAAAATCAGCGGCTTAATTACCCTCCGTGGCTTTGCTATGAGATAAACGCACACACACTTGAAACGCCAAAAACTGGATTTCCAAATTTTTTAGTAAGCAGAGCATATACAACCCACTGTGCAGCTTTATGCTTGATTACACAGAAACATAAATCAGGAAAATAATATTTTACATAGAAACAATGATTTGACGTTTTTCTAAGGAAATTATAATTTTAAAAGTTACATATGGCTACTTTATTTTTTGCAGCTAAGTTGTTGGAGTTAAATGAAGTTTAATGGCAGCTCAAACACGCAGAAGCTAAGCCTATTTTTACATTAAAGAAGAAGCTGGTTACATATTCAAATGTTTGTTGGAAATGATAAATTATGATTATTACGTTTTTAACTTTACACCACCATAGCCAACACATTTCAATATCGGCAAATTAGCGACTAAAATATCCGTTTTCTTGATTTGTGGTTTAATTAATATTTCTTCAACACGTTATATTTTTCATCTGTTATGCAATTTTATATATTAATATACCCAGTAGAGAAATCAACGCTCTTATATCTGTACGTGAGCAGTGACAAATATTAAAGGTGGATTTTAGACGGGAAAATAGAGCAATGTAGGTAAGTAACGTTGGTGTGGAAACTTCGACGGTTTGTTTGTTTTGGAATTTCGCACAAAGCTACTCGAGGGGTATCTGTGCTATCCGTCCCTAATTTAGCAGTGTAAGACTAGAGGGAAGGCAACTAGTCATCACCACCCACCGCCAACTCTTGGGCTACTCTTTTACCAACGAAAAGTGGGATTTATCGTACATTATAACGCCCCCACGGCTAGGAGGGCGAGCATGTTTGGCGCGACTCGGGCCCCAACCCGCGACCCTCAGATTACGAAGCGCACGCCTCAACGCGCTAGGCCATGCCAGGCCCCAACTTCGACGGATAGCGTCTGTATGCGGTTAAACAAACTGAAAGGGCTAGTGGTTGGAAACAAACTGAGAGAGCCAGATGGTTAGGTTGTTCGACACGCAATCTGAAGATCGCAATTTCGAACCTCGTCCTATCGAACGTGCTCCCCCTTTCAGCCGTGGAGGCGATATAATGTGACAGTCAATCCCTGGTCGTTTGTAAAAGAGTAGCCCAAGAGTTGGCGGTGGGTGGGGATGACTAACTATTTTCCCTCTAGTCTCTCACTGCTTAATTTGGGACGGCGAGCACAGATATTCTTCTTTTAATCTTACACAGGCGTAAAGGTTTTACAGAAAGCATCTGTTTGGAAGTTCTCTACAGTATATACATATATAAGTATATGATTTTGGTTCTCAAGTATTGAAATTACGTGTTTAGCCTCTTAGTTATGGTATTACTGGTACCATATCTAAATAATAACACTTAGGGTAAGGTAGATAGACAATGCCATTGTTGGTATATTACAGAAGTAATGAAATTATACGTACAATATGTAAGTCATGATATTTTGGACACGTAAACATTATTGTGAAAATAAGTGTAAGTTGAAAGCCAAGTTTGACTCAAACTAAATTTTTCTCTGGTGATAACATTCAAAATACTAAAACTTGTCACGAGACGTGAAAATATGTCACCAAGTAAAGTGTAGTACACAAAAGATTATGTTAACATCTTAATAAGTCTTATGCATCCATTGTCTGGGTGACCTTACTATACTGCAGAGCTTCGTCGTGCTCGTGGGAAGCCATTACTATGTGGGTTAAACATTTTACAACACACAGATCGCGCGGGTTGGTGCGTTCAGGTGGCTACATAAAGATATATCGAGTGTGAAGTCCTTTCATCGTATTCGTTCGTGGCGCGCACACTCGCTCGTCATATCAGTGGGTTGTTAGGTTGCATCAGTTTTGTATCAGCCATTACTTGAGCGGAGAGGGTGCAACACATTTTCCCGGCTAATTGCTATCTGTTCTCTATAAGAATTAATCAAAATATAGCCCGTTTTTAAATCAGAATGGAAAGGTTTGATTCGCTCTGGCAGAATTTGAAGAACGTCTTTGGAAGACCAAGAGATAAATCACGTCCGGACGAAGAAAACATTCACGTCGTTCCCCTCAATAGTGTTGATGCCACGACGAAATCGTGTGCGGATGAAGGGAAAATTATCGATTACGATGGCGGAGAGATGGAGACTTCTGAACATGAAGGGGAACTACCCGAGAGGGGAACGTGGAGCACAGGACAACTAGGATTCATCTTTGGTTGTCTTAACTATGCTGTCGGACTAGGAAACGTCTGGCGTTTCCCTTATTTGTGTTATGAGAATGGAGGAGGTAACATCTTGGTTCTGTTAGGCTTAACACGATTTACGTTTTTAGGAGAGTAAATTACACCTATCTGTTTAGATCAGTCAGGTCAGGAAGTGTTTTCTTTTCGTACCTTTGTCTTGTGAAAATCCAGAGTTAGATCCCTGCCATGACCACAGAAGGATTTTCCCTTATTTTTCTCGACATATTTTTCTTTTTTTTGCCGCATTATTCATCATAACTATAACAAAATTGTTTTGAAATTTAAACCTATCAAAAATATCTAACTATAGATTTCTCAATTTTACGTCATTCTGTAGACAGAAATCAGGAAATTACGTTTAGGTGTGGTTTACAAATGTCATTGTCAGCGAGAGTATCTAACAGATGAGTCAAAATATACTGTTTTAATAGAACTACATGTTAAACTACTTACATTAGTTACTAGGTTAATCTTTAGTAGGGGCAGAAGTTCATGATGACCACCGACCTTGTTGTGTTTGTGTAGGTAATTTGATCAGAAGTTAATGGTAATCACCGATCTGATTGTGTTTATGTTGGTAGTTTATTTTGATCGGCAAGTTATGATAAAACCAAACTTGTATAAATTTATGTAGGTAGTTTGTTTCGATTAATTTGTCATAAAAATATTAACTATAGCATCCGTTTGTGTGAAACATTAAGTCAAATATGAATTGTTACTTTTACTTTCTCTGCTCTTGAATTAGATAAATATCCACGAAAAAAAACGTGTAGGATTAATGTTGTTTTTATAATAAACAAACTGCAGTTTAATGTATATGTGAAAGCAGCCAATCCATTGTTGTGTTCACTGTATTGTTGCTGAAACAACATTGTTGTGGTATGACCTTTCAGTTACATTTCCTTTCTTCCCAACTTCGAGTTTGTGGATGGTTAATACATCCTGGTGATAGCTTCATTCGAAACGTTGATACCATTTATTTAGCTCCAAGTTTGGAACTAGTTGTTTTTATATACAAAAATGAACACTTACAAACCGAATTCATATAAAAATAAATAAATAAAACCAGGTGTCTATGATAAAGTGATGGTTGCCAACAACACTGGAATAAAGATTTATTTGTCAATTATATCAGGATAATATTATAATTGTGGATTTTATACTAAATAAGGATATATCTGACAAACTTATATCAGGTAAGAATATGTTTGATATCGTTCAATATAAACTCTTTTCATAAAACCTTAGCTATTAGTCACGTGGTTCTAACAAAATTAGCAGTAGTTTGCAAACATTAGTTTCGAAGCCCAAAAACACGGGACCTAGTTTGGTTTGGTTTGAATTTCGTAAAAAGCTGCACAATGGTTATCTGCGTCAGCTGTTCCTAATTTAGAAGACTAGAGGGAAAGCAGCTAGTCATCACCACCCACTGCCAACTCTTGGGCTACCCTTTTACCAATGAACAGTAGGATTGACTGTGACATTATGACGCCCCCACGGCTGAAAGGGCGAACATGTGTGGTGTGACGGGGATTTGAACCCGCAACCCTCAGGCTACAAGTCAAGTGCCTTAACCACCTGGCCATGCTGGGACCACGGGTCCCGGAAAAGTATATCGTGACAAGGAACGTTCAATGTATCTAACGTCTGAATGTAGTATTTTCTACCAGGATTTTATTTTTGTCCACAACATATAAAAATACACTAACAGCGTGAATATTTTTGTTGTGTTTGAAACGCACACGCGTAGTTCTTGATGTCTAGAACTTGTTTGTTTGTTTTTGGAATTTCGCACAAAGCTACTCGAGGGCTATCTGTGCTAGCCGTCCCTAATTTTGCAGTGTAAGACTAGAGGGAAGGCAGCTAGTCATCACCACCCACCGCCAACTCTTGGGCTACTCTTTTACAAACGAATAGTGGGATTGACCGTCACATTATACACCCCCACGGCTGGGAGGGCGAGCATATTTAGCGCGACGGGGGCGCGAACCCGCGACCCTCGGATTACGAGTGCACGCCTTAACGCGCTCGGCCATGCCAGGCCTGATGTCTAGAACATAAACGTGCTAATATTACTTTTGCCGGACTTATTTTCGGGGATTATCCAATAGATGATGAATAATTAGGGACTAACTTTTAAGTTTAAAAATATCAATTTTTGTATAAGATTTTTGACCGAGATAATTTTTGAAACAGACTGCAAATTACGAGTATGGGTTCAGTATTTTATTTTAAGTTTACATATTATTCTCAACATGAGACGAGGGCTTTCACAACAAGGAAACAAAGAACATTAAAAACTGTTTCTGGTGTCGAAATACGTCTTTGTTTTTAAATAAAGGAATGTAAGTCCTAAGACTCATGGGTTACATATTGTTGCTACAAAAATATACGACACTTTGCATATATTTATTGACATAGAACACATCTTCCTAGTATTTTGTTTGTTTATTGGCCTACAGCACATCTTACTAATGTGTTATTTATTGACCTAAAACCATCTTACTGCTATTTTGTTTATTTATTAACCTAAAGTACATCTTACTAAAGTGTTATTTATTTATTAACCTAGAATACATCTTACCAGTGTTTTGTTTACTTATTGACCTGAAATACATCTTACTAGTGTTTTGTTTATTTATTGGCCTAAAGTACATCTTACTAATGTGTTATTTGGTTATTAACCTGGAATACATCTTACTAGTGTTTTATCTATTGATATAGAATACATCTTACTAGTGTTTTGTTTATTTATTAACCTAAAATACATCTTAATAACGTATTATTTATTTAGTAACCTAGAATACATCTTAGGAGTATTTTATTTATTGACCTAAAATAAATATTTCTAGTTTTGTGCTGTTTTTCAGGAGCTTTTCTCTTACCGTATTTTCTAAGCATCATTTTTTGTGGAATACCGCTCTTTATAATGGAAGTGTCCATTGGTCAGTACATGAGTACGGGAGGAATTGCAATATGGAACTTAGTACCCGTACTAAAAGGTAGGATATGTCTTCCATCTTCGACGTTCACAACTTGGGTTGTTTCATAAAATATATCAATATATAATTCGTTGTTTATCGTGAAAGATGAGACATAGATCGACCAGAAGAACTAGTCTCTAACCTTTAACCTCATCGTATAAACATGCTGAAGTTAAACTGTTTATATCTTCTAAGATTCCGGTGTAAACGTGTTGATATTGATATGTTCCTAACTTGAAGCTTGATCGATTTTAGGGACTCGTGACAAAACACTCGCACATATATGTATATAAAAACATACACACGCATATGTGTATAAGGACAAAGAGATGTGTAACCACACATATACAGTTAGCACACCTGGTGGTTTTGAAAACCATCATTTTATTTCAGACAAAGTTAACCTTATTAATGACGTAAGATATCCTTACAGGAGTATATTCAGATACACAAATATTCGTAAAAAATATATATATATATCCATTTTACTACAGTGGGCGTTCTTGTATTTTTTATTGTCGTGAATTTACATCATTCAAACTATAACGTGTATCATTAGAATTATGTTTTAAGCATCGTGAAGAGGTGATGTTTGTTCTTCCCTCACGTATTTTAGTAGTAGCTAAGCCTCTGTTTGTTGTATTGACGTTATAATATAAAGAGATATAAGGTTTCAATTTTGTTCGCGGTTTGGTTTACCGTGTTTCACACGTTAAGAAAGGCGCTGCTATCCTTTAATTAACCAATGATAAAAGAATGTTATGTCTACATGTCGCCACATCGGATTACTTCTTTCTACATTAAATTAAGGTATTTCGGACTTTGGAAGAGAGGCAATTTTCAAAGGTTGACCCTTTCCCTGCAACAGGACAATACACTAATAAGTGACAGGTGATTTCGCTACTCAGTGGAAAGCTTTATTAAATGTTAAACCAACACTTTATTAAGTGGTAAAACAAATCGTAAATCAATACTTTAGAAAGAAGTGTGAAGAGCCTCTATTCTTTCCAATAACAAAACAATTTTAGAAGTTTTCCTTTATATTATAACTATGAATTGGAATTTTATGTTCTTAAAATTCGAAAGAAATGCATTATTCGTAAATGTATATCTATAAAATAGCTAAATATAACATTGTTAAGAGCAGCCTTTTTACTGTAAAAACAATGGATATCCGGAATGACTGCACTATGCTTTCCTTTCTGTATAGGTATTAGTTTTGTTTCTATGACTGTACTTTACTTTTTTTTTCTCTATTCTCTATAGGTATTGGTTTTGCTTCCATGACCATGATTGGGTTATGCAACATCTACTACATTGTTCTCATTGCTTACACGCTCTACTATCTGATCAACTCGTTTCAACGACACCTACCATGGGAAAGATGTGGAAATGTCTGGAACTCAAAAAACTGTTTTGCTGTAGGAGACAACATAACGAAACTGGCAGCCAGAAACCTGACCCTCAACGAAACAGTCTCTCCTGCCAAGGAATATTGGGAGTGAGTGAAGAAACTTCTGACAGAAGCCTTTATTAAACGATCTATCCAATTATATGATTCTGTATTGGACTATTCTCTTCATCTCATGATAGTATTTTTATGTACAAGTTAATATTTGTACAGCTTTCAGTTGGTGTTTTTAGACTGGTCATCAGTGATCAGTTTCATAATAGCTGTACTGTCCCTTTCTCTCACACCTTCCATTAAACGAGTTGCTCCCCCACTTATGAACCATTTCGTCAAATCATCCTATCATTTGATGTCCCTAATGGACAACCATTCTTTATGGTGTTGTGTTGTTTGTTTAAGAAGGAAATAAAAATGTCATAATATTACAACTCGTACTATCGACACAGCTAACACAACTCTAACCTCACATTACCATCGACATAGCTAACACAACTCTAACTTCACATTACCATCAACATATCTAACAACTCTAACTTCGCATTACCATCGATATATCTAATGATAGGTAAGGGAACAACAATTGATAAGGAAGTTTTATTAGTGATGAAATCTACTTCATGTTTCGACAGAACATTGGTTTGTCTTGATGATGAAACTTTATTAGAATGGACAGCAACTACATGTTGTTGAGATATAAATGTAGAGGACGATGTTTTGAAAGTCTTCTGCCTTTGGTCTTCAGGTCACTGAAACGTCTTCCTCTACAAGTGTGTCTCCACAACAGGCAGTTGCTGTCCATTCTAATAAAGTTTCATCATCATGAATGCTCATTGCCTAAACAATCGATCAAATAATCGGTTTGTCTTCTTCAAATACGACTAATATTACGTTGAAACACGTGCTGTGTTCCATCATCAATAATAATCTTCCTTATAGAATGTCGATTATCTACCTATTATTATATTACCATAATACACTTCCTTACTCATATATTGACATAACTAAACTATCCTAACCTTACTATCAAGTTATCTAACCTACAGTACTTTGCAAAAATATTCATCCCTGCGAAATTTGTGTGTTTTGTTTACATTACTGGTTGAGTTAAAATATTTTTGCAAGGCACTGTACGTCTGTCTAACTGACGTATCTGGCCTGATGACCAGAAATCAGATCATGACATGGACTTGTATGTATATTTTAAACTTAATTCAACTGGTCTTCAAATTATGTTTTATTTACTTATCATTTATATCTTTCATCGATTCACCATGATTTGTTCATCATCCACTCAACTGATTCGTAGTTTATTATCTCTCTTCTTCATGTTTGTGTTAAGTGATACTTTTATTTTCAACATTTATGAATTTACTCCGAAAACTGTTCTTTCTTCCACCTGCTGCTGGTATCTATTTTGTTTTTTCACCTTCATCACCTTGGCTGGCTTTTTCATACATTCGCCACTCATCCTTCTGTTAACCGTTTTGTCCACGCATCACGATGTCCATCTTCGTAGTTCCTGGTTTGTATGCACATATTATACCATTGGTTGGTTTCTACATACATCTTCTACACCCACTATATCCATTGGCTGGTTTGTACATACATCTTCTACGTCCACTATGTCCACTGGTTGGTTTGTACATACATCTTCTACACCCACTATATCTATTGGCTGTTTTGTACATGCATTTTCTACACCAATTATGTCCACTTGAATCCTTCTTATTTTGTTTCTAAACACCGCTATCAGTTGTTGGCTTGAAATAGACTGAATGAAATATGATTACAAAACTGCACAGTTACTTTCGGAACACCCTGTACATCCACTATGTCCACTGGTTGGCTTGTACATAAATCTTCTACACCCACTATGTCCACTGGTTGGTTTGTGCATACATCTTCTACACCAACTACATCCATTGGCTGGTCTGTACATACATCTTCTACACCATGTCTACTGGTTGGTTTGTACATAAATCTTCTACACCCACTATGTCCAATGGTTGGTTTGTGCTTACATCTTCTACACCTATTATGTCCATTGGTTGGTTTGTACATATTTTGTATATTTATTAACTAGCTCAATATTTCGTTACCAGTTTAACTAACCACCGTAATCTACCTGTTCTCTGTTTCTTTATAGCTACTTAAGTTGTAAATTTAATATTTAAAAATTAGTTAGTGTATGTAATACAATTAAGCTTTCGCGCGTTTTTTTATTATTAACATTATATTTGAATTATAAATCACGCAAACAATTTCTTAGCGTCTTTGTGTGTAGACATGTATCTAAGAGAACACAAGAAGTTTGGTATGTTTAAAAACTGTTATAATAATACAGGTGATATAAGCTCATATACGTAAATATACTTTCTAAGGGTTATCTGCACGAACATGTTTAACGTTTTGTAACACTTTCAGTAACCAGGTGCTAGGCTTAACTGCTGGAATTGACGATATAGGTAGCGTGAGAATGGAACTGGTTCTGTTGTTGCTGCTGGCTTGGGTTTTGGTTTACATGGTGATCTGGAGAGGGCTGCACCAGAGCGGGAAGGTAAGGCTTAACAGACGTTGTAGCATACCAACAGACTCGGTGTTTGTCAGGGTACCAATGAAGGATAGAAGGGCTAGGCTATTAACAGTTGAATATTTCAGCTCACTTCATAGCTGTCTACCGATTTACATACAGTGTCAAAAGAAACGACAGATCGTTTTATTAATATCAAAGCTAGAATGTTATTATTCCTTTATTTAGTAATGTGTAGAATGTTAAAACAATGACATTTTACCCATTCTACTACAAAAATAGCCATTTTCTTATAACCTTATCCTTTATAATACAAAACATCTTGTTACTTTGTATTTGTTAATATGGAACAAAAAATATTTTTAGCTTCGCTTTTCTTAATACAAAATAAAATTTGTCGTTTTTAATATAAAAGAAAAATATTCATATTATTTTACTGTTTTAATAGACAATATAATTTCTAATATATAACAATGTTCTTACAACTTCATTGTTTTTAATATAAAATAATTAGGTTTTTATTTTCTCGCCGAATCTGCAGATTATCTGGTTCACTGCTTTATTTCCATACGTCCTTTTGCTAGTGTTGTTTGGTCGTGGAATAACACTAGAAGGAGCTTCGAAAGGAATAATATACTATGTCAAACCGGAGTTTGATAAACTTACCGATCCGCAGGTAGGAATAACTGAATTACTAGGAACTGGGCTTGACTTTACTTTGTTAAACGTTTGACTGATGTATACAACGATAAGTGCATTTGTGTTACATTGTTGATTGCCAAAGCAAATATTTTGTCTGCGTTTTAAATCACCAAAACCTAATAATTTAATGCTCTAAAATTGTTTATTTGTTGTTCGCGTTTATACATACACATTGTTGGATGTATCATTACTAGAATATTTTAAATGTTACCTATATGTAATGCTGGAGTAATTCACGAAACAATTAATAAAATGATACTAAACGACCTCTACGGACAGCGAACACAAGTTCGTTACTTCACTCCCTCTTTTCTCTCAATTAGTTAATACAAGACTGTGCATAGTGAAGTGTTTGCAATGTCCCTTGCAGGAATCCAACTAAAAATTCGCCCTTTTTAGCTCTCAAGCTTACATCTAGAAACCTGTGTCTGTCATCTTGAATAAAATAGGATTTCCTTTAGATACAAATCGGTTTTATTGGTCTAAAGATAATATTCCAAGAAAATTATTTTTGTTTGTATTAAAGCGAAACTTATGTTTTACCGTTTTTTACCTGACGATCGAATTCTGTATTATTTTTCAGGTGTGGGTGAAAGCAGGAACCCAAGTTCTATTTTCGTATGGAATTGGTATTGGTGCAAATGTTGCTCTTGGAAGCTATAACAAGTACCATCATAATTTTCACAGGTAAAGTCAACAATTTGTAGCAACTTATTTTCTTACAATGCTTGAAGAAAATCGTATTCGCCAAAATAAAATTTAGAATATAGTATAAGACATTGTGGCTATAATGTTGTACAGATATTATTAGACATTGTGGCTGTAATGCTGTACAGGTATTATAAGACATTGTGGCTGTAATGTTGTACAGGTATTATAAGACATTGTGGCTGTAATGTTGTACAGGTATTATATGACATTGTGGCTGTAATGTTGTACAGGTATTATATGACATTGTGGCTGTAACGTTGTACAGGTATTATAAGACATTGTGGCTGTAATGTTGTACAGGTATTATAAGACATTGTGGCTGTAATGTTGTACAGGTATTATAAGACATTGTGGCTGTAATGTTGTACAGGTATTATAAGACATTGTGGCTGTAATGTTGTACAGATATTATAAGACATTGTGGCTGTAATGTTGTACAGGTATTATATGACATTGTGGCTGTAATGTTGTACAGGTATTATATGACATTGTGGCTGTAATGTTGTACAGGTATTATATGACATTGTGGCTGTAATGTTGTACAGGTATTATATGACATTGTGGCTGTAATGTTGTACAGGTATTATAAGACATTGTGGCTGTAATGTTGTACAGGTATTATAAGACATTGTGGCTGTAATGTTGTACAGGTATTATAAGACATTGTGGTTGTAATGTTGTACAGGTATTATAAGACATTGTGGTTGTAATGTTGTACAGGTATTATAAGACATTGTGGTTGTAATGTTGTACAGGTATAAGACCACTCATCCGGCAAGCTTGTGTAATCAGACAGGCTGGTTTGGGGGATTTTTCCAGATTTGAGTTTCTTGTGTTACAAGTACATACATACATGTGTATATGTTTAGCAGTATATTTACATACATACCTCAGAAATATACTGTAGTAAAATAATACGTGGTGTTCCAATTATGAAAATATACGCACTAAGAAATATGTATTTAAGTATCCCAGTACTTACTATTGTAATTTCCTTTTTTCCGTAAAGGTCTGAGGGTCACGGGTTCGAATCCCCGTCACATCATACATGTTCGCCGTTTAAGCTGTGGGGGTGTTATAATGTTTCGGTCAATCCCACTATTCGTTGGTAAAAGAGTAGCCCAAAAGCTGGCGGAGGGTGGCTTAAGTATTTCTTAAGCGACTTTACCTTTTTTTCTTGTCTGCTCTGTCTTTGTCTGTCTACTTTTCCTGCTCATTTCAAGCTACTTACATTTTTATCATTTAAGTGTCTTCTCGCTATATCCTCTACACCAGGCGTTCCCAAACGTTTCAGACCTGCAGAGCTTCACATCAGAAAGAAAAAACATTCTGGAGCCTTAATTAAAAAAATACGCTAAAAATAGAAACAATCGGTCATTAGCACCAGATAAAGTTTACCTTTACAATATAAATTTATTAAAATATCAATATTTAATTATTTTTTTACCACTGCTTACTTCTTCAAAATTTTCTGCTTGTAAAATTTTTATCAGTAAAAGTACAGTGTACTTATTTATTTATTAGTAGCTCAGATGGCTTGCTTTTGTTTTCAAAGTAGTTCAATATTTGGAGTTTAGGTTATTACCTGTAGGCGCAGATCATCTTCAGCATTTAGCCTGTTTCTAAATTTGGTCTCTATAGCTGTGCACAGTGAAACTGTTTGCTCACAAAGATATGTTGTTATTTAACGCATCAAAATTTTCAAAGCTGGCTTACTTATTTCAGGGTATTACATGGTCATTTGAATCCAAAATTGTGTAATTTATTTCTGTTGAATTTTTGTTTTAAGGGTGTAAGCAGTTGAAATTTCTTTAAGCTGTTATTTCTCTCTCAAAAACAAATCGTTGGTATTTGTAGAGTCAACAAAGGAATTTTGAATCCATAGTAATTTTCCTGAACGAGGAGGGAAGTGCTTACCAGTAGTTGTACAGATATGGGCTGCAAGAAGTGAAACTTTTGCATCTTCACTTAAAGAAATTTCATTCATTAGTAAAAAAAATCACTGAGATTTTCAAGGCAGTCAAGTTTTCCATAAGTATACATTCACTCCAAAGTTTTAGCTTCCATTTTACTTTGAGCTTTTGAAGTGCGTTACCCTGCATCGTAATATTCACTTCATTTCAATAACAAAATATGTTCAAAAGGTAACCAGCCCACTTATTAACGTTTTAAAATTTCCTCACGGAGGCCCAAATAGCTATGGCGAAACATAGTTTAAAAAATCATACTCTACACCAGTGGTTCCCAACCAGGGGTGCTCGCACCCAAGGAGTGCGAGAAAACATTTCAGTTTTTTTGTTTATATTAAGGGTACTGTCCTATATAATCAAAAATTACTGTGAAGGGTGCGAGAACATATTAAATTTTTTTAGGGGTGCGGGGCATAAAAAAGGTTAGGAATCACTGCTCTACACCAATAAATTTCACGCAACGTTCTATAATCTCGGCATCAATTAGTTATAAATACAACTTACAACTCTTACCGAGTTATGAAAGTAAATTTGTCATGATATTTATTTAAAATAATTGCTTCTAATTCTCATGTTTTGAAGAAAATAAAAACTATCATAAAATATTCACTAAAAAAACCTACACTAAACAATCTTTTATACCTTACGAAAACTTTTCTTGTTCCAATACACGAATTAATTCTTCAGTTAGGGCAATACATCTATCAACTAAAAATAAATTTATAATGAGTAAAAAATGTTTTTGCTTTGCTATCCCAGCATTCACAGAACTCATTGTTGAGTTTGTCAATATTTTGGCAGCAAAATAGGTAAATGAAATGTAGATGAATTCCACTAGCATTTTAAGTATGAAAATTCTGTGGTTTATAAAACTCCTGATGCAAATATGTTTGACTACTGGAACTACTTGCGATATATGTGACTCTAGTATAATAACGAATGAAAGCGAAAATGTCAATATATTAAATATTCTCTTAATTATGATACATGGACATGACATTGGATGGATGGAGTAAGACTACATATGTAGAGTAAACTCTAATCCCCATGTAATAATTTACAAAATATTGTACAATTGTAAATAAATAAATGCAGGGAAAGGAAGAGGTTAAGGAGAACCTAACCTTCCGAGGTTCACAAGACCTAAATCGCGATATAAACGCAGGGTACCTGTTGAAATAGCAACATTTTCAAAAATGGCCAGATTGGAGGTCTTATACCTATCTAAATCGTTATTGTTATTATATAGTATCGAATGTCACAGACCTTAACAGACTTTGTTGTTTTGTGTGTGCAGTACCGATATAATATAAAAATTACGAATTCACTAATAATATGTATAATAAATAGATATATGGCTTAGACGTAAACAGCTTTTAATAATTGATAAAGTAAACACACCCCAACACTGCTCAACATTCCAACAACCGTCTGTTGCCTTTCCTAAACATCTGCCAAAAGAAGTAGGTAATGTGTGTTTTCTTATGGCAAAGCTTCATCGGGCTATTTGCTGTGGACACCAGAAGGAATCGAACCGCTAATATTAGCGTTGTTAATTCGAAAAATTACCGATGTTCCATTGGGAGACAAACTGTATTAGGAAAACAATATGATCAAATACTACTGAAATTAACCAACAGGGGATTCACTGAAAGTATTTAATACGCCACCTTTTGGCTATTTTTTTTTGTGAAAACAACTTCAACCACATTTTACTAGGATTATTAGGATAGCCTTGAAAGCAGTGTTTGGTTATCAATGGGCAGCATAATAATTACTTATCAGTTATTAAAATCTGTCTTACAAATGCTTGAAACATTAGACGAAAAGAGGTTTCTGCTGAAATAACAGACACAGTGCTTGGTTAACACCAACTTCAGTCTCGTTATCCTTTCCTTGTAGACAGGGGAAGCTGACAGTGTTTAGTAAACACCAACTTCAGTTTCGTTATCCTTTCCTTGTAGACAGGGAAAGCTGGTTGCGAATAATATATCAGTTTTTCTGAATGCTGACAAGAGATTATTACATCAATGCTTAGAAGTCTTACAAAGAGGATATTAAAATGTCGAGGTTTTGAATATATTTTCTTATTTCAACTGGTCTTATCATTTTCAAAAACTGGATGTTATTACTTGTTATTCAGGTTTATTTTGTCCACAACATTACAGACACGATTTTTCTTTGCTAATTAAACGAAATAATAAATGGTTTTAATTGACTTACATGTCACTGTATACTTGATATAGAGCATTGAAGTGACTTTGTTTTTTCAGGGACTCACTTATTGTATGCTGTATCAGTAGTGGGACCAGTTTGTTCTCCGGTCTTGTGATATTTTCCGTCCTCGGCCACATGGCACACGTCCAGCACAAGGACGTCTCAGAGGTGGCCCGATCTGGCCCTGGACTGGCCTTTTTAGCATACCCAGAAGTCGTTGTCAGACTTCCACTGGCTCCGTTGTGGGCACTTCTTTTCTTTCTGATGTTAATAGTATTGGGCACCGATAGCCAAGTAATTATTAATTTATTTCAGATGTAACGAAAATATATTGAAAAGAAAATAGACTAAGTAAGTTATATAACAAAATTTTACATAAAATGAAGCATTTCTTATAATTCTGGTAACCAATATATCACATAATTTGTTTCACAAAAGTGGATAACAGTATTGGACAAATTATAAAACAAAATTAAGTGTAATTTGCTGTACTTTGCCATTAAACCTTATTTAACAAAGTGTTGTAAATTTCAAACAACATTTAACCATATTTTAGGTGTTACATAATCAATTGCAAATGTTTGATTGTTCACGAGAAATGACCAGTAGGGAAATATTGTCACTGTTACATTATGAGACTTAACACTGAGCCACTGAAGGGAGGGAGATCTTATTTTTTATGACACGTTAGATGGAGTGTTTTAACGACTATGTAAACAAAATGTAAACCTCATATTCGATAACATTTGAACAGAATCAGACTTTTGTGAAATTCCATATGAAATTAAAAATAAAAATAAATGTTATTTAGGTTCTGTGTCAACACGAATTAATGATTTATTTATTTAGGCTTTATTTTGAATAACTCGTATGTTTATTTAGATCACTTGTTGTAAAAGATCTTACGTTTTATTTATATTCTGTGTTAAAACAATTGAATGTTTTATTTATTTAGGCTTTACTTTGAATGACTCTTATGTAGATTTTATGTAGATTAATTGTAAAAGTTCTGTGTTTTATTTAGGTCCTGTGTTAAACCAATTGTATTTTTAATGTAGAGTTTCTTTCAAACAAACGACCTTTGACTTAGATTTTGCGTATGAATACAAATGTAACTAATATTTCACTTCCAGTTTTGTACAGTGGAGGCCTTTGTCACAGGAGTAGTTGATGAATTTCCGAATGCACTTCGACCACGTCGCAAAATTTTTACTTTTCTTGTTGTTGTTTTCCAGTTTCTTCTGGGAATTCCTCTTGTTACTCAGGTTTGTTACAAATATCTCGTAATCCGTGTTTATGTAAGATTATAATTTGGATCTGATAATGTTATTTCTATTGACAGTATTCTAAGGATGATAAATATCGATTTTGCTTTATACTCTTTGATATAGTAGTACATTGGGTCTAAGAAAAATACAGCAATCTAACATTATTCATCAGGATAAGTGGACGGACAAAAGGCGGTGTGAATCAGAATAGGAAAACTAAAGAACATTGGTTTGACAATTCAATATCTGTTGAGCATCGATAATTTTAGATTACGACAATTCGTTTATGTTCGGCCCCGGCATGGCCAGGTGGTTAAGGCTCTCGGCTTGTAATCTATGGGTCGCGAGTTTGAACCCCCGTCACACCAAACATGCTCGCCATTTAAGCCGTGGGTGCGATATAATGTGACAATCAATCCTTCTGTTCGTTGGTAAAAGAGTAGCCCAAGAGTTGGCGGTGGGCGGTGATGACTAGCTCCCTTCCCTCTAGTCTTATACTGCTAAATTAGGGACGGGTAGCGTAGATAGCCCTCGTGTAGCTTTGTGCGAAATTCAAAAACAAGGAAATCGTTACGTTAGTTCTTCATGATCGGAGTTGAAGAAGTTAGCTTTTAGTTTGTTTGTTTGTTTTAAACTTTTGCTCAAAGCTACTTGAGGGCTATTTGCGCTAGTAAGAAGAGACATGTTTATTGAAAAATAAGTAAAGCACAAACCATGCGCAACAAATACACTGATGGGTTGTGTTTGTTTACAGGGAAGACGGTGTGACTGATGATTTGTGTTGGCATTATTTACAGGGAGAGCAGTACAGCTGAAAGGGTATTTTCTCTTTCTTTACAAAAAAGAAAGTTTGGCTGATGGCTTATGGTTATTTACAGGGTGTAAAGTATGGTTTATGCTTGTTTACGGGAAGCATAGTATAGTTTACGTTTGCTTACACGGAGGATAGTATGGTTGGTGGGTTATGTTTGTTTACAGGGAAGAACAGGGAAGAAATTACTTGTTGATGGGTTGTGTGTGTTTACAGGGACGACAATATTTGTTGATGGGTTATGTTTATTTACAGAGAAGACAGTACTTGTTGATAGGTTGTGTTTGTTTACAGGAAAAGCAATACTTTTGATGGGTTGTGTTTGTTTACAGGTAGGAGAGTACTTGTTAATGGGTTATGTTTGTTTACGGAGAGGACAATATAGCTTATGACTTACGACAACGACTGGTGGGTTGTGTTTGTTCACAGTGAGGACAGTACTTGTTGATGGGCTATGTTTGTTTACAGGGAGGACAATATTTGTTGATGGGTTATGTTTATTTACAGAAAAGACAGTACTTGTTGATGGGTTATGTTTATTTATAGAGAAGACAGTACTTGTTGATGGATTGTGTTTGTCTACAGGGAGGACAGTACTTGTTGATGGGAAGTGTTTGTTTACAGGGTGGACAATATTTGTTGATGGGTTTTGTTTGTTTACAGGGAAGACTGTACCTGTAGATGGGTTGGGTTGGTTTGCAGGAAGGACAATACTTAATGGGTTTTGTTTTTTTTACAGGGAAGATAGTACTTGTTGATGGGTTGTGTTTGTGTACAGGTAGGAGAGTACTTATTGATGGGTTATGTTTGTTTACGGAGAGGAGAATATAGCTTATGGCTCACGATAACGACTGGTGGGTTGTGTTTGTTCACAGTGAAGAGAATACTTATTGATGGGTTATGTTTGTTCACAGGGAGGACAGTACTTATTCCAGCTAATGGATGATTTTTCAGCAAGTGGTGTGACCTTATTAACTGTCGTTTTCTTTGAGATCGTTGGATTTGCTTGGATTTACGGTACGTCTGTTTTTACTTCTATTCACTTGGTCTGTTAAAGCAATCTAATTTATCATTAAAGTTTGCTAAATCGTTCATAATTTTTCAGCGTGTTATTTCGCCACGTTTTATTATATATTCATCTGAATTTAAAATTAACGTTGTAACAAAAAAGAATATTAACAAGGTAGTTGCCCGGTCTTCTGCCTCATCAACTTAACGTTTTCACTTTCGTCTGCTCTAGAAAGTTACTCATATATTTTTGGTCATGTTATTAATATTTAGTCAATTGTACTAACTTGCTAATGACTACCTCACTAACCTTTGCACCCCACTAGTACAGCAGTATGTCTACGGATTTATAACGCCAAAATCAGAGGTTCGATTCCCCTCGGTGGGCTCAGCAGATAGCTCGATGTGGCTTTGCTATAAGAAAAACACACATTAACCTTAGGCCTACGGAATGAGGATTATTTATAAGGTATTGAGATAATTTTAAAAGAAAAAAATCTTAAGAATGGAAATTTTTGTTGACTTCTGCAATTATAAAACGCAATGAAATATGTGGAATTTAAAAAAAATATTCATTTTTTCCATTCAGGTGCAAAACAAATTTGTCTCAACATACAAGACATGACTGGATTTTATCCAAACTACTATTTTACCTTTAGTTGGATGGTAGCGGCACCTGTTGTCATTGTAGTGAGTTTTCTGATTTTATCATACCCTTCATTACGTATAACAGTTTCTCACATAATACATTATAATTTACTTGAACTTCCGGGTACGTCTGCATTCACTTTTTCAATAAACCCTTTAAAAATAATTGAAAATGAGAAAAAGTAACTATTCTCATTTCATTATCGTCACACAGTTTATATCGGTATTAAACAATAATTTGTTTACTACCATCATTCGTAGATAAAAATTAGTTTCATATTTTCTCTTGCAGGGGATCTTCTTATTTTCTGTGTTGAAGTATGAAGGCGTGACCTATGCTAATATTTACAAGTATCCCTGGTGGGGGGAGCTGTTAGGCTGGGGAATGTCCTTGGCTGCAATTATTTGGATTCCTTGTTATGCTATCTATTATCTCATGAAGTCGTCAGGGACCCTAAAAACCGTAAGTTAGTTTACTGGTAACCAAACGACAACAGTTGTTCTAATATTCAGTGAGTAATGTCTATAGAAAGGGTAAGCCGTTCTGTTGTTGATAAAACTAAGGAAAAACAACGTATGGTAATAATGATGGAAGTAAACAAACGATACACACACGGATGTCACAAACAAAGAGTAATAACAGCTAATTGGTAAACTTATTAATAATATAAAACATTTCCGGAGAAAATACGAAATGAAAATGAATTAGCTCTACAATGCATTTGCACTTTTCTGTTAGTTTACACCTTGTCTACATGCTAATATACAGTTTTTCGAACAAGAATATTGTTTCTTGTATTTTTTTTCATATCAAGCCATAATTACGATTGTTTTGTCGACCTTTTTACCATTTATTGTTTCACCACAATTACTGTAGGTCTGGTATCACAGTCTTCCTGGGAACAGATATCTGCGTGATGAGTTTGGTCGTGTGGGTGTATTTCTGTCTCGTAAAGAACATACATTGAAATACTTAACTGTTGGGAGTTTTCTACCTTGTCCACCTCAGTTATTAATAATTTGAATTTCAAGTAAACTTTTCAAAGTTCTGCGTAGAGCTTCTACTATAATAAAGATACTTTCGACAATATTTGTAAGGAGTTTTCTTTAACATTCAAAATTTTATGTAACAACACTAATCTTGCGGTGTTTCTGCCCAAGGAGTCACGAATGAATACATACACGTGTACATACATACTATTATTATTGGGCATTGAATGAATGCCTGTACTTCTAACGTCAGTTATGGGGTAACAATTTCATATTGGTTGGATGTCGGCCAATTACAATATATGCTAAATTCTACCATTGCGGGCCTGGCATGGCCAAGCGTGTTAAAGCGTGTAACTCGTAATCCAAGGGTCGCGGGTTCGCGCCCGTGTCGCGCCAAACATGCTCGCCCTTTTAGCCGTGGGGGCGTTATAATGTGACGGTAAATCCCACTATTCGTTGGTAAAAGAGTAGCCCAAGAGTTGGCGGTGGGTGGTGATGACTAGGTGCCTTCTCTCTAGCTTTACACTGCAAAATTAGGGACAGATAGCCCTCGAGTAGCTTTGTGCGAAATTGAAAAAAAAAAAAAAAATACCACTGTATATTTTGTCATGATAAAGGGTTGGCATTGCCATAGCATTTGTCTCTTTGCTCAGCCTTTCCATAATTATTTCTTTTATTTTATGTAGATATCTAGCTAGCGAACTGAAAGCTGGAGTAACTGGTTTTTAATGACATTCATCCGATATAATTAGTTTGATAAAACTCTGTTTGTCTTAAACTCCGTAAAATCTAATTTTCCACAGAAATTACTTTAAGCGTTTTGTTTATATTTGAAATAATATTTTATCTCTTAGTACTGTAATACTGAGTTATTTAATTTTGTTACGATTGTACTTTCAACATTCAACCAAGAAGTATTGTCTGTCTTAAAAATCTGAACTCGCTGGGTTACATTTTATTTAAGTGGCACATAAAACCAGTAATTGTTTGACGATTAATAATTATTTTCCGGTAATTTTGAAACTTATTATGTAGAAATTAATGTCTCCATAAAATAAACTATTTATGACCAAAACGTTTATTTATATATTTGAACAGAAATTCAGTATTTAATGTTTTTGTTTCCTTTGTATTATGAAAATGGTTTTAGCCCGGTTAACTTTAATAGTCTTACCCTGATTAATTTTATCAGTCTTAACCTGTCAAAATTTTCAAAACCCCCTTTAAGCATAGCAACAAAACATTGGTAAGAAATAGATCTAATAATAAGTTCATATTTACCCTATTATTTTAGCGATTGAGAAAAGGATTGAATCCAGTCATGGTATCAACTTGCGAAAGAGAAGTAATCTTCACTGAAAACAGTGAAAACGACGGGGTCCTTGATGCTATTGTTTATAAGACTAAAAATGTTAAATTGTTTAATGACATTTAAACGCGCTCGAAGACGCTATCTTTTCATTGCTGTCAACGAAGCCTAGATTACTTGTATTGTTGTGTGGACATTTGTACACAGATTTAAAATGTATAACAAGAGTTATTTCTAGGAACGTTCAATTTTATAAACTAACGTACGTACTTTTTAGATATTTGTTTATCGAGGTAGATTCAGCTAAGTTATGTTTGCCTAGTTGTTTCTTTTTATGTATATTTTTTGATTTTTTCTTTTAAATTAATGGATCAATTTCGGTATTTCTTTTTTAAAAAACGAAGTTCTCACGAAATGTTTTACTTATCTAACAGTTTCTCGACTGAATAGGCCTAGAGAACATACCTTATGTGTGTGGCTTTAGCTCGTACATACGTAAGGTAATAACACCAAATAGTGGAAATCGTTGGAGTGTTGTGTTGATATTATTTTTCTTCTAGTGCGTAACCCTAATTGAAGGTAACGAACCAAAAGGTTTTTCACAGTCAATTTTTAATGTAGGCTTTACTCTGTCTTTCTTTTTTTTTGTATAATTAAGTTTGTATTTTCGATTAATGCTTAGTTAAGACCGTTGGCATTCTGCTCTTTTTTCTATGTAAAATAGAAAACAAATAAGATCAATTGAAAAAACAAAACGTGTTTTGTGATTAGCAAGCTGTAGTTTTTTCTTCTAACATTGTGAAAGAAAGTAATTAAAACAAATTAGTATTTTGCTATCTTAACTAAAAACTAGGTATTATTAATCTTCGCAAAAATGTTTAAATAAAAACAGTTAAAGCCCTAACATTTGATTTGTTTGCTGAAGCATGTAGTATGTTTTCTTTAGACAACATTTTGAAATGTTGCTAAGCGCAAAGCTACATAATAGGTTATCGAAACTCGATAGTTAGGATTATTTAGCACGTAGAATTATTCCTGAGCCACTGGGCGGAGGGTGTAAAGAGCGAAGAGAATAATTAAAAATAGATAAGATAAATAAGGACGATATAATTTATACACTTTCTAAACTACTATGTGAATTTATTTCATCTTAAATCCATCATGAAGAATTGGAGAATCGATGTTCGTTATTTTTTGCTCACCAATTCAAAATTACTTTTTGAAACTTAGCTAAATATTCAAGCTTTAATAAATTTTTAAACTCGAATTACAGGTAAGTTTAAAGAATGGTTATGGTTCGCAGTGCTATTTCGAGAGGTTCAGCCAGCTTAGTAGATTGGATGTGCGTTAGATGTTTGAATTTCAATGAAAATATCTGATTGCAGTTTGTTTTGTATTTTCAGTGTGATTCAGGCATTTTAACATTTTATCCTACATAGTCACAGCTTGATGATGATGTTGGCTAGTACTATTTCACAAATCACATTTTGCAATTACAAACAGTAAAATCAAATGATGATTTGATTTGTGTGTATGGTTCGTAAGCTTTTATGGTAAGTATTGTTGAACTGTGTTTATAGTATACCTGATCCATGAATATATATATATATTCCTTTTATAATAATGATGACATAAATCTTCACTGTCAGAAGCAAGTAACAGTCATACGTTTATGGGTGAAATATTTTAAGTGTTCTAAATTCAAGTTCCTAAATATAAATGTATTAATGCTGTAATACTATTTCATAAATGTGGTGTAGTTTTGCTTAAACATACAAAATATTTTGGCTGAGACCGAAAACAGTTTGTTCCCAGTGGACTAAATCATGCTCTGACAGTAAGTGTAGAGGTTCAGTGTTCTCATCCCGTTGTTGCATAAACGCCCTTTGAACTTTGTGGCAGTAGTGGTTGTGGTATAAGAATGACCGTCAAATCCCAGTCATTAATTAGAGAGTAGCATCCTAACAGTTTGCACTGAGTAATGTCAGCTAGTATCCTTGTGTAGCTTTGCGAGAAATTCTGCAAGAACAAAGCTAAACAAATCTTTTTTTCCCTCACTGGTAACTTACATCATAATTTATTGTTTACTAATTACTTCAATTTAAAAAGCAAATAATAATTTCGATAATCCACCTATTGGGAGTTTAATATTCTTTATTAAATCCTTTTGAATTGTAATTTTCTGAAACTGTTTGAAAACACTGAGAGAGCTGAATTTCCCTGTTTTACATTTTACACAAACTATTAAACTTCTAAAAAAAATCAAATGTGATTTTATAGCTATTGACAATTCCACCCATTACCCAATATCGCAGTGTACAGGACCAGTACTGATAATTCCATCACTTAAGTAATATGTAACTCATGAGTTGCTGAGAAACCAAAAAAAAGTTTTATGGTGGTTTCTAGAGAATATTTCCTTCCCAATTGTTATGTTACTTTTGAGTTTAATTTTTATAATGAGAAAAATATCTTTAAGTCTTAGATCATAGATGGGTTTTCTTTCATTAGAACTAGCCACTAGATTTTGTATGATTTCTGTTGCATAGTTAAAAAATGTCTATGTATCTGTTGTACTGTTACATTGTACTGGGGTTTTAGACCTATGGTGTTTTCTTTAATACAGTATTGATGGATATAATTAAAACGTAAAACTCCTGACTATCAAACAGTTTTCTAGTTTTGAGTTTAATTGTACATATACTGTGAAATATAAATAACTACTAATTAATGGATGTATATTTATATATGTCATTATGCTTACAGTGTGTATATAACAGGGCTTGAATAAATAAGAAAGCGGTATCTCTGCTGTCATTTTATTAAAACAAACTAAAAAAAGACTAGTGACATTTACATTCCCAGTTTTCCTTTCTTTGTTGTGTGGAAAAAGAATGTGCACTTAAGTTGCTATAAAATGCTACCTACGAATGTTGTCAAAAGCAGTTTCAGTTCAAGACAAATCTGTTATTTATTTCATATAGCCGCTAACCATATCCTTCTTTACGTCTTGGAAAATGGTTTTACAGTCAGTATCCTGATAACAAATATTGAACAATTCCAACAAGGTTTCATTTTACCTAATTAGAACAATACCCCAGTTACCTTCCCAATAAAGGGTGTTGAATAGTTACAACAATACCTCACTAAACTTCCTTATAAAGGGTGTTGAATACTTACAAAAATACTTCACTTAACTTCCTGATAAAGAGTGTTAAATAGTTACAACAATATATCAGTTAACTTCATCATAAAGAGCGTTGAATAATTACAACAATACCCCAGTTAACTTCCTGATAAAGAGTATTGAATAGTTACAACAGTATCTCAGTTAACTTCTTCACAAAGAGCGTTGAATAGTTACAACAATATCTTATTTACCTTTCTCATAAAGTGCTGAATAGGAACAATACCCCAGTTAACTTCCTGATAAAGAGTGTTGAATAGTTACAACAATATCTCAGTCAACTTCCTGATAAAGAGTGTTGAATAGTTGCCACTATATCTCAGTTAACTTCCTCATAAAGAACGTTGAATAGTTACAATACCCCAGTTAACTTTCTCACAAAGAGCGTAGAATAGGTACAATGCCCCAGTTAACCTCCTGATAAAGAGTATTGAGTTGTTACAGCAATATCTCAGTTAACTTTGCTATAAAGTATTAAATAGCTACAATGCCCCAGTTATCTTCCTTATAAAGAGATTTGAATAGTTACAACACTATCTCATTAAACTTCCTGATAAACAGTGTCGAATAGTTACAACAATATCTCCGTTAACTTCCTCATATAGTGTTGAATATTTAAAATGCCCCAGTTAACTTCCTGATAAAGAGCTGAGTAGTTACAACAATATCTCCGTTAACTTCCTGACAAATAGTGTTGGATAGTTACAACCACATGTCATTTAACTTTTTAATAGAGTGTTGAATAGCTACAATACCCAAATTAACTTCCTCATAAAGAACGTCGAATAGTGACAACATCTCAGTTAAATTCCTAATAAAGAGTGTTGAGTTGTTACAACAAAATTTCTGTTAACTTCTCCATAAAATGTTAAATAGCTACAATGCCCCAGTTATCTTCGTGTTAAAGAGTGTTGAAAACTTTCAACAATATCTCAGTTAACTTCCTCATGAAGTGTTGAATAGGTACAATACCGTAGTTGACTTCCTGATAAAAAGTGTTGAATATTTAGAACAATATCTCAGTTAACGTCGTTATAAAGTGTTGAATAGGTATAATACCCCAATTAATTTCCTGATAAAGAGTGTTGAATAGTTGTAACAATATCTCAGTTAACTTTCTACTAAAGAACGTTGAATAGTTACAAGACCCCAGTTAACTTCCTGATAAAGAGTGTTGAATTGTTACAACAATATGTCACTTATCCTCTTCATAAAGGCTGTAGAGTAGTTACAACAATATCTCAATTAACTTTTTCATGTAGTGTTGAATAGGTACAATACCCCACTTTACCTCCCGATAAAGAGTTTTTGAATAGTTACAACAACATCTCAGTTGACGTCCTCATAAAGAATGTTGAATTGTTACAACAATATCTCAGTTAACTTCCTCATAAAGTGTTGGATAGTTACAATACCCCGGTTAACTTCGTGATAAATAGTGTTGTATGTTTACAATACCCCAGTTAACTTTCTCATAAAGAGTGTTGAATAGTTACAATTCCCCAGTTAACTTCCTCACAAAGAGTGTTGAATAGTTACAACAATACTTCAATTACCTTCCTCATAAAGAGTGTTGAGTAGTTACAAGAATATCTCAGTTAACTTTTTCATAAAGTATTGAATAGCTACAATACCCCTGTTAACTTCCTGATAAATTGTGTTGAATAGTTACTACAATATTTCAGGTAACTTCCTGATAAAGTTCAAGATTGATAGTAAATGAAGCTGTTGAACCTAAAATGATAATGTGAAAAATAATAAAAGCTTCTCTTTGCTTAAGTTCATGAAGTTTGTATAGTTCATCGCAATATGTAGTGCTCTAATTTCTTGTATCTCACCTGATGACGACAGTGTAAATCTGATGAAACGTACCTGGGAAAATGTGAGAATAATTAGTTATGTATAGATAGAAATTTAGGAGAAATTATATTTTTGTAATATTTTGTTTAACGTGCTCGATATGTAATTACTTAAGGAGCGTCACCGATATAAGAAATGATTTTTTTAGATATATCGTTCTTTGATTTATTCTGTACTACTCCATACAAACACTCGTATATATTCTGTGTGAACTTCAATAGATCCTACGTCTCTCTAGTCGGTACTACTCAGTACCCTTACCAATACAGACACTCTTGTGTAGACTGAGTGGACTTCAATAGATCCTACTTTTATGTATTCAGGACTACTCAATACCCTCGCCCATACTAATACACGTATATATACTGGGGTGAACTTCATTAGATACTATTTGCATCTAGTCTGTACTATTCAACACTACCCCCATGTAAACACACACACACATTATATATATGGGAGGAGGGCTTTAGTGAGAATGGTGTACTGATGCGTTACAATTTCTAATATTTAGCGAGTGAGCGCTTTAGTGTAAAATTACATAATGAGTTATCTGTCCAACATGAGAAGTTCAAAGAGATATTCAAGTAAGAAACAGTAATTCTCAAGTAAGACAGATGCGGGTTTACAGATATACAATTCTGGGTTCGATTCCCTGCAGTAGATACGGTTCCGCTCTAAAACATGCAAAGAAACAAGTAAAAAGTAGAGGGAATTATATATGAGCTTGTACTTGTTTAATTGTAAAGAAATGTGCAGTATTTACTTTTTAACGAATATCCTTAGCTTTTTCCTGGATACATCCGTCGCATCAAACATGCTCGCCTTTTCAGCTGTGGGGGCGTTATATTGTGATGGTCAATCCCACTATTCGTTGGTAAAAGAGTAGCCCAAGAGTTGGCGGTGGGTGGTGATGCCTAGCTGCCCTCCCTCTAGTCTTACACTGCTAAATTAGGGATGGCGAACGCAAATAACCATCGAGTAGCTTTGCGCGAAATTAAAAAACAAAAATCCTGGATACATTTTGCGCCGGTCTTAGGAAGATGACGCCTCTTAGGTTGGGAACCACTGCTATCTTAATTCGGATTTTCAAGAACTATTCGCCTGACCTGCAAACAGTACGAAGTTTTGAGACAGCTATTTGTGAGATAATAGATCTATTTAAATATTCAACGTTTCTTCTCTCAAAGTGAGACATGATCACGTAAATGCGTTACTGTACGTGTGTTATGAGATGAAATGCTGTACAAAAATAGGTTTATTATTCCATAAATACACTACACTATTGTATACACAGTGAACTTAACGTGCAATTACTGATTAGGTAAAGTTAGGATTTCACAATAACTTTTCACAAAATAACAGCACGTGCAAACCAAAAACCATTTTTATCAATGATATATAAACAATATTCGGAACAAAGATAATCGGTACGACCGTACCTACGTAAACAAGTTTCTATTAACACTGAATTAGTCAGTGAAATTGCACTTTATAAACTTTCCTATACCCCACATACACGAAATTTTGTTAACAATAGCTACGATATTAACACTGATTTAATTTATTTTAAGTGGCCTCTTGCGCCACCCTTAAATTCGATCTGTTTTCGGTTGTTCACTTAATAACAACTTCAATTCATGTAGTTTACTTACACGACGTAGTATAACAAATAGATACCAGTTCTCCGCTGATACAGCAGTATGTCTACGGATTTATAAAGCTAAAATCAGGAGTTCGATTCATCTCTGTGGACTCAGCAGATAACCCACTGTGGCTTTGTTATAAGAAAAACACGCACACAAATAGGTACGATTAACTTAATGACAAGCACATAGGTAACATTTGACTGTGAAATGAATTAAAATTGATTTTTTTCAAATACAGAACAATAGCTTTCTGAAGTTTTGTTGTTGTTGTTTTGAATTAAGCATAAAGCTACACAATGGGCTATCTATGCTCTGCCCACCATGGGTATCGAAACCCGGATTTTAGCGTGTAAGTCCGCAGACATACCGCTGAGCCACTGGGAGGCCTGAAGTTTTGTAGCACAAAATTTTGTCAGTTTTATTACAATTAATAATTGGTTTACTATAATAACATTTTCAACTCTTAGGACAGCGATAGGTTTACGAAGTACAATGCTGAAATCTGCGGTTCGATTAACAGCAGTGGATACAGACGAATATTTGAAATAATAACAACAGGTTGTATGTTACCCAACAGAGCATGAATTTTAAATAAAATTAAATTACCTAAATTGCTAGTAAAAAGTTTTGAAAAGTTTTCTTCACTTGTGAGATAGTTCCGCTTTTAGCTTTATCGATGAATTTGAACATTTTTGGACATGGTAACCACGTCATATTTACCTGTGCATAATGAGCAATGCTTGACTTGTCCGTGAATCTGGAATCAGAGAGATTTTTTAAAATATCTCTCATTATTATGAAAGTCAAACCCATTTCGAATCCAATTTTCTCAACAGTCACGTATGGTTTATGATATTTACTTCCCAACCTATGAAAGCATCAACAGCCAGAACAAGATATCAATATGTGTATGCTAAGAACTTCAGAAGAAAAAAAAATTCATGACTGAACAATTTAGTGTATTAGAACCGTTCACTGAATACACAACCAAGAAAGGAAGTATTATTTGTTTCCTTATAGCAAATCCACATCGAGCCATCTGCTGAATCTACCTAGGGGAAATCGAACTTCTGATTTTAGCGTTGTAAATCCGTAGACTTACCGCTGTATCAGCGTGGGACCAGAAAAGAACTAGTATTTTAAGCTATATTGTAATTTTGGTGTTAACTAGATGGCGCGTCACGTTAAGATCAAGTTAACAGTCTTATAAACTACCTAAGTTTTACACCTAAGTAATTTTACAAATGGCAATCAAATAGTAATATCACCACTAATGTCAAAAACAAACTCGCTTTTGAATTTAATGGCTGATCGATGAAGTAACCGAAAACAAAACACTGACAAAGACACTCACACTAATTTTAAGAAATATTAAGGAGCAAATTGACCAATTTGTCGTCGTTACATGTACTAGCATTTGAATTACATTTATCAAATAATTTCGAAGAACGCATCACCGAAAAAACAATATTTCAACAATATTATGTCATAATAATTTTCGTATTAAAATTACAATATATTAAGGTTGCAAAAATAGAATTTACTGAAAGATCATGAATAATATTTTCTGGTGCAGATAGAGTTGTATATCAGTGACGTACGTGTGTAACGCCCTCTAGTAGTTTTCTACTATTTCGCCTTATTGAAGTCAGCTGATGTTTAGCTTTTGAGTGTGAACTGTGAAAACCTACATCGCTAGTTCCGGTAAGAAATGATGAATGGTACATAAGAAAATTATCTTATTTATAAACTCATGTCACTGGCGTGTTGGTATATGCTACAGTTCACGGATATTTGATACTGCTAATGTTAGGGCCTTGGCTGTTTTTATATTATTGGAATATGAAACTGTAATTTTAACAAGGCAAAGACTTGTTTGTTCAAATTAAAGCCTCGAATCTAACTCGAAATTTGGGTTTGTGGATTGTTTAAATTCTAGTAATTGTATTGTTGGGGACACTTGTAAATAAGTTAAAATACAAATTAATAGCCTAAAATTAAGATATGGTAATAAGTTAGTTTTATCTAATCAATATCACTTTTACCTAAGTAAGAAATGTATAAAGAATAAACGAAATATGTTTTCCATGTGGAATTATACATTAACGTTTAGTAATAATTCTGCATCACAATACAATATGTATTAATAGTAGTAAAGTAGTAACTAAATAAGTCTGCTTTTCTCTATTTATCATCTATTAAGTTTTAAATTAAAATCAGTAATTCAGTATTAAGCTTTGATCTTCTGACTACTAGAGGATTCTCATTTAAACATGTCTCTATATTAATTCTGTTTGTATTGTTTATGCCAACTGCGTTATTAATACACATACCTTTTAATCGCTCATCTATATTGTAATTAATCTTACAGACTACAGTGAGTGCATATGTATGTAGTGCTAGACTGAATTTACTATAAGTTAAGAATATATGTTAAACCAAATTTAACGTATGTGATTTTGTACTATTGTTTTGAATGACTTGTTCCTGCTTCTATTTTAAAATTCTTAAACAGATAATACTCTGTTTAAGTGTTTCCATTTGGAAACTTTTATTTTATTTTTTCTTTGCTTGAAGGGCCTTTTCAAAGCTTGACTGTTTAGCTGAGCTAGAACAGACAGTTCTAGGTTGTACTTATAGGAAGAGTGAGTATATATTGTATTGTTGTGTGAGGCTGTATGTAACCAGGCTGCGTGTGGAATCGTGCACTTTCGCCGTCTTACCACACGAACTTTGAAGGATAAACTTTATGTTCGAAAGAGGTCAGAAATGCAAGTTTAGAATCATAAGACCATATATTATTTTAATAGCATTGTTATCTGTGTCTTACTTTAACTGTTATAATCTGTTTATTGATGTTATAATATGTGTTAGGAACAGTTCAGAGCTAGGTTGCATTAATCTTTGACAGTTTTAAACAAAGTTAAGCCCCTCAAACTTCAAAACTATTTGAGCCTAATAAACACATTGATCTATAAATAAATACGTGAATATCTATCAAAACTGATGGTGTTTTGATAGTTATCACCAGCCATTTAGGAACAAAATCCTTGTGTTCAACATGAACATACTGTACATACACATGTAGACCTAATCACTTAATATTCTCACATTGTTTACCTAAAATTACATGCACAGTAGCTCTATAAGGTTTCATTTCTCACAGTGTTTTTAATTGTTTTTATTGTGAAAGGTCTTGTGGTAAAACAGTCTTAACCGCATGGAACACCTTGGACTAAAACAAGAGGTTTTAAGGTTTTCTTGTAGGAGAATTTTAAATTGAAATTTTTACCTCGATATCACACTGTTATTTTAAATTTGAACTTTGTTTACCTGGTTTATTATTTTGTTTTTATTGTCTTTTGATTTGAATGCTGGTTGATGCAAAACAATAATTGTGCATAACACTTAGTGAGAATCAAACTTTTGTTTCTTCTTTCTTTCTTTGTTTTCTTGTACATCCTGTATAATACACTTAAAAATTAAATACCTATATGCACTTCACCTATATGCGTACTGTACAAGAGAGAAACCTTAACTATATTGTAAAAATTCTACTTAATATATTTACTTCTATTAGTCTAAATTAAATAAAGACACTACCTTTAATTTTTATATACTCGATAATTTGTATTAGAACTTCATAAGAAGTTTTAGTTGACCTATAAGTTTGGTAATTTATTTGGCATGTCTTGTTAAAAACTACAATGTTTGTTAAAATTAAGGATAATGATTTGGGTCTGTCATCATATAAGAATAGAAACTGTGAATTTTATGTCATAATTAGTGGTAATATACTGACATGAATACCATACATTTATATGTTGTTAAGGTTGTAAATAAATGTTTAAAAGTGATTACTGAAGTAACTTGAAAACATGCAATAACTAATTATTTTTCTTAAAATTAAACTATAAATGTAAGTTGTACTGCTCTAAAATATTTCTTTACATCCTCTAAACTAGTCTTCTTGTTTAGAAAATGTTCTGTGCTATATCACCTACGTTTGTCAAGATTTAAATGGATTCACTCAGTTATAAAATTTCAGTGTTTAATATGCAGTAAAAAGTGCAAAGTGTTTTTTATTATATTGCAGGGTTTTCCTTACATTAGCTCTGTGATTGTAACATACCGGTGCATTTGTTATTATACTACAGGGTTTTTCTTACATTGGCTCTGTGATTGTAATATTCTGGTGGATTTGTTGTTATACTACAGGGTTTTCCTTATATTGGCTCTGATTATAACATACCAGAGCATTTGTTATTATACTACAGGGTTTTCCTTACATTGGCTCTGTGATTGTAATATTCTGGTGCATTTGTTATTATACTACAGGGTTTTCCTTATATTGGCTCTGATTGTAACATACCAGAGCATTTGTTATTATACTACATTGGCTCTGTGATTGTAATATTCTGGTGCATTTGTTATTATACTACAGGGTTTTTCTTACATTGGCTCTGTGATTGTCACATACAGATGTATTTTTTATTATATTGCACGGTTGTTTTTTTAGATTAGTTCTGTGATTGTTACAAACCGGTGTATCTGTAGGTCAGTTTAATAACTTTGTAGGTTCTAAGTTGAGCCTATAAATACCAACAATCTGGTGTTTCAGTATTCAGTTTTTTCTAGTGAGATAACATTCCTTTAGTCTCAGTTAGATAGTTTATTTTTAGTTTACACATAAATGAAATATACTTTTTATTTACTACATTGCAGATGAGTCTTTGATAGTTTATAAATGTAGCTTGAGTGGTTTTAAGATTTGTAGGGTCTTTCTAATCACTTTTTACTCTTATTTAGGTTCCTTGTTTTGAAAAAAAGGAAAAATATTAAACACTGTAATAAAAAAAATCTCTCTAACCATTGTCTTTACTTTACAGGTACTCAATAAATCCTACTATTGGTTTTAGTCGGTGGGTACTCGCTAAATCTTGCCATTGGCTTTACTTGGTGGGTACTTGCTAAATCCTACCATTGTCTTAACTCAATGGGTACTCTCTAAATCACTATTTTATGATTTTTTTTTGTAAAGCTGAGGCTTGGGAAACAAATGGATTATTGTAAATCAAGCTCAGTCTTTGAGTCTTTCCTTTCTCTGGAGGTGCTTGTGACTGAGTGATATGACACTTCATCGCTTAGTAACAACTAATACAAATTTTTAGAAGCCATAAATAACTCCAAAACTTAATTTTTCATATAATTATTTTCATGAAGTTTCTTAAAACATCTGGGAAATTTGTAGAAACAAACAACACATATCTGGAGCTGAGAAGTAAGCTGTTTAAATAAGTTTGTTGAACCTACACATTGGTAATTGTCATCAACTAACATCCATATTAATGTATGTTTCTTGAACCTATGTATTAGTAATCGTCTACAACTAACATCTATATTAATGTAAATTTCTTGAAACTACACATTAATAATTCTTAATTAGTATCTATATGTAATTTACTTGAACCTATGTATAAGTAATTGTCACCAAATAACATTTATATGAAAGTTTTTTGAAGCTACATATTGATAATTGCTACCAACAGGGGCATAGATCCTGGGGAGATGAGTGGAATACATCCCCCTTTCATTTTAGGTGGGAGGGTATGGTGCATACAATCATCCCCCCTACAGTTTGGTCTGTTGAATTGTTTTATTGCATCACAGGCCTACAAATTGTGTGTTTGTTCTTGTGCTTCTCCTGTTCTTACCAATCGAATTACATAATTAGGCCTAGATGTAGGCTTTTTCAGTAGCTGAAATGTACATCTTTAATATAGGCATGCTTCTAAGCTTTTCGATCCAAGTAATAGTTCATAAAAATATCAGTCAGTAGGCCTAAGTATACATGCAACTACTGTGGCAACAAAATTACTCTGTGACTGCATGTTTACAGCTTTCAGGTTCAGAGATTACCAATTTACAAATTGAACAGTCCACATAAGTGGTTGAAAAAATCATCCTCCCCATTGGGTGTAAAAAAACTACGCCCCTGGCTACCAACTTACGCCTTAGAACTTTTTTGAGGGGATGGATTTAGAAAGTTGTTCATACAAATGTTCACTTTTTATGAGTTATTTTTCTTATATCAGCTGTCAGTTTACAAGTCAACACCTTCAAAGTGTTTTATTTTCTGGACATACCAGGTATTCTCTTTGTTCAAAGTTTGATGATCATAAAGGTTTTTAATTGTTGGTACTTCCTGTACTGCCATTGAAAGTGGTGATTGTGACTATAATGCTTTATTTCATTAAAATGCAAACAAAATGAATATTTTACATCCAAGTTCTTTTGTTCTTGGGGTAGTGGGAGTTCAGAAGCCCCCCTCTGTTATACTTCAAAGATGTTCTTTTCCTAAATACCATGCTTAGTTGTGAGCTATTAGAGATGAAAGATTTCAGTTTTGAAGCTAATGGCACACGTGAACTTCTTGGTCTTAACGATGTAAATAAAGTAACATGCTGTTAAGTGATAATACATAAAAATTCACTGTTTGGTTTTAAGTCTTACAAATATTTATAAGACCAACTGAATAGGAATAAAAGAGGATATGTTTATTTCTTCTGATTTTTCACCTAGAAACAATTCACAATCACTGTAGTCTTCTAAACACATGCACATATTCTTATGATGTTTTGAAAGTAACCTTAGTAATCACCCTTTGTTCTCTTCATTGTCAGTTTGTTTGGAAACTGACTTACGCGATGGACTCTCTGAGCTCAACCCACCACGTGTATCAAAACCTAGTTTTTAGTACTGTGAGTCCACAAACATACTGCAATGTCATGGGCTGACCCAACCATCAGTAACAAGGTCATGAAGTAAATTTAGTGCAATACTGATTCCCTTCCCCAGGAGATGTAACTTCAATATTTGGTTACATTAGTTTGTCGATGTGTGTTAGTATGTAAGAATATTGTTGGTGTGTAAGAAGGTCGTCTGAATGTTACTGTGTAGAAGGTATACATGAGTATTATTTTGTAGAAGTTTTATCATGATATATCGTCACCTGCGAACAACTGAGTAAGGCGTATCAACGGCTGGTGTTGTACTACACATCTTTTTGTTCAATAACAGTTGCAGTCTCAACAAAATAATGCGGACGTACGACGTGAACACAAAAAACTCACTGAACAAAAACACGTAACCTTAAGTATATTACATAACACAAAAGACAGGAAATGACGTCAAACGTGACCTAAGCTACACAAAGCTACACGAGAGCTATTCGCGCTAGCCGTCCTTATTTAGCAGTGTAAGACTAGAGGGAAGACAGCTAGTCATCACCACCCACCGCCACCTCTTGGGCTACTCTTTTACTAACGAATAGTGAGATTGACCGTACATAATAACGTCCCCCAGCTGAAAGGGCGAGCATGTTTGTTTTAGGGCGACCTAATTAGGGACATAATATATTGTTATTGTTCGCTTTTGTGCTTTATGAGCAAATAAAACTTACGAATAATAAAATGGAAACTTTGTAAGAATATTTTTATAAGGAAAAATCGATACTGCGTGACGGTCCGTCCTAGCTAGTGTTAACGTGCTGAGTTGCATACTGAAAAATCTGAAGTTCGAGGCTTAGTGTGTTACTGGGCGTTAAAACTCCCAGTTTCATTGAATGTTTAATTATAGCCACATGACTTACTTGTTTCTTGTCTTCTGGTCAATAGTTGTTGTTTCAGGTTAGAGATGGTTATGTTTGTAAGTTTATTTTCGCGTTAATACGTAATAGTTTTTAAATTAAAGAGCACCAGCTTTAAACATAACTGTATTTATATACAGTTTGTCTAGGAATGAGTAACTTTCATAAATATGAAAATATCAAGTCATTTTATTGAAATTTGTTCTATTCTAGGATATCACTTCATTCAGCGCATATTTTTTCACAACTTTAACTCTCTTAAACAATTATAATTCACGTATAAGAATAATTTTGCACAGTAATTTTTGGTGTGCATTTTTCAGTCCAACTGTGTTCTGATATTTACTGAAAAGCTTCTTGGGTATTGACCTGTGGGAGACGGAGAATACTTCTGAAATATTTTTATATACCTCTAAAACATGTAATAGAAAAATTAAGAGGAATGTGGAAAAATAGAACATGTATTGAAGGCCATGTGACAATTTGGATGCTAAATAGTGTTTTAAAACCACAACTTTTAATGTATTGCTATATAATTTGATATGGAAATACTTGACACAATAATATTGTTTCGTACGTTCACTGTGGTTGCTTTAGAAATATTTTTTACTGATACATTTGAACTTGGTTTGTGAATCGAAACCTTGATTTTAGCATTATAAATCCATAGACTTACCGCTGTACTAGCGGGGGAGGCACAGTTTGATGTCACGAGAGTGTTATTGGAGTGAGAGTCAGATCACTTTATTCCATTAAGTCAGTTTAGAATTAGGAACGATAACGAACGCAACGCTTGTATATCTGACAACAATCAATCACTAGGAGAAACTTATCACAAAGTTTAAACCTGCTACAACAACCGCTGAGTCGCCTTTTGAACTTATTTAGGTTTTCCAACTTGAGTGTGTGATTTTAGAATAAAAAATTAAATAACAGTATTTATTACTAACTTAGATAAACAAATTGTGAGATAGACTTTAGCTAAATTGATATGTGTTTGTAACATAATGCCACCAAAAGTGATTTATACTACAGTCTCCACCAGATGGCATTATAGAAGATTAGGTTTGTTTCTTTTTGAATTTCGGATGAAGCTACACGAGGACTGTATGCGCTAGTCGTCCATAACTTAGCAGTGTAAGATTAGAGAGAAGACAACTAGTCATAACCACTCACCGCTAACTCTTGGGCTACTCTTTTAACAACGAATAGTGGAACTGATCGTAACATTATAACGACCCCACGACTGAAAGGGCGAGCAATTTTGGTATGACAGGAATTCGAACCCGTGTCCCTCGAATTACGAGTCGAGCGCCTTAACCACCTGGCCATGCCGGGGCCTACATTTGAATTAAGAATAGTTGTATGTTCTGTAACAAGAACATTTTTTATAAGTTTTAAGGTATATTTTTAAAATTATGTTTGAAATGAGGTTTTGGTAAAAATGACTTTCAAATATAATATTATTATTTTAAATTCCCAACCAGCGTCTGGGTTATTTCCAGTATCATTTCGACTACGAAAAAGAAGTTCGGAAAAGGCATTTTATTGCTCTTGTTTTTGTTTACTTGATATACACACCATAAGTGGGACCTTATAATCTGAAACGTGTTCCTCTGTAACTGTTTAGACTGGTTTGTTTATTTTAATAACTGCTCAGATTGTTTGCTTTAATAGCTGTTCATATTTAGTTTGTTGCAGAAGCTATTCCAGATTGTTTGTTCAATAGCTGTCCACATTGTGTCCACCTTTTGTAAAATACATCCTAGAGCTACATTCGAGTTAATTTTTGGTTTCGAGGCAAAGCTGTTCGACTTTAAATGATTTGTTGAAATCTGTGATAATAAAGAAGAAATATTGATTTGATGGTTTAGTTCAGGTTTTATAGTCTGACTGTGTTGAAAGACTAACCCAAGTGCTGAGTGGCACAGTGTCGAGTGATGTACCCTATCTGATGAATCAGCGGGTTCGGACTCGGTCGTCGTAGGAAGCTTGGAATTTTTGAACGTTTGCCATCTTCTGTTTCATTTGTAATAAAAACCTGAACTGTGTGTGTGTGTGTGTGTTTTTAATGCCCCGTGAAAGATGAAAGTTTAGAGGTCATTTCAGACTTCTTTCGAAAAATACTAAAACTCGAGGAATCGTCTGTGATATGATCCAAACATTGTCAGAAGTTATTTCGTGGAAATCATTTCTTCTTTTGTACATGCTAAAGATGACGAACGAAACGACAAAGTCCGACACATTCGAATACAATCGTAAGCTTGTCGAAATATGAATTTTGACGTCAGAAAACAAAAATGTGCTGTGGTAGCAACTCAAAATAAAGGTTTACAGAAGAATGAAAGGGTTTGTTTGAGTTAAATATTGATTTTCAGAACCTTTTCATGTGTGGTATTTTTGAATCAAAATTAAAATCAATAACCTATAACATTTGAAAGTGTGAAAAATGTTTCGTTGAAATCTAATCAATTAACCCACTTAATCTACTTTACAAGAATACTGATTCGTTTAATCAGTAATTGATATCACCACACGTGTATTACACTTACTGTTAGATATAACCATGTGTATATTACTTTTTATCGTTACAGATGTCACTTGGCATTCATTACACTGATGGTTAGGTATCACCGTTTATTATCACTAAAGTGTCGTATGGGATTCATAGTTTTAGGTGCTAACGTATTTTCCCTCGTGAAACCCATCAACATAACAGTCGATTCTTTTTTTATTTGGTGTTAAATTTATCCTCATTTAACTCTCTCGAAGCTATATGCATGATACCGGTAAGCACGAGCATTTCGCTCGACTTCGTTGTAAGGCTTCGGAAAGGGACAGAATATAATCATATAAGAAATATTTGGAGAATAAAAAAAAAGAGAGAACATTTGTTAATTACTTTAAACCAAAACTGTAGTACCACTAGTTTCGAAATTCATTTTAAAAACTATTGTACAAAATAATTTAACAGAATGACGGGATTCGCCGTAAGCGGGTGAACTGTTGGCGTGTTGCCATAGAAACATTCCCAAAACTATTTCTGTACATTCTGAGTATTTCTTATTTCTCTCGTTGGGTACAGCTTGTTAGACCTCGGAAATTTTCCACTTTTGTAAATTTGGAATATAAAAAGTAATCATTCAAGCTACTAGTTTACAAGTGTTGGGCGATAAGTTTGTGCCTGGAATAAGGACATTTAACCTTTAACAACTGGTCGATAACTAGGTTTATTTAATCTGTTTTACTCGGTGAAAACTTTACTGATTTAGGTCAGTTTTCTACTGTTTTATACCTGTTTTCACTGCGTAAGAAAGATGCTATACGTAAAGGCCTACTCTTGTTTGCTCTGTTTTATACGGGGAAAACTGCATTGCAATATGCACATGTTAAGCACCAACTGGTTGTTATACATTTAAAAATTCTCTCATTCTGTTTTGACGGGAAACCCGAGAATGGTTGATTTGATCTATTGTGTGTCTGTGTGTAAGGCTTGCACGTTCTACTTCTGCACGTTTTGTTACATGTGGCGCGCAACGAAGACTAGTGTTCCATTTACTTGTCTAAAAGGTATTTGCGTGTGTATGTTCAAATGTCAGAGTTCGGTGGACATGTTCAAGTTAGGCTCCATCGCTCGTGCTTAGCACGGGATGGAATAAATGATGGAAACACAGAGGATCACGCCATCCGCCGTCAGCGTATCTTCTCTTATATGTTTAATCCTGTTTGGTTTACGCTGCACTGTGTAATTTAATGGTGGTCATTAAATGTTGTAAAACATCGTATATTCTCTGTTTTATTTGTTCTCTGTGATAAGCAGTAGAAGGATAGGATTAATGCAAGTTAAACAGAACAACGTCCATGCCATCAAAAGTGCTGCATTGATAAATGTTTTTGTAAAATTTGTTTTAAAAAACCCACAAATCTGTTTTTTAAATTCAGTTTGTTAATAATATATATCTTTTTAATATTTTGTAATGGAATGGTGATAATTAGCAGAAGTATTTTAATTTAGTTTTGTTTTAAAGTGGTTTCTGAAATGCTTGTTTTGCTGAGAAGTGTTGCGAAGATTAATTTCTGAACATTTAAAAATGAAGTGGTTGAAATCTAATCTTTTTAACATTTTAGTATGGCTCTAACGTTTTATTTTATGTTGTTGGAATTTATTGTAAGTTTTTAAATTCATTTTTTATGTTGTTGGAATTTAATGTAAGTTCCTAAATTCATTTTTATATTGTTGGAGTTTGTTGTAAGTTTAAAACCAGTTTCATAACATGATTAACGATTTTTCTCTCGAGCTAAAATCGGAAGTTATCGGGGAGACTCGGATCTTATTATTAACACTCGGAGACAAATGTTATCTTCTGCTGACAGTTCAGGGTTTAATTAATTATTCCTTCGAGTCAAATAAGTAAGGTGTCTAATTTATTGGTCTGTATCGTTACGTTTAGAACTATTTAGAAAAAATCAAGAAACATATAATTTCACGTTAAGAAAGAATTTGATTAGAAAGCGCAAGGTTCACATTTATTAACTAAGAATTATTGAAATGACATGTCAGAAGATGGTTCAGTCAGAGATGAGATTGGGAAAATTGTACACCATTACTTTAAGTTATCAGTCCTGCTTTTTAGTTCGTTCATCTAACACCAGTGTTCATAACAGCTTTTTGTAGGCGATATGTTATCAAGACTGTTTTTTAAAATCTTGCCCAGAGATCTAACTTACGAAGATATTATATCTAAACACTAATTATATAAACCTCCCCCCCAAAAAAATAAACAAACTCGAGTGCCTCCAAATACAGGGTGGTCGCTAGAAAAGCGGAAAATTTGTCAAACAGCTATTTATTTTTACAAAGAATAACTTTTCACAAAATTTTTTTAAAGGCATATGTTATATTACACTCATAGATGCTCAAAATTATTAAAATCATGCATTTTATTTATGATGTAAAGAAATCAAAATAGAAATGAGTAAGCACGCATTTTATTCATGATCTCATCTGACCCTCAAATTTTCCGCTTTTCTAGCGACCACCCTGTATTAATATCTTCTTTTTTCTCCAACATCCTTTAAAAGCACCTGAGATTTTTTATCGTTCTTTCTGCTTTTATTATAATACTGCAGCAATTAATGTTGCATCGTTGTTAGAACGTTCCACTGACTACTTACATGTTCCACAAGGGGACATGACGGGCGTTTTTTTTTCTTCTTTTTTGTCTGAAAAAAAAGTTATTAAAAAGAAAATGCAGCACGTGTAATATTTTATAAGGCAAACAATTGTGTGTTTGTATAAGGCATTATATGAATTATATTCCTCCGTTTTTGGAAACATTACGGTAATATTCCTGGCGACTATTGCAGATGCAACAGAAGAAGTTGGCCATTCATATCTGCGTTAGAGTCAGGAACTGAGACTGATTGTTTGCATTCAGGACGCCATTAAATATGAGTTGTGGAAATAACTGACGTCACTGAATCTGTTGCATGGTTCAAGAATTGTGCAGTTTTGTTACTGTCAGCAGCGATGAAAGCTATGCACCTGTGTTCCATGTGCTTTCATACACCTTACAACATTCACCATGTGTTTCAGTTGATAAAAATTGGATGTGATGCCTCTTCTGGATAAAGGAAACATGATTCACATGCTTACCCAATGTTATCATAAGATCTAATAAAAATCCACGATCCACACCCGGATATCTCTCGTAATTCGTGAAGGTCACCGTGTGAACCGATTTTACTATTGAGTTTACCCTGAGACCATTCGTCTTTGAGCTTGACTAGAAAACGTACTTTTAACTGTCGTATTTGGCTTTCAACAGTTCTCTTGTAACCAAGATTCCCTGCCGAAAGACGTTTGATGAGGATTAGTTTCTCAGCTATTGGTTTCTCCAAACTCCATTGACACCAATCCTGCTGACATTTAGCCGTGAACTCTTCTAAAGATGATGTAACATAGAAACTATTCCTGAATGGAATGGTGTCACGGCGATAAACATCAACCGTGTTGACATCTGGTCTTGGGATTTTTTGAGGATGACGGAACCAAGAATATATTCCTGAATGGATTGGTATTAATGCGACAAACTACAACTATGTTGATATCTTGTCTTGTAAACTTTGAAAGATAACCAAACCCAGAAATTTTTCCTGAATGGATTGGTGTCATTACGACAAAAACCAGTCTGCTAACTTCTGGTTTTGAGGTTTTTTTAAAGATAAAGGAACTAACCAGATAATGATTTTATTTTAATAGATTTATGTTTCATGCTAAAGAATTCAATAATTTAAACAAGATGTAGGTAGTAATCGTAAATAACGGTTACTATGGCGACACTCCCGAGTGTCGTTTCCATCACCAATGAATTACTCCTGCTATAATATTCCGCTCATATTCTCGTGACGATTCGACATAAAATTGGTCCTCATCGTATTGACTTTGTAACCACCTTCAATTTACCTGCTGCAAAGCTAGTAGGTCACAGACCTTTGATCTTCCCTTCAACAAGAAAAAGTATTGCAATCCAGTGTTAGTACTTGTATGATTTTAATTGTGGGAAGATTAATTTATAATCCCGTGTTACGTTAAGATTTCTCACGTTGGTAATTCATATCAGTTTTGTTTTGTTTAGTACAGATTCATCGTACTAAACCTATTTGTTTGTGATGTATTTGGTCAATATGAAACAATAAGTGTATCCTGTTCTCCCAATTCTGGATATTTTGTTTCTGGATTTTTACACTCTGTCATTTCCGATCTACACTTTTATATCTCTGTAAGGTGAACATTAAAACAGTACCTTCCTGTTTAGGGACGACAGTAGCCCAGTAGTTGACATGACGGAAGTGTAGAAAAGAAATCGCACCCAGCACTCTGCACACATGGTTACGTTATAAGTGTGACAGTCAAATGTCGCTATTCGATGAGAGAATTGTAGTTCAATAGTTGGTGGTAGATATTGTTGGGCAGCTTCCATTCCTCTTACTTTACAAATAAGAATGGCTGCTGTATATGGCCCATTAAGATCGTGGGCTAATAACATATGTAGTACAAAGCTATGATGCATGGAAACATATAAACTATCTACCTACATTCATCTACATAGATATATGTATAGTAAAACTGTGATGTACAGATGTTGTTCAAACAATTAAGTGATTAAGATGAACAGTTTTTACTTGAACACTCGAACCAAATAAATCAGCGAAAGAACTAGATGAAACTTTTCAAGAACCAGATAGCCTGCGCAAGTACTAGTTAAAACTTTACAAAAACAGATAATTTAGCGCAAGAACTAGATAAAACGCTATAAGAACCAAACAACAGTACAAAAACACAAGAACAAGGTACACCAGTGCAAGAACAAGATAAAACCAAAGGAATCAGATAAACCAACAAATGAACTAGATACAACTTTAAAAGAAACAAATAAACTCTCGCAGGGAGTCTTAAAATGTTACAAGAACCAAATACACCGCACAAAAACCAGATAACTCATCACAAGAACCAGACAAAACAATAAAAAACCAGATACATCAGTATAAGAACCAGACACAACAGTATAAGAACCAGACACAACAGTACAAGAAACAGATATACCAACACAAGAGCCAGATAAGTTAATATAAAACATTACAATGATTGTAAGTTTAATGTTTCTTAAGTTTGTACAAAACGTGAAGAAATGGAACTTAGGATACTTGAATCACAGATTAATTAAAATATTTTCTCATGTGGACATCATTTAAAGCGCAGAGAGCCTAGTTGCTTTGCGACATGAAACACTAAACCATTATTTAAAAACAAACTACTGGAGGATGGCGCCACTTGTTCCCAGAATGGTGAATGGGCTACCAATTTAATTTAGTGTACAACATTAAAAACAAAACAAAAAAACTTTACACCTTAACTATGTAATGAATATTCACGTAATCCACCCAGTTAATATTATGCAAATGTCTCTCTACGTGCTGTATGCATTGCATTGTCTTTCTTAAAAAACAAAAACAATCGGGAACGGTACAGAGACCTGAGTTTTTGGTTTGGAGACCCTGCTGCTGCGTTCCTCGTGCCCTTTTCCCGTCATTCCTCACTCAACATGGCTGGAACGAGAGACTGAAGAACGAATATATTCTGGTTTATCTTGAGCCAGACTCTGTTTTTATTGACAGAAAGAGGACATTTGAGTTAGTGGACTGCTGTAAAACCTAATAGGTGAGAGCTTAACCTTGTCTTTTTCTGACTTTAACGTTTTATCCCATGCACGCGCGGGTCGATTCTGTTCCTGACACTCAAGATTCCATAACCGACTGTGCATACACCTTTGGCCGCTTATCAGAGCTAACATCACGGCAGCCATGGCGGATATTTTTGGCATGTCTGTTTCAGCTGCTTGTATTACATTTCCAGGTCTTTCTCAGTTTCCATCTTCGTGTGACGGAAAATGTTGAAAATATTATAGAAATCGTTCTTGTTTTGATGCATGTATTAGCTATTCTTAAGCGAACGAAATTTATTTGCGTATTTTATAGAATGTTTTAATTGTCGGAAGAAATATTAGGAGTCGCGCATCGTTTTGTCGTAATCATTTTCCAACTTTAACAAACGACCACCTCGAGTGTAAAACTTTCTCTTAACTCTAGGTTTAGAAAATGTTTGGCATGCAGGCCCCGTATTCTTGGTGAAACTTGTGCTTAAAAAGGTGTGGTTTATTGTTGGACTGTCTGAACTTGGAGATTAATGTTGAGTATGTTCTCTGTATGACTTATCGAACAGGCTGCAACTTCTTAAGTAAAAAAAAATATGCTGTCCATAGAGGACATTGAAATAATTCTTTTTCACAGGAGCAGTATTTACTCAACACAATAACATTCGTTTTTTATTGAAGTTGCAGCTTCAAGCTGTAAACCATTTAAAATTTTAAAAATATCGACAGTTAATGTATACGAAATTTCTACGCCTACTCAAGACACTGACTAAATGAACGTAGTTTGTACTGTTCAGTCATATAAAAGGTGAGAGCCAGTCTTATGACTGTCCCATCTTCTCATTGAGTCATGATTACTCCGTCTTCATTAGCAAATGATGCGAGTGAAGCTGTACTGAGCTGTGTATGAACTCAAATGTTTTGTGCTTTAAATATTTCCAGGGGTTAAGGTTGTGTGACATTGTGTTCATTATACAGAATTCCCATATTCTTTATTACAATCAATTACCTATAAAACAGCGGTAAGTCTACGGACTTAGAATGCTAAAATCCGGGGTTCGATTTTCCACAGTGGACACAGCAAATAGCCCAGCGTGACTTTAAAACAAACATAGGCCAGTATCTTGGTTGTCTCTGATACCCAAAATATATGAAGATCTTTCTACAGGACAAGTTAGTTGTGTTGGTAAGAATTGAGTTTCGAGGCTCTAATATTTCGTTATTTTTGTTGTATTTATAGCAGAATGTTCAAGATTTAAACTGTTTTAACTACCGTCCAGGTCGTGGATTTATTGTCTTGGTTGTAATGCATCAATAAATGAATGTATGCATGTGTTTTGAAGAGAGATATTTTGTAATTTCGCATGAATTCCATCCTTAATCGTCTGATCCAAATTCCAGAGCCTTTCCAAAGGAACAACATGCGTCCTGGATATTTCTGCTAGATATTAACATCTGTGCAGAATTCTTAAGTTGATATACAGATACGTTATTGGTGCCATCTCTACTTCCTGTCTGTACTGTACGTTTCCATTTGAACAATTAATATTGTTTCAAAGTGTTAGACGTTGATTATATGTTGTAGAAGATTTAATTATATCTGGTTAACAGTGAATGTAACTAACAAGCAACCTTTGGTTTAGCTATTTATGAAAATACAAAAGATAACCCAATTTATTTTTATTGTCAACGTTTTTTTTTTTTATGAACGATTAACATTGTTGTAATAAAACTGATAGAAATTTAACCAGTAATGAAACATATCTTCAGTTCTAAGTGAAAATCATTACCCCAAAGGTAATGGAAAAGGTATTTCCTCTTCAAAATAAACCTCATTTTGTTTATCGGGATCCAAAATTAATGTTGGCAATGTATTTCTCAGGTGCTTAACCTCTGGTCCTAATAAATGATACATTTGTTAAACGCACTGTTGTCTTGTTTTTCCTCATTTCTGTAATGATGGAGTTTCACCAACGGTTTCAAGTATCAACATCAAGATTGTTTCCCTCGGTAATTAAAGGTGCTATTTGGTGATGTTCGAAAAGGAACAGGTCTGTTGGTTAGGATACTCGACTGTAATCTGAGGGCTGTGGGTTCTAATCCCATTACCGAACATGCTCGCCCTTCTATCTGTGAAAGTGTTATAATTAGATGATCAATCCCACTATTCATTGGTAAAAGAGTAGCAAAAATAGTTGGTGGTGTTGACTAACTGTCTTCTCTGTAGTCTATCACTTCCAAATTAGGGACGGCTAGCCCTTGAGTAGCTTTTGGGAAAATTCAACAAACAAAATAACACAGTACTTTCCCACCCCTCGAGTGTATGGTAGTCGAGTAACGTATTTAAAAAACAATAATACACAAAACTTAGGGTATTTACACAGTGCAGAATAGATGAGTAACGACTTTTTCCCAGAGATTATCGGTTTGTGTATATTACATTTTTCTTATTTTCAGAAGAAGGTTCGATTAGATATGAATTAGATTGTTGTTGTTGTTTTGAATTAAGCACAAACCTACACAATGGGCTATCTGTGCTCTGCCCACCACGGGTATCGAAACACGGATTTTAGCGTGTAAGTCCGCAGACATACCGCTGAGCCACTGGGGGGGCATATGAATTAGATCTGATTTGTTTGTTTGTTTTCGAGTCTGCTCGATTAATGTTTTGGCTTGGAACTGTTTATGTAATTTTGTTAATTTTTCTTTTTTTAAATAGGAGTTTTTTGTTACGTTAATGAAAATACTAAATAACAAGAACTGTTGTTCTATAGAGCTTTCAATTCTCTTTGTAGGTGATCCGTGACATGCAGTAGTTCGTTTACGTATACTGTTGTAACAGCAATGAAACTATTCTCTACGCTCAATAATGAATTATCCATAAAAAGTCAAAATCATGTTTCTATTATCGTAAAATATTTAGATGGCAAGTGAGTGTAAATTAGTCAATCGTAACATGAAGGTAGTGTCCCTGCAGTATTATATATCATTCATAAAATGGTGATATATATATTATTTTTTATTAGGTACAGGTTTAGGTGCTATTTACGTTTCCGGATTGATATCCGGAGAAATACCCAAAGTTACATTAAGTAAATTTGTTATATTTACAAAACCACATTTATTTATTATATTATACAAGGAGAAAACCGATATTAATGCGGTTTTACTTCACTTATACCAGTTAAACAAACCCAGATTATCAAGTGTATTGTTTTGATAGAACGAGCAACATGAAAACAAGCTTTTCCAGATAAAACTCTCGATTGAACTTTGACCGTTTTGTTTTCGTAAGGACCGGAAAGAAGAAGTTCTGACTAGGCTGCGCATTAATCAGATTTTATTAATTCATGGTTTTCTTTTGTCTGGAGCTGATACAGCAATGTTTCTTTTGTCAGAAACTGATACATCAATGTGTGGTCTGTGTAACACGTGGGTTACAATAGTCCATATTTTACTGTCATGCTGTCGTTACGACTCTCAACGATGGCACCATTTTAGATATGTTTTGTCCCAGTATTTACCCCTGACGCAGGACATTAACTTTGGCGATGACACTGTCCAACTTACAAATGTTTTTAGTTTTTTAAAGGCCGTTGGACTTTTTAACGCTATGCAAGTTTTTTAATTCAAAAATTAAATTTTATTTTGTTTTAACATGATTCCATTTTAATAATTTTAATAATTTTTACTTTTAATTTCTTTTACTGGTTCTTTGGCGCAGATAGCCTAGTTGTTTTGCGTCATAAAATGCCAACCAACTAACTTGATAGAACTTTCTTACAGAAGACACTTGACATGTACCTGTTAAACCCAGGTGATCAAGCGTTTTGTGTCGACATATTATAATTTTTTCACAGACTGTTCAACGTTTCAGGTACTTCGGGTAATAGCAGTTGTTGGAAATACAGTATCAGAGTCAGCTGCTGCAGGACAAACAGTTAGTGTGAGACGCTGTTAACTTTTAAATGGCGGCCATCATCAATTGATGCTGCTACCAAGAACGTTCTGCTGTTTAAGGGTTAAGAACACAGTTTTTAGACTTCGTAACAGTTTGTGTAATGAGTGGTGTTAAGGAACTGGTTTGTGTTATAGGATACTAATAACTATATATACATATGCACTGTTGGCCAAAATATTAAGGCCAATAAACATAAAGAAAAGATATGCATTTTGCATTGTTAGACTCAACCACTTATTTGAGTAGAGCTTCGAAAGATGAAAAAAAGAAAAGGGAAAATAAAAATCTTTTTAGCACTTAATAGGGAAAATATGAGCACTGTGAAATTAGCCTGAATACTAGCTGATCAAAAGTTGAAGACCATACTGAAACGAAGCTTTAAACACGTAACAAAATTTAGTCATTTATGTCCAAGCATTAATGTTGTCAACATCTCCTGCGTTACATTGGGTAAAAACATAGCAAAGGCTAAAAAGTGGACAGAGTTTGAACGTGGCAGATATGTCGAACTGCAAAAGTAATGTCTCTCTCAACGTGCCGTCGCTGGTGAGATTGGGTGAAGTGAAACTGCTATTGCAAATTTGTTAAAAGACCTTGAGGGATACGGAACGAGAATTTCGAGTGGTCGGCCCAAGAAAATTTCGCTGACGTTGAGCAGGAGGATTCGACGGGTTGTCTTGCAAGACACCAGTCGATCGTCGAACCAGATTAAGGCCTTTACGGACGCAGAATGCAGTTCAAGAACAATAAGACGGCATCTACAAGAGAAAGGCTTCAAAAATCGTAAACGTCTTCAAAGGCCACCCCTCCTTCCATACCACAAAAGAGCTCGGTTAAACTTTGCTGAGAAGCATCAAACATGGAACGTAAAAAAGTGGAAAAAAGGTTTTGTTCTCTGATGAGAAAAAAATTAACCTGGAAGGTTCGGATGGCTTCCAACGCTACTGGCACGATAAGGAGACATTTTCTACACGACACAGTGGAGGATGTTCCATCATGATCTGAGGTGCTTTCTCATTCCATGGAACAATTGAGCTTCAAGTTATACAGGGACGTCAAACAGCAGATGGCTACATTGGCATGTAACCTTATTGATTGAAGGTCCTTGCTTGTGTGGAAATGATTGGATCTTTCAGCAGGACAACGCTGCAATCCACAATACCCGCAGGAAGAAGGACTTTTTCATGGGAAATAACATGATACCTTTGAACCATCCAGTGTGTTCGCCCGAACAGAACCCCATTGAAAATGTTTTGGGGCGGATGGCAAAGGAAGTCTATAGAAATGGACGTCAATTCAAACAGTGCATGATCTTCGTGAAGCCATCTTCACCACTTGGAGTAACATTCCAGCTAGCCTTCTGCAAATGCTTATATCGACCATACCAAAACGAATGTTTGCAGTTATTCGTAATGACTGCCGTGGAACTCACTACTGAGACCTCTTGTTAGGCATTTCCTACCATGTTTAAGACTTTTTGATATGGTCTTAAACTTTTGACCAGCTAGTATTTGATGGTGTTCACATTTTCTCTATTGCATGCTAAAAATGTTTTTAGTTTTATTTTTCCTTTTCTTAATTTCATCTTTCGAAGCTCTACTCTATTTAAATAAGTGGTTGAGTCTAACAAAGCAAAATGCATATTTTTTCTTTATATTCATTGGCCTCAAGATATTTGACCAGTATTGTATATCAAAGTCAGGTTTGTCATTAGTGTCATGAAACTTTGACAAAAGATATTTAATAATTCATTGGATCTTAGAGGAGTGTTGAGGATTTACGTGAATAAAGACGATGATGCATATTTCCGTGTTATTTGTCTCTAGGTTGTGTGACTTAAAATATCGTGTTAGTTGCAAATGGGCTTGTGATGCTTATCGTATTACTGAGAAGATAAAGTCGAGTTCGAGGTGCTCTAACGTGAATCCTACAAACTATTAGAGATAATATTCTGTAAAGTGTTGAATATGTCCTCTGATAATGTTTAGAACTAGTAAGTTTATGATATTTTAAATTCTATTTGTAAAAGGTTAAATTTCGGAGCGATCACATCTCAGAGTTTACAAAGGATATGTTTTAATAACTCTGTACGATCACATCTCAGATTTTACAAAGGATATGTTCTAATAACTCAGTTCGATCACATCTCAGATTTTACAAAGGGTAAGTTCTAATAACTCAGTACGATCACATCTCAGATTTTACAAAGGATATGTTTTAATAACTCACTGCGATCACATCTCAGATTTTACAAAGGATATGTTTTAATAACTCACTGCGATCACATCTCAGATTTTACAAAGGACATATTTTAACAATTCAGTACAACCATAGCTCAGTTTTTATGAAATGTGTGTTCTGGTAACTCTGTACAAACTTAGCTCATTTTAGGAAGGGTGTGCTCTGGTAACTCGGTGCAAACAGGTCAGATTTTACGAAGGGTGTGTTCTGGTAACTCAGTGCAACTGTTTGAAACTGAATAATTCTTGAAGACAATCAGTTCTGCACTTTTGCTGGATTGTTTTCACAAAGCTAGGCTTATGGCTATAGCGTTATACATCCATGTTAAAGCTAAGCTATTGGTTATAGCCTTACTAGACTTGTTGTAGAGCTAGGCTTATGATTACAGCGTTACTACATTCTTGATAAAGATAATCTGCTGGTTTTAGTGATACTATGACATTTCTTATAGATGTGGGCTACTAGTTATAATATTATTAAATTCCTGGCAAAAATAGACTTATGGTTATAATATTACTACATTTGTGATAGTTTTATTGTAAACTACAATGGAACTATGTAGAGTATTTTATTTCTTAGTAAAACTAGAAGACTTTTAATTTGAACTAAGTTTGTGTAACTGCGCTAGTAGTATAAATAAACCTTTCAGATTGAACTTTGTTTCGTGTAAGTAAAATATTTAATAAAAAAATTAATTGTGAATCCATGAGATGAATCCAGTTTTTTCAGCATTAAAAACAAAATCACGACATAATAAATCGACCAGCCAATGTTTTTCAGTTTTCTTACTCGTGTGCTTCACTGGGTTCACCATGTCGTTTGGTTCTCAAGAATTTAAAATTTCTTCTCCAGATTTTTTTCTAATAATTGTTATTGAAACGTTTTAGCCAAAGAAAATGTGAACAAGCCATCTTATGTTACGTTTAAACTGGCAAATTTGTTTTCTCGTTTCGGCCCGGCATGGCCAAGCGCGTAAGACGCGCGACTCATAATCTGAGGGTCGCGGGTTCGCATCCCTGTCGTATCAAACGTGCTCGCCTTTTCAGCCGTGGGGGCGTTATAATGTGACGGTAAATCCCACTTTTCGTTGGTAAAAGAGTAGCTCAACAGTTGGCGGTAGGTGGTGATGACTAGCTGCCTTCCCTCTAGTCTTACACTGCTAAATTAGGGACGGCTAGCACAGATAGCCCTCGAGTAGCTTTGTGCGAAATTCCAAAACAAACAAACAAACAAATTTTCTCGTTTCGTTTTGAAGACGAACGCCTTAGATATCAACGTGGAACTCCAGTTATAGTTGTGGGAAACAATTAAACAAGATATGATATTACGTCGTCTACCATTTAATGAGTGTCACAGTCTGCAAAACTTGATGGCAGTCGTGGATATGCTTTTCTTTTTATTTCTGGACTGTGGTACACGTAGAGGTAACCCTAACATGGATGATCATTCTAGTTCAAGTGTTATGTAAAACAAAAAGAAATGTACCACTTCCTTACATATAACAAGATTCGTGCAAGAGATTGAAATTAGAAACTTAATATGCTACACATCTTTTATAATCCTTTGACTTTTCAACAGGTATTCGATTGTGCAACAGGATGATTCATCTCACTGGCTGCGGCCCGGCATGGCCAGGTAGTTAAGGCACTCGACTTATAATCTAAGGGTTGCGGGTTCGAATCCCCATCGCACCAAATATGCTCGCCCTTTCAGCCGTGGGGGCGTTATAATGTTACGGTCAGTTCCACTATTTGTCGGTAAAATAGCAGCCCAAGATTTGGCGGAGGGTAGTGATGACTAGCCGCTTTCCTTCTAGTCTTACACTGCTAAATTATGGACGGCTAGCACAGATAGCCCTCGAGAAGTTTTGCGCGAAATTCAAACCAACCCGTCGCACTGGGCTTTCATGACTTGTTCCTACTTTTATTAATTCACAGTTCTCTCCTATAGGAAACAAACTGTGCTGTATTTGATTCTGATTTTGGGACAACTAAACTTATAAGAAATGTTATTTTTTGTGGTAAACCTTTTCTAAAATAAAATACTAGTGTCACTTGTAAAAATTGTTGTTTTCAGAAGTTAAAGAACAAGACCCACAGATAGATGGGTTAAAGCTTTGGTTGTTAGCCATAAATGTAGGGTACTGTTATAAGTTTAAGCAGTAGTTAATTTTAAAACCTCACGCCATTTTCTTCTCATAAAGGGTATCCATTATTTTACATATCATACCTGTTAGGCTGTTTCCATTCTTTAGGTATAACAAACAACAGTTCTGTAGTTAAGGAACTTTTATCGTTAGGTTGTTTCCATTCTGTAGGTATGACAGCAACAACGGTTCTGTAGTTATGGTACTTTTATTGTTAAGATGTTTTCATTCTTTAGGTATAACAGAAACAACAGTTGTGTTTCTATGGTACTTTTATCACTAAGCTTTTCCCATTCCTTAGGTTTAACAGAAACGAGTTCTGTAGTTAAGGTACTTTTATTGTTAGGCTGTTTTCCATTTCTTAGATGTGACAGAAACAATAGTTCTGTAGCTAAGGTGCTTTTATTGTTAGGCTGTTTCCATTTCTTAGATGTGACAGAAACAATGGTTCTGTAGTTAAGTTACTTTTATTGTTAGGCTGTTTCCTTTCCTGGGTATAACAGAAATACACTACCATTCACCATTCAAAATGTGACATTACATAAATTATAAAAAAATGTAGATTTACCATGTGTCATTATTGAGTGGCTGTTACCATGACTTAAAGTACTCAACAATTACTTTTCACGGTGGGCTGTACAAGTAGCTCAGAGTTTGGTTCTGAGTGAAACTAAAAATACAGTATAAATAACTATTTTAAAGTTCAAGAAATAATTTAGATTACGTTAACCCTTTCACGTCACTCGAGACGGGTACTTTATATGTGTATAGTTTCTTTATTTAACTATCCCACTGTTGATAAATCTGATTCGATAAAATTTCACACTGAATAACAACTTTGTATGAAATAAACATTAAGAGAAAACCAAAACCAAGTTTACCAATATTGGTGCAGACAGAATCAGTGATATTGAAACTGTACAAGCACTGAGGCTAAATGTCAGTCAGTGGACAGTAGCTATACAACTACAGAGGCTAAGTCAGTCACTCAGTGAAATCTGAATCTCTAAACGTTCCATGATGGACATGATTTTGTTGGTAAAGTAGAAGTAATTGGTTTTTATAACAGTGGGAATGTCGTGTCTTTTCTTGTCGGGCATTGAAAGATTAAACTTGTTTCTGTGATAAGCGAAAACTTTAAAATTAACCATTTGTATTTTCTTGGGAAATATGTTTGAATAAGAAACTGTTAATTGACTTTAAATCCTAGTGATGTGTTGCAAGTGAAGCTATTAGCCACTAAGTTTTCTTAAATTATATGGAACCATTTTCTATGTGTATTTACGTTTCGATCATGAACGTTTTTGGTTTTTTTTCCGGTACGTGCCATTCAACCTTACAATGTAGCTACAAGAAGGATATTGAATGCATACATGGAAACTGAAGGTCATTATGCGGAGTAATAGAAAAAGATCAAACATTTAATTGCTCGGTTTAGTAGTTAATAATTTCACTAGTTCTGGTGCATTATTTTATTAAATTAATACTTCAAACCATCAGTTCTTGGTGAAACAACATAGTTAATGATATGACGAAAAGAAAGACGACAATAGTTTTTACAAATATTTAGTTTATTACAATTGTGGTGATATCTTAACTAGTAAAACCATGATTGTAATAACTGGAATGTTTGTAAAACAAACTACAATTGCCTTTGGTCCCTCAATTCTGTTTATAGTTTATTTCTAAAGTTGAAGTTCAAAACATTTTTGTCTTTGATTATCATTGTTTTATGTAAAGAACGTCTTATCGTCCTCATCCTGTTTTTTCAATGTTATCATGTTTTTATGAAGTTTGTTTACTCTTACGTAAGAAAAGATTGGCCCACCTTGTACGTAAATCTGGATACAATGATACCGAAACAATACCAACAGTAAAGCTTGGTCCATTGTTGTCCTAACAATACTAGAAGTAAAGCTTGGTCTAGTAAAATGTTTGATGTATTGTTGGCCAAAGAACCCGGATGTTTGGGTACCACTTTGTAGTCTGATGATGCTTTATAGAAGAAAAATATTTATACTTTTGTTTAATGCATGTTTCTCACAATGCTTGCAGTGTGTAGAATATTTCATAATACTTTAAGTTGCTTTGTTTTTGTTCTTCACACGTAATAATAGGTTAAGGTTGTTGTGCATGTTGTTGATATATAATAATGTGTTCATTGAGGTTTTAAGAAATTAAATTGTCTTCATCTTAAAAACATTTTAGAATTTTTTTTTAACTTTCTTCGGAACGTTGTTATATCGATTGTGTTAACTTTTCGTATTTTATTCTCGGTATGGTGACAGTGAAAACAATCTCGCCTTCTCCTGGATAGTTTCCGCTACTTTTTTATAATATATACAAGTCTACTGCACGAGGTGTACCACCTGCGTATACCTGAAGCACAGGTGTATCGAACACGCGCTTTTCTTACAACTGTATCGGAAGTTGACTTGTACGTGCTCAAAGAAATGTCAATATGGTCTCCAAACACATCTGTTAATTCCACTATTCGTTGGTAAAAGAGTAGTCCAAGAGTTGGCGGTGGGTGGTGATGACTAGCTGTCTTCCCTCTAGTCTTACACTGCTAAATTAGGGACCGCTAGCACAGATAGCCCTCGAGTAGCTTTGTGCGAAATTCAAAAAACAAACAAACAATCGCTGGCTATCAAACTTTCTGTGAAACAGAATGTGCAGAGTCAGTGTTGAAGAGCTCTTCTCAGAGTGTTTTACTTCAGAAGCATGCGTCCATTAAGAAGGGGTGGTTAACCCTGTCCTATTCATCATGTACGTGAACAATATGCCTCTGAAAGATCCAAATCATGGATACTCCTGACAGTTCGCTGACGATGTGGCAATCTGGAAAAATGTACCAACACCAACAATAGCAGCCACAAATATACAACCACAATTAAATAGAATAAGTGAATATTGTCAAAAATATAGAATCAAAATAAATACAACTATAATAGTGTTCACAAAGTTAACACAAAAAAGCACAACCAGAGAACTATCTATGTGAATGGAGCACTCCTTCAGACAGCAAAATTCTTTAGACTAACATTCGACCTTAAATTAACATGGATAAATCACATAAATAATATTAAAATAAACATTTCGCGAAGAACAAACTATGATAGCAATCTAACTGGTAAAAATAGTGCAGAAACAGCAGGTAATATTATAAAAATATATAAAACATACATTAGACCCGTAATTGACCATGCAGCCTCTGCATGGATAAATGTGACAACTATTATAGGCCAAACTGCAAACAATACAAAATACTCTACTTACAACAACTTGTAAAGTACCCAGAACAACATCATCCGAATTCACGCATAAATACACACAGATGGAAACAATAGCAGATAGGCTTCTACATAGTACAGTAAATTAGTTTGACCAGAATTGGTGAATAAACAACTGGTAAGCGAACGAGACAGATACTGCTTACATGAGAATAGTTCTAAACACTTTTCCCCAGTAAATATATATTTCAAATAAAACAAAAAGGCCAAAAATAAACTAGACTCTACATTAGTTTAGGGATAAATAATAACATTGAAAGTAATTTATGTGAATGTTTTAGGGTTAATACCTATCTAGTGATAGTGCAAATCATTATGAAACTTTTAAGTTTGTTTGTTTTGGAATTTCGCATAAAGCTACTAGAGGGCTATCTGTGCTAGCCGTCCCTAATTTAGCAGTGTAAGACTGGAGGGAAGGCAGCTAGTCATCACCACCCACCGCCAACTCTTGAGCTACTCTTTTACCAACGAAAAGTGAGATTGACCGTCACATTATACACCCCCACGGCTGGGAGGGCGAGCATGTTAGGCGCGACTCGGGCGCGAACCCGCGACCCTCAGATCACAAAGCGCACGCCTTAACGCGCTAGGCCATGCCAGGCCATGAAACTTTTAAGAGAAATGATATATCTGCACTAAGTGTATATGTAGATAGTGCATGGACATTGCCCTGATAGGGGGCTGAGTAAGTGTGGTTACTCTGGCCCTCGTGTAAAATTTGTAAATACACTTGACGGTCGCTAAAACCAATACAAAGGAAGGAGAAAGAGGTCGACAAAACCTGACCCTCCCGAGTACACAAACACAAATAACCATGAGACAGACTGCTTAAGTTATTTAATTTTACATCGATGAAACTGGAGTGACGCGTTACGTACGTTTCAGAAAAGAATATATGTATAGAAACGTTAGACTATGAAAGTAACTTACACTGTCTTCTGGTTGAGAAGGCAATATTATTATTGTGTACTATCTTCTGGTGGAGAATGTGTATATATTGTGTAGTATTATTTATGTATTTCGAAACAGTACATTGTTTCGAAGAAGAATGGTGGATCTCAGGAATACACAGTGAATATAATGTATCAAAACTTGATAAAAAATAAAAATGGTTGTGTGATGATGTAACTGATATCGGTGATACACAATTAATAGAATAAATTATGAAAAGAAAAAACTGGCTCAGCAGTGAAACCACCGGGGCTTGAAGATAGTTTTTAGGTTGGTGACAATCGGTCTAGCAGCTCTTCAGTTACAACCTGACGCAAAAGGAAATTATTGTAAGTTAATGGTTTAAATATAGAGAAAATAGCAGCCACAATATGACTTAGAGTACAATAATTAAAGACGCCGTTTATTAAACAATATGTACCATTAAAATGGCGTTAAAGTTTAATGAACCTTTAAGGCTATTTCACAGTTTACTCGACTTGTCTCACTCGTGATGACGAGAAACACTTGAAGTAAAAATATATCTCAGGACGGCTGGTATGCGTATTAACGTTTTTACGAAGGTAACCTTCAGGTTAACCTGACATATATAGTCTGTCTCACTCTTATGGTTTTACTCATTCACGGATTAATAGGCCTAACAGATCCGTCCTTGGTTTATTCATCCCGTCAGTCTCGTTTACGGTTTACTCATCCCGTCAGTCTCGTTTACGGTTTACTCATCCCGTCAGTCTCTTTTACGGTTTACTCATCCCGTCAGTCTCTTTTACTGTTTACTCATCCCGTCAGTCTCTTTTACGGTTTACTCATCCCGTCAGTCTCTTTTACGGTTTACTCATCGTCTCAGGCTCTTTTACGGTTTTCTTATCCCGTCAGTCTCTTTTACGGTTTACTCATCGTCTCAGGCTCTTTTACGGTTTTCTTATCCCGTCAGTCTCTTTTACGGTTTACTTATTCCGTCAGTCTGTTTTACGGTTTACTCATCCCGTCAGTCTCTTTTACGGTTTATTCATCCCGTCAGTCTCTTTTACGGTTTATTCATCCCGTCAGTCTCTTTTACGGTTTATTCATCCCGTCAGTCTCTTTTACGGTTTATTCATCCCGTCAGTCTCTTTTACGGTTTTCTTATCTCGTCAGTCTCTTTTACGGTTTTCTTATCTCGTCAGTCTCTTTTACGGTTTTCTTATCCCGTCAGTCTCTTTTACGGTTTACTCATCGTCTCAGGCTCTTTTACGGTTTACTCATTCCGTCAGTCTCTTTTACGGTTTACTCTTCCCGTCAGTCTCGTTTACGGTTTTCTTATCCCGTCAGTCTCTCACAGTTTACTCATCCCGTCAGTCTCTTTTGTGGGTGGCGTATTATATCAGGCCAGTGCACTCTTTATTCGGTTCATTCGCGACTTTTTCACACCCTTTAATATCTTTATTCAGTTCATATTTATAGATTACATGCAAAGAGAGCTCACATCACGTCACGCAAGTTATTTCCTGTTTCGAATATTTACTGTACATTATACTTAACGTTTCACATCTGAGTTTGTTGATAAGATCGTGTAACTTTAAAACCTGTTTAGCGGTACAATATTTCACAGAGAGTCAAAGTTTACCTCTGACAATGACCACTGATCTCTGATAATTACCTTTCATAGATGTTAGTATGATTCATGATATAGTCATATCAATATTACAACAAATGTAACATTTGTATGTAACCCGACCTTTAGCTATCTTCACGAAACGACAAGTATTAAGTTTTACAGACCATGTAATATCGAACTGTCGTGAACATTAAAAGTTATAGAGACCCTATAATATCGAACTGGCGTATGCATTATAAATTAGAGACCTTAATAATATCGAACAGTCGTGTACATTGTAAATTATAGAGACCCTGTAATATCGTACTGTGATCGTATGCATTATAAATTACTCTTAATTTCTTTAAGGGAACTTGTGAGAAACTTTTACTTCCACTCGAGTTATGACTTTTCTTTCAGCGAGTTTTGTGCAGGTAAATAATTTAAGCAAATAAAATTTTTATTTGCTCCGACAACGATTTAATCTTATGTCATAACACATTTGGATCGAAGCTTTCTTTGGCCAATGAACAATCACCAGTCTATTTAAATCACGTGTGCTATGAAACTCCAAACGTCTGTTCAATGTGTATGTGTGTGAACCGTTTCTTGGAATTATTAGATTTTTATCCGAATTTAGTAAGGTAGTGATGTTATACCTAGTTCGTTTATTTCTCGACTCATTATTATCTTTTATATTCACTTTTTTCTGGCATCGTAACTTGTGTACCGAGCTAATGCACAAGTTTAGTAAATGTAACGAAAAACGTGTAGTCTAACATTGTACTGCAAGTGATGAATGTCACGTGTTTGGTTTAAATATAATCAGCCTTGACAGAGTGTTATAAAGTCCATGGGCAGAAGGAATGGGAAGGCCGGAATGCATCCTTTGACTCATTACTCACTAGATGGCGCATGTTAGAAGATTTGTACAGAACATTTGTTTGTTTTGGAATTTCGCACAAAGCTACTCGAGGGCTATCTGTGCTAGCCGTCCCTAATTTAGCAGTGTAAGACTAGAGGGAAGGCAGCTAGTCATCACCACCCACCGCCAACTCTTGGGCTACTCTTTTACCAACGAAAAGTGGGATTGACCGTCACGTTATACACCCCCACGGCTGGGAGGGCGAGCATGTTTAGCGTGACGCGGGCGCGAACCCGCGACCCTCGGATTACGAGCGCACGCCTTAACGCGCTCGGCCATGCCAGGCCTACAGAACATTTAACCAAACGTTGACAGAGCTCTCAGTTATGTGTGTGTGTACAACCTTATTCCAAGATCTTTGGGGTAGAAGGAGAGGAAAACACAATATATTTTTCTCTTAATTATTTTAACACACCTTCTACTTGTAAAACAGCACAAAAGCAGTCTCACACTGAGTTTTATTTAATTATTAATGGTGCCTATAACATAATCTGTTTCGATTTTTTTCGTATTTTACATTATGTGATGTTACACTAACCAAGAGACAGTTTACAGGCTGTTCTTGTAAAGCGATGTCTCGTGCAATAGTGTCACTAGTGGGACTGTGGTGTGTCCGGTGCAGTAGTGTCACTGGTGGGACTGTGATTTGTCCGGCTCATTAGTGTCAGTAACGTTATAGATACATGCACTAGTATCTGTCCTTTGGTTTGGAGGTACTGAGTATGGTAAGTGAAGGATAATTTCCTGTTGGAATTAAAATGCGAAAAATAAATATAAAAAAGATTATTACAAACGCCTTACCCATGCCAGTGGTTCAACAGTAAGTCTACAGGGTTATGATACTAATTCCTGGGTTTTGATACACGTGGCGGACAGAGCAAAAACAATCAATCATATAGCTTTGTGCTTAACAACAAATCGGTGTACTGTAGATAACCAACCCTTAACTATTAGGGATTTATTGACAGATATAACGTTTAATTTCTCTTACATTTATTACATTTAGGGTGGGGACTGTATGGGGCCCAGCGGTTAGAATCTAACTTTATGGAACTGGGGTACTTTTTCAGTTATCTTCCGCAAAATTCAAAACGTATTTCTCACTTTTATGTATGTGCGTGTGTTTTATTTTACCAAAGCCACATTGGCCTATCTGCTTAGCCCACCAAGGAGAATCGAACCCCTAATTTTAGCGTTGTAAATCCGTAGACATACCGCTGTACTAGCGGGGGTGCACACTTTGATGTCATGAGAGTGTTATTGGAGTGATAGTCAGATCACTTCATTCCATTAAGTCAGTTTAGAATTAGGGACGATAACGAATGTAACCCGTGTACATCTGGGTCCGGCATGGACAAGTGCGTTAAGGTGTGCGACTCGTAATCCGAGGGTCACGGGTTCGCATTCTCGTCGCGCCAAACATGCTCGCCTTTTTAGCCAGAGGGGTGTTATAAAGTTACGGTCAATCCCACTTTTCGCGTGAAGCTACACGAGGGCTATCTGCGCTAGACGTCCCTAATTTAGCAGTGTACGATTAGAGAGAAAGCAACTAGTCATCACTACCCACCTCCAACTCTTGAGCTACTCTTTTACCAAAAATAGTGGAATTGACTGTTACATTATAACGCCCCCAACCCATGACCCTCAGATTACGAGCCAAACGCCTTAACCATCTTGTCATGCCGGGCAGGTCAGAAGATTAGTGGAAAATGAAAATTCGCACACATACACACACACGTATGTGCTTGAAGTAGATATGCAATATTAAATTTCACAGTGAACTATTATATTTTTCATAAAACTTTTATGTATTATATATATAATTATTTACTAATTTTTGGAAGAGCTTCCTTTGTATTATAAATCAAAACAGTAAACACAAGTCAGTATATGGATTTAAATACTTATATTTTTGAACTAATGATCAACGTGCAGTCAAAGAAATTATTCTCTGGGGGTCTTTCGTGTTTATCTTCGTAACCACCGTAACAGGATCGGGGCCCGGCATGGCCAGGTGGTTAAGGCACTCGACTCATAAACTGAGGGTCGCAGGTTTGAATCCCCGTCACACCAAACATGCTCGTCCTTTTAGCCCTGGGGGCGTTACAGCGTGCTGATCTATAACATTATTCATTGGTAAAAGAGTAGCCCAAGAGTTGGCGGTGGGTAGTGATTATTAGTTGCCTTTCCTCTAGTCTTACACAGCTAAATTAGGGATGGCTAGTGCAGATAGCCCTCTAGTAGCTTAGGTCGAAATTCAATATAAACCAAACCAATAATAAGATCGAAATTATTTTAAAATTTTAACTTCAGGTCACACGATACGTTGTAACCCACGTATATAAAGTAAAATTAATTTTATTTGGTTATCCATCTAATTCGCTGAATCTAAGATTTATATTTGTCTTGCTTGCGTTGCTGCGAAATTAACATAGATGTTTAGCCGTTAAATAAAATTGCTTATTGTTTAATAATATTCAAACAGGTTATGGTTAAGTCGCTGTATCAAGTTTTCTTCACAGTTTTCCTTCCTGCCAAATTTAAAACCAGAAAAAGTAATCGATCACCTATTGGAAGAAAGAGTTCTTGTGCCGATGACGTGACATTTGCTGCCAGCATTCTTGTCCTGAGTCTTCAATCGATAGAATATCGTATAGATGCACCAAAGCTAGTACAGATCCTTTCGTAAAAACGTGGATTGTACTGTAGTGATAGTTGAAATTGCAATAACTCCAAAATAACACTAATAAACAGGAATTATATGTATTCACATTATTGGACAACAAAATGTTTGTTGCAAACAACCATTTAATGGACAAGGAACTGGTTTTACAGCAAAGTCTGTAATGGTTCTTATTTCAGACTATGAAAAGTAAGTTAACCAACCCTCCAAATGACAAACTTAAGTATAGCTACGTCTCCAAGAAATATTATATTTTTAGTAAATTTTGAAGAAGTACTTTGAAATATTTCTGCTGGTGGTTTGTTTGTAATAAACATTATACCTGGGTGCAAAACTTTGTTTAGCTGCAATAAATAAACATTATACCTGGGTGCGAAACTTTGTTTAGCTGCAATAAATAAACATTATACCTGAGTACAAAACTAGTTCTTGGGAGATTGCCCGTTGGCAACTGTTGTTCTTGGTGCTTATTGGGGTATGTTGTTGTCGGAGTGAATTACAGAACTAATAAAAACTGAAAAAGTGAAATTAGATGTGTTAGAAAATGGTGTGGATTCTACTTTTTATTGCTATTTTATTATCGTGGATCTTTGTTTTCCAGCTAAGGTTTTAGGCTTAGGAAAATACTGTAGTCCTTGTTTATTTTATAAACAAATGTTAATTTACTCCGAATCGGTGTTTGTACTCTGGTAAGGAAGATTATAACACAGTAGTCTGTGTTCTAAGTAGATGTCCAAGTTCAGCTTGTCCAAAGAACTGTTCAAACTGTATTTAAGCATCAGCTATACGAGGGTATATCTTGATAAGAACACTGTATTATTGGTTTATGCCACATGTTAACAAGGAACAGGCGTATTATTACTGTGGAGCAGTGAGTTGTATGCTTATGAGTCTACATGTATTTTTAAAGCGCCACACCTAAGTAGGACGTTTGTTTCTGGCACTGATTTTGTGGTTATTGTTGGTTATTTTTAACTGTCTGAAGCGTCATACTAGAATTGTGGTTCATCCTGTAAATACACCATGAACTCGAGATTTACTGAACACTTCACTCACTCGTTGAAAGCTTTGCTAGTTTTGGCTAGCTGTGCTTAGTTGGATTAAGATTTATGTTGACGTCTGGAGTAAAGACGTTACTGTAATCACAAGAGAACCTGGCTTACATGATCAGTTTTGTACAAGTGGCTTTCGATTTGTTGTTGTTCTGGTAGGAAATGAAATTTCCGTATGTGTATGTGAGAGACAGTTTATTTTGAAATAATATACACTGTATTTATGTTAGGCTAAAGATCGTCGTTACAATGTTTTCTAAATGCTAGGTAAAAAGCTTTATTGTGTCTTCATTTTAAGCTAAAGATGTTCGTTATAATGTCGTATGAATGCTAGGCTTAAGATCGTTATTATGATGTTTTGAATGCTAAGCTTAAGATCGTTATTATAATGTGTGGATACTAGGCTAAAGATCGTTATTATGATGTTTTGAATGCTAAGCTTAAGATCGTTATTATAATGTGTGGATACTAGGCTAAAGATCGTTATTATGATGTTTTGAATGCTGTGCCAAATAAAGATCGTTGTAATAATGTCTGAATGCTAGGTTAAAGACCAGTATTATTATTGTGTTGTCTGAGTGCAGGGCTAAAAACTGCTGTTTAACAGTGTCTAAATTTTGTGCAAAAAATTATGTAACGTTGTCGGAATTAGGCCAACTTTAAGTATATTTTGTTACAATTACAGCTTTTGCAGTAATTCAACTCAAAGTGAAACAACTTTAAATGTTATTTTTCTTCCTGATGCACATCTTTCTCAAAGTCTTTACCAAATTCACTATTGTTACATAACTTTCATTATCCCAAAGTACAAGTTTTGTGTACCTGTGTACATATACACTATTTCGTGATTCTGCTTAATATATTGACCTTCACTGTTGTTAAACAGTGATGATTTGATCACTTATATACAATTAATGTAAATTATAGTATTAGGACTCATGTAGTTTTGAAATAAAATCTTTATTTTTGTATTTATTTTATTTAGTTTGCTTTTTGAAAATGTTTTAAGTCACTAATCAGTCATGTTTTTACCGTAACAATTATTCCATTGAGTTTTCCTTAAATAGAATATACTTTTACCCGGTTACTAATATTATCTAATAGTGTAATTTTTTCTGGTACGCAGATCAAATGAGCTGAGTGTTGAAATACACACTGGCTCAAGTAATATTTGGAAAGCTCGAGCAAAGAATGAGGTTATTCATCACATAGGTATCTTTGTGAATTGATAGTGACCTGTTTAATCTGGACATCCAAATATTTAACACAAAGTACAGGGTGGTCGCTAGAAAAGCGGAAAATTTGTCAAACAGCTATTTATTTTTACAAAGAATAATTTTTACAAAGTTTTTTAAAGGCATATGTTATATTACACTCATAGATGCTCAAAATGAATAAAATCATGCATTTTATTCATGATGTAAAGAAATCAAAATAGAAATGAGTAAGCACGCATTTTATTCATGATCTCATCTGACCCTCAAATTTTCCGCTTTTCTAGCGACCACCCTGTATAACAGACAAATGTGAGAAGTAGTATACAAATATAAACGCCAGTCGCATGGTTACTTACAGTTGACATTGCAATCACAAGATTGGTTTGGTGTAAATCCATGTTTTCTTAAGGCGCGAGTTTCTGTGTAGCAGTCATATATAATATGAAACAATTTAAACGTATTTGTATAGAGATATTTAAACTTTTAAAACTTGTATTCTCTCGTTCTTTGTAACGTATTTATTAACGTCGTCGTATGGTTACAAGTAGTTACTTAACTCTTAATTGTGAACCCTTTTCAAATCAACTTAATAATTCAGCTGTTTTTACTTATTTTGTAGCTCTATAGATTTGATATTTAAAAATCAAAATCGTGTTTCTTGCTTCCTTTCAGTCTTAACAATATCTTAACGAACTTTATTTCTCGCAAGGAATCTCTACAAAAGGTATTTGTTATTCTGGAAGTTAGACTGTAGTATAAAACAGTTCCATAGTGTTGATGATTTCATTGTTCTCGTGACGTCAGACAGATGAGAATGAATAGAAATGCCTTTCCCGTGAGGTTACATAATTTTTGTCCATCGTTAAACCGAACCAACTACTATATATTTACTTTTCACGCCAATGGCGTGACAAATATAGTTATTTCAGATCAAAAGGTTTCGATTTTCTAAAGTACATTGAAGTAACTAAGTTATCAAAGTTCAGACTGTAATACAACAAGGTTGGTCTGTGCTTTGAAATACGATGAACACGTGTTACTTTCCTTAACTTTTTACCTAAACACCGTTGATATATCAAAACTGATTAATGTCACCGTAGTCTGAGTCATTTGTTGCTCACGTCTTTCGTTTTCAAGGACTTTAATAACGTATCAAACTCTTTATGACAGTATGTTTATATACAGATTTAATTTTTTTTTTAAGTTAATGCGTGGCTTTACTCGGAACTTAATTAATTATAATGGCAAAAATCTCATGTTCGTATACTTTAAAATAATAACAAAATTTTATTTTGTGATGAAGATTCGTTGTATTCAGTTGGACACGTTATTCAATAATTATGATTAAAATCGTCATGTGACTGTGTGGATAAAAATAGAAATGTCAAACCCTCGTGTCACGAACACAGAACGCATTAGCACGAGAGTAATTACAGCCGTCAAACACTTGGACAAAAAGAACGAGTTTCTATTTATTGCGGTATTTATATTCAAAACCTTTTACTGTTATGTGTAGTTATGGTAAACCCATGAAAGTAAATACCCGTGTTTTGTTCTCCCGTTGTTTCACAGCTTACTTCTTGTTGAACTATAAATGATCAAAAATTACGTGGAGTCACGCCATCTCGTGAGCTTGCTTGTTTTATGCATGAAGTGAGTAAAAGTGGAATTGAATATGCAGAAGTCCGTATCTCGTCACGTGGAATTTGCGTGTAAGATTTGGTCTCACAATATTTTATATCTTGTTCAGCTTTGCGTGTGAAGAGACTTTTCGGATATATAATAGAGCGAGAAAAAACTTTTAGAGCTAACGTAAGACACGGCGCCTCATTGGTTAACAATATATGCAGCACTTGTTAGAACGCTATCACAATCGAAACACTTTGTTGAATATGTTCAAGCTTACCGTCGTGGTGGGCGCTATAAATGTGTGGTCAGTCCCACTATTTGTTAATGAGGAGTAGCTTAAGACCTGGCAGTGGGTTGTGTTGACTATAGATCTTTTCGGTCGCTTTGAAAATAGGAACAGCTAGTGCAGGTAGATAGCACTCGAGTAGCTCTGCACAAATTTCACCCTTGTTTGGCAGTCGTTCTTTACAGTCACACAACGAAACGAATTTTGGTGTATCTGTACAATCATACAACGAAACTTGGCTAGGTGGGTCTGTACAGTTACACAATAAAACGATTTTTGGTGTATCTATACGATGAAACCAGATTTGATGGGTATGTAAAGTCACATAACGAAACCAGGTTTGTACAGTCACACAACAAAACCGGGTTTGGTGGATCTGCCGGGTTTTTTTTGTCAGCGATATTCCTCTTGGCATAGAAAAAAATCAGTACCTATATTGCTATCTTTCCTTGTTATCAGCGGTGCTCGAACAGACTAAAGATGAATATCGTTAGAATGTTGAGTTAAGGTACTACTTACTTTAATTTGAAATATAATATTCTACCTTAAAGGTTTGTGTACTTATCGATTATCACGTGTAAAACTAGTATTTTATAATATTGTTACATGAGGGTCTTAAAAACACGAACTATTGGGGCATTTCAAAGTCGTGTTGTGTTTCAGTAATTGGTTTGAAAGTCCATACATGCTCGAGGTAGCAGGTAGGGTAGGGATCGTTTAAAAATTAATACCCTGTAATGAAAAATCGTTTATGAATGTTATGTTATGCATTCACAATGTACTATTGGTTTTTAATATTGAACAGACTAATTTGTAAAACAAAAATCGCAAAAATATTATTGTTGTTACAAATCTATCTTCCCTTGCAACTTCTTTGTTGTTGTTTTTTGGTATTTACAGCAATATAAAACAGTGTAAATGTAAAAGGTGTTTTTATTTGTTATGGAACATTCTTCACGTGTATAAGATTTATTTAATAGAAACTACCTTTTAGTTGTTGAACAAGCCGTGTACTAATAAAACTGTGTATATAGGTACGACCATGCGGAATATATGTGAAACATTGTTGAAGTGTGAACCAGAAGTTTCAGGCTTATAACAATAAAAAAAAGGATTAACGAAGTTTATAACTAGTAAATGTTTGGTTTGAGAGAATTTATAACTGGTGAATGTTTTGGTTTGAGAAAGTTTATAACTGGTAAATGTTTTGGTTTAAGAAAGTTTATAACTAGTGAATGTTTTGGTGTGAAAAGCATATTTCATCTCCAGCAGAGAAGGGGGTCGTTCATTAAACCCTCTTCAATCTAATTCCTGTTGTTCTGGTGCACTTTCCAAACAGTAGCGGAATGAAATTTTTTCATCACTCTGTACACGCCTTTGCTGCTTAACGTTTTTAATACTTCAATGCAGTATATTTTAAGAACACAGATGTCAAAAGTCATCGTGTTTATCCAGTGTTTCAATGAAGCTCTAACTTTTTAGTTTTTATTAATTAAGATGCGTCATCTAATGACGTAATTTCGTAAATTATACCAGTTTCACTGTGAAATTTATTTATCGATCTCCGACGCGGAAGATACCGTGTAACGTCTGCTCTTGAAAAAGATGTGCGTGGGGTAACGTAAAGAAAAATTAGAGGTTAAACAAAAATATGAAGCGCGAATTATAAAGTAAGAAGTTATTAATTATTTCTGTGTTTGTGGTTTCCGGTATTTACGTTTCATATTTTCTAAAAAAGAATTTAACTGTGCGTACATAAAACTGGTGTATGTGTCCAACTTCTTTCTTGGTGATTCTACCACGTCATCTACTAATCCAAGAATTCTCGACTCAACCTTTGTCATGCTATTTATAATACGACGAGGTACATGTACCAGAACATTCCTGTCTTAGCATTCCCTTCCTTAAGTAGAACATGGTTACTGAAGGGAATCAAAATATCTCTTATTGTGAGTCTCTCTTCCCCAAAACTTTTTTAATCACTATTTGTTGAGTACATACGTTGAGTATATTTTTGTCCCATTATCTTTTATTACTTTGTATAGCGATCTGGTGACTCGGCGACTTCCTTTTTAAAGTACTTTTTGTTTCCATAATTATTCAGTTAGATGTAGGATTTGTAAATGGGTTGGGAGGGGGTGGAGTACAGTACATATGCCTTCCAAATGCGTCTCAGAGTTCGCGCTATTCTCGTAAAAAAAACAAAAACACTAAAAACACAACAGCAGCTACAGCTCTATGCTAAGTAAGAACAAAGTTATATTTGTTGAAACTGGTATACTTTGTTTGACTTGTGGAGAAAGCCAATAAAACGTCCTGTTATTTTATTACACCTTTGTGTTGTTCATTGGATGTTTCACCCTCTCTGATAACCGAGTTAGTGTAGCCAGTTTCATAAATTACGTCTTGAGGAGTGAAACAAACAACTGTAGTGGTATTGTATGACCTTTAACACGAATAACGTTAGTTCTAACTGTCCAGAAAATCGTGCCTCAGCTTTATTGCAGTTTTATTTGTTTTATTTTTTGTTTGAATTTTGCGCAAAGCTACACGAGGGCTATGTGCGCTAGTTGTCCCTAATTTAACAGCGTAAGAGTAGAGAGAAGGCAGTTAGTTATCACTACCCACCGCCAACTCTTGGGCTACTCTTTTAACAACGAATAGTGGTATTGATGGCCACATTCTAACGCCCCTACGGCTGAAAGGGCGAGCATGTTTAGTGCGACGGGGATTCGAACCCGCGATCTTCGGATTACGAGTCAAACGCCACCTGGACATGCCAGGCCATCAGTTTTGTGATAATTGTTTTTAAAAATAAAATGTCATTGAATACTTCTTTGGTTTAACATGCCCAAACATACTATTGTTGTGGATCCGACTAAATTGTCTTTTATTAACTATTACCTGTAGACATAACTTAATCAGGGGCAGTCGTGGTTTACTTGTTAGCGTGCCCAAACAACGAGTCCCGCGGAGTCATAATTTCCTACCAAATACCGCAGAAACACGCTCCGCACTTTGGGACCGTGGCTGAACGATAACTGACGATCAGATCTCACTCTTCGATCAAATAGGTTGTTGATGATTGGTACTGTGTCGCATTTCATTCTGCCGTACGTCCACTGTTAGTTGTTCAGTCGTTTTAAACTACGGCTTTATTGCAGAACACATTGGTGTACCGTGATAGACAAATGTACAGGCGTTATACATAGGAATGACTGTGACGACATATAACACCTTTAGTGGCTGTCCACCTTCATACAACATATTTGTTATTGATATAAAACTAAGAGAGTATGGAGAGATACGAATGAGAAATTCATACATGAATTACATACGTCTTAACTTATGACGAGCGGAAATAGTGTTCAAACAACTTCCTAACATTAAGACAAGTTAACTGGTATTGTTACAGTTTATAACAATGACTAATAGATTATGTACTAACCCTTATCGTAGTATGCGAGTTACCTGGTACTGTTGCGATGTGATACGATGGGTTTTATATTTCAATACTATCTCGCATTGTTTTCCCATTCTACAGTCAATACATGATGTCTAGATTTGTATTTTAATGTGTTTAATACTAACTGTAAGATCTATAACGGTAATCATGATGTAAGTATCGTGTTAAGATCTACCACAATAATCATGATGTATTATGTTAACATCTATCACAGTAATCGCGATGTATCATGTTAACATCTATCATACTAATCGCGGTGTATCACATTAACATCTATCATACTAATCGCGATGTGTCATGTTAAGATTTGCCACACTACTCGCGATGTATCATGTTAAGATTTATCATACTAATCATGATATAAGATCCAGAGTATGTTCTTGTGAAAAATTATCATGATATTTGATTTTGAGAAAACTTAAATGTTATATTGTTCTGTTTCTGATTAAACTGTATGGGTGAATCACTGTTAATACATAAACTTAGTAGTATCTGTTGTAGGTCCATGTAGCTACTTCGCCAAAATTGATATGGAGGTTAATTAGGTCCATTCGTGGGTACATACAAATTTTGAGTTTTGTGGTTTTTATGGACCTTTTTTACCACTACGTTTTCCTTTTACAGTTAGGTATAAAGGGAGCAACTTTGCATGTATTAAGATAACGTAATATTTTGTTTACAAACCTGTTTTTTTTTCTCTGTCTTTTGGGTTATAATAGATGTTTGGTGTGACCATCTTTTGATCTATACTGACGAAGTTACGTTTCAACGCGTATTGCAATGCTTTCTTATTTCATCAATGTATGACTTCTGACACAAACGTCCCGTACGTGTGAATATAAGTTATTCCCAGTGAACAATCATATGAGTAGAAAAACCATGTCTTTAGTGAATTAGGGCAATTTTGGGGACTTGAAATGGACAAGAGAGAGATGTTGCAGAGAGAGACGTTGGGTCCAAGGTCACTGCAGCCGTACACTGAACACTATACGTTCGCCCGCAGATGTCTAATCGATGGGTCTTATTGTGGATCTGTGCTTTTCTGCGCAGCCTCCGCCTAGTGTCTTTCTTCCCTTAGGAACATCGGTTAGACCATCGGATTTTACTGTACAGTTCCTGCTTGATTACAACGAAATATTTATTTTCAGTGTAATTAAACCGAAGTAATGAGTGTTTGGAACTAGACTGATACAGACTGTTGGTCAATGTAGCCGTGCCACACTTGGTTTTAGTACTGGACTTGTTCTAGTGCCTTCGGACAGTGTTGCTAGTAATAATTTAATTACTAAACGTAAGTAAAATATTTATCTATTGCGACAGATAGTTTTCAGTTAATCGGGTATATTCTCCATAGAATTAGTCTTATGAACTATCAGAGATAGTAATTTGTTTTTTACGCAGAACATAGCAACTGATTGGTTCTGAAGTTACTGTGTAACATAGTAGCGCAGTCATATGTTGATATTATTAACATACCAGTGGGAATCGAATGTGATATTATAATTTACTATCCTTCATTAATAACCTTGTCCAAGGGCAGACCGAGAGAGTAACGTTCAGGTACTGGTGGAGTGTTTGTTCATTATTTGCGTGGCCTTTCGGAAATATATTTTAATAACACAGTTGTCCTGTACTTAGATAAGAATTTCAAAAAGATGCATCATTAGGACCAATAATTTATTTCTGTTAATTATCTAGCAATACAATAATACTAGAAAATAAGTCCAATGTTTCAGTGTCCTAACTTACCACTTGCTACTGAGCCACATCGGGTACGGAGGCTATAGTCTCTTATTTATTTACTTTTCCAGCACTTTTAACAGCTTGTCTCGCTGAATAATTTAGAATAAAATATTAACAGCATTACTCTAAATATTATTGAAATTTTTATATGAATATAATATTTTGTGAGAAAAGTACATCCAAAAATATCATAAATATATGGTAATATTTTCTTATGGCTAAAATCGAATTAAATAGGCTTAACACAGTTCACACTGAAAATAAAGTTGAATATATCGTTACAGTTAAGTAGTGAGAATTCTTCTTGAACTGACCCAATGGATATAAACTTTATATAAAAATTAACTGGAAAATTATTTAAGTTTTTCATTTAGAAGAATTATAATAAACGAAGAAACGCTACATGTTTATTGATTAGTAATACAAATAACGTATCTTATGTTTACAAACCAGCAATCTTATTGCCAAACATTCTCTGAATCTACTTCGATGTTTTTAAAAAAGGCGAAAAGTGACGTTAAATATATCGTGAAAAACGTTTATCCTATCTATACAGTATGTCTCAGAAGTACGTGGAGCTGGTTACATTATCTACGATTACTGTATCTTACAACGTTAGTATTGTGTATCTACTTTATTGTGCAACATCAGTATTGTGTATCTACTGTATTATACAACGTTAATATTGTATTAATCCCTAGTTCTTATTAGTTTATTTTATCCATATACCTAACAATAAACTATTTCAATATGCTAGAAAAGTGTTTGTACGTGGATGTTAGCTGCCGTACGTACAAATTCCCCCCGTTGTGTTTTCTTTTGCTTAACTACAATGAAACAAACTGTGGTTTAACATGGCGTGATGGGAGTGGCTTACTAACTATAACCTACCTTCTCAAATGTTTACGAAACGACATGAGCCACATAAAAATAGAGTTAGGCTAGAGCATATTATTGGTTATTGAGTTAGCGAATTTAATCTTCAGTCATTGAGTTTGTTTCCGTTAGTTTTGCAAACAAAGAGTTCGTGTTCTATTAAGATCTATGGGTGAGTGTTATTTAAGCGTCTAAGAAATGAAACGCCATTAAGTGTTCTCAGCTTTCTTTAATCACATGATTACACAGAAATCAACAACAGAACTTTATACAGATCTTTCTCTTCATTGATCTTCAATAACGGAAGGTCTGTTATTACCATCAGTTGTAACGAGTAAGTCCGGCTGTATATAAGATTCACTCTGTTGTAGATGTGTGCACATTTTAGTTGTTTCAAGGTGTTGTAGTATTTACTCTTTGTTGCAGATGTGTACACATTTTAGTTGTTGTTTTAAGGTGTGTTAATTCTTTACAGATGTGTGTACATTTTAGTTGTTTGTTTTGATTGTTTTTTGAAATTTCGCACAAAGCTACTCGAGGGCTATCTGTGGTTTAGTTGTTGTTTTGAGGTGCATTTACTATTTGTTGCAGATGTGTGCACCTTTTAGTTGTTGTTTTAAGGTGTATTCACTATTTGTTGCAGATGTGTGCACATTTAAAAATTATTTAATGTATCTTCATAAACAGCAGAACATAATTTACAAAACATTTTTTAGTGTAAACAACATGAGTTCATTATCACATTTTAATGCACGATGTTTGGATGGTGTATAACTTGTGTGATGTTTATATTGTTTTGACGCGTTATTTTTCCTTTTTTTTTTCCAGAAAACATGTGGTCCTGATATGTGATTTCTTTTCTTAGATGCCGTACATAAAAGGTAAGTTCACGTTCTTTTGAAATGCCTCAAGATTTTGTTACATTGTCACGGTTTAACTTGAAGGTTTAAAAGGGCTTTACGACGGATATTTATAAATCGTTGCGCGTATTTTTACAGCTGTTGTCCAATCAAAATACTGTATTGTTGTCCCTTTCTTCGATTACTTATAGTTGTTTTAATTTGTGGTTGACATCTGTTTGAACATTTGTTTAATATATTTCTTCGAATATAAATATGCACACTACGAAAAACTCTTGAGATAAGAATGTACTAATTTTCATATGAGAGAAAAGCTTTTCAAATCATGTTTCTGTAATTGGTATTTTTATGATTTTCTGCGCATGTTCCATCTTCCCAGATATACGTCATCAAATCTCCGCTAGCAGTTAGAAGAATAAGGCTTCAGTTTGCTTTAATGTGGATTTTCATTATGTGTTTATGCATGGTGTATTATGTTTTTCTTAGTCCCTAAGATACTTCACCATTGTTGTATCTTGTATTGTTCTTAGTCCCTAAGATAGCGCAGCATTTTTGTATCTTGTTTTATTGTTAGTCCTTGACATACTGCAACATTGTCGTTTTAAAGAAAAGTCTTTGTAGAAAGTAAAAACTTGAGATACAAATAACATATATTTCCAATTTTTGAGAAATATGGTGTGTAACGTGTATTTCGAGTATTGACAACAGAGGGACATTTAACATATTGAATATTGGGAAGAAAGACAAGTAATATTTAAAAATCGAGTATTGGACAGAGACAAGACATACTATAGATATTGTGAATTTTTAGGAGAAGGGGTATTATATAAATATTATGAGCATGCATTAAAGAAAAGACATAAATAGATAATGTGAATTATCTGTAGCTTATTAAAACATATTAAAACAGAGGTGAGTAAGGTTGCGCTTTTAGTAAAGTTGTCATAATGTATATACTTACCTTGTGGGATATTTAACGCATAAATTTAGGCACGTAGTAACCATGTGATCGACCAAGTATGTCTTCATATAATATTCCTTTGTAACGTACATGTCAGCTATCTTAGGATGTTGAATCAAGAAAATACAAGATAAAAAAATCTTAACTTTTCTTTTGATCATGTTGTAACTATTTTTATTGTGTTTAAAGGCACGAGTTCCAGTGATCAGTTTTACATCTGTGTGTGACTACTGTCAATACTTGCTTAAACCGGTTGCGTATGAAATTGTAATATTTCGTGTATTTCTAATAAGTCCTAGTTTTCATCAAGATTGCAGAACATTGTTACTAAAACTGTTACATGTAAATGCCAGTATTGGTTAGTAATCTTTGTTACACAACTTTATGTATTTATTTTTTTCATTGAGAACATTGTAATCAACTATCTGTTCCTTAATTACACTGGGAAAAAATTCTCGACATGACAAGTAATCACGTTCAGGATTAGTTTGTCATTACAATAAGAAATGAGCACACTGTAGGTGCATTACAGCAAACGCATTATGTAATAGTTTGTGCAAAAAGTCACTGAGTGATACACATTTTAGGAAATAATGGGTTTTAGCAGGTAAACCAATTTTTTTTCTATTAGCAAACCAACTCAACTCGCTGTATTGGCTTCAGTCGTCACTGGGCACTTTGCCAGCACACTATCGATTTGATATTAGACCTCTTTATTACTAAGACGTGAGTAAAATAATAATAAAAAATATGCTTCCCTTATATGATTGAAATATGTTTTTAAAACATTGCCTTCATTAAAACTTTAAACTTTACTTTCGAGCTACACAGTACACAGTCGAAAATTCCATTTATCTTCGAACACAGAGCCATATTGGTGACATATTTTGTTCTGTCTTTTTCCATTATATGTAACAATTTTAATGGTGAAATTCCAGAAAACAGACAACTTAAACAAATCCACTCCAGTTTGTACACTAAACTTTGAAGGTTACATATCTTTTTATGCAGATGATTGATTTACAGATATAGAGATATACGTCAGTTCACTTACATTTATAGAGATATAAGTCGACTGACGTACAGATATGTAGATTAAACATTTAAAACAACTTTACCTCATGTTGTTTGTTTTTTATGTGTATAAAATAATAATGGAAGAGGAGAAACCAGTTCAAGAAATATCCTAAGTTATTACAAACTGGTTTGAAAGAGGCAGTATGAACATCCTGGACCTAGAACGTTAACAACTTTATAACCCTGTAAGAAAGCAGTAGGAACTCTTGGATCTAGACTATTAACAACTTTATAACCCTGTAAGAAAGCAGTAGGAACTCTTGGATCTAGACTATTAACAACTTTATAACCCTGTAAGAAAGCAGTAGGAACTCTTGGATCTAGAGTATTAACAACTTTATAACCCTGTAAGAAAGCAGTAGGAACTCTTGGATCTAGAGTATTAACAACTTTATAACCCTGTAAGAAAGCAGTAGGAACTCTTGGATATAGACTATTAACAACTTTACAACCCTGTAAGAAAGCAGTAGGAACTCTTGGATCTAGACTATTAACAACTTTACAACCCTGTAAGAAAGCAGTAGGAACTCTTGGATCTAGACTATTAACAACTTTACAACCCTGTAAGAAAGCAGTAGGAACTCTTGGATCTAGACTATTAACAACTTTACAACCCTGTAAGAAAGCAGTAGGAACTCTTGGATCTAGACTATTAACAACTTTACAACCCTGTAAGAAAGCAGTAGGAACTCCTGTACCTAGACTGACTGCACTTTATAACACTGTTGAAAGGCAGTAGGAATTCTTGGATCTAGACTGTCAACGACTTTATAATCTTGTAAAGGCAGAGTGTGATTTGTATGTTTATTGATTGTAGAGATAATCTAATGGCCAGAAACATCATAATTATACCCAAACACCACTGTGCTTATGTAAACTTTGATCATGTACATCTCTCTGGTCATGCTCTTATAAACTATGATGTTACATTTTATTTGGATTACTAAGAAATAGGGGATTAAGGTGTTTTTGTACAAATTAAGTGTTAGAGGATGAACTTAAGAACTTTAATACAATGGTTTTTGTTGTTTGTTTCACACTGTGAATGCAGTTAATCGTCCAACGTCGTACACGAATTCTTAACGTGAGGTAGTCGTTGTGAAACACACAAAGATCAGTCTTTTTGTTTACATATACATTAGTTAATTAAGGTATGAATGGAGAATTATAATGATAATGTAGTGGTTAGTGTAATTATCTGAGAATCCGATTTTCCATGGTTTGCGTCCCATGCGATCGGCACTCTGAGATCATGAAAGCGTTATAAGATTGCTGTTCAAATCCCTCTATCCGGTAGCAGAGTTACCGTTAGTTTTTGTGTTTTTTACTAGCCACTTCCTGTAGTCTAACTCTTCAATTTCAGGGAAGAGCTACCGTATTTAAACCTTTTATAGCTTGCTTGTTGGTTCGGTATAAACCAACTTCTCGTGTGTTATTTATTATAGATGTTGGCTACCAAATGATGCAATATAGTTACCACGCTAACGAAACATTTAGTTATATGTCCTTGTGTGTCACTGTGATGACTGAAAAAGAACAACTTTATTATTAACACACAAGGCAAGATAATTCTCTCAGCATTCTATACTAATTAATTGACTTTATCTTTCTTCACTGTATTGTTCTGAGCCTGATGTACAAACCTCTCTCCGCAGTGATTCAGTAGAAAGTTTCGGGGGATCATACCGCTAAAAACCGGGTTTCGATACTCGTTGTGGAATCAACATAGATAGTTCACTGTGTAACCATTTAGTTAACAAACAAAACTCGTGTTTAACATAACATGTTGCTCTTTAAATTCTAACAAGTAATTAAATAAATGTAACAAGGACTACCTGATTAATAAAATAAACCGTTTAAACCACAATTATTTGTTATTACAGAACAAGAACTACCTAATCAACAAAAGTATGTGTGCTTGTGTGTTTTCTTATAGCAAAGCCACATCGGGCTATCTGCTCAGCCCACCAAGGGGAATCGAACCCCTGATTTTAGCGTTGTAAATCCAGAGACATACCGCTGTACTAGTGGGAGGCTCAAGAAAAGTAATACACCATTTAAACCAGAAGTATTTATTATTGCAGAATACCTTTGGTTTTTGTAACAATAAATAATTTTGAGTTAAACGGCTCATTACTTTTATTAACTAAATACCACAAGTGAAGCAGACAATAGCTACATGACTTCCAGTTTTTTGAATTTGATGTTTTGTATTTTTATCTGCGGCATAGCAACTGATTGAACGGCTCTGAGTTTTTGAATTTTTATCCAAGTACAAGCTTTTATTTCATGACTCCGTCATCTTTCAACCGATATTAGACATTGCTACAGTTTAAATTCAGAATGCCAAACCCTTTCGAATGATGTATTTGGCCATGCCCAGTGTCTCATAGAGTAATATATTCTTATCTGGACTAAAATAATTTCTTTTTGAGGGTACGCTTATAGAGATCCTGATGAGTAAAAAATCGTATTGGGTATACGCGCGCTACACGTTCGGTATTTTTGGCGCACAAAAATATAACCAATAAAATGAAAAAAAATATAGATTAGTTTACTCTAATCCTTAAAATAATTTCAGTGCTGCGGCTATTGAAAATTCTCTTCTGTATTTAACCTGTGCTTTCTTGTAAAATATGGAAATATTAAACCGAATTTTTCATCGTTAATTACACGTAAAAGATATATTTTGTTACACTGTATGATTGTTTTGTACATCAGCAGAACTGCTGAGAAGTCTAGTAGTGTTTTCTTGTCTATAAGAAAAATGTATATGATTATAAAACTAGTCGTTTTTATATAACTTATGCTAAACACTATTTTCACAACAATTTAATAAGTTTTCAAACGTTAATTTAATGACGTATAATATACTTTATAATGATAAAAAAGCCTAAAATTTGTAATAAAAATCAAGTAAACTGTTTTGTATCACTACGAAAAACAAAAGGAGATCATAATCTGAGGATCACAGGTTCGAATTCCTCTTACACCAAACATGCTCGCCTTTTCAGCCGTGGGTGCGTTATAATGTTACGTTCAATCCCACTATTTGTTGATGAAAGAGTAGCCCAAGAGTTGGCGGTAAGTTTTAATGACTAGCTGCCTTCCATCTAGTCTTACACTGCTAAATTAGAGACGGCTAGCGCAGATAGCCCTCGTGTTGCTTTGCGTGAAATTCAAAAAACAAAAACAAACGAAGAATATGAGGTTTATGTGATTTTAATCATAAATATTAGGCCTATTAATTTCCAAAATTTTGAGTTTTTCGGTGTTTAAGCTAACTTTTGAAGTCTTGTATTGCATATAAAGATCAAATCTGGTATTCAGCAGAGGCCTCTTGGACCAGTGACTTGTGGGAAACAAAAGATATATATGAAATGCTCTTTTTAAACACCTGTGATTTGTAATGCAAAATGCACAAAATAACAGAAATGTGAAGGGTTAAAGATTATTAAGCCTATCGGTTTCAAAGCAAAGGTAATGTTTGATATTTAAACCGTAAGCATGGAAGTCATAACTCGTTGTAGTTATTCTAGTATTTTGTTATCGATTTACGAGTTGGAAGCCGGATTTAATGTTTTATACGTGATTCTTAAGTTATAAAATTTTACATTGTTATGGCCTCAATCATTTCTACGTACACCGATTTTTAAGCTGATGATCTACTTTCATATTTTAACATCATTCGTTACGTAGCTACAGTTGATGTGGATTTCCAGACTGGATAGTTTGAACATATTCATAAACAGAAGAAATGGTTTCCGAAGCAAGATAGAAGCACGAGCTTGTATAAAAAATGTATTGGGACTATTTATTACAGTCAGTATTATAGCACACAATTTAGTAACAATTTCAGCAGAAACGAGAGAGTAACTTTAATATTTTAGAAGTATCTATACAATTCTAATTATATCTATTTAAAAAAAATGCGCAAAAAGCGAAATACGAAGTTCGTGGTTACGGTTTCGAATCCTCGTCGCACCAAACATGCTCCCCCTTTCAGCCGTGGGGGCGTTATAATGTGACGACCAGCCCTACTATTCGTTGGTAAAAGAGTTGCCCAAGAGTTGGCGGTGGGTGGTGATGACTAGCTGCTTTCCTTCTAGTGTGACATTGCTAAATTAGGGACAGCTAGCGCAGATAACCCTCTTGTACAAAATGTACTAATTTTATCTGAGGTGTGATTGATAATCTGCCGTGTTTTATTGGTCAGATTGTTTGTTATTATTATTATTGTATAGTAAAGAATAATGCGAAATCTGTTAATTATAATGACAGGATTTTAATTCTCTAATTACAGGTAAAACATCTAAAGCGTTCCACGTAGTTATCAATAGGCTTAACTGCCTAAGTAACAACAAACAGTTACTCCTCGTTTATGTGTGGTACTACTAATTTAGCTATGATAATTTCATTGAAAAAACAAACTCAAAATTTAAACTGATTCAATAATCAATCAACAATCTACTCTTTAGAAAAAGAGCGCAGGACGTGGTAAAACACTGAAAGAAATATAGGGAAAACGCACGTCAACAACAAAAACGTGTTTTATTTATTACGTTTCGATCGTATGCACTATTTTAGACTTATCTGTTAAAAGTTCACAGTATAAAGAATCTTTAGAATTTCTATAAATACAGATCTTATTATGCCTTTCGATTTAGTGAAAATTCACATAAAACAGTATCTAGAGCACAAAAACTTTAAAAAAGTCCAATCAGAGATGCTTTTTACGAACATTCCCGTACATTGTCTGTGTTTAGTTTTTATGTAACTTCTTGTGTGTAGCCATGAACGATTAATACTAATATTAAAGTATTTCCATCCAGTTAAACTCGAGACCCTCATACCGTTTTGATTCCCTACTTTTAGAGTCTTCCACGAACCTTTTCCAACGGTCTTAATCTACATTTAATAAAACAATTTCTATTTGTTTTGTCAGATATTTTGAAAAAAAAAATCAAGTAAGCATAAGGACATAAACAGGTGCAATTTAAAATTAGTTCGTACATAAGTGTTAGTGATAAAACATTACAAACGTAAGATACAAGCAGGAATTCACAATTACTAAACATAACGTAATATATTTATGCATGCACATATTTTGTGGTGTGGGCTGCTAGTAAATGCATGTAGTGCAGGTTAAAAACAGAAAAAAATTTACTCCATCCAAAACAAACGTGATTTAGAATATTCCTTGTGTAACGGACGTTTTGTGCTTATTAATTATTTAATATTCAAGAGTAGTTTATAACTAAAGTAGAAACAAGAATGACATTAATATCTTGTGCCTCATGTTTCCGGTAATCTTTACAAACCGTGTCGTAGCAGATACGCTTGGAAACTTCACTACGCCTAACACTCCTGTATGATTTGCTGCATGACAAAAAAAGAAGTCAATATTGTTGTATTTTTAACTACATGTTAAAAAGTGTATATCAGTGATGTTTTTTTCAATTCCCCACAATTCTTCAGGCAGATTATTTGTGGTGCAGTAATTTGTCGATTATCGGATAATCTGGAAAATGTAATTTTTGAACCAAACCTTATTACCAAACGCTTTAATACCAGTGCTTAGAAGTCGTTTCATGAGTAGAAATACGCATTTAATTTCATTGGATCGTAGGAATGACAAGAAATGTGGATTCCATTGGATACGATCAACATGGCTACCATATTTTTCTCCAATAGGCAATAAGTAAATGAAATTTTAAATGTAATTGTATATTTTCTAGTGTTATTAAACCAAGTCTACTTTAAATCTTGTGTTAATAGAAATTTGAACAGTGTAAAATGTTTGGTAAGTGTGGATACAGGTATTGAAACAGTTTAATATATTTTCGATTTTATTTGTTAACCGATTTTCACATATACCTATGTTTAAAACGTGACACGAAAACTATTTTCAACATTTTCAGTTTTTTCCTCGCGCTAGTTTTCTTCTTTTGTTTTATTCATGAGCAAAGTGTGACCTATTGTTTAGGTTAGGTTACGAAATTGTGAATCTTCGTGTTCGCGTCCCATTCCCACAAAAACTTGCTCCGCACTTAAAGAATATGGGCGTGTTATAAAAGTGACAGTGAAGTCTCACTGTTCGATTAAACGATAGTATTCTAAGAGTAGGCGATGGGTGTTCATTACTAGCTGTCTTCTCTCTGGTCTATCAATCTAAACTCGGGAACGACTAATACAGATAGCCATTGGTTAGCTCTATGCGAATTTCTATAACAAGCAAGCAGACTGCCGGTTCATTCATATAGTGAATAAAAAAACGTTATTTTTTGGTAGGTTCTAGGAATACCCAGTGCCTATTCCTCCAAATTCTGTGAAGAAGTGATGGCACTCGCCCAAGGCTAGCCTACTAGGAATCTGGTGTCCTTAAGAGGACCCTAGATACTTTACGAAAAAGAACAACAAAACAGACAACAGGTGACCTGAAATATATGTTCTACTGTGCTAAATATAATGTAATTAAACAAACTGCATATTGTTGTATATCATAATCTAACTAGCACTTCGTACGACATTATCATAAAATATTTGTAGTTAAGGTATTTAGACCAAAATACACCAGCTTGATATCCAGCATAGATTTAAAAAAAGTAAAGCACTGTCTACTAATACCATAAAATGTTTTTATTACAACACAAAATTGGGAGTATTGTCAGTATTGTCTCTAGTTGTTAGGCCCTAATATACATGTTGGATTTACGAATCGAGAAAGAACTGCACTAGAGGACTATTTTCTTAGGCGTGCGGATCACATTCAAAAAACCGCTTCACTTTTTCGAGGGAAAGAGAGGTGTTACGTTTCAAATTGTAGACGTCACTTTCTGAGAGATCGCCATGTGCTTTGGATATCGATTTGTAGTGTGGTGCAGGGAGAGTAATAAATACGATATTAAAATATTGCGACTCAGAATAGTATGGAAAACATTACAGATTTTAGTTAGTAATTTTTGTAACCGTAGTATGGAGCTACAGAAAAGGTAAGTTACTGCACTTCTGACAGAGAAATGTTAATCCTTTCTGTCGGTTACTGAGAAGGTGCTTAGGAGTGGGTAGAAAGACACATATTTTAAATGTTCAGACTGTAAATTTATTTATGTATTTAGATAACTATAAATATTCATATATGATACTTGTATTTTAATGCTTGTTTATTGAAAGTGAAATGTTACAAATAAATACCTGCATCATGAGATTTATGTTAAGTAACGGAAACCGATTGATACTATTAATTGTGCGTATTAATTAAATTATTATGTTGTATACTGTGTAAAATATTAGTAATGGAGTTAATAGCAGAAAACGTATAATTGTGTGTTCATGGATCGCAGTAAAGGTGTGGCTTTGTATTCACTAATCTGAGTAAAGGTGTGGCTTTGTATTCTCGAATCGCAGTAAAGGTGTGGCTTTATATTCTCGGATCGCAGTAAAGGTGTGGCTTTGTATTCCCGGATCGCAGTAAAGGTGTGGCTTTGTATTCCCGGATCGCAGTAAAGGTGTGGCTTTGTATTCTCGAATCGCAGTAAAGGTGTGGCTTTGTATTCTTTGATCGTGGTGATCACGTAGTTTCTCAATAAAGGCGTGACTATGTATTGGGAACCATAGAATCGAAGGTAGGTTTCCATTGTGGCTATCGTGGGAATTCATCATTTTTAGTAATATATTTGCTTATGATGCTGTATTTATATTACATTTTATCTGTTTTGACAAAGTGATACCATAACCACTTCTCTGATTTGAAACAACCACAAGACCTTGTAAATATGTCTGCATTGTGAAGCAAAAAAAAGGTTCCAGAGCTGTGTTACACGAATACGTAAATAATTATTTTAAAATAAGTATTTAAGTTTGAATATAAATCAGACACTGGTGGCGTTATAAAGTTTTGACCTTCTTTTTGTGTGTATTTCAGACTAATTGTTGTGTGATGGAAGGAGCCACAGATAGAAGGCCTACTCAGTATGGCCTTATATGTAAGGAGCTTCAGGAACTTATGGAAACAAGAGGTTTTGAGGCCATTGAAACAATTGTAGAAAGATATGGAAGTGTACATGAAATTTGTAGGAAGTTGTTTACATCACCAACAGAGGGTGAGTTTGTAATGTTTTTCAGTATATAGGTACATAAGATGCAAAAACAAATCGCTGAAAGAACACCTTCAAATGTATAATTAACTATTTTTTTACAGGGATCAGTCTTTTAGAAAGTAGTTTCTTCCTTGTTACATAAACTATATATGAATTTTAGATTTACATATACTTTCTGAATGCCCTTGTAATTTATAAAACATTTCTTATTCAATAAGGCGTAGTAGAAGGGATCATGATGAAACAAAATGGCGACCATAAACATCATCGCCCGTTTAAAAGCACTTTTAAAGTGTTTGAATATTTACGATAACAATTTCATAGTATTGGCTGAGGAAAACTAAAGCGTATTACATGCCATATATGTTTTTATGTAGTAAATCAAAATTTCACTATTTCAACGAATTTTTATCTAAGTAAATAAGTGACTTTTCCGGATAAACATACAAAAAAAAAAAAGACAAACCTTGTCACTCCAATAATTTCACAAAACTCTGCTCTCTTGCGTTCCTATTTATTCTTTCTCTTTTTTTCACCCAAAAGGATACCAGTGTGTATATATATGAAACAGAGAATGTGCTACTTTGGGCATTTAATGAGATTTAAGAGTAAAGTGATAGATATCCCAATGAGTAATAAAATTGAATATCGTTTACATGTGCCCCACTTTTGTTATTGTTGGCACACATATGTATAGTTAATAAAAAGAAAACAACTATAATAAAGACAAATAGGCTATAATATATTTGTAATCTAGCTAGTTATAGTAATACAGAAAGATTTAATGGCACAAAAAGTGTTGAAACAAAGAAGTCAAAACTGCAAAAACTCGTTTACTTAAAATATCTTTATCCCTAAATTTTTTATTATTATTTTTTTAATTTTAAGTAACAGTTTTTGTAGTTTTGTCTTACTTGTTGCATAGATTATCTAAAGCCAAATAACAAAAAAACAATGTTTTTGAGATGGTTAAATACTTTATAACATTAAATACAAGGTCTGAATAAAGACAGACTAGATTATTAATACTCTTTGCATCACTGAACATATACCTGCATTAAACATCCGTCATCACTACAGAACAACATATCTATCAGGTCATCCCATGAGTAATGCTGTTTGTAACACATAAGATTTAAAAGGAGAAAAAAAGAACATGTATAGAAACATTAATTAATTATATAATTTTCATCATTTTCAGTAACAGTTTGTCACTGTCTCAAAAGATTTTCAATACTACACTTATAAAAATCAGGTGGTTTTTGAGACAAAAAAGGTACAAAGGCAATTTTTAACTCATAGAAGTGAACTGTTTTTCATTCGGATGATATTGCAAACTTCTGAAAAGATGGTAATCTGAAGGAGAAAGATCAGGAGAATAAGTGGGATGGGAAACTTTCTTCCACCCAAGCTCTTCAGTTTTTCTGGAAGTGATCCTAGCTGTGTAAGGACATGTGTTGTCATTGTAGAAAACAATTCCTTTTCGTTTCACCAAAGTAGGTCTCTCTCTTTCTCTCTTTTTTTCTTGGAGTGTAATGTTCAGTTAATCCAGTTGCTTAGAGTATCTCAGCAGTGATTGTCTGGTTTGGTTGTAACACCACCGTTATCCCATCAAACACGAAGCAAAACCTTCCTATGGTGCAGGTTCGTTAATGGCTGTGGCTTAGTTTTCTTGCACTAATCCACTATTGGCAGCACTTAACATTTTGATAGAGTACCCACTTCTCAACTCCAGTCACTAGGTTATTCAAACACGAAGCTTCAAGTTCATGAGAATGAAGAGATGAGCAGATGTCTACTTCTTCTCTCAGATTATCAGCTGACAACTTATGTGGTACCTATTATCCCAACTTTGAAATCATGTGGTTGCAAATGTCAATGGACAGTGGAAGGAGATGAATTGATTTTATGTGGAAATTCTTCAACAGTTACTACACAATTCTCCTCAAATGTTTCTAGAAGCAGGTCATTATCAAACTCAACAGTGTGAGCTGCATTTGTCAAACTGCAGTCAGCAATTCTAAATCTACTGAACCATCTTTGACACTTCCTCACATTCATAATGTCATTATTGTACATCCCTTGATTGCTTTGTGTAGCTTCTGTAGCACTTTTTCCTTTTCTGAATTCGTAAAACATTATATGCCTTATGTTCTTCTTTCAACTATCTTACATTAATGGTTTTAATTCATTCAACATTACTTATATGACTTTGAGAATAACTTCATTTAGTCAAGAAATATGCATTTACTTATCCTATCCGATAAAATGACATTACTTATGGGATGACCAGATACATTTAACATGACAGTCATCACTGCAGAAGAGCATATATACCTTAGAAGTGACAGATGTCATTGCAGAACAACATATCTACATTAAACATGACAGTTGTCATTACAGAACAGTGTATCTACATTAAACGTGACAGTCATCACTACAGAACAGCATATCTACATTAAACGTGATAGTCATAACGACAGAACAGCACACCTACATGAAACATGACAGTATGTTGGTAACTTCCAATATTTGTTGTGATTGAAATGTTTACTTTAACGGTATTTTATAAGAGTATAGGGGATGTTTTTGTTGTATTTATAGTTACACCTCTCTTGTGAATACTAAGGGGGAGTATCAAATCCTTTCTCTTACCTGTATGATTCTTATGTAGGTTTAAGTGGTTCAGCAGCAGACCTTGAACATAGGCGGGAAAACTTTGGTGCTAATGTCATCCCACCAAAACCTCCCAAAACATTCTTACAGCTAGTGTGGGAAGCACTCCAAGATGTAACCCTCATTATTTTACAAGTTGCTGCCTTTATATCACTAGGTCTGGCTTTTTATGAGCCACCAGCAAATTTAGAAGATGAAGGTAAGTTATTTTTCCAGTCACTAGGTGTCTTATGTACACAAGGAAACATTAAAAACTTAATGTTGAAGAATGTGATATGTTTTTTGTAGTTACTAGCATTTTAAATACAGAAGGAAACTTTGAATCTTAATGTTAAAGAACGTGTGTTCTTGTAGTTATTAGTGTTTTAAATACAATAGGAAACTATAAAACTTAATGTTGAAGAACATGATGTATTCTTGTAGCCAATATGTACATGAAGAAACTTCTTTTTTTGCCTTGAGTTCCTTCAATAATAAGTTATTCTGCTTTCCTGTTGATGCTATAATCAAAATGGGTACCACCTCATTCCAGTAGCTAAATAGTAAGGCCATGGATTCATCATGTTAAAAATAGAATTTTGTTAGTACAACAGCTTTGTGTTTAACAATGAAAAACAATAAGTACATTCAGTTTGATGTTTTTGTGAATTTTTTCTGGCATGTTGCTTGTTTGTGCTGAGTTTGGTGATGGAACTAAGAATAAAGTAGATTTGTAGTCGATATGTTAATGAGATTACTGCAATTTCTTGTTCTTTAGATTTGGAATTTTACTTTTATATAACACATTAATACCTGTGTATGTAACACATTGGTACTTGTGTGAATAACAGGTTCTTTCTGAAGTACAAATATAGTAGCTTGTGACTAAACACATGATTTCACTTGAGTTATTCAAGTTTTAAAAGAAAAAAATTATTTATTATAGAACAGTGAGTAGTCTAGTCTATATGTTTAGTGAATTAGAGAAGTCAGAAGTGTGTAATATTTTAACATGTTAATGTTCAAACACATAGAACATTGAATGACAAATTAGTTAAATGATTAAAATATTGCTTTCAGAGAAATGTGTATCACCAGATAGTTTGTGCATAAATTTGATAATTAAACAGATAATGTCACTTCTTGAAAAGAACAGAACTTATTCCTTTTGTAGTAAATACATATAGAAGTATGGGTGTTTTATAGTTAATAAAAATATATTCAGTTTCTGTAATATTATAGCAAGTGTTGAGTATTTCTGTTTTATCATGAAGATGAAATCTGGACCTGTTATTGTACTTTTTTGTTTGTGTTTATTTTAAGTTAAGTAAAGCTTTACGGTCATTGACCTTCTTTCTTGTCAAAATTTTCAGAGACTTTACCAACATCCATTACTTCAAATTGTACAGTTTCTTACCATTTGTTTGCTAACAAGTTTTTAATTATTTGTATCTACATAAATTTTATTTTATAATGTATGTGAAACCTGATTATCAAACCTAAAAGATCGTCATCTTGTATTTTCTCTACTATGTCATATAAGAATGTTGTGATGCTGTAATTGAGGTAATCCAATGCTGGTAAGTGACAGCTTTTAAAACTTCCAGTGAAGTCTGAGCTATGAAGATTCAGTAAGTGTGGTGAAATAAAATCATCATTCATTACTTGTTTTGAAAATCTTTGATTTTTAATTATAACAAAGAGAAGCCAAACAATTCCATTCCCAGTTTTTACATAGTTATTGTCATAAAAATGTTTTCTTGTAACAATCACTAATTTATTTTTATTGTTCAATATTTTTTAAATATTTGTGATGTCTAATATTACATTTTTCTCTTTTCTGTGGCATTCATAAATTCCAGAAATTACAGGTAAAAAGGCATATTGTTTCATTTCTTTTTGTTTTGTTTTGTATGTTGTGTTATCAGTTCAAAAATGTGATTAGTATAATTAAAATACTAATTTTACAAACAATGATTAGCTAATGATATTTAAGAATATTGATTTAGTGATTGAAGATGGCTCAGAATTATATTTTCATACCCGTGCAACATAGTCTGGGAGACCGTTTTATCAAGGAAATTAATTTCATGTATTAAACCTTCTAAACAGTATTGTTAAAGATATTTTATGTACTTGTGTATTCATTTGATCTAAATGTTTAGAAAAAAAAATTATAACACTGAAAGTTTACCTACAATGAGGCCATGTTTAATTCACTTATTTCAAGTGATCCACACTCCAAACCTGTTTTTTTAACAGATGTTTGGCTGTTTGGTGTAGTTTAAACAGTTATTTTTATAATTATTTCTGTTGTTATTAATTAATTGTATCAGTTTTGTTCATTCATCATCTTGATGTTAAATAGGCAGGATTTTTATTCTTCTTTAAAATATTTATTTTTGAAATGTATATATATATATATATGAAGAGAGGTGACCCTGTTGTGAAAAAAAAATCAAGGGACCTTAAGTCTAAAACATTTGTTATTATCATATCAAAACGTTTACTTGGGTTTTTTATCAGTTTAAAATAAGGAATAAAATATTGCATTCCATTAATGAATTATATTATTTCATAGTTCAACTTAATTTTAAGATATCTTTATTTGTTACATGCCAAGAATAAGAGACATGTTACACAGCACTTATTTGAAGATATACTTGTTACATAATAAAAAAATAGATGTGTTATAAAGGGTTTATTTAGAAGCATGTTTTATTTGTTATATAATAAATGTTTTATAAAGGGTTTATTTAAAGGGAAATTTTATTTGTTACATTATAAGAATAGATGTGTTATAAATTATTTATTTAAAGGCATGTTTTATTTGTTATATAATAAGATGGAGAGATGTGTTATACAGGATTTTTTCTCTTTTTTTCCAGTTGCTCAGGATGAAGGGGAAGGTGAAGCAGGGTGGATAGAAGGAGCTGCTATCTTAGTTTCTGTTGTTATTGTTGTCCTAGTAACAGCCTTCAATGATTACACTAAGGAACAGCAGTTCCGTAGTCTACAGAATCGTATTGAACATGAGCACAAATTTGCTGTTATTAGAGGAGGAGAAGTGCACCAAATTCCAGTTAGTGAAATAGTGGTTGGTGATATATGCCAAGTGAAGTATGGTAAGGGGTATAACTTTAATTGTTTCATACTCATAAGTTATGTTTCCTTGAAACATTGAACAAAGCAGAAAAAACTTTTGACTTGGTTTTTTGTTTTAATATTTTTTATAAGAAAATATGGATTTATCACATTAAGAAAAATAGAAGGTATCTTTACTCAGAAAGATTGGTTCCCAAAAGTATTAAAATGTATTAACCACTACCAATCAACTGAGATTAAACTTTTACAGCTAGAAAAAATTGTGATTGTAATAACATTTCTCTATAACAAGATGTAGTTTAATTAATGAAAATGTTTAAACAAACAACATAAAGTACAATAAATTACCAAGCACTGCATCACAATTCATTGTTCTTGTCAAGTTTATGGTACTGCTTCAGAGTTCATTGTTGTTGTCAAGTTTATTGTACTGTTTCATACTTCATTGTTATTGTCAAGTTGTGGATAAATGTGGTTTGAATTATATACAGCTAATAATGCGTTTGATGTACCATGTTTGATACTTAATTTTTATTATTGCTATAAATTAACTATGTAAACAACAAGCATTGCTTAGGTTTTTTATGTTTTTCTTTCATAGGTGATCTTCTGCCAGCAGATGGAATTATAATTCAAAGCAATGATTTAAAGATTGATGAAAGCTCCTTGACAGGGGAGTCTGACCATGTAAAGAAGGGAGAAAAATATGATCCTATGTTGTATTCAGGTACATTGTGCTTTCAAGTGAAATTAAGGTTCAAAAGCCTGTTCGTTCTCCATCAATTATGATATTATAAACAATTTAATCATGTGTTTTATTAAGTCTTCATGAGTGTGTAATTGAAATGTAGAGTACAACACTGCCTTTTCTGGGTCATTATTAAGAACTGATATCGATATAAGATACTTCAACTAAACTTGCTCCACAGTGGCTGAGTGGTAAGTAATGTTACATAACAGATTTCAATACCTGTGGTGAAGAGAGCACAGATAGTCTATCACATAACTTTGCATTTAACAATGAACAAACAAATCAAGAGAGCTTAACATTCCAGAAGAGATTACATAAAGAATTTTCAAAAATAGTTACTGAAGAGCTGAATGACCTGAAAAAACAACAGAAACTATTATTTATTTTCTGATTCAATAAGGAAATGATAACTTTATCAGCCAAGTGAAGTAAAGGAATAATAAAAGTTATTATTAGGCTAAATTTTAACATTTTTATCAGGTTTAAATAAAGAACTTATGTTTCAAGATTTAATGCTTATCTAAAGGTTTTTAATCTGTAATTGCTGTACTTGTATTACTTTCTGTATGTTAATTCAGGTTTAGTTGTCCTAGGTTGGATTTATAGAAAGTAATTCAAACAGCCTACCAAGTTTTGTTATATTTAATTTTGTTCATTACCATGTCAGTTATTTCTAAAGTAAAATAAAGTGTTTATTTTATTCATTATATGATTATTAAATTTTTAAACCTGTAACTGTATGTATGTTATGTTGGCATTATTTATGATGTCCTAATAATTATTACTATACCTTATAAAATATATGTGGTCTATTTATAAAAGGAAAAAATAATTTGGTTTGGATTAGTTTTCTGCCAAAGAGAGACACGTTATCAGATGCTGTCACCATCTGACAGATAAACTATGAATTAAGGTTGGATGCCAGTAACATTTGCTCTGGTTTAAAGAGTGAAATAAAGTTGTTTAATTCTCTGTTAGTTGTTAAGATCTACTATTTCTTATTACTTATTTGAAGGTTTAGTTCCAAAATTCTGAAATCAAAAGATTATTAGTTATGACTTGCACCAAAAGTTTACAAAATATGTAAACAAAATATGAAATAGAAATTAAACTTACATTAAAAATATTTCTATTACTTAAAACTAAAAAGCTAGAAAACTAAAACAAATAAAAAAACCTTCATTGCCTCTGAAGGAACAGATTTCCAGGAATTCATACACAGTTTTATATAACTTATTATAACAATTTCTTTTTATTATCTATAGTGTAATTTTATCAAATCTGAAAAAAGTATTTTTGGTAAATTTTCAAATCTTTTTTTTTTAAGAAGTTTTAATAATATTATTACAGTTTGAGTTTTGCTCCAAAATAAAATTCTCAAGAAAAAAATTAACAATCAAGTTGTGTAAAGAAAACACAAACTTTTGTTGTTCAAAATTATTTTTTGTGTGTAAAATGATTATTTTAGTTAAGGTAATTATTTTAATAAATTAGTATAACATTACTTACTGGTCTTGTAGATTTAAATAATTTAACCAGCAAGTAACTTGGAAGATTATGATTTAAGAATTAATTATTTTGAATTTTGTAATATAAAATGTTGTCACAAAATATAATAGGATGTACATGTGTTTAATCCTTCAGATTACTTCTATTAAAAGTTTTCCATCTTCATATCATACCATACATTGTACTGGTATTTTATTCCATAGTTACATGCTATTATGAAAACTTTTATATTTTGATATGAAAGTTTATATTGTGTCTTTACGTTTGACTTTATAATCTTTTAGGAACACATGTAATGGAAGGGAGTGGAAAGATGGTGGTAACTGCAGTTGGTAAATGTTCTCAGGCAGGTGTTATCTTCACCCTTTTGGGAGCAGCTTCATCAGAGACTGAAGAGGAAAATAAGAAAAAGAAGAAAGGTTTGGCACAATCCATTTTATACACAGGTGTGGGAAGCAAACTGAAAGTAGGGGAGGAGGTCAAAGTTTACTTGACTGAGCTAAGGAAGGGAACATGTACCATTACAAGAGGGTCATGGGTTCATCTTTGGGCCCTAGAAGCTCTTGGGTTATAGATTAAACCTTAGCAGGGAAGCTAATTTCATGAAACAGCTTTAGAAAAGGCTTATACTGGATAATAAACAACTAAAACTGTTTCAAAATTAAATTATTGGCTTCAGAAGACAAGTCTGTATTGTGTACTGTTACTTTCTTTGTGTGTTTTCCTTTCATGTGGGCCTGGCATGGCCAAGCATGTAAGGCATGCAACACGTAATCCGAGGGTCGCAGGTTCATGCCCGCGTTGCGCTAAACATGCTCACCCTCCCAGCCGTGGGGGTGTATAAGTGACAGTCAATCCCACTATTTGCTGGTAAAAGAGTAGCCCAAGAGTTGGCAGTGGGTGGTGATGACTAGCTACCTTCTCTCTAGTCTTACACTACTAAATTAGAGATGGCTAGCACAGATAGCCCTCGAGTAGCTTTGTGCGAAATTCCAAAACAAACAAACAAACAAAAATCCTTTCATGTGAAAGGAATTTGAAGGAAAATCAAATTTAATTTTAACATAGTTTGATGTATCAGTTTGTCTCTTAACCAAGATCCTACATTTATCCTGCTGGTTTTAGAATTGAACATTTTTTTAAAATTATTTGTCCATTTTTCTTTTAAAGTGTAACTGTACTATCAACCAAATAATTTGTACAAAATCTTTTGCAAGAATTTTTAATTCTATTTTTACTCTAAAGATGCTAAAGATGAAACTTATAACAAGGGTTAAGTGAGATACTTATATAAAGATACGAGACTGATACAGTGTAACTTTTCTGAAATATTCTAGAATTTAAGCTTTTGTTTTAATGCTTAGAAGATGATACACTTGGTTTACCGATGATTACAAACTGTTCTAATTTTTCTCTGACAACAGAAGCCAAAAAGATGAAAAAGCAGAAGAAATGTGCCACAGGTGAATTATCTTTATTCTTATAATGTTTATTTCAGAAGCATTGCTAGGCACTGGCACATGGGGCACATGCCTCAATTTTATGCTCCAAATCCATTAGTGCTCTTGAAAAATCAAGATATAGATCCCTCATTAATATCATACTGAAATGTAGAAAATTTCCTCAAGGTTGAGAAGTATCTTGGAAGTGCCTAGTAATGCCTTTGGTTTATTTTTCTTTAAGTGAAAATTGTTTTTAATAGTGAACATTTGGAGAATATAATGAGTTTTGTACTTTAATATTTTTCTTGTTATCTTTAAATCATGTGTTTACTTTCAAAATACAACTTGAAAAAATATCTCAGTACAGACTCTTAAATAATGCTAGTTTTAAAACATTTTAGCTAAAACTAATGTTAAAAAAACATTAGATACTACTAGTGTTTAATATGTTAGATACTACCAATGTTTAAAATGTTAGATAATATCAGTGTTGAAAAACATTAGATGATACTTTGTTATTTATTTGGATCTATCATGGATTGTGTGAAATTGTGATTATAATTTATTTACTGAAGTTACAGGTGAACTCTGTATTAATAGCGGACATAAATTTGACATTTCATTTTTTGGGCTTATACATAATAATAAACTTAAGCTTATGCATGATTAATTTACCTTGTTTTGATTATGTTATATATATATCTATATGTATATATTTGTTTTCTAATATTAGCAGCATGCCATAGTGATGCTTACAATAACCAGGAATTGTCCCCTTTGGCTATTCCTGTTACTTCAACTAGTGGTATGTGTTGTTATATTTAATATTTGGTTAATCACTTCTTCTGCTTTACAGTGTATATTTTTGTCAGTGCTTATTTGTTCTTTGCAAATTTTTTTGTTTGGTGGAAATCATTTTTGCAAGTTTTTTTTTCAACAAATTACTTTAATGATTGGTTCATACTTAAAGGCTGATAAATTTTGGTTTCATCTTTTATAGACTTATCAAACACTGTAATCCTTTATTTCTAGATGTTAGAGTATGTCAATAGTAACCTAAACCTAACAAAGAGTGATGGAATATCTTGCATAGTTGATGCATGTCTAACAGAAATTTTCTTGCCTTTTCTTGACCAAGAATATAACTGGAAGATAACACTGTTAGTATTAACCAAAACAGTGTTCACTGTTTGTTAGTATACTGTCAAGTATGTGATTTGTTATAGAACTGTTACAGGAAACATAAGGTTTAGAAGATTTGGGTGACAGGACCCTTAAATATTATATTTAACTATAAAAAAAACTGAATTTAAAGTGATAAATGTATACATGTGGTTGTAACAAATGTAGAATAATCACAGGTTTTGTACGTTGTACATACACTTATATAAAAAATCCAATGATGTGTCTTCGTAATTGTTTGAGTAATAATTTAAGAATGTTTATAGTGCATGTTACTGTAAGTTCAGAATGATAACGATGAATTTTGTAAAGTGACACAATGATATTTCAGTTGTCTTTACACCATGGTTTGAAATGCAATAGAAATGTGGAAGATAAACTTTTAAATTGAAGTTTAAGAAATTTCTTTAATATAAATAAAGTGCTAGAGAAAAGTTCATCAGTAAAAGCCTCATGGTCAAGTTTATAACATAAATAATATCTATTTCCTTTACTTAATGGAATTAAAGAAAAAAAGAGGTACATATTTTGACTTAATGTGGTATTGAATATAATTTATTACTGTGGTGATTATAATAGTTACTTTTGTTTAAAGCTCCAGTAAAGGGTTCATTATAAAATATTAAAACTTTTAACACAATCAACTACACAATTTGTGAAACCTAATATAAGCAGTTGCTTTTGATGCCATTTGTTATGTGCACATTATAAAAGTTAGTAAACTGCAGTACAGTGTTAATATGACAGGTTAGCAGATTTAGTTCTGATTTTGTGTTGATGTTATTTAAAATACATTTGGTATGTAATTATGACTTGTTTAAATTATAATAACTGATTCGGTTTAACATACTTCTTTACATGAAAAAGAAAATTAACTGACATATTCAAGTTTTTGCCTCTATTTGAATCAAACTAGGAGAGTTAATAGTTGTATAAATTTTCAGTTTTTAACTAAAGCTTTAATTTTGTGAAACCACATACTTATTTCCCAGAACATTTCCACTGTTTGCAAAACCACTAAAAATTGTAGCACATAAGAAGCTAAGAAATGTTTACCCTATCTATGTAGAGACAAACACATCAAGAATTACGAAAAAATGTATTAATTTATTTTTGGGTACATTGTAAACAGATGAAGAGGCAGCAGTCACTGGAAACCCAAACCTTATGAATGCAACCACTGCCAACAACCACAGTTTGGAACCTCTCTCAGTGGATGGTCCAAAGGAGTCCAAAGATTCAGAAAACAATCCCAGAAAGGAGAAGTCTGTACTTCAGGCTAAACTTACAAAATTGGCTATTCAAATTGGTTATGGAGGTAAATTGGTCGTTTTTCTTTGGAAAGGCAGAATTTATTACACTGTAATATTCAATATAATTTATGAGAGAATTGATTTCTGGTGGTAGCTTTTAGTGTTCGAGTGTAAAAATTCTTTGCTCTGTTCTTTTTTAATGTTTAGTATACTTAAAGAATAAAGATTTACATGCATGATAAAGATGGAGAATATTTTTAAAGAGCATTCTCATGGTGTTTAGAAAGATTTATTAAAAAAGAAACATTCCATTAGTTGTGCATGTGTTTGTGTTATTACTTCTGTGTATTATTCAGAAAGGTTTAGTAATAAACAACAGTTATTATTTTTTCACTGACTTTTCTGAATAACCTTCTAAGATATTCTGTTTGTAGGTTTCTGCTTATGACACTGTACTTGAAGCTTTTCCCATCAATTTATGAGAATTTTATTAAGAGGTTGTAATGGTGTTGTGTTAAAATTTTATTTTACTAGCATCTAAGGAAACATGCTTCATTAGATGTACAGGTCTTACAAATGTAGTGAGACAAATAATATGAACTGTTGACTGAAGTTAATAAAACATACTTCACTAGATGTACAGATTTTACAAAGATGTAGTGGGACAATTAACATGGACGTGTTCTCTGAAGTTAACGAAACATAACTTTCAAGAATCACATTATGAGACATATCCAGCTAATCAGAATGAGCCATTGTTGAAACCTCATGAAACACTGAGTTGTAACTTTATACACCTATATGTTGCTTAAAAGAAGTTAGCCATTTGAAGTTTAACTTCACAATTTCTCTTTTTGTTTGTAATTTTTAATGGAAGTGTAGTAATATGTTTAGTTTACTTTGTTTTATCATCCAGTAAAATGTGTTGAAACATTACAGTAAAATGTACACAATTCCTGGTAACTTTTAATGATGTCACTATCTGTATTATGTTTAGATTCTAAGATAATGTGGATAGCAAAATCTATTAAGGTCATGATAATATTTTATGTGGGGGATAGAAGGAAATATTCAAATGTATATCACTCACTGCAAAAGCTAACTTATGTTTATTTTATTTTTAGTAGTCATTACTAAACATAAAATAAGTTTAAACTAAACCTTTTTGACTTCAAGGTTTATTTCTGACATATATTTAGGTTCCACCATCGCAACACTTACAGTAGTAATTCTTGTCATTCGTTTCATCATAAAGACATTTGTCATTAATAACAAGCAGTGGTCAGCTTATTACACTCAGTTTTTTGTCAAGTTCTTCATCATTGGTGTCACTGTCCTTGTCGTAGCAGTTCCTGAAGGTCTTCCATTAGCTGTAACACTTGCTTTGGCTTACTCTGTCAAGGTAAGTACCATCTTGCATCGTGAACTTTAAACTTGTGTTGTTTTAATTACTGAAGTTGAACTGTTGCTTGTTCATTTCCATTAAACTAACACATGATGTAATTTGTTTCTTATAACTTGCATTTTTATTTTTACAGAATTGGATACACGTTTATTTCACTTCATCTCTTATTAAGTGTTATGTCTTATTCTCTCAGTGCAACACCAAATTGTTTACAATATTTAATTTAGTAATTTGTTATAAGGCAACAGTAAAACAAAGCTTTACCTTCTGCATGTATTTTATGTTGAACAAATCAAAATTTGATCAGTTAAGTTGTACAAATCAACTTAAGTATGCACTCTCAACTTACTTAAATTAAACTGAGAAAATGGTACTGCTGCTGTTTTTGTTTTATTATTATTAAAGATTAAGTGATATTTCTCAGCATGTTAATAAAGGTTTGTAAATTTAAATTTGTTATGTTTTAATGTGATTCAGTTAATTTAAAAGCATTATATATTTTACCATCTGTGATAATAATATGCTTTACATTTTCCTACTGGAATTTCTCTTGCAGATTTCTTGATCAAATGCTATAAATCTCGTGTTGTTAGAAAGGCCCTTGTTTAAGGAGCCCAAATTGCACAAGTTTTTTTAATTCGGACTTATTTTACCTGTTTTTTGCTTAGTCACATTTTTCAATGCGACAATTGTGATAGATGATAGCACAATATTGTTGTCATCATGTAACAACTAGCTTTGATTTTAACTTTGGTTCCTTTTATTTGCTACACATTTCATATATAATAACACTTAGCTCATGTGTAGTTGTCTGAACAGAAATGAACATCACACTAAATACAAGTTCATTGGGCCTTTTCTTATTTAGGTCTGAAATACAGATGTGCAGTTTATCCAGAATCATATGTTTCTCACTTTGTGAACACATATTTAGATGTTTCTGTATATTCAACTAAGTTTGTCTTTATTATAATTTTACATTTACTTAACTTCAGTTCATTTCATATATTGCTATGAATACTTTTTCCTTACTATGGGTTTTATTCTTCATTTTTGCAAGTTTCTTTGTTTCAGGTCGTAAAATTATTCATACACTGAATGCCCATTACTGATTTGTGCTTTGTGCACTATTATAAATACCTTTATTTTAAGTGCAGTTTTATTAAATAAAATACAGAAAGGTGAGTGTGTTGGTGAGACATTCTTCTTTTTTCTACTTCTCCAAATAGACCAGGATTTATCAATATAATATGTAATTTTTTCAAGAAAGCATAGCTTAGATGGGATGCATGAAAATGATGGAATAAGGAAATATCAAGTGAAGGGAATAAAAACTACAATCAATGGGTTACAGCTAGGTTTTAATAATTTTCAGCTCTTAACTTGGAGAAAATTGCTCTTCAAAAGGTTCAGCATAACTTTCTATTTCCTTTTAATAATGTGTTTTCTCCTGACTCTGAATTCAGTGTTTTTTGTTTTCACACATCACTGTAAAATAGTGTTCAAATCATGTAGATAGGCTTGCAACATTGGGCATCTTTATTAATATGCATAATGATGGTAGTTTTGTCTTTCTTTTTCACCAAAAGCAGCTTAACTAGTTCTTAAATATACATAAAATCTATGTAACGTTTGTTTCATAGGAAACCTTACTTCTCCACTGGCACATGTAATCAAATCTTTATCTTTAAGCTGTTCTGTATAAAAATTTAACAGAGGAAGTTTAAGATTTGTCCATTGATGTGTGTAATAAAATCTTTATCTCTAAAGCTTTTTTTATCTCAGAGTTTTGGTTATTTACATCAATTTCTAAGATGTGTCTTCTCTGCATAGAAAATGATGAAAGACAACAACCTTGTTCGTCATTTGGATGCATGTGAAACTATGGGTAATGCTACCTCCATCTGTTCTGATAAGACGGGCACTTTGACTACTAATCGTATGACAGTTGTCCAAAGTTACATATGTGGTGAGTTCTAGAAATAATAGTATCTGAAGATTTCTTTAATACCATGAAAGACTTGTTTATACTCATAACACAATTCTCATCGATATTAAAATTTATTTTCTTGTTTTATATTTTATACCAATATCTAAAATTATTTTCTTTACAGAAAAATAAATATTTTTTTCTTTATCCAGGCACTCGTTATAAAACAACACCAAAGTATGAAAATCTTCCTTCAAACATTGCAGAGAAAATCCTTGGTTGCATTTCGGTCAACTGTGCATATACGTCTCGTATTTTAGTAAGTGTTTCTACACTAAAACATCATTGAAGTTGAAAGTATGGAACTTACTTATTTTGAAGAGCTTGTTTGTTTGCAAAACTCGTGCCTCAACTTGGTTCAAGTATTACTTCATAAACTTCATGTTTATATTTTAATTACAAACTTAATATCAGAACAAAATGAGCTGAGAATATAAACTATTCTAAAGGGAAGATCATGTACATGTATTGCTGCAGCTTCTCATGTTAAAGGTGAGAATAATATGGTTTGCAAATTTATTTTATCATTCAAATTAAACTTAGAAACATTTATTATATATATTTTTAGTTATAAACTCAGACTTCTACTTGCACTGAAATACTATACTGGAAAAATTTATACAGAAGCCTTTGTCAGGCATTCAGTTATGATTAGTTAGGATTCTGGAAACATCTTCAGAAATGTTACCCAGACTTCCAATTCCATCAAGGGAGTGTACTAGAAACATGTATAAAAATGTTACCCAGGATTCCAATTCCATCAAGGAAGTATACTAGAAACATGCATAAAGTTGTTCAGATATTCACAGGTGGATAAAGTTTGTTACACTAATATAGTTAATAGAAATGAACTTTAAGCTTGTTAGAAGATAATAAAGTAGCTTTATGTCAATTATACCACATTAAACATCAGGGTTGATTAGGCATTTTGTTGTTTTGTTACTGAAAATAACTTGTTATGAAATTACAAGTATATTAAAGTGCATGTAATCTCTCTATCTAATTTAAGTTAGATCTTAAATCCTGGTATTTTTTGCAAGCTATAATTGGACTTGTGATTATAAAAATCACTTAACCGCAAAATAATAACACCTTGTAATAATTGTAATGAACTATTGTTTCATTTTCTCTGTCTTGTAATAAAATAAAACAGTTTAGTTAGCATCACACATTTTTTATCCAACTTTAGAGTTTGTTCTCATACCTTATTGGGTTTTTACTATTGTACTTAGATATAAACTTGCATTTATTTCTGTTAGCGGTTTACATCTTGTAGCATTAAATGTGGTTACTTTTGTAGCTGTTCTACATTTGATCAACACTTCCATACTTGTCCAAAGTAGTGTATTATAGAATTGATGCATGTCCACCTTTATTTATCTCTTGAATTTTCTTTCTTGTTTTTTATCAGTGAATTAAAAAAAATCATAAATATCTTTCTGTATAATTCTATGAAATAAAAGCAGTTAACGTGACATATTTTGAGTTTTTATATAACTTTTAGTATATAATTTTCTTCAAATACTTAATTTTTGGACCATTTTACCTTCATATAGTTAACGATATTGTCAAAACGTTTAAATATATGTTGTGTATTGATGTTATGAAATTGAAATCATAGTTTAATTGTTGATTGAAAAAAGTTTCTAACTTCATATCCATCAGCCACCAGATAATCCTGGGGACCTACCAAAACAAGTAGGCAATAAGACAGAATGTGCCCTGCTTGGTTTTATTCTGGATTTGGGCAGAGATTATCAAACAGTCAGAGATGAAATCCCGGAAGAGAAGTTACATAAAGTGTACACATTTAACTCTGTTCGAAAATCGATGAGTACTGTTATTCCCATTGAAAATGGATTTCGAGTTTACACCAAAGGAGCCTCTGAAATGGTCATGAAAAAGTAAATATTCAAGAGTTTTATGTCAATGACAAAGTGTTATGTTTAGATTGAATTTCTAATTGTTCTGTAAATATAATATATGTGACCTCTGTTTTGTGTTTCTATAAGATAATGGATGGCTGAAGCTACCCTAAAACGTTTAAAAAAAAGAAATTTAGATGGGGCTAGCATTCTTGAGTAAATTTTTTATTTTAGTTTTAAACATGAGGTTTCTAATTGATTCCTAATACTGACATTTTTTGAGTAATTTCAATTGGTTCCTAAAACACTTCATTCACTTTTTGTTTTTTAATACCTGGTTTTACAAACTTCAAATACTATAGTACACATTTCTTCAACATTACCTTCTTACAAGTTTTATTTTGTAAATTTTAATTTATTAGAAGCTATTACATTGAATGATGGTTGTTTGTTCAGTGGTTAAGGACGTTAAATAATACAATAAGTTACTGAGGTGTTTTAAAGTTTCAGTAATAATGCCTATAATTTTTTTTTTTTGAAATTAATGTACTGTTAACATCACAACCTCAACAACAGTTTTTATTCTTATTTTTCAGGTGTTCTTATATCTTTGGGACAGATGGCAAATTGGAAAGGTTTTCCCAAGAGGCTCAAGATAGACTTGTGAGAACAGTGATTGAACCTATGGCTTGTGATGGCCTGCGTACTATTTGCCTGGCATATAAAGATTATGTTAGAAGAAACCCAGACATGAATCAGATGCAATATGACATAGAGCCTCCATGGGATGAAGAAGACCAAATACTGTGTAACTTGACATGCTTGTGTATGGTTGGCATTGAAGATCCAGTTCGTCCAGAGGTAGAGAATTATTTGTAACAGATAATTGTGTTGGAAAGCTATCTATGTTTCCATTTATCAGCTAATTCTGTTTAACAGATATCTGTGGCATTGATTTTATTTATTGCAGGAATGATATTTTATAAATTTTTATTTTCAGTAAACTTGTGTCATAAACATGAGAATTTGTGAATCCATACAAGTCTTATTTCTCACAGGTACCCGAGGCTATAAGAAAATGTCAGTGCTCGGGTATAACCGTTAGAATGGTAACTGGAGACAATGTAAATACGGCTCGCTCCATAGCCATGAAGTGTGGTATAATTAAACCTGGAGACAACTTTTTGGTGCTTGAAGGAAAAGAGTTTAATCAGAGGGTACGAGACAGCTCTGGTGAGGTAAGGGCAATAAGAAAGATAACTCCATTAAAAAACAAAAAAAAACCTGAATTAAAATTTCTATGATGACCATTTTAATATTTGACTGTTAACCATTTTATAGTCCTTTTAGTTATGGTGAATTAATTATTGTTTCTACTCGTAGGTCCAGCAACATCTGATTGATCAGATATGGCCTCAGCTTCGCGTTTTAGCTAGATCCTCACCTCAGGACAAGTACACTCTTGTGAAGGGAATCATTGATAGTAAACTTAACACCAACAGAGAAGTGGTTGCAGTTACTGGAGATGGAACTAATGATGGTCCTGCCTTGAAGAAGGCAGATGTTGGCTTTGCCATGGTACGTACTAACCAAGAAAGTGGCTAATATTGTTAACCGTATCAGCACTTATACCTGTACTTGTCAACCAGTATCTCTTGTTGCAGTAAAATAAGTAAAAATGTATAATAAACAAAATGTCAAAACATATTTTAGAAATAATTTGTAATGAGTGTTGTTTTTTTATATTAAGAACAGAAAATCAAATGTAAAAAAAATGTGTAAAACTGAGGGTTTTTTAACGTTAGGCTCATGAGATTAGATAAAAATCATATGAATTTTGGTTCTTCTTTTTTACATTGATAACATGAGATTAGAGAAATCATGGGTAAATGCAAGTACTTTTTTATGTTTAGAACAGGAGGTTGGAGAATAAATGGATTTAAGGCTGAGCAGTGTTTTTTATTTATTTTTTTTATATCAAAATGGGTATAATTGTCTCAGCTGTGAATTTTTAAAGCATATTAATTTGTGTATTTGATTTGTATTATGAGTTGAGTGTGATTGTGAATTGTCAACAGGGGATTGCAGGTACTGATGTTGCAAAAGAAGCATCCGACATCATTCTCACTGATGATAACTTCACCAGTATCGTAAAAGCCGTAATGTGGGGACGGAATGTTTATGACAGTATTGCTAAGTTTTTACAGTTTCAGTTGACAGTGAACGTTGTAGCTGTGATTGTTGCCTTTGTTGGAGCTTGTGCAATTGAAGTAAGGGAAGTTAAATACCATTAATAAGTTTTCTGATAAATATTATGAAGCATTAAAGTGTTTATGTTGTAACCAGTGCTGGTCTTAACTAGTAAAAGATCCCTAACAGCTTGCTAAAAGGGTTTGTACCAGGGATGAGTGTAGGGAAGCTTGTATCCTTTCATATAAGTTGCCTAACAATTAAGCTTAAAAAAATTTGAAAGCAAAGTAGACAAATAAAAATTGATGATATTAAGATAAAAGACATTTTTTAAACACAAATAAAAATTAATTTACAAAGTCATACAGTTAATTACCTGGACAGTTGCATGGTGCCATGTATGTCATTATCAAAGATATATTATGTAGAATATCTATGCTTACTATTTCTTTGGATTCTCAATTCATTTGTGTATTTTTCATAGTTAATTTTTTCTTAAAAGTGTTTTTCAGAGATAGTGCAAAGTAATTCATAACTGGGTCATTCATGATGTTAGAAAAACACTTAGGTTCAAGACATCTTGATAGAAATGAATATAAACCCTATAACCCAAGTTCTTTCGAAAGGTGGACCTTTATTCTTTGGGGTTCCTAATTTGCTCCTGAAGAAAAACAGTTCACTTTTTAAAAGTGCACGAGTTTTAGCATTTTTATTTGTAACTAGGTTAGTAATTGTTTGGTTTAGTAAGAAGCTTACAGTTGTTACTTTTCCTGGGGTTGATGTTGATTCTAATGTTTCCTGTTCTAGAAGATACTGTACACTGTTGCTATTTAAAATGGTGGATTACACTTACAACGGAAAGTGTTCGCACCCCTATGTCCCGAATGGTTTTTTGTTTATAACTTAAAAAGTATCAAGATTAGGCTAATAGAAGTATAATATATTATAAATATTATACTAACACACATCTACATAATTTTTTATGTAAATTAAACGACAAATAAACTGTTTATAAACAAATAACCAAAAATTGGAGGAGCAGAAAGTGTTTGTACAGTTCAGAATGTGTGTAAAAACTGATATTCCCATAAAAATTTTGTTTAGTTTGGCAAATCAACTACATTATACCATTCTAGAACCAGACAATTGGTTCTTCATTATTGAAATTTAGTTAGCAAAACATGTACTTCTGGCAATTTAGCCCTGCCTCCATCATTATCTTCTTGGTCATCATAGCAAACATGAAACAACTGTTCAGTGATTTATGTAACCGAATTATTGTAAAATAAGTCTCATGTGCCTCTTTCCAGTATTACTATACAACTTATTGTGTCGAAATCTACTGTTAAAAGCATAATTGCCAAGTTTAAGCTTGCAGGATCAAATGCTAACCTCCCTTGTTCTAGATGCCCCACCAAAATTCCAGAGAGAACCAAGAAGAAGGTTCTCAAAGAAATTATTAGGAATCCTCGTTTAACACAAAATGACATACAGAAACTGGTAAGGGAAACTGGAGTTGAAGTAAGCACCTCTACACTTACAAACATGTTAAGCTCTTCTGGGTTCAAAGCATGCTGTCCTCATAGAACTCCATATTTAAAGCCTGTTCATTTAGAAGCACGATTGAGGTATGCAAGAAAGCATGTAGATAAATCCTTTACCTATTGGAAGAGTATTCTTTGGTCAGGCAAGACTAAAATAGAGCTTTTTGGTCACAGTGATGTATGCTATATTTTCTGTAATAAGGGGGAACAATATCTTCCAAAGAACACAGTCTGGATCATGCTATGAGGTTCCTTCAGCTCTTCTGGTGTAGGCAGCCTTCACCATGTTAATGAAATCATGAAAAAAGAAGAGTATGTTGATATATTAGGCACTTATATCAGAATGATGCTCGGAACTTGTGGCTTGGGCATGGTTGGATTTCCCAGCACGACAATGACCCAAAGCACACATTGAAATATGTGCAATCCTGGTTGCAGAGGAACCATATATGTGTTCTGTAGTGGCCATCACAGTCACCCAATCTCAACCCAATTGAGAACGTTTGGCATGAGTTGAAGACCAGAGATCATCAGCGTCATCCAAAAAACGTGCAAGAGTTGGAGGCCTTCTGTAAAGAAGAATGGAAGAAAATGCCAGTCGAGTACTATCAAATGAGCATGGATGGCTATGAGGAGAAATTGCACCAAGTAATTTACCTGAAAGGCTACACAACTGACCATTAATATTTGTCATTCAATTTACATAAAAATTTATGTAGATGTGTGTTAGTATAATATTTATAATATATTATACTTTTATTTACCTAATTGTGACACTTTTTAAGTTATGAGGAAAAAACTACTCATGATGCAGGGGTGGAAACACTTTCAGTTGTAACTGTATATGAATACAGTAAAAAATTTCATTATATCCTGCAGGACAGTCCTCTGAAGGCAGTACAGATGTTGTGGGTCAATTTGATCATGGATACTCTAGCTTCTTTAGCACTGGCCACTGAACTTCCTACCCCTGATCTATTGTTACGGAAGCCATATGGCAGAACCAAACCTCTCATCTCCCGCACAATGATGAAGAATATTCTTGGACATGCTGTTTATCAGTTAATTGTGATCTTTACATTGTTATTTGTTGGTTAGTTAATCTGTTTATCAGTTAATTGTGACCTTTACATTGTTATTTGTTGGTTATTTAATTTGCTTTATACCTTTTACATTAATGTCCAACATTTGTTTCAGATCAAATAATTACAACCAGCATAGCCAGTAGTTGTCTTGTGTTTTTTTTAATCCTGTTTGAAAAAAAAAGTAAAGTTACTGTTGACTTCAGCAATTACAAACTCTTGGCCTGTGAGTAAAACAATGACCTCAGTAATAACTAAGAAGCTAAAAGTTTTGTTTGCAAAAAAACAGAAAAAAGTGAAAACTTGAAATTTCTTTGAAAAATATTAGGTCAACTGTTCAACAGTCTGAATAAATAGTGTCCAGTGTAATGCTGTGGACTTTAAAAAATTTGGATAGTTGAATTAAGCAACAAAACAGTTATTATAAAAACTTCAGAAACCAAAGCTATGTTGGATACTAACTTAAAGTATCCACAGCTAGATTTGTTTGTTTACTATTACTCTTTTAAATTTGTATCCTTTTTACTTATCCAAATGATTTAGGTATGTGAAAAGTAACCATAAAACAGTATTCAATTATAAACATTTATCTTCCTTGTTTTATTGCTTATATGTAATCTTTTCTAGTAGTTTAATATCTGATTCACTTGTCAAGTTCTACTGTGATGTTGTTAAATGAAGCATGTACTTATTCTTTATTCCAGGACATAATTATTTTGACATTGATTCAGGAATGTACGCCCCTCTTCATTCTCCTCCTTCTCAGCATTTTACTATAATATTCAATACTTTCGTATTGATGACCCTCTTCAATGAGATAAATGCCAGGAAAATACATGGGGAACGAAACATTTTCGAAGGACTTTTCACAAATCCTATATTTTACTCCATCTTAATAACAACCTTTGGAGCACAGGTGAGTAGGCAATAATAATAATAATATGTTTGTGAATCTGGTATGTTTTAAAGAATTTCTAAATGTAAAGTGATCATAATATTGGATTCTGAAATATCTTGAAATTAAGAATATTGTAGGAGTAAATAAACTATATTATATGTAAAACTAGAAAAAACTATCTTGATTGATTTCTTAGAGTTATTAAGATGGTATTTAAAGATAGAACTATAGCAAGTTACTGAGTACAATAGAAGTTTATATTTTTGGCCTGAATGAGACTGGTCTGGATTTTGCTACAGTTATCTGTATCTTGTGTTAATGGTCACCATTCAGTCAATTAAAAATAGTACCAGTTATGTCAATAAATGAATGTATATATGTATATACAGTGAGCAAAAAATGTCATGTATATTCAACCTGATAGCTTAATACCTTTTCATTATGTTCTGGTTCCTTTCAATTTCTTTTATTGTTTAAAGTGACCAAACTTCCACAAATCACAGTACTGATGATCTTGTAAGGAAGAGTCATTTTAAAATTTGATTAATGAACTCTGAAGGATTTCTTCACAGATTTATTGATGGGTTCTGAAGAACTTGTCCAGATATTTACTGATAGGTTAAGAGGTACTACTTCAGTCGTTAATTTAGACTTGAGGGACTGTATAAGAATTTTATCAATGAACTTTGTGGGACTGTAACAAATTGATCTGAAGGACTACAAGAATTAACTGGTGGACCTTGAAGGACTTCTTTCAAAGGTTTAGTAATGGGTTTTGAGGATCCATGAGATATAGTGTAAATAAAAAGTATCACATGTGATGTAATTGAATGAATTCAATTATTCTCCAGTCTTTGAATTGTACTAGAGTTTAGAAGTATAGAAAGTATGTCAGTAACTGTAAAAAAAAACTTAAACATTATAGTTTATAAGGTTGAGTTTCAGTATGGTCTTTTATTACACACAGCTATTTCAATCTTCTTTCTGCCCCCTAATACTCAATGAACCATTCCATATAACCCACATTTTGTGCCACTTTTCATCATGTATGTAGCATGAGACTACCCTTTACCAATAATATTATGCCATCTGTGTTGGTGCAGCTAGTGCTCTCTGATGTTCCTACTCAATCCTCACTTTCAAAAATTGGCACAATTGAAAATGAATAATACCGACAGTGGTGGGAGGAGGGGTGGGAAGTTTATGTAAGTAGAGGTACGTACCTATTGGAAATATGTTTTCATTATAAGAAAAAGTTAGCTTTCAGAAACACAGAGGTAGTAAAATTGTGATTCCCTGATGTTAATAACTTTGTAGATGATTATTTTGTTGTGGAAAGTGATCTTGTATGAGGAAACATCTTATTAATTTAAATATTTAGATCTCAGTTTTATTAAACTAAATCTGATCTTTAATGCTAAACTGAATAAAAAATGTTTGAACAACTATTGAAGGAAAATGTCAATCTGGTGTACCTTTCTTAGTTTTCAGGTATCTTAATTAGAAAATCCTTTTGATAATAAAGTAACTGTGTGAAAGTTTTTTTTTTCAGCTTATCTATTTTCAGCAAACTGAGAAATTAAAAGGATTTGAATAATATAAATGTTAGTTCATACAAACATCCATGAAATGTGTTTTCTTTTATCAGATAATAATAGTCCAGTTTGGAGGATATGCTTTCTCAACTTCTGGTCTTACAATTGATCAATGGCTTTGGTGTATATTTTTTGGCTGTGGGACCTTGTTATGGGGACAGTTGATCACTACAATTCCCACTAAAAAGATTCCAAAAACCTTTACTTGGGGATCGGGGACACCAGAGGAACTTGAACATGATGTTCTACATGGTGAGGAGAGAACCAGGGATTCCATTTCTCAGGATGTCAAACGAACAGGACAGATCCTCTGGATTCGTGGCCTTACTCGACTACAGACTCAGGTAAGTATGTTTTATTGTTCAGTTACATTAATGTTTAATTTGTATATCAGCTTTACCCTTTTATTTTCAGCATTAGTAGGGGGTATCATAATTAAATCTGAAACTTATATAATTTGGTAGAAAAGTAAAGAAATTTGTTAAGAATGTTGATAACACTTTTAAAAATGTATAAATAGTACTGTGTAAAAGTGTTAAGACAAGATATTATTTTATCATTCTTTCCATTTTATGGGGTTAATTCTTCCATGTCATTACAGAATATAAATTTTAACATTATGGTTCTACTTCACTGATCTCTGTTGACAACTGAATGAACCAGGGTGAGAATACTTATCATTCTTTACAATTCCCATATACTTGTACCAAAGACATGTCATAAGGATTATGTTTGAATGAACATAGTGATCAAACTTAGAGTCTGAAATAACTGTTATGGAACTGCATGCTGTGTCTTAACTATACAGCAAGGACCTAGCATATGATACCAGTGTATACTAGAAGAAATCCATTTAATAGCATTCCACAAATAACCATTGATTAAAACAGCATTTAACACTATATATTAAGTTTTGTTGTTAATTTACAACCCAAAAAAGCATGAAGCATTCTCAATATAGTGAAGAGTCACCTAAAAGCTTTACATGACCCTGGTTGGACCCTCTAACAAATTGCAGCAGACTTTACGTGCTCCCTAGACACTGTCAAATGAATCAAAGATTGTGAGACTGAGATAGTTAAGTTTGAAAACAGGGAAGGAGGAGGCAGAACACCTAAACTTTATGATAGTGATGTTAAATATCTTTGTTTATGTAGCCTTTGGTATGGTAAAAAGACAACCATTGACCAACTGACAGATGTACAAATCTGCACTATCAAGAAGACACAATTAAAAAGGAATGTGTGGTTGTGTAGCTGTTAAAAAACCTTTATTTCCATCTCCAAATATTATAAAGTGATTGACTTTTACTAAAAAGTCCAAAACTAGACTATTGATGATTGAACTAGGATGTTATGTGTTGAGTCTTAAGTTTGAAATATTTGGTTCAAAGTGTAGATTGTATGTTTAGAAGAAGAAAGGTGAAAGATAATTGCCTCTGTACATAGCGCCTACCATAAAGCATGGGGGAAGCAGTATGATGGTTAGAAGGTGTTTTTCTGCCAAGGCAACAAGAGATATTTGGGAAATAGTTGGAATAATAGAAGAGTGCAAGTACCATCAAATAGTAATCAGTGGTTTGCATATGATTGGTAAAGGATTCTACTAAGAAACACTCATCCAACCTATGCAGAAACTATGTAGTTAAGAAAGAAGCTATTGGAATCATTCAAATGATGGAATGACCTCCACTAAGTTGAGTAGATCTGGGATTTGATAGATCAGAAACTTTACAAATGAAAAAGAAACTTTATGGGGGTGTATTAGAGACACTTGGAGTAAAATCCCAAAGGACACTTTGATTAAATATGCAACAACAATGCCTGAAAGACTATCTGCAGCTATTAAAGCAAAATATTGATTGTTTGCTGAACTCAAACATGTCCACTAAGTTTTTTGTACTATATATGAAGATTAATAAAAAAAAATAATTTTTCACCTGTGATTTACCTTTCACTGACTTTTGAAAGTAGTCTAAAATCTAATTTTTGACTTTATCCTAACACTTTTGCACAGTACTGTGTGTGCGTGTGCATGCATGCGTGCGTGTGTGTGTAGAATGTATTTTTTTATGAACTCTCAAATGTGCTTTCATTTCAGAAAGAGCATAATAAAAAGAATAAATAGTATGGAAGTGATAAGTATAAGTTTATCAGACCTTTTGTAGAAGTAAGAACCCATGGTAACTTGTGATATTTCTATGGTAATATTGTTTCAGTTTTCACGCAAAAAATATGCCTAAGGGAAATTAATTGTTAAAACAATATCTTTATTTATAAACATTCATGCATTAATTAATATGATGAATTATAGATCTTCCAAAAATAAATACCTACAGGCATTAGGTTGAGGTTAATGGAACCCCCCTGTTAATGTTAACCTTGAAACTGGATGTCCCTTAGTGCTTAATTTATATATCAATGTTTGTGCTTACGTTTAATTTGTGTTCTGTTTAGTTTCCTGTGTTCTCCATTTATGTTAAATAGAAAACTGCATGTTCTTAGGTGATTAATGTGTGTCGGTGTTTAATTTGGGTTACTGTTTAATAGTTGTCAATGTACAATACTGTATCTGTTTAAATTGGGTTAGTGTTTAATGTGGGTCACTATTTTATTTGGGTCAATGTTTAATGCTAGATGTAATTGGCCAAACTGTTAATTTGGTATATTTGTGAATAAGGAACCCATTGTTAGTCCTAAAGGAAAACATAGTGGTAGTACATGTCACTGTTGGCCAACCATGCTGAAGTGTGTGCTGTTATTACTACTGTTGCTTACCCATGTTGAAGTAAGTGTTGTTATTATCACTGTTATGTCTCTAGAAATCCATCTTGTTATCCTTTAACCTACCAAGTTCTCTGAGTAGCACTTTTAATCCTATAATGGTAATAGAAATTAACTTAAAAGGCTGTACAAAAACAGAAAAGATTGGTCTGTATTAAAATCTGTGGTCTTACACTTATAGAAGTATATGCAAGTTTTTCATAGTCTCGCATGTACTGTAGAAATCACATTATGATATACGTTTCTATATTTTGAGTTGTAACGTTGCTTCCTCGTTTGAGTGTTTAACCTAGTTTTCTTTCTCCAGTCCAGTCTTTCATCTTTGATCAGATGAAATTATTATGGCATGTGAGAATTAATGACAATAACATACTAATTTTAAACCTTTAAACCAAAGATAATGCTAGTACTTCAGTGTAACTTTACTAATAAGGAGTTCAAATGTGTCTGTTAAATTTAATTGAATCTTCTAGTAGGGTCATCAGTGTCACACCTATTTCTCCACTAATTCTTTGCATTTTAGTAAGAAAGCTATTTTTAGCTAAAATAGCATACACAAGTTAGTTTTTGATGTAAGTATTAATGTGAAAATTCTACCTTTAACTCATAACTTGATAATTAAAATATTTCTGATAGTACTGAAACATAGTGATGAGCCAGATCAGGTAGTATTAGTTCTTTAGGATTTGGTAAAAGTTAAAGAATAAAAAGTAACTCCTTCATTCATAATAAGGATGTGAAATTCCTAATATAACATGTATTTTTGTGAGTAGTAAATTTTGAAAGTAAAATTACAAAATAAAGTTGTAGAAGTCCTATGTCTTAATTTTCTAAATGTTTTGAAGAAAGCATTTATAACATTATTTGAACTACTTCATTTTAAACAATGCTTTTGAATAACATTTCAACAGTTAAAATCTAATCAGCTGATATTTGAAATATGTTTTACCTGAACGTCCTTTGAAGAAAATTGAGCATTGGAATTTATGTTGTTAAATTGCTTATATAACATCCTTGTGTCTTTTTATGTTCTGTGTTCTATCAGGTCTACATAGGTGACTTGGAAGTTTGTAAAACCCATTAAGTATCAGTAAACAGTGTTCTTTATTGAAGTGTTTGTAAAATTTAGAGGCAGAAGTTTAAGTTAGCATACTTCAAAAAATACTAAACATGACTAAAAGGCCCTGACAGTCATGTAGTCTTATTGAAATGATAGTATGTAATATTGTCTTGGCTTCTTAGTTTAACTGAACATTTTTGTAATGTTATTTTGTAAGCTTTTATTTGAATGTATGTGTACATACTTATCTTTACATGTAAATTTTGGAGAGCATTGTGTAAGTCTAGCAGTGCAGCTACACACATTATTTAGTGTGCAAAGTAAGAACATGGAAATGTAAAGTACATGTGTATTTTGGTCCCTTGATGAGTTTGTTCAATCTGTGTTTCAGGTGAATGATGAGTTAAAGTTAGCAGAACTTATGTTTTGATTTGTTTGTAGATTTTGTTAATTGTGTTGTGGGCCAAAAGTTACACAGTACTGCAGGTGTTAAGCAGTTTCAGTAAACATGCTTTAAATCTGGACACTACACCTAACGTCTCAGGTTGTTTCCTCTGTTTTAGTTGGAGAGCTTTGATATCAGGTATTGCACAGTTGATTGAAGGGTAGGTTTTGGCCCACTAAAAGTGTATTGACCAATGGAAGAATGGAAGCCTGGTGTCCATGTAGTACTCTCTTTCCCCAGCTGTCACATCAGTCTTCTATAGATTCGTCAGATTCTGGAGGAGCCCATAGCCCCAAGAAGTTTGCTTCATCATACCAGTTCACCCATTCACCACCTCGTTAGGCTGTGGCTGTGGTGCACTCACCTTGACATCTTGTAACAGTCAGTTACTGCTGGTATTTGAAAATACCCTTTCCATTGGTTTTATAAGATGCAAGGAAAGTCCTCTTAAACTAAGATTATGTACTGATGTGTATTTGTTCTAGTGGGATGATAGCTTGAAAAAAGATTGTTTTAAGTTCAGACAGGCATCTGCATCTATTTTATGAGTGCTGGTCTTTGACACACTACTATTTCCTTGAATGTATTTCACCTCTTAGTTTGCACAGTTCTTGCCTGCTACACCACTGCACCTCTTTACAAATGAAGTAATATTTCTGACCTCAACAAATGTTACCAGCATATTTCTCCATATCTCTCACTCTTACTCTTCTAAGTGAAGCTTTGGTTAATGTACAAGTTGTCCTTGTTGTTGTGGAGGCATCTCTATTTATGGCTCACAGTTCTTTTTGCTATAATGTACTGTCTTTCTGAAGAAGAACTGCAACTTTGCATCCCAGCCTGATATGTGTACTTTTGTCAAAGAAATCTTGTTGTAGAAAATCTAGTAACGTTTGTGAGTGAAAGTTTCATGTGCAAATGTGACATCAGTAGAGGTGAATATCCATCTTCAAGTTTATACAGGAAAGGGAAGCAGACTTTATGAACATGAAACTTATTTCTGCATTAACAAAGAGCTGCCATAGTGCACTTAATGTGATCTTCAGAATCAGCTTGTTTATACTTTGCATTTATGCATGAATGTTTTATGTTGTTTCTGCTGAACCATGGCACAGTGAGCAACATTTCTGAACCTGTGGTTCATAAAATTGGTGTGTAAGACTATGTAAAAGGGATATGTAAAAATGTATAATTGTGTATCTATTTATGTAGTTATTGAAACATCAGTGTTTAGAGATGGCGCTTGAGCCCCTCAAAGGAAAAAAAAATGTAACCAGTCACGTAAAGGCAGTTTTGTAATCATATTTTATGTGATTAATTTTGTCATTCTTGTAACCCAGCTCTGATAGTCATTGAAGAAGTATTGTTAGTATTTCATTATGTTTGGATTTTCTAGGTTTTGCTCTTTATTATGAATTGTGCAATATTAAATAAATATTAAGGTCTTAGTTTTCACCTGTACTGAATATGATCTTACTTTCTGCTTGTAGTGTTCTTTTCTTGGTTCTGCAAACCACTTTTCACAAGGTTTTATAATTCTTTTTAGAAACACTTGGATAAAGTTTGTTTTTTCCTTAATCTAGGCATTATTTAACTATCTTAATGGCAATCTTTTAAAGTATCTCTTAAAAAAAAACTAAGTTATACAGAACTCTGAATAAAAACTAGCTTCAAAAACTACTTTGCATAATGACACATTTGCCTATATTAAAGAAATGTACAGAATTTACATAGGTGACACAGCTAATTATAAAATTTGATAGGTCATAAATTGCTGACAAATTTATTTTTCAAAGTAATCTTCACCAGACCTGGTTTTTTTTAAAAAAATATCTTAAATATTTTTGTTATTTGAAACCTGTTTGTTTATCACAGACCTACTTTAAAGAAACACTGACAGTTTGTGTATGTTATTGTAGGCCAACTTTAAAGCACTGAGTAATTCACTTTCAACAGGTGTTAACTTCATTTAATTGTTGCTCAAGAAGTGAAACATTTGAAACTTTAAGAATTATAGTTTAAATATGTAGACAGATAAAAAAATTATCTAAACCAGTTTTTGGTGATTCAGTCATTTATTGAGGAACATGAATTGATTTAAAAAAGTAAATACAATGCAATGTTCTATAAGTCTGTTTCAATTAAATGTAATCCACCTTTATCATTTTACTATAAAAACAAAGTATAACTAAGTAACATGCATATAAAGTAATAAAAATGAAATATGACTTAAAAATATTTTGATGTAGAATTCTTTATTGTAATTCAAGTCACTTGTGTTGTTGATTAACTAGTACTTTCTTTTATTGAGAGTTTGATATTTTATTTTCCCTAGTAGATAAATTGAATGTTTTCACTTCTAGTTTTGTCACTAGTGTTTTCTCCATGTTTTCATGTATTGTATGGTCATATTTTACAGATGTTTACTGTATGAAAATGTCTCTTTGTTATAGATATTTCACTAGTGATAAATTCAATATAATTCCTGAATCCCACAGAATCATACTTCTGGTAAAAACTCAAACCCAACTGAAGTACCTAGTTGCTTTACTTCTAGTTTTCATTGGTTATTCATTTTAGATCCTGCTATTTCTTCTATTGTTAACATGTCTTATTTCTCATAATTATAACAGGTTATTGAAGGGTATGTAAAACAGATGTTATGCAACTTATATTAACATTGATTTGCTACAATATTCTTCTCCTAAACTTAAACATAAAATTAACTCTTGTAGTGATCTATGAAGTGGAGTAAGGTAAGGCAAGTTTATAATTTTATTCTGATACCAGTAGCCTTAGCTATATTAGCATAGTTTTAATTCATTCAAAATAGTGCGACTCCAAGTAAATCATGTTCTGGTATTGATAATGTAGTTCTGTTTGTTTCCAAGTGTGCAGGATTATTTGTCTAATAATGTTAGTTTATACTTACATAAGTAAATAAGAAACATAAATCTTTTTGTCAGCTAAATACTCAATTTCGTGGAGAGATGAAAGAAGTAGCATGATGTGGAAAAGTAGTTTGTTTCCAGTTTACTAGTTGTAAGTAACAGGTTTGGTATTTCTGTAGCAAGCTATATCAACTATTTCTACACAAGTCATGCCCTTATGCAAGACTTTTAAAAAACAGAAGCCAGAAAATTGTTTATAAATAATTCTTCTCTCTAAGCAAGCTAAAAAGTTGAAACAAAATATTTAATTAAAATTGTTCTAAAAGATAAAATGTTGATTTGGGGTAAAGATGAAGTAAAGATAAGCTGGCATGGATAAAGAGAAATATTGCATCATAGATTAGTGGTAGTAAAGTTATGTTCCAAACAGTCGTTTAGAAGGAGCAATCTTCCATATAAACATGGTTTTATTTCAGTTTTATTTTGATGCAACATGTTTTTGTATTAAAACATAATTAATGATAGAAATGAAAGTTTTTTAGTTGACACAGTAAACTTTATCAAGAAAGTATTGACCCTATACTGTTCATTGTGTGCATAGTAATCTGGTTTAACGTAGATCAGAAATTGTAGTTAAATCTTTTTAATGTAAAAACAATAGTTGGAAATGTTTGTCTACTGATATGTGATAGTTAGAGAAAGTAAAAACATTTTGTTTCAAGCTAAATGAATTTGAATATTGAAGCTTTACTTAACAGTACAGACATATTCCATTTTTGTAGTAGTGGTGATACATAGTTAAAGCACAAACTTACTCCGTTTTTGTGCTAATAGTTGTGTGAAGCCTGAACATGTGCTTTCGTGTTCTATGTTTGCCACCCACCGTACATGAGCAAAAAATTCAGCTTCTTAAAACCCGTGTATGAAGAATAGGTCACTGAAGAAGACAGACATGTTATTTATGTCCCTCAAGTTGTAACATGATAATGATCTTCTGAATTCATTATAAAACAAAGCAGATGTTCTTACACACCAATTAACACTAACTAATCAGTTACTAGTTTCATACTACTTACAGTGTTGTTTGATTTTAGTTTGCTTTAGAGTTGATGTCTTTATTTAGTTTTAAAATTGCATTCAATCATATTTATAAATGTATTGTTTTTTGCAACTCAGGAGAATGAGTGTAGTGTCAGATAAAAGCTTCTACGTGTATTTGTATTAGTGTTTACGCTAGTAGTTAAAAAGCATGTAGGCCACCCAAGCTATTTATAATTTTTGGCTTTTTGCAAGTTATGATGATAAAACAACCAGGAAGTATATTTAGTGGAGAAAAAACTGTCAGCTTTCAGACCCAAATACCAATTTTAATAAAGGAAAAAAAACACACCAAAAATGGTTGTGTCATATTTCAGGAATGACAAAATTATGTATACATATAGATGGTAACCATTTATTTGGAGAACATTAGATGTGTTATAGTACTTTCTGAGACATCTCCTTTTCTATCTGATGAAAAGACTTGTAGTAGAGTAGTTTTATGACTTGGTAGAAACTGCAGTTCGTTATCTGATAGTCTGTCCTTTGTTGGATCCATGTAATAGTTCAACTGATAATTCCCATTTATATTAGTGATATACATTTTCCACTTACACTTATCACTTCAGTTTTATGTTCAATGTTTGTATTTTTATTCAGGGAAACATAAAAGAAAAAAGAATTCATATCTTATTTTGTTACCTAAATCTTGATATAAAATGACTAAATAAACAGTGATAATATGGAATAAAAGACTTATCAGTGGAATATCCTAGCCAGCAGCTTTAGTTTATTGCACTTATACATAAATGCAATATATATATCCACACACACACTTGTGCAACAGTGATCATAAAACACAAAAATGTCCAAAAATCATCTTGAAAATACATAACTAAAATAAACTGGTATCATTTGGCATTTACTACCATACTTTACACCTCAATTACGAGTAATGTACTTCCATAGTATTTGACACATGCTGATAGGCCAAACCATCTTTGCTGCACCAATCATCACAGATGGCACGTATGATCAATATTCACATGGAAGCTGCAGATGACTATATCTCATGTAAATAACATCTTATGTCACTGCATTTTCAAAACTGCAGTAATTGTATATTTGTGCTAGTAATGGATGAGATTCACATATTTTTATATTGACTTAAACACTATATTTTTTTAATAGTTATAATCAAGACTGGTTACCATCAGTCAACATGAAACATGAAAATATAGCATTGACACATACTTGTCTAGGAACTAGGTTTTGGCTAATACACTGTAACCAATAAATCTATTAAAATAACTTGATCAATTACAAAGAACCAGGTACAATATATAAATTTTTTGTACATGGATATTCAAAATTCTTACAAAATTAGCAAATTAACAAACTTGCTGCTGATAATTGACATTATAATGTTTAATACTTACTTCAGGTAACATAAGAAGCCTTACATTTATAAACCATGTCACTTGGTTATATTGTTCTTACCTTATGTGACAAAGGAAGTTTTATTTGAATAAATCACGTCATTTAGTTTTATTGTAATTATGTAGCAAAGAAAGTTTTAATACATTTTCTTAGTTTAGTTATAGGTAATCAAGTTTTAACTTAATAAATGAAATCATTTAGTTTTGTTATAATTTTGGTAAGAAAATAAATTATTATATAATAAATCAGTTCATTTGGTTTTGTTATAATTTAGATGAAAAAGGGACTTTTAACTTAATATATAATATTTTTCTGTAGTTTTTAGGGTGATGGCACATGTCACATACTGATGTCTAGATATTATAACAAAAGAACACATTACTTCCTGACAGTAAAACATTCATGAGAGTTGGTGCTTATTTTCTTAATCTTAGAAGATTTCCTGGTTGTTAATATGAAATGACCTGCATGGTTTTATAGCATGCTTTTTTTTTTTCACTCGGGAACCTCACATGTCGACCATTTCCTTAGTATATACTTGCAGTATTTTCTAATGCTAAGTGAGTTACTATATAAAGATTCCCTGCACTATTTGAGTTATAATCAAAGATATGGTGGTGGTTGTAATAGCTCAACAGAGCTTTTTTCTTGTGGCTAAAGGTAGTAATTAAGCAGTATTTCATTTAACTGTGCTTGAAAAAACAGATAGCCATTAGATGTAATGAATTTGTAGTATACATAGTTGGTTATTTAGTGTCTGTTGAGTGGATTCCTTTGTCATATTGAATAACAACTTGCCAACATACACATTAATACTTAATTTACGGAGTTTGGTATTCTTCCCTTATCAACCAATCACCATCTGGAATCATTATTGTGAAAGTGTTTTAAATTGATAAAATTGTATAAATATGTTTTGTTTTGGTCCTCTGTTATGCAAAAAGAAACAAACAGCCAGTATTTTCATATATATTTGTATGGAAATATTTGATACACTGCATGAAGTTTTCACCGTATGACACCACCAGCTCATTGTTTGGTCATTTCTTACCTGGACTGTTTCTCTTAAGAAGGGTTTTGTAATTTTAGTACTTGAAATGCATGTGTTTTGGACTACCCAATTTGTGCAATGGATAGATAAGGAGAGAAAGAAACTGCAGAAGACTAGCTTATTGAGGACAAAACAAAACAGATAAATTGTTAGTTTTAGATTCAACAAGCTTTATGGAAATGGTCAACATTAGAGATTTTCGAGCACCAGTTTTGTATTGTTTCATGTTAATATTAACCTCCTACCTTTGTTTACCATTTTTGCCTTCTTTTGTGCCTAATAATTTGTCTGTTGTACAGACATTTACCCTCTTTCCTTTCACAGCTTCGAGTAATCAGAGCCTTTAAGAATATGTTGGAAGACATGGAAGAAAAACGTAGTGTTCATAGCTTACACAGTTTACGTAGTTCTCGTAGCCACATAGGAATTAGACCATTCCCAGATATAATCTTCATTGATGAGGAGATGAAAACACCATCACCTAATGAACCATTTGAACAGAGTGCTCCCCGAGAGAGACTGAAAACCACGAGTAGGAAAGGATCTAAGAGCAACATCTCAAGCACAGCAGTAACTCCCTCTCTCACAGATAATGATGCACAAATCTTCTCGGAAACTGCTCCCCTGATGGAAAGATCACCACAAACTTCTGAACATTTTCAAGAAACCCCTCTCACTTCACTGACTACAATGCCATATAGTTTTTCCTCTGACACATGTCTCCCCACCTGGGCAGACATTAATACTACTAACCCACTCTCACAGGGCTACAGCCTTTTAACTGAAACTAGCAGAGTCTGTGAAACAAGTATTTAAAAAAAAAAGTTAGTAAATGAATTTCCCTTGTTTTAGATTAAAATGTTATGATGCTGTGCTTGTGAAAACCCTCTAACACCAGTTGTTAAAGAGGAAATCCTCATGAGGATTTTAGACTGCCAATGCACTGTGTATATTATATATATACTCATGTATATATAAATACAGATACGAGTTCTACTTCACATTTTTATTGAAGTGGATGTGTTTTTGTTTTCTTACATATCATTTCCTGTATTTACATTTAATTAACAATGTCAGTTGTTCCAGTACAAGATATTAATTCCCAGTGACCACAAGAAATGTAATGGTGATATCATATGTCAGTATCTACATGTTATGAAACTTTATTATATCCATTTTACATTCAACAGTTCACAAACATTTGATTGTGAGGATTTTTTTCTTTCGTTATGAACGAATACAGCCATTATTTTTCTTTTTCAGTGGATGGTAACTTCACACATTTCAAGGAATCTGCAGTGTTAATGTTGTGGTACAAAAAGTTCATTTTCTGGGTAGTTGCATACTTTGTAGCTTTATATATACAGTAGAAAGGAACACAGTATATTTACGCACATATCTAGATCTTGTATTAACTGTATGTCTTTAATATCTACTAGTTGGTAATTACAGTATTATTACCTTCTCCAGTGTCATACTAAACCTTTATTTAACATCAATAATAACGGACTGCACTAGAAAATACTTGCATGTACATGTTAAGCCTCAGAATATCACTAACTGTGCAAATCCTTCCTTTTCTAATAAATTTGACTTATTTTCTGAAGTTCAGTATCTTCTTACTTTCATGAATGTCAGCTTTATCTTATTTTGCTTCTGAATTTTTACCTATGTGCTGAAAGATGGTAGAAAATCTGTAATCTGCTATTAGTTAGTGTAAATGTACAAGTTAATTATGAGAAGCATCACTGCTTTAGCTTTTCTATATTCATATTTCTTAGACTAATCACAAAACCACAAGATTTACCTCTTTTAAAAGTCTGTTTCAAAATTGATATTTGTAATAGAGAGAGATTTATAATTAAAGCTTGGGGAATGTAACTAAATGTTTAATGTTTAAAAGTAAATCTATATGTTGTGTATATGTACACAACCTCAAACCTTTCCTTTACTTGTGTACAAAAAAGTATTGGACGTTGTTATACACACATTTACTTGAAATTTGCATAATTATATGTGGTAGTGACAAAGACTGCGGCCTAAAGGTTTTTGTTTTCAACCATTAGATAAAATCAACCATATTTTTGTGTTAAATATTGTTATATTTTTTGGTTATCTCTCCAGTGTCAACAAATAGTCAATAATTTGGTCATGTTTGTTATGTGTGTTCACACTATTTTTTATAATTAAACTCAGGTCTGATAAACAATAGTCATTAATTGGATAGTGTTTTTTATATGTGTTCACACCATTCTTTATAACTAAACAATCAGGTCTGATAAATAGTAGTCATTAATTGGATAGTGTTTGTTATATGTGTTCACCATTTTTTATTACTGAACATTCAGGTCTGATAAATAATAATTAATTAGATAGTGTTTGTTGTGTGTTCAAACCATGTTTATAACTAAACAGTCATGTCTGATAAAAGTAGTCATCAATTAGGTTGTGTGTACACACTATTCTTCATAACTAAATTCAGGTCTGATAAACAATAGTTATGTCTGTTTACACCATTGTTTATAAGTAAAGAGTCAGGTGTGATAAATAGTAGTCATTTAATTGTAGCATAATTCTTACGTGTCTTCACACCATTGTTTTAACTAGTTTATACTGGTAGATTTATTAAAATTTTTAATCTTCATAAATGATTGCAACTGAAGGAAATGTTTCATTGAATAAGTTCCTAGCATTTCTTTCTTGGGTTTTAAGTTGTTTGGACTTAGTAATAAATGTTTAGTTGTCCAGTTTATTTTTATGATGCAGTATATACACTCATCTATCTAAACTGGTACAAGTGTTGTAAATTTGCTATGAATATCATGTAAAAATGTTGTGTGAGGTGCAGTAGTAACTTAAGAGAATTTTGAGTGGTAACTTTTGCATTAAGTGTTGGTTTATGCACTACAACAAATACACAAGTTGGATATTTTAACAAATAAGGATTTTAATGGCAAGATTAGACTGGGTTTTATTATAGATTTCTTTGAGTTTGACATAAAATAATAAAACTGTGTTAATCTAGTCTGTGGTTGACTCATAATAAAAGTCTACTTTGAGACTGAGTGGAGTAAAGCAGTTCAGAATATTTATTAGCCTTGATAAATAATTATGAATTTGTTTATCTTTAGGTCTCAAGTACTTTTTAAGGTTTAAAGATAAAATATTTTATCAAAATGATTTTTGAAAAAAAGGCCTGTCAAAGGTAAGAGCTGTATCAAGAAAATTCAGTGTGTATCAGATGCTTAGATTCTTTTTTGTTTTTCAGTGTTGCAGCTAAAAAGTTTTTTACATAAACCAAATTTTTAGCAGATATTCTGATATATCAGATTTCATATTCTCCCATATAAGTGTGCTACTTCTTTAAAAAATAAAAAAGGAAAACTTTCCAGAAATGGTTGGAAAAGTTTAATCTTTTTATCCAGTGTGTAGTAGGAAACTGTGTGTGTGCGTGCGTGCATGAGATTGATGCTAGTATGAGCATATGTGATGTTGGGTTTGGTCTCCTTTAACTACTGACCTCTGTAGGTGAAAGTTGCATGTGCTCCAGGTTACCTTAGAATCCATTTCTTCCAAGTTAGACAAGCAATACATATGCATGAATGTTAATATTTGATGTACACTCCAAAGTGTAAGCTTGTTAAGTATGTTTTGACTAGCTGCATGGTAAGTTGTACAAGAGTGTGTGTGTGTATATGTATATATATATATTAAATATCTATTTATTCTCAGTGCTTTATTGTACAGTTTGTATTGTTAACAGAATAGTTTATTTCTGTTGTTAACTGTCATTTTTACATTTTTGTATTGGTATTGTATACTGAAGGTATGAAAAGTTTTGCATTTTAAGTTAATAAAAGTAAATTTTTTAAGGTTAATAGAAAATGTGTAATCGAAACAAGTGCATAATAAAGAAAGACAAAAGGTAATTTTGTTTCTTGGTTATAAATTAATTGGTGACTCTAAGTCTTCTGTAAAAGCAAAATTAAAAGATTATCTGAATTTACATAATAAATTTTTTTGTAAGTTAAATAATTTTCTGTAATTTTAGTTATTGAATTAAAAACCTCTTCTATTTTACCTGCAAAACCATTTTTGTAGTGTTTTAAAAATATGAGAACAAGTATGTTTACAAACTGTTTATTAAATTTTGCATTAAAAACAGTTATAGATTTAAGACTGTTGTGAGTTTGATTTTTTATGTGTCTCCTTCCAAGCAGGCTTGTACATGGAGAATGTTTTAACCTGAATTTTTCTGTTCATTGAAATTTTTCCTCAGCCTGTTGTTGCACACGGTTTTATGTTCCATCCATATGGTATCAGATCTTCACGGTTAATGAACATGTACTATCAGAATTAAATTCTTAGTAGCTTTTATTATTAAAAAAAAAAAAAAAAAAGGACTTCTCTAACCAGTAGTAACTGTTAGTGTTTAACAAATGTTCTGGGAATTTCCATAGACAGTTATAGTTACAGAAACTGCCTAACAATGTTTATAATTCTTTAAACTGAGAAGTTTCCCATGTCAGAGTTACAAGCATGCTGCTAACATGCAAAGAAAGTCATGTAAATCTGATATTGTGTTCTGGCCTTTATGTGAATTTCCTATCTTTGCTACAAAAAAGCTTGTCTCTCACTGTAGTGTAATTCCAAAAGTAGGCTTACACTATCATTGCTGTACACCTCAATATCACTTTCTTAGACAACACTATTAGGTTGATTAGCTGTTCAATATTTGGATTAGTTAGGTTGGTTAGCTGTCCAGCATTTGGATTAGGTTAGGTTGGTTAGCTGTCCAGCATTTGGATTAGGTTAGGTTTGTTAGCTGTCTAGCATTTGGATTAGGTTAGGTTGGTTAACTATTCAACATTTGGATCATGTTAGGTTGGTTTATGTTAAATTGATATCAGGTTGTGATATACTCACCAGCAGAGTGAATCTTTGTTGAATCTTTATTAATAATTCTAATTAAAAGTAGATCAGGACTAAAAACTAATGTATAGATTAAGGAAATAAATTCAATTGAAGAAAATGATAAGAACATAATAAGTATGAAAACTAAGTTTTGCAATGATTATCAATTCATCAGTTGTATCCTCAACATTAAAAACCTGGCAGTATAACACCTCTTAACATTTGGACAGCTTAGGAGGGTTAGATAACTCTAAATCTATAAATTAACAATGTATATAATCATTGAGGATGGAACTCCCAGTGATCAGGTTCATTGAGAAGGGCAGAAGGCTGAGGTGCTTTCTGGGGGCCCATGAGAGCATCCGTGGAATGTATAACAAATATTTAAGGAGCCATTAACTTGTTCCTTCAACGACTTAAACATGTGAGCACTGTATACAGGGAGGGGAATCAGAACACATACTAATTCTTCCCCAGGGCTTATGGTGGCTCTCAGCAACCCTGTCAATAATTTGATGAGGACTTACAATGTTAAAACAAATTGAGTTTCAATTCCTAAAATGGTCAGAGCACCCATTATATAGCTTCATGTTTAACAACAAACAAACAGTCACAAGTGTAAAGTAATAAGTAGTATTTCAAACTATTTTAAACAGCATAATGAATAATTTCCATTGTTAAAATTTTATAAATAACAACAAAAAGTATCGCTGTACTTAACACATGAACAACACTTGTTTACTCATGATATCTAGGTGCATGGCTAGGTGGTAAGGGTGCTCGGCTTATAATCCAAGGAAACATGCTTACCCTTTTGGCCACAAGGGGGTTATAATGTGATGGTCAATTCCAATATTTGCTGGTAAAAGAATAGCCCAAGAGTTAGCAGTGGGTGGTCTAATCTTTCACTGCTAAATTGTACTACACTGCTTGTGTAGTATTGTATGAAATTCATAAACAAACAAACAACTAAGAAACTGGGTAACAAATTAGGTTTAGATCCCAAACTTTATAATTGGATAAAGAATGCTACCTTGGAAAGTGATCTTCTCAAAATACAAGTATATGGAACTTCAAATTGAAGATTTTAACCTGTTCCTTAATTTGTGTATCATTGTCTTCTGATTCTCAAGAGGTGTTTGTCCAATGAGTAAATGATTAGAGAAAAAACTCTATGGTGGTAATTGTTATCATTGCTTTGTATTTTATAGAAGGAAAAACATTCACAGATTACATAATTATTTCTAAGATGCTAGCAATTTTCCTATGCTTACAAGTAGAAATATGCACAAATTTATATATATTTATAACACACTCTAACTAGCTTAGGCTTTCTGGCAAAATAAGTTAGTTTTTCATGGATTTGTAGACCTTACTAGGATGGTAGCAACTTGAAATCTTCCTACTGTACCGTAACTAATATTTGTTATAGGGAATTGGCACACTTGTTTCTGACTGGGAAAACATTGACTGTAAGCTAGAGACTGTTGCCGTTGCTTGTGTATCAGCAACTTATCAAAACCTTCTTAATTTCAGTATGTAACTTGATAAAGATCTGTGAGAGTGTAGTTCTCACAGCTTTTACCACTGCACACATCAGTGGTGGCCAGGCAACATATTTTGTGTAATTATTTAAAAGCTTCTTAGTGAGAAATAACTTTTAGAGGTAGGATTGGTGGAACAAAACCGTTTGCTACACAGTTTCTTTATAATTTTTGTTATATAAACAGTGGTTTAAAAAAATTATTTTGACCACTGACCTCTAAAACCTGGTCAAGATTACCCTGATCTTTACTGGTATATTTCTGAAGGTAATTGGTGGTGAGTTACAGGACCGGTTGATCCCGGTGCCCTACAGCAAGAACCCCACAGATCAAGCCGTAAGCTTCTTTGTCCTTCCTTATTTTACTTCTAACTAACCTAACTAATAAGTGCCTGTAGATTTGATATAGTATTTAACTAAGCTTGGCATAAAATCTTACTTTAGAATGAAACTATTTCAACATAACCAACATTCATTGCACTCTGTGGTCTTCTGTGATGGATGAATAGATCATTAGAAAGTTTACCATTAAGTAAACCTAAATGTACATAAAACAGAACTACTCAATTATGAGTTGATAACAAACAAATCAGTTCTTTCTTGTGTACTTATAAAGACTGGTGCTTCTTTAAAACTCACAAGGTGGCTTGTGTGAATGTGTCACAAAGATGTCACCAACAAGCACATTCTATAAACTAGCAGAAATTTCTAGTGATGGTCCCAGTGAGTTCAGTTACGCTGTTAAGTACATACTAAGATTAACAATGTTCATGTGTAATGTTTTAATTCCATTTTATCCACCAGTCAATTTTCACTTTGTTGTTGTTGTTTTTTCCAGTTTGTTTTGCCACAGAATATTTGAATAACTTTTTTCGTTATGGAGAAAAAAAGTTTAGTTAAAATAAGAAACAACAACCTCTAAATGTATGGAACAATGCTTAAACTTAATGACAGAATAAAGACCAGTAGCAAATTTTGAATCAAATACTGAGCAACTGCTTTGCACTTAGCCAGAGGAGTGAACTGTCAAAAACTTTTCTCTCTCTGAGAAATGTCACTTCACCATTTCTTATTGTTACAAACTTAAAAAAGGATCTATTCTCTGTAACAGCTTCTCACATAGATTTGAAGTTTGTGATCAACTCATGGAATCCACTGACATCCTCTGTTTTAATTTTTATACTAATGTAAACATGTAACTGGAGTAGATTACAATGTAGTAATAGAATGTGCACCTCTTATCTTTGAAGAACTAATACAGATATCATGAGATGAAAGTTACACATTACAAAATAATAATATCCAATGTTTTACTGAAAGTTGGTTGGTATTAACAAGGCTAAATTTGTACAGTTCTTGGAAGCTAACAATTTATACACTTTTACATTTTTACACAAGCAATGTAATTGGTGTTTCTTTAATACCATAAATATAATGACCATAGACATTTTGACACAATTTAACTTTAAAACGACTTTACACAAACATCTGACATATTATATATTTCCAAAAGTTTATCTTTATTTGGTTTATACCATCTGTAAGAATTATCAAAAGGAAAAAATGAAACACTTGTTTAAGGCCGTGGCCAAACTACACTTAAGTGTGTACATTTCTTCTTAATTTTGAGGACTTTTCTTACTTTTTTCAATGTTACACCAGAGTTATACATATCGAGAGGCACATTTTGAGGAGACCTGTTTTTACAAACAGCTTTTCAAATTTTTTAGAATTTAAATTTTATTTAAATGCTCACACTAAATGAATCTGAGATATTTGTGTAAGTAATTGTTAAGACTGTCAGCATATTAAATATATTTTTTTTTAATTGAAGAAATCAAAATTGAATCATCTTGCAGTCACCTTGCTAGTTGAAAATTGGATTTAGTTTTTATATAAGTTTACTTTTAAAAATTTGGGACTGTGACTGTTTCTTGTAATTATTTTAGCATGAAATTCCAAATTGTTAATTCTAGTTAGACACATCATACTTTGGTCTGATCACTGTTGAAAAAATATTTTTATTTTTCGCATTATTGTTCCTTTTCTAATATTGGCTGTGTCTTAGAAAAACAATTCAAAGTGACTGAAGCCTTTTCCACTTAAAATAAATAGTTAGCAATTGGGTTGTAAGTTACAGAATTACAACCATGTGACTGATTCAGTGGTCATTTTGACCTCTTTAGAGTTTATGTTTACATCTCTAAATATGACAGCAGAACTTATTTTGACTTTTTAATTAAACCTTCTCACTTTCTGTATGCTGAAGAGGTAGCAAACATGTTCATTCAAAATATTTTTCTTTCCTATAAAGTGTTGTACATGTCTGAAAATAGCTGCTGTTCCTTATGTAAATACATAAGAAAAGATCTAGTTAATTAAGCTTTTGATGTCTGGTCGTTAGCTGAACCTGTAAATATTACAGGATTCCCTTGTTGCGTATATTGAATCTAAAACATTTTTTATTCATTATCTTGTTGCTGTACCTATAGCTATGAAGCTACAAGGTAACTTTTATCTTAATACTGAAACATATTTGTGATATCTACACAAAATATTAAAATATGCTATGGATATTATTATTTTTTCTTCTCCCATTGAAACAGTTCCAGTTATATAAACAAATATATCTGCAGAAATTGGGTCACAGAAGGTAAAATTGAAAATATCTGTGATGTAATAGACTACTGCATTCTTTGACTGACCATATGCCCTGCACTTTCTCCTATTGAAGACTCTTCAACACAGGTTCATTCAATAAGCCAAAGAAGTACAGTGAGGTCTCTTACAGTTGTGTATTTTTTTCAATTTTACCTTTGGTTAAAAGAAACGAAGTCTCTACTATAATCATTAAACAGCTGGTCCATTGTACAACATTTAACATTCTAACATAGTGCCCTTTAGTATACCATCCTAGCATGCATTTCTTCAGTAGAGCATTCTCCAATTCTACTTCTTCATCGGGGGTTTGCTGGAGGGGTGAACTTCTTTCTCAACAGCCAGAGACATTTACAATTGAATTTCAGAAATGTACAGCTATTTCAGGTAATATAAAGTGTGAAACTGTAAATAATGCTCATGAGATTTATGTTGAGTTAACTAATTAGTTTTTCTCTATTACAGAAAGAATTTATTCATCATGGTTCTTGCATGTTTTAAAGTGATCACATAACTTATGGTTCAGTTGATGAGATTATTACATTACTTATCGTTCAGTTGATGAGAATCATTATGTCATTTTCTCCAGCTGAATGGTGAGATGTAGAGTGATTGGATTGAACACCAAATGATAGTTGTTGTAGATTTTGTAGCTGTTTCAAAAAAAATGCCTAGTTCAGTATGATTTTAGTTGTTACCTTCTGAAACTAACTTTCCATGCTGCTCTTGACAGAATTGTTACCATTTGTGTCCAACTTTCCATGCTGCTCTTGAGAGAGTTATTACAAAGTCCACCTTTCCCTACTGCTCTTGACAGAACCATTACCATCTAAGTCCACCTTTCCATACTACCATTGAAAGAATTGTCACCATCTATGTTCTACTTTCCATGCTGCTCTTCCCCCTTGGTGTGGATTTCTGTACTTGGTGAGGGGACCTCCCAAGGAAGGTTCTTTTTTTCAGTTTACCTCCTGTGGGATATAAACATCCACCCAATTGTTTGCTATATGTAGTGACCCGTGAAGGGGAGGAGAGGATCTTGGTGGTTGAGGGGTCTAACCATCACACACCACTTTGGCCATGAATTCCTGTAGAGGTAGCCCCCTTGAGTCATTCAGCTGGTCAACTTAGGCTAGGGTCAAGTCAACCAAGTACCAGTGTTGGATATTCTTGACAGGTGTTGTGGACATTGTATCTCATGCTGGCTTTTGGGTATAGTGCTCATGAAACCCTGGCATTGTAGTAAGTCCCCTCGTAGGGTTCCATGGTGGTTGGGGTCAGTGGGTACTGAAATATACCTTTTTTTTATGGTTCCTCAAAAAAAACTTAAATAGTGAAAAAACAGTCCATAGGTAATAGACCACATCTGAAGATTCTGAACAGCAATCTCCAACATCTGTACTGTTGTATCTCATTTTATTATACTACATTCTTTTTCAGACAAACCTTTAGGGCAAATATCTCCATTTTTCATTCAGAAGGGACTTGTTGGCTCTCCAAAGTAATGAAGAAGCTTTGATCTGGTGACATATTAGTAGAAACATCCACATCTCAACACAGTGAACTCCACTTGCATTCAAAGGCAATTGGGGATACACCTATTGAGACTACATCTCATACCACTTTGAATTAATCATGAGGAGCTATTGTCAAGAGGGAGTTGAAGAACAACCCTCTTGTCAGAAATTCTAGCTGTTTTTTCTACCCAAGGAGTTTTGGCAGCAAGGCATATCTCCACTTGCAAAGATGTAATTACAATGCTGACCAATGTCCTCATTCTGACATTTACATCACCACATCCACCTGCCACCATCAAGGCAGGTTATCTCAATTGCAAGGTACAGCTATTCATTTCAAACTCTCTCAGATGTTTCCAGTATCAGTGGTTAGGTCACTGAAGACATCACTCGTGGTTCCTTGATGTGTGTCATTGAGGTGGCATGGCCACAATGCCTGTGAGTGTGAAACAGACTTTCGTTGCATCAATTGCAATGGTTCTCATCTGTTCTACTTTCATTCTTGCCCAAAATGGTTGGAATAAAAAGAGGTGCAGTATTTGAAAACCATTCATAACATTACTTACCTTGAGGCTGAAAAGTTGCTGTCCCCCACTTTATCTTGGACATATGCTGCTGCACTTCCTTCCACTACTACAGTGGGAGTGCAGATGGATCTCTCTGTGCCTCCAAAAGAATGATTCTCAAACCAAATGAAAAGTCTTTTGACCTCAATGGTTAAAAAAGTTGATGAATCAACTGCAAAACCCATCTCTGTCCCTAACATACATTTCAACAAATCCCAAGATCCACTTCCTTTGGTTCCTGGTACAGGCATTTGCTCAGGTACATCTTTTCCCACCCCAAGATGCAAAACGATTATTCTTTAACATCCTCAGCCACTGGAATCATCTTCCAACAGCAAAGACCTGCCCAGTTGACCCAGGGCAGGATCCATGGAGGTTAATAGACCTCCCTTGAATAAAAACAGTAAAGAAGAAAGATGTGGCCATAGACAGAAGGGTTCTCCACCCAATTTGCCCACACATAAATAAAAATGGCCACATTCATACAATGGAACTGTCAAGGTTTACATTCTAATCTGGTAATTGGTTCCTACCATCCTGTATGTCTTTCCTTACAGGAAACATTTCTGAAACCTGCCAGTACCGTCACCTTTTGGTGGTTTTCTTTGCATGTAAATGACAGGCTCTGTGATGGAGAGGTGGCACTGTTGTTTGATCAGCATGTGCTCACTCTGTCTTTCACTCGACACACCATTGGAGACAGTAGCCATCCGTGTTTCTTTGAGTCATAGCATCACTATTTGTTCTCTCTACTTATCACCTGGAAAGACCTATGATCAATCACACTTTAATGCTCTCATTGAACAGTTACTGTCTACTTTTTTAACTGTAGGGGACTTTAATGGACATCATCCCCTCTGGGGAAGTGCTGATATTAATAGGAGGGGTCACTTCATAGATCATATGCTGTCTGCTCACAACCTTTCTCTTTTCAACACTGGTTCTTATACTTATTTTCATGCACCTAGTCGGTCCTTTACTGCTATTGATCTCTCAGTTTGCTCCCCTTCATTATTTTCACATTTTTCATGGAGGGTTGACAATAATCCACAAGGCAGTGATAATTTTCCTACAATTTTGAGAGAGACTGGCCATGGTTGATGCTACCCGACCTGTGTACCCCAGTTAAAGCTGGATCAAGAAAACTGGTCCTTGACACGTTTTCCATCATATTCTTGTCCGTGGTGGAATCCTGCCTGCCACATAGCATGGAAGGCTCAAACATGGGCCTCAGATACTTTTCATAGATATCCTATACTCTTGCACCTCATCATTTTCCAGCAGGCCTGGGCACATGCTTGGTGAATAAGACATCAAAGCCAGAGGGAATCTTGGATTACATTCACAACCAGCATATCTTCTACAGCAAGTTCCAAGATTATATGGGACAAGATTCAAAAGGTCAGTGGGCAATATAATTCTATCCCTCTCTTGATCTTGCTCTCTAATGGCCAAGAAGTAGCTGATACCCAGAGAATCGAGAAGAGCGATCACCTCTTTCCTATCAAGCTGATTGTCTCTATGGCTATAATTGTATCTTTATACTTGGAACTCAAACTGGCCCTTCATCAGTCTGGCAGTATATCGGATGGACTTGATGATGTATACTATGAAATGCTGCATCATCTATCTCCTGCTTCTCTTGCTATTCTTCTGATTGTTTTTAACTGGATCTGACAGGAGAATGTTTTTCCTGATGCTTGGCACCAGGCTTTTGTCCTACCTCTCTCTAAGCCTGGGAAGGATTTCAAGATTCCTTCAAACTACCATTCAGTTGCTTTGACAAGCTGTCTCTCTAAGACCTTAGAGAGGATGGTTAATGTTTGTCTTGTTTGGTTACTTGAATCAAACTACCTCCTCTTGCCCACCCAATGTGGGTTTCAATGACAACACTCCACCATAGACCATCTAATGAGACTTGAAACGTCAATCAGAGAAGCCTTTCTCAAAATACATCTTGTATCAATATTCTTTGACATTGAGAAGGCTTATGACACAACATGGAGGTATGGGATTTTGTGAGACCTCCATATATATGGGTTACGTGGCCATTTACCCATTTTGTATTAAAAACTTTTTAACGGACAGAAAATTCCAAGTTGGTGTGGGTTTTACACTCCCCTTCTTTTCTACAGGAACTTGGGGATCTTCAAAGCTGTGTTTTAAGCATCACACTTTTCAGTATAAAGATTAATGTCATCACTGAACAACTCCCTCTCACTGTTGCAAAGGGCTCTATGTCAACAGCTTTCACATCTCGTGTCAGTCATTGAATATGAGATATATTGAATGGCAACTACAAACTGCCCTCAATCATGTACTGAAGTGGACCACGGCAAACAGCTTTAATTTTTCTTTCTCTAAAATCATTTGCATACACTTTTGCCACCAACAGGGTATTCACCCTGATCCTGAACTCAATACCAGTAAAGTTTTGCTGTCTGTGGTCCCTGAGACCAAATTCTTTGGGCTTATCTTTGACCGTAAGCTGACCTTTATACTACACTTAAAGCAGCTACGGGTCAAATGCATAAAAGCACTGAACATCCTCCGTGTCCTCTCTACCACCAGTTGGGGAGCAGATCAATGTTCCATGTAAAAATATATCGTACTCTTATTCAATCAAAACTCAACTATGGATCACTGGTCTATGGTTCTGCCAGACCCTCAGCCTTAAAGACGCTGGACCCTATTAATCTTCAAGGACTTCGACTATGTACTGGTGCTTTCTGCACCTCCCCAGTTCAGAGCCATTTGCAACTGTCTTTACTATATTCTTTGAAACTTCATTCCTTCCCAAAGCATCCCACCTGGGGATGTATTTTTCTTCCTCAGTGGACCATACTTTCTCGGAACAGACAATCTGCCATTGCTCCTTTTGGCCTTTGCATCCAAATCTATCTGCTCTGGCGCTATCACCACTGTGCCTATTCCACACATGGACTATGGTCCTCTATTCAAGGTTTGACTCCGTGCCAGCTGGCAATCAACTTGGAGTGAGCAATGTGACAACAAGCTTTTCCAAATAAAACCCTATATTGGGCTTTGGCTGTCTAGCTTCTGTAAGGTTTGGAAGGAGGAAGTTGTTCTAACTAGACTACACATTGGTCACAGTTTTTTAACTTATCATTTTATTTCATTTGGAACTGATGCACCAGTGAATAATTTGTGTAACACTCAAATCACTATAAGCCACATTTTACTTTCTTGCCATCATTACGACTCTCAACAACGACACTATTTTAAACATTTTCTATCCCAAAGTTTGTCCATAACATTAGACAATGTTATTGGTGATGGTGACATTGTCCACCTTGATAAAGATTTTAGATTTTTAATGGCCATTAATCTTTTTAATGACATTTAAGTGTTTGATATTTATTAATTACACCTTTTTAATTGTGGTTCCCTTTTAAGAGTCTTAATCTCTCTAGTTCAATTTAGAATTGGAAAATGGCCATGACATTAACTAACTCTACACCAGGACTGGAAAGGCCAACTTCAGGTGACTTACGGTGGTTCTTGTACTTACCTGTTAGTATTCCTGGCAGATTATGATAATCACCATTATGCTACAGAAAGTCTTTTACAACTTCTCTTATTCTGGTTTCTCTCTTAACATTGTAGACTAGATGTCAACATTGGTTTTATGGTTTTTCTTTTTCTTAATGCTGTTTTTTTTACCTTTTTACTGGACATTTGGAGCAAATAGCCTAGCTCATTTGTGCCATAAAACACTAAATCAACCAACGAATCAATGCCATTTTTAAACTTTGTTTTGTTTTACCTTAATTTCCTTTTATGAATTTAACTAATTTTACTTTATTTTTAACTCTTACTGGATGTTTGGTGTAGATAGCCTAGCTGCTTAGTGACATCAAACCAACCAACCATGCTGCTCATGACAGAATTGTTCCCATCTGTGTTCAACTTTCCATGCTGCTCTTGACAGAATTGTTACCATGTAAATCCACCTTTCCATACCGGTCTTGACAGAATTGTTACCATCCAAGTCCAACTTTCCATGCTGGTTCTGATAAGTGATAGTTGTACAGATTACCACCTGTGTAGGCTAATTGTACCGGTTACTACTTACACCATCCAAGCGATGATGACAAGTACAAGCTACCACTTACATAATCACACTAAGGGTAACAAGTTCAGGTTATTACTTACACAGTCACAGTGATAATGACAAGTACAGGCTACCACTTACATAATCACACTAAGGGTAACAAGTTCAGGTTATTACTTACACAGTCACAGTGATAATGACAAGTACAGGCTACCACTTACATAATCACACTAAGAATGACAAGTTCAGGTCACTATTTGTATAGTCATGGTGATGATGAGAAGCTAAGATTAAATATTAAAACTGAATAAATATTACAGTAATGATTACATAATCAGAATGATTTCTCACGCATTGCTTCATATTGAAGAATCACAAGTGTACTTAATTCCACCTGTTTGACACACACAATGCTTTGTGCTTACAACAATGTTTCTTTTCAGCTGTTTGACATACAATACTATCTATATATCAGTGTCTGAGAACAACGTAGGTTCTTGTTTTACTGTTTCTACATATCTTTGATTTTATATTTAGAACTTGTAATGGCAGTGTGATATTAAGAGCATTTATTGTGAAAACTTCCACTGACTCTATCACACAACAGACATCACTGTTAAAACTTCCACTGATTGTATCACACAAAAGACATCACTGTTAAAACTTCCACTGATTGTATCACACAACAGACATCACTGTTAAAACTTCCACTGATTGTATCACACAACAGACATCACTGTTAAAACTTCCACTGATTGTATCACACAATAGACATCGTTGGTAAAACTTCCATTGAATGTATCACACAATAAACATCACTATTAAAACTTTCATTCTGGCACCTATGTTAAGGAATCTCTCCAAACCTTCATCCTGACTGACTTTATGTTGAGTAATTATTCCAAACTATCGTGACTAACATCTGTATTAAGGAATCTCTCCAATCCTTCACTTTGACCGACACCTATGTTAAGGAATCACTGTCTAGATATTTTATTTGGTACAAGTTTGGAATTCTGTCGTGTTTAGCAACATTAAATAATCGATATTATTATGTATCTTTTTTTTCTTAGTTGGGCTTAAAAAATCTTCATTAGTGAAAGTTAAAGATGAAAATTAAGTTTTTTCTTGCACTTTCACGTGTATCAACAGTACTTGTACAAAACATTACTATTTCTTAATGGCAACTGTAAGCAAGAGCTCGTGAATTTTAGGCTTTTTAGTTATTTGTACGATGTTATTAAACTCGTGCAGTTCCCTCTTTGTTTTTTGTACAGTAAAGATCAGCAGTAACTTACCTCTTAAAAGCAGAGAAGCATTTGGCCTAACATTTATGATAAAATCACGTAAACTACAAATATTTATCCATTTCGGATTTAAAAATCAGAGACGTGTAAAACGGCATTAGAGATCTGTGTATTGTTTCCTATAAGTCTTTGCCAAAGAGGCTTTTCATACAATGCCAGAACTTTGTTAGATTGGGCTGGACGATGAGAGACTAAAGGTTTTTGAATACAAAATGGAGAAAATTGGTTGGAAAGGCAATCGCAGTTTACGTGATTTTTATCATTAATGTTAGGCTTAAGGCGTTTTAAATTATAGCTTTCAATATATAGGTTGCTATGAGCAAACCTATTAAAAGCCGTGCTACAACTTGCTTGGAAGAATGTCAGCGTTCCTGTCTGAGAAATTTAATGTTGACAACTTAGCTAAAAATTTATTGTCTTTGTTTCTTTCTCTCTCTCTCTTTTTTTTAATTATCTACACTGAACACGAATTCTTCTGTCCTCCACTGAGCAGCAGGCCTACCCTGATGATGTAGCGATCCAAGTAAGTAAACTGACGTCAACAGTGTGCATGCTACTATCAATTCAAACTTCAGAAGTTTAGAGTAATAACGTCATCTGTGTTACACTCGGTGCTCGAATTGAGGGTTAAGGGAAGGGAAGGCAATTTGTGTTATTGCAATAAATAACTTTTTTTTGTCTTTATTAACCAATAGAGGACCGATGAAACGACACTTTCGCTTTCAGTTCATTCTTAATCTTACTTTTACGCAAAGTTTATGCTAAATCCTAATTTTCACCTAATTAGAGAATATTTGGTGATATAATTAAATTCGTGGTGTTTGTATATATGAGTGAGTACCTGTATTGTGCACCCTTCTTTTACTCTATGTTTGGAGTTTCGCTTGTTAAGTCATTCCAATTCGAGCATGGTACGGTAACTTTTCGAGACTGTAGTTTTCAAAATTGCATTATTGATATCAGCTATTAATATCACTCGGCTACTAGTCTTGTTTACAAGATGAAATGTTTGTTTGTTAGTTACATTTTATTGCCTTCCCGGATACTTTATCATTGTTTTTAAGAGTGTTTGAACAAAATTTTGTGTATTTAACAGTTGACAACTATATATTATTGAAGACATTTTAAAAACATATTTTATGTACCAGTGACAATCAACTCTAAATTTGTGCTATTGCGTCCTTGTATTTAAACAGTGATAATTAACCCTGTGTTATTAAGGACATTTTGAGTTTTCTTAGACTTAACAGTGACAGTTAACCCTATGTTATTAAGGTCGTTTTAACTTGAACCAGCTTCTTGTATTGGCTTGTGAAAATTTGAACCAACTTCTCGTATTGGTCAGCGGGTGATTTGAATCAACTTGTTATTTTGGTCAGGATGTACGATTTGAACCAACTTGTTGTACTGGTCAAGGTAGATGATTCGAATCAATTTGTTGGATTGGTCAGAACAGACGATTTAACAACTTGTATTTATCATTGTAGACGATTTGAACCAACTTCTTGTAGTGGCCAGAATAGACGATTTGAACGGAACTATTCATGAGAACATGTGGATGCAATCAGAATTTTTTAATTATTATTATTAAATAAATAAATGCAAGCTTTATTAAATCTCTCCTTATTATGTACCAGGTTTGAAACGTCTTCGTAATATGACTTAGAAGATTCCAGATTAGGTAATCGAATGATGTTGAATTTCTGTACTACATGACGTTAAAAGATTTGACAGAGTTCAGGTTGACTTGTGGCTTTCAACCGATATAACTTTCTATTGTAATTCTCTATAATACAGAAACAATGTGTGTATGTTAAACCATCTGGTGTTACTGATGTTGAGTAAATGTATTAGTTTCTATACGTTTATCTGTTATAATATACAACAATTAATTTTATAATAATCGTATTTACATAATTTACTTATAGATGTCAGATTATAAATACAGGCTTCGCCTCAGTAGGATGTTCACTTTAGACAGAATGTGAACTCCATTAAAACAGCCATATGTATCAATGTATTATATATACAATAGGGAGTTTAGTGCATTGTATTAAAACGATTTTCAAAATGCAAATCGGGAAGTCACATACCCACCAGAGCCAATATATAGTTGCAATAAAGCGGAATGTATCAGAACTACATTTTGACATTTAATTCAGTGTTTTCAGTGAAAATTAATTACTTTAGGATAGGGATATGCAATAGCCTCTTCTAACACACGATATAAATATATCTAGATCACAAAAACATGTTTAGATAAGAGATTCAAAATTTACGATGTAGGATATCCCGTGTATTTAATAGCAACAAAGAAAATTAGATTAAATTAGTGTATCAAAACACTCAGAATGAGACCCTAAGCAAATCGTAACCCGTCCATCATAAGAAAAGTGCAGTGTGTTGCAACAGGTGAAAATCCACGAACATAAAAGCTAGTAGCACATGACCCAGGCAACTGTAAAAATCTACATCTGGAAAAGTCATAGAAGTTACTTTCACAGCATATCTGTCAAAATGTATACGACAAGCAGCTCGAGAATGAAACCGTTTTTCATGCTGTTTCATGCAAATACACGTAGGTCAATCATGTATGTGGATTTCTGTTCGATCGAACCGTGGAAACGATCACTTGAAGACTTATTTTCACAAATTTTGTGGTTTATGGGAAGTTGTCAGGGAGGAGGAGTGAGCTTTAGACACGACATCCATTTAACGTAGCATTTTGCAATGATAACTGCGGTATCATTGTACTGTCAAAATGGAAGATTGTCAGGTTAACTTTGGCGAAATGAAGAAATGTGATTAGGCTCTCAGTTCGTTTTGTTACTAAGTACTCAATCAGGCTTATTTTGATAAATATACGAAATGTACCTCACTTGTAATATAACCAATGTTGATGATATTTTTCCAGTCCCTCGCTAGTACAGTGGTAAGCCTACGGATTTGAAATGTTAAAATAAGAGTTCAATTCCACTAGGTGGATTCAGCAGCTAGCTCGATGTGGCTTTGCTATAAGAAAACATGCACACAGCAGACTGTTTTACCAAATATAAAAGGTAAACTCCACTCCAACATCAATACTATTACATTAGGCTATTTTATCAAATACATGGCCAGGTGGGTTAAGGCGTTCGATTCATAATATGAGGGTCGCGGGTACGAATCCTTGCCACACCAAACATGCTCATCCTTTCAGCCGTGGGGACGTTATAATGTCAGGGTCAATCACACTATTCGTTGTTAAAAGAATAGCCCAAGAGTTGGCGGTGAGTGGCGATAACTAGCTGCCTTCCCTCTAGTCTTACACTGCTAAATTAGGGACGGGTAGCGCAGATAGTCCTCGTGTAGCTTTGCGCGAAATTATAAAACAACGAATCAAATACGTTAAACTTCGTTATTCAACAAACAGCGATAAGTGTAGATACTATATATTGTCTAAGTAGACATACACGTTTAATTGTATTTCTATGAATTTAGCTATTCATTGTGAATAATTGTAACAACGAGGCTTCTTCTCACTATCTGTCTTTATACTTAATCAGAAGGAAAGAAAATAAAAAATGTTCGCCACCTTTAATAAAATGACGTTAGCTTCAAATTTACTAATTCAGATTGACACTTTATAACAATACTCATATTTGCGTCTCATCCACGAAACCGTCAAAATCTTGTAGCTTATTAAAATGTATACCTGATGGCTGAATAGAGTAAATTTTACATTTTTTATTATTTGTAAGATTACTACTAATTTCTTCTCCTAGGTCGAAAGGCGCAGCATTACAATAGAATTAGAAATTGTTGTCTAAATAAAAACTTTTTAGATTAAATATCACACACATAAAATATAAAATGTCATAAATGATGGCGCTGCGGAATGCTAATTTGAAAACGAGGTTCTCTGCTGTTAATGAGCGGATAATCTTGTTTTCAAAACGCATTCAATAAGATGGCGGAAATGTTTTAAAATTCATACAGGCCTAGAATATGGTTCATAGATGAAACCTCTTAGCTTCAAGCTCGTTTCTACATTTCACTTAATGATCTTTACTTACGTCTACCTTTTGTACCTCTACAGATTCGAGTTGTAAACGCTTTCCGCAGTGGTATTGATGCTCGGAATAATTCCGCCGTTCTAAAAAGACTAGCAGAAAAACGTTCATCTTCTATATCTTCAGAAGCCATCGAAGGCACACTTAGAAACATCGAGAGAGAAGAATCGAAACGAGGAACTATTCAAACCATCGAGGAAGAAGGGGAATCGTCGGACAGAAAGAACGATACGAAAAACTTAGAAAATGCAGATGGCGTGTCAAACCACAGCGTAGAAACAGCAGTGTGATAGCCTGAACTTACTAGATACCAAACATTCAGCTCAACCTCCGTAGGCCGAGATTTTCTTCTGATAATAACTTGTGCGTTCGTAGTGAATATAGGCCAATTCCTGGTGTGGTTGTCATTGGTTTACAGATTAAAAAACAAAAACAACGTGGAAATTTCCACAAATCCCAATTTCCTTCTTTTTCCCTTTTCTAGTGTTGGTGTTGCATGTTCTTGAACTTTGTTTCTGACTTGTGTTTCCAGGCTATAGAAGAGGTAAGAACAAATAATTACTGCAAAGAAAAACGTCCTTAAATAACCTCCGGAATGTTCATTCAAAGTTTCTAATGTTGCAGGTGCTTTAAAATAGAACTTAGAAGCGGGTGTGTTTTTGTTTTCTTATCGAATTTTTTCATGTATTATATATATATATAAAAACTTTAAAAGTGTCTTTCTGTATTAATATGTGTGGTTTAGGTGTTAATGTATTTTTCACACCCCTATCAAGTTTGTCAAAAGTAACGTTAAAAATCTAGTACTTCTAATAGACAAGCAGGTTATAGCACGATTTTTTTGCTTTTTTCCATGTTATTTTATGTTACCAAGTTTTAGCACGTTCATAAACAACGACTAATGTAAACGATAAGCTTACACCAATAGGGTGCGCTCTGAATTAAAAGCTGGTGACATAAGATTGGATTTTGAACTTAACAAAGAAGAAAAAGCCTTGGTGTGCGGCGTGCCTTTTCCAATGAAGCTTGGAAAACAGTGATAGACATATAAAACCTAAGTATCAAGCATAGCCTCGGAATCACGTGCCAAGGAGAGCCGTGAGAAGATCAAGTGATTTTGTGCCGAAATACACATCGATCTACGTAAATAGAGGGCGCTATCCTCTTTCATGGACAGGAACTCATAGTGAAAGCGATATCCTCGCAATTTAAATCTTTCAGTAGTTGGTTGTATGTGTGTTTTTTGTGTGTGCGTGTCAGTGTGTATATATGTAGATATATATATGCACACATGCATAATTATATATATATACATACATATAAATATATATTATACACATTTACCTAAAGGTTAGTTCATCTTTGTGCTCGAATGAGGAAGTAATTCTTTATTAGAGAAAATGTTTCGAGTTTAATCTTTTATTGTATACACAACTACGTTTTATAGGTTTTTTTTAATAGTCGACTATTAAGTCTAACTGGAATTAAATATTCGACACAGAAGTTCTAGAACTGGAAAAAAAGAGAAAAGTTTTATTTGCGTTGATTAAGATTGACAGTTATTTTAAACATAAAGATATGTTAGTTTTAAGTAACAACCAACGAAGAAGTCTTATATTTCTTATTCTTGTTGCTAATTGCCAATTAGTCGAAATAACAATGGTCGATTAGTAATATACATTTGTGAGAATATTAGAATTTTTCAACTATCGTCTGTTTTTCTTGACCTTAGAGAACACGGTGCTCATACAGAAAATTTTGTTGTCGTAGTTTGTTATATAAAAAAATTCGATCTCTTTCATTGTACTCTGAGTTTCAGCTGCCCTCTATCGGAAAGCAAAGATGATATGTTCAAAAGACAAACAGTTTGTATTTTACTTACCTCTAAATGAAATCGTAAGAAGCAGGCTCAGTGTTCGAATTCAAGATTTTCTACTACACAAACGTTATCGCTTTTTATTCTCCAATAATCTATTGCCTAATAATACTTCTTTATTGCATATTATTCCTGCTAGAGGGCGACCTGAATTTGACGATTGTGTTGATACGTTGCTGGCCAAAGGCGTTGTTCCCAAGCAACTGTTGTACTCGACGGCGGCGAATGACGTATCGTGGTTCCAAGTAAAACTGTGAATTCTGTTTTTATCTAACGAATTTATCGTTCATCGAATGTCTTGTTAACGTAGAAAAATTTGTTGAAAACCAAAGAGACGAAGTTAGATATTTTATTCAACTGCTTGGGCTGTTTACTTCCTGCAGTTCCGATTCATGGTCTTTTAATTTATGGACTGTGACAGTGGTTCCCATTTCTTGTACTAACGGTGCAGTGATTGTTCTAAATTGTACATTTCCATCCACGTCACATCTTATTAAATAAACTTCAATTCCATCTCCCTTCATTTAGTTGTATCTTTTGATTATTCAGTCTTTATATAAATAACTGAAGAAGACTTCTAAGCCTTTCCATTTTACCAGTTTTTAGGTATGATTTTAATTTCACACAAAGTTACACGAGGGCTATCTCTCTAGCTATTCCTAATTTAGCAGTGACACACAAGAGATAATACAGCTAGTCAACGCCGTCAGCTCTCGGGCTACTCTTTCAATAACGAATAATGGAATTGACCGTCGCTTAGAACGACTCACGGCTGAAAGGGCGAGCTTTCCGGAGATAGAAATTCAAACCCGCGATTCTAAGATTACGAGTCAAGTGTTCAAACTACTAGACCCTTTAATTTTTAGCTTATTAAATAAATAATTCATTACTTTACACCATGTTTTGTCAGAATGTAAGAAATCACACGGTCCTTTAGCCTGGCGACAAAGTTATAAGAAAAGAGCTAAAAAAATATAACAGTTGGACTAGTCCACAATTACATACGGTAACGCAAAAATAGAATTGAAGAAAAAGAAAACTTTTCAAAGTGGCGATATTTTTAGTGATTTTGAGTATATGATCTTTATATAACTGGATTTTTTAAAACAAATACTGCAAAAACTGTGTTGATAAAATCGTTGAATATGTATCTGCCATTTTGGTGAGGATAAAATATTACGAAGTTAATATATGAGATATGCCTAGCATAGCCAGTTGGTTGAGACTTTAAATTTACAATCTGTAGGTTACGCACTCGCAACTCTTTGTTGATTATGCTCGCCTTTCAGTTATTGGGCGTTAAAATATCACGGTCAATCCCACTGCTTTTTAATAATGAGTAGCCCAAGCGTTGGCGGTGAGTGGTTTAGACCAGCAGCCTTCTCTCTTGTCTATCACTTCAAAATTATGGACGACTAGTGCAGATAGACCTTAGACAATTCAACAAAAAATTCTGGTACACATTTAATATACATATTCTGTAGTTCAGTGTTCTAGTCATGTGTTACTGACAAAAACGCTACCAAGCCACTTGTAGTTATTTGCTGTTGTATTGAATTGCGAGTAAATTTGTATACTTACTTCAACGTCAATTATTTAATATAAATAGTTGGGGAAAAAATAACAACTGATAACTGTGTTCATTTTAGCACAAAACTGCCCAATAGACTATCAGTAGATCGAAGCCCGATTTGTTGGGTTGTAAGCCTTCGAGCTTAAATAAATACGAAAAGATTTCAATAAAACTTCATTTGTCGTTGACCAAGAGAACAGATAGTTTTTACATTATCTTGACTGACCCACTCACCCATGGTGCAAGTTTTCCTCTTTATTCACATATGTAAGATAATTTGTTCTCACGAGATTGCTCTCGCGCCCATAGATGTTGTAAGAACACCAGGAAAGAAACAAACTACGCTGTCTTTTATTTTGGTTTTAAATAATTCGGCAGTATAAATAACAGTTTGTGAAGGTACATTTGAGAATTAATATATCTGTTCATTGGTATATAATACAATTCAGAATTATTTTTTTACAACTAATAATACGTCAGTAATTTTATAGTCACATAACTCGCCACAACTACCTAAATCTTCTTGCTTCAACTGGTCAATCTGGTCGTAACTCGTGGACTTTGCTTTATTTCATATTTTTGTAGTTCGAACCAAAGAAAATTATGACCATATTAACTACAACAATTTGTAATTCTTAACTTTATATAACAGGATTAAACCAGCAAAGGTGTTTACGATAGGATCAGGGTATATACAGCGAAATTAAATTCAGCAAAATGTTACAGTAGAATCAAACTAGCAGTATGTATACAGCGGGATCAAATCCAGCAAAGTGTTACAGTATGGTCAAACTAGCAGTATGTATACAGCGGGATCAAATCCAGCAAAGTGTTACAGTATGGTCAAACTAGCAGTATTTCGAACATTAAAAACTAGAAAGATGAGTTACGAAATAAAATTTTAAATAAATATAAATTATATTTAAAAGGCAGGTAAATAAATTCTGTACTAAACACGATATCAATGTACACGAGCATGACCAAGTAAAACGCGAGTGTTTTATCAAATTCTGGAACTTGAGTATATTACATTAAACCCAAACTATAGAACTCGGGTGCCCTACGTTAATACTTATCCAGGGAATAATCTACAGGTCTGTGTTAAAAGAAAATAAATAAATAACAACAACCCTTTCGTCCTCTATCTTTTCTAACTAGCAATGTGTTACTATAACAACCTGAGGTACTTGGTACATTTTAAAAAAAATGAAAATTAACATGAAAATCTTAATGTTTAAAAAGATGCCATAATTACTTGATATCATAATCTAATTATTAGGTATTACTATCACTATCTGACACAGTTCTGTTGTCTCTCAAAACAGTAAGTACTATACCAAGTAAACAAACCCAACGGTCAGTCGAACACTTCTTTAAGGAACACTGCATCACATTACTTAAATACCACAGAAACATTTTACTGGTAATATACTTGCCTTTTTCTACATCAAATGGAATGTAAACCTAACGTCAGCATCTATCCACTAACAAAGTATACAACTCGTCCTTTAATGAGATTCGTGACTTGCAAGTCTTGTGGACTGACTCCACCTTCCTTATGATCCGTTCAAGCTGCAATTGTTTGAACAGAAGTTTGTATAATTGAATGTAGTTGCTTCGTTCATGTACTAAGATATAGTTGTATTAGTTAGAGTTAAGTTGGTGTGTTTTGGATGTTTTTCTGCCATGATTCATTAATTTGGTGTTATCCGTCCATTTGATTAGTGAATTTTTAACGATTCCCTTTCTGTTATTATTGTTTGATGATTTACATGTGTGACAGGTTGTTCGGTTTCCTAGCAACATTCCTAATAGAGTGTGTAAGCAATTACCCTCTAAAAAACAGACTGGTGTAGTAACACTTGTTGTAGATAATTAAATTAATCTTTACCAGTTGTGGGTGGTAAAATTAAAAACAAATGTGCCAAAGACTGGCCTTTTGTTGCCTTTAATGCCACCTGGGAAAGAAAAGAATATTCCTTTCATGACTGCGTTTTGTATTCTCAGAAAAACTGAGAATTTAAATAAATATTAATAAATGTGTATTTTATTAAAGACCTATTAATCCAGTGTGAAGCAAGTACCCTTGCTAAACCACCACATGGTTCCAGTATAAAAAGATAATTAAAAACAGAAATTGGTGCACAAAAAACGTTTTGGTGGAAATTTCATTGATATGAAGATTTTACGAGTCTTGTTTTCAAATTATAAGACGAGATTGTCGTAGTCTCGTTCTGTTGTAACGTGGCTAGAAGAAGCGCGTGTTTAAACAAAATCCACACCAAGTTACTTCGAACAAACGGATGAACGTCAGTCTTGCTGAGCTGACGCAAATCGTCCTGAGTTATGCGGTTTTCTTCTGTGACGAGAATTAATGAACACGTATCGGTAGCTCTATTACTCATTCAGCAAGTTTTACAGGATCTCGTTTAGTCTCGTTGGAAGAACAATAAACTGGTGCAGCTTCCCAGATAACAAAGGTTGAACAGAAAATTTGACATATCTTCTTCTTCTGATGATAAACCCACTTGAAGTAACAATGTATTCTCAAGACGGCTGGTTTGGGTATTAAAATTTTAATTAAAAATGAAGTAGAGAACGTTTTGACCTCCACAGGTCATCTTCAGGTTAACAAAAGTTTTATTACCCATATGAGCCGTCTTTATCATCTCTACGTCTCTGAGTTGCCCAAAACTGGTATATGTGTACTAAATAACACACATGGACAACATTCTAAGTCTGTTATGAAATTCCTTAAATATATGAAACTATAAAGTCCTTAATGCTGTTCAAGCCTATTATTAGTTGCTTTGTTATATCATACAAACACGTGAATTAAAAAAAAACTAGTGGGGACGGATTTAATAAATAACCTGAATTACGAAACTAATTTAGTCTTAATAACCATTAACAGTCTTGTTCCAAAAAACAGTCTAAATTAAGTATTAAATTTAATGACCTTCACTAGTAATATTTCTTCAATAGATAGATGGGAAGTCTTTATATGCTTCTGTTGGTTTGAATTTCGCTCAAAGCTACACGAGGGCTATCTGCGCTAGCCGTCCTTAATTTAGCAGTGCAAGACTAGAGGGAATGCAGCTAGTCACCACCACCCATCACCAACTCAACCTAATAGTTATCCTTACATAACGCTGTAGTAATATATATATTACATTACTGCCGTGGAACAAAATTTGAGTAATTATTTATGTCTTATACAAGCTCAGAACACATACAGTTTGCGAAGAAACCAGTTCTGCTTTAAAAAAAAAAAAAGAGGAAAAAAATAAGCAAAAACAGATGTGTTTCTTCGTTATATTTTCAGAGGTCTTTACGGTCGCTTATACCACTAAGACTAGTCACTGGTATGCTTATTGCTAACAAAGAGTTTATATAATAATAATGATAGAGCATTTTTCAATAATTATCCGCCTGAGTTCGAAGTCTGGCATGTTCAAGTCATCTAGGAATGAGAACAATTATTTAATAAACGAATGATGGTTTTAATTTGTGTTATATAGATCTTATAATGATTTTTATAGAAAAGAGACGGTGTCATAGATCAAACAAAATATAATTTGTTTAATACTTATTCGACAGAAGTTTATTTTGTATAAAATTGCTGATGTTTACAGTAATTAACTGCGGACGTCGGTTTCGTTTGTTAAATATACAGAAGAATCAAATAATGGAGACTTAACAGTTTACAATATTTAATGTGACACATCAATGTGAAAAAACTGACAAAATACGGCGTATGATGATTTAGGGTAGAAGTATTTTGTCCACACCAGTCTCTCATACGAATTTTTCATAGCAGAGCCTGAGTGGCTCAGCTGGAAGGCTGATGAACTATAGCCCTAAAAGTCGGATTTCGATACCTAATGTGAACAGAACACAAGTAGCCGATTGTATAGCACAGGGCTTAACAACAAAATACCAAACCAGAACCTTTATAGAACTCACAGGAAGGTCTGGTTTGAACGAGACTTGAAACCACTGAAATGTATACTGTGATAATTGCTTGGGCTTAACATTATATTGTTTTAATCGGTTTATTCTGTCTTGCTGAAAATGAATTAATGGTTTCCCCAAGTGTTGAATTATTAGATAGTGCTGGACGATGGTATAAGATTGTCATATCCTTAATACACGTTTGTTTCGTTTCCTTATGAATTAATTAAAATATGAGAGATGCAAGTAAGCCTATAAAACAACATGTTTAAACAACTAAGAGAAGTTTGATAATGTTCTTAAAAGACTAAAATGTTATTTTGATGAACGTTATAAAATCATGATTGACTTGTCTGTGAAACTGGTAGTGTGTTTCGCATATGTCACTCTCCATAATCTAGTTGTTGTTTTGTTATTAAGCACAAAGGACTGGCTACATGTGCTTTGCTAACTACGGGTATCGAAACTAGCAGTATAAGTTCTCAGACATACCACTAGGAGGCTCGTGATCAAGTTTTGATTTTGTATATTTTGATTTGTAAGACTTTTCCCCTTCTTTGAGGAAGTATTCTATTCATAGTATTTCATAAATTTGTCTTCACCTGCTCTGCGTGCTTACTGAACATGTCTCCCACTGGGACAGCGACAAGTCTACGGATTTACAACGCTAAACTCAGGAGTTCGATTCCCCTCTGTGGACATAGCAGATAGCCCGACGCTGCTTTGCTATAATAAAAAACAAATTCACTTAATAAACATATCTTAAATGTGGACATAGCAGATAGCCCGACGCTGCTTTGCTATAATAAAAAAACAAATTCACTTAATAAACATATCTTAAATTTCTTTTTTCTTTAGATTCAAATTATTTTAATTTAATATCCAGTATTTTGTTTTGAAGTTATATTATTTTTTTCAATGTTGTAAAAACCTGTTTCTAAAAATCTCTCTGAAACTTTGTTATTTTTATTACCTCAAGTAGGAGAAAATAATGATATCTTGAAACGTGAGTGGGCAGAGTTTGAAATGATAGTAACCACATTCCACATGTTGCACATTAAGTAATTAGCTTTCAAAAATAGAACCGCTGATAAGTAAACTGGAGCCCTTACTGGTCAGTTTTTTCATGGTTATGTGACACGTGACAGGATTTTTTTTTTTCTCGGTGTAATGGATGTGACTGATTTCGTGAATTGAGTGTTTTTCTCTTCATATGTATATAATTTATTTATATCAAAAAGATATTATTTGTCTTCGGTTTCCCTAACTGCAGATATTACCTTAACCAAGGCTAGAGTGTATATACCGTTAATAGCAAGGATGTATATGTTAATAATAAATAAATATATATTATAATCGTTATCGATATTGGACAGCCCTAGTCATAATGGTGAGGATGAATTGTTTATTGGGTTAACCTTTAGTTTTGTTTTATATGGGCAGTTTCCTTTGTTTAGACGTTATTTATGTTATGAAGTTTAATACACAACAACCGTTATGATGTGAACTAGATTACAAATTGATCACTGAAAAAACTGTCAGAGTTTATTATAATTATCAGTATTACAATCAAGTACGAACTGTTTGTATTAAATGGAAGAAAATGTAAATTTTGTAATATTAGCTACGTTATTCACAGAATTTTTACGCCAATAAATGATTCTATTTCGTAGCACGTAAACTATGTTATTCACGCCATATTGTTCAGACGGGGTTGTGTTGTGTGTATTTTTAAAACTTCGAACCACGTTAAACGCAGCACCAGAACTTAAATTGGTTACTTTTAAAACTTAATGTCTGGGTTTACAATCCCTTTTATAACGAATACACAACCGAAAGTGGTAAACGTGTTTTGGTAGCGCCACGCCTCAAACCCAAAGCCCTCCGAGATCTTGTCTGTTATTCCAATTACCAAGCTACATTAGAACTTTCATGCTCTCAGTCAAGGGGAAAACTCCAAACCTGCTTAAATCAAAAAATGTATTATTAAAAGTAGTGTCTTTTCTTAATTTACAAATAAAAACGAAATTGTAGTTTGCAATTACTTTTATTAATAAGAGAGAGTGACTGTGGCAGATATATTTAAGTGGAATGAAAATGTAAAAAAGGGAAGTTCTGTTGGTCTCATCAGTTGACACTTTATGAAATTACAAACAGGACCGAGACAACACTGAATTACTGGTGTAACTTATTCATTCGTTGGGCTAGTTCTTTTAGATTACTTGGTGAAAATAATGCAAAGCCCAGTTCACGTAACGAAGAAAAAAAAAATATTTAACGTTTGTTTGAGACTACTGTTACTTGTATAGAGCTGTAGGCCTAAGTTCACAAATAACGTTTTTCCTTAAAAAAAAAAACTGCTTGCTAATAGTATTACAACTTATAAATAAAGTTACTTATATACCTTCATAGCTAATTGATCGAAAAACTGAATATACGCGATAAATAATTAATTCGAATACTTCATTAACGTCTAAATTACTGAACGAACTTAAAACTGATTAAAAATTCTTGTATTTATAATATATTCATGTTACTAGATATTTCATAATTCTATCGATTGTTAACACTAACAAACGTTTTAGGTATTCCAGAATTCTTATACGCTTCTTAACCTGTCGTCATTGTCATGTTAGCAGTTCCTCTAGCAAAAAAATAAATTAAAATATAAAATATGGCTTACAAGAGTATTTTCTAGGCGCTGTCATCTATTGGACTTTTTGAGAACTAAGACTTGAATATATTTCTTTGAGTAAATGAACAAAACTCCAACTCTGCATGAAAACTGAAAAAATGGAATAAAACAAGTGAGAAATCTGCTGTTCGAAATAAGCATTGGTAATTGGAAAAACCAACACATGTGTAATTTTTACTGCTTCTATAGGGATTGGTTATTATCCATTTCTAGGAGTATTCTTCCATCTTGTTACAGTCGTGGGGCCGTTATAATGTTAATTTAGCTGTGTAAGACTAGTGGCAGATAGTCATCACCACCCACCGCCAACTCTTGAGGTACTCTTTTACAAACGAGTAGTTGGATTGACCGTCACATTATAACGACCCCACAGCTGTAAGGGCGAGCACCTGGCCATGTCGGGCCTATTGAATAATTGAACACGGTCTCAGTGAAGGCATTCAGATGGGTAATATTAATACATGTGGGTTATCGGGGGTAGAGGGGTCACAAAATTGTTTTAGCATAACTAACCCCTGAGGAGGAAGTTGGGGTGTATGAAGCCGTAACGCAACTAACAATAATTAAATTTATTTTACATTTGTTCGAAATTTTATTTTATTATATTTGCGCCTTGAACAAAATTCAAAGACAACAATGTAAATTAGATAGGTTTTAAACTGTTGTTGATACGTCACCAAAACTCCGTATAAAACATGTAGTTTTCCATGAGTCATGAGTCAGTCTGAACTTCGCTGGAAATTTAAAGTACATAGTTCATGGTTATAACATTAAAGCATTAAACATTTTTAGCACTTTTTCCATTTTAATAAAATAAAAATGTATTGGCCAAAACTTTCGGCAAAAATTTTCTATTGTTTTATTTTTATGTTCTCCTTTTTATGGATATTAATCTTCCCCACACACACACACTTTTAACATAAGAAAACAACTATTTATCATCGACTACTGAAAGGGTGAAATGCACATTCACTTTTTATAACTATAAACCATTAATCTGATGATGGTCGAAAAATGAGTGAATTTTAGGATAAACAAAAAAACATAAAATACAAGTAATATAGTTAGTCTTCATTATGTTTGTTTTTGAACTTCGCGCAAAGCTACACGATGGCTGTATAGACTAGCCGTCCCTAATTTAACAGTGTAAGACTAGAAGGAAGGCAGCTAGTCATCGCCAACTCTTGGGCTACTCTTTTACCAACAAAAACTGGGGTTGATCGTTACCTTATAACGCCCCCACGGCTGAAAGGGCTAGCATGTTTGGTGCAACGGGGATTCGAACCCGCGACCCTCAGATTACGAGTCTAGCGCCTTAACCACCTAGGATTAGTTATTATTCATTTGCGGTCAATTCCATTATTCGTTGATAAAAGAGTAGCCCAAGAATTGGCAGTGGGTGGTGATGGCTAGCTGCTTTCCCTCTAGCCTTACACTGCTATATAAGGGACAGCTGGCGCAGACATAGCTTTGCGCGAAATTTAAAACAAACAAAAATCCAAACGTTGAACTCTGCCAGCAAATCGGACTGTTCCTGTCACTCCGCAAATCCGTTGTTTATTTGTTTAGTTTAACGGAAATATATGTGTATGGGGGAGTTGAATTTCTTTGATTGTTTGTTTTGGAATTTCGCACAAAGCTACTCGAGGGCTATCTGTGCTAGCCGTCCCTAATTTAGCAGTGTAAGACTAGAGGGAAGGAAGGCAGCTAGTCATCACCACCCACCGCCAACTCTTGGGCTACTCTTTTATCAACGAATAGTGGGATTGACCGTCACATTATACACCCCCACGGCTGGGAGGGCGAGCATGTTTAGCGCGACGCGGGCACGAACCCGCGACCTTCGGATTACGAGTCGCACGCCTTACGCGCTCGGCCATGCCAGGCCTGAATTTCTTTTGAAAGAAATTCTATACGTGTGAGGAATAGTATTATAAGTGACGTCATCCGCTAACAATATGAAACTAGAATTTGTGTTAATGGATTTAATTATCTGTGATGGGACAGTCCCCTATCCCCCCCAGTGACTCAGCGGTATGTCTGCGGACTTACACGCTAAAATCCGGGTTTCGATACCCGTGGTGGGCAGAGCACAGATAGCCCATTGTGTAGCTTTGTGCTTAATTCAAAAACAACAACAAGGGACAGTCCCATATTCCGGAGAGTCATAGTTCCGAACATAAAATCAGTTGCACGCGTATGCCTAACGTTCGTTTAGGTTATTATAATGTATAACATTACAGGAAATAAATTTTCAGATTTTAACGTTGGAAGTTCGAAAATTTGCCACAGGCCCACCAGGAAACCAAAACAATAAAATCAGTATAATAACTCTGATAGACAGTAATAGTTTATCTGACATAATATTGTTTGTCATTGTGTAATCAACTCTAGTTCAAGAATGTGTGTGTGTTAGATAATCCTATCTGTATTTATGTAATTGCGTATTTTCTCAACAGATAGTACTTCATTTGTGGTGTGTGTGTGTGTGTTTGTTTTCTTTAGCAAAGCTGCATCGAGCTATCTGCTGAGTCCACCAAGGGGAACCGAATCCGTGATTTTAACATTGTAAATCCGTAAACTTGCCGCTGTACCAGTGGGGGACTGCATTTGTGGTCAAAATTTGTATTTTGTAGAATTTGAGTGGCGTTATTGGATAATTTACAAATTCAAATCCGATCAAAATAACCTTACGGCAAAAACAGTTTAAATTTTAACACACAACTAACTACACAAGACACAAAAGGCTAGTAATATGTTGGAGAGGGGAGATTGTAGAAAAGGACAAACTATCCAAGGCTCCAATCACGAAAATTAACAATATCAAGGTTATCTGTCGAAGGTAAAAATTCATAAAACTAGTGGGAAATATTCAGATCTAATGATAAAACAGAAATGTGTTTGTTCGCTGAATTTCGTGCAAAGCAATGTAAACCTGAAAGGAAGGTAGCTTAGTCAACATCACCCACCGCCAGTTCTTGGGCTACTCTTTTTCCAACGAATAGTTAGATTGACTGTAACATTATAACGTCCCCATGGTCGAAAAGGCGAACATGGTGTGACAGAAATTCGAACCCGCGACCCCAGATTACGACTCAAGCACCCTAACCACCTGGTCATGTCGGGCCTAAAACAAAACTAGATCTGAAAAATAGTATTATTTCTTACGATAAGCCATAAGGAATAATGGTCATAATTTATGTATTTTGATAACACTGTGCTTTAAAAAAACAAACAGAAACAGGTTTAATTTCACTTTTGCTTTAACAACTTTCGACTGTTCGGACAGGTTCGAGTGATGTCGTGACGTAATCAATGACGCATGTGAAAAGGGACGAATAAATGTGAGTATAGTAATTAGAATCAGTGTGTGTCTGTGTTTAACTAAAGAGAGCCATGAAGACAATAATTGTTGTCTTGTGTGTTACACTACTCGCATCAGAGCACGAGACTCGCCGAATATCCACCGTTTATGACATCTTGTCCTTAGTGTATAAACTATGTGGTAAGTAGCAATTGTTTATGTTTAATTTGTTAGTAGAAAAAAGTTCTACTCAAAGGTCACCTGGTAAGTTTAAGGATTTACGTCATTAAACTTAGGAGTTCGATTTCCATGATGCACAGAGTGCAGATAGCCCATTGTGTGTTTTTACTTTAAAACGACAAAGTTGCTGAAAACTAATAGATGAACCGATATGTATTTCATTTATTTTCAACGTCGGATTCAATGTTTCATCAAAATAGTTATTTTAATGAAGTTGCAAAATAAGAAAATTTAATTCGCCATACCTGGCTTAACTTTAATAGTTGGTCGTAGTTTAAAACCAGAATTTTTTTTTGTTTGTTTTTAAGTTTTATCGGAGAGATACATGTTCACCACTAGGCTTTAACTTTTAACTATCAGGACAATGGTTCAGTATTCTGAGTATAATAATCTCGGTGGTTATAATTCTCGTTGGATAAAGTAAAAAGTAGAATAATAGGTGTACACAAAAAAACCGTCTCGATTTATGCCTCCACTGGTACAAAAATAGCATCATCATTGATGTCAAAAACCCTTGAAAGTTTCTAGGTAACGGAAGGAAATCGGACAGAAAGCTAGTGAAAGGCTTCATCGCACATTAACCCAATTTTTTAAGTCAACGACCTTCATTGTGCTTACTCAAGAAACTCGGAATTTGTTTCGGTTTTTATGTTCGTCAGTTTTATGTAGAGAAAGATGTTTTTATTAGCAGAGATAATGTATTGTTATTTTACATCGAAGATATGCGCACTTAGTTAACCCTCAATCTACTGACGTGTTTTTTGTGTGTTTTTTCCGTCGTCCATTGCACATTTAGCCCTCAAGTCCACATATTGCATCTTATATGCTGAGTAGCTTTTTTAAATTTGCCTGTGACAGCACTGGATTTGACTAAAAGTGGAAGAAATTAGTCATTTTGGTGTGAAACGCACAGAAAGTAATCAGTTAAATTAATTTTAATGTTAACAGTATTTTGTTTGAGACACTGTATCTTTCAAGGTCAAAGTTCTGCATAAAATAATTTATAATTTGAGTTCAGCTGAAAGGTGTGAATTCACCAATCTCTGTTGTTAGGTTAACTTTGGTCAGAGGGAAGGCTAGCTTTACAACCCACCACAAGGGTTTCGTACAATTATATGAAACGAATAACTGAATTGACAATCTCTCGTGTAACTCGCTCACAGCTAAAAGTGCGAAGAATGTTCAATGGCGTCACGTTTCGACTCTCATTCCTTTCAATACGTATCCCAACATGCTAGCAACTAAGTCACGCCAGCACAGTTATTTAAAAAAAAACTGTTAAAAAAGCCTTGGGTTAATCGAAGGAAAGAACGTATTAAACAATTAACAGGTTAGGAAATGTAATGGACACAAAAACTTTTTCTTTATAAGCTGTAACATCTGTTGTTTTATTCTGAAACATTTCTAACAAGCTTTTAATGAAAATTATGGACGTTACATTAGTTATCGGCTCTTAATATGATTTAAATGATCATTTTATACTGTTTATTTTAGTTGTACGCACTAGATGTTATGCAGGTTCGCAACTGAAAAGTGAATTAACATGAAAGTTGGTGCATGTAAGACAGTAATTTCGACAAATTTGTTAGAAAGAAAACGCCGAAATTCACTATTAATACTATAGCATTTTACGTTATTAAAAGCTTACCATTGTAATTATACGTTATCGTCGAATAACCTATGATTTGTAAATCTTTAAGTGTTGATAAAAGATACATTATAGTAAACTAGTTGGGGTACCAGTACTCTGGACGGAAGTTATGTAAATTCATAATTAATGAAAGGTTATCTTAGGACATGAAAAGTTGTTTCCTTTATGTATGATTTAAAAAACAACAAATACTCATAAAAACAGAAAAACACAAAATTTCAAACCGTATATTTGCATGTATCTCCTTATGGACCCAAAAAAAACCTTCGTGCCAAATTTGGTGAAGATCCATCAACACGGGTGAAGCAGTGGTTAAAATAAAACAAAAACAAAAAAACGGCAAAAACATTCATGTATCCACATCTTGCGAAGAATTTACATGGACATATGATAGACAGTACGATTTATTATATTTATACAGATTACGAAAGTACATTAGATCTGCCTGTCATATCTGCACCTCATTGAGAATGAAGAAAACTAAAGATTTTCGTGACGGGAAACGGAGATGAAACAGAAAAATCGTGACCTCTAATACAAATTTGCATGTAAAATAAAATGTTGCGAATTTGTACGTTCCATATCGTGAAATAATTTTTTTCTTCTCAGTATCACGTAAGTAATAGTTCCATTATAGTATGATATTCCATACGAAAAACCTGAACAGCCATAAATGAAACGACGCCGTCTCTGAACAAGCTGAACGAAAATACCGTTTTATGTAACACGCAGAATGTTCATAGACGCACATCTTCTGGAATATATATAAGTAAAAAGAGACCACAAGTGTGTGATGATGGGTGAACACGACCACCAGTTCAATAGAAACTTCTTGCAGTAACCTGATTCATGTTATAGTTAGCTGAAAAACGGAGAAATGGTTAGATAACCTAACCTAATGGTAACCTAACTACGCTGACAGATAAATCGAATCTTCAGTCAACAACACAAGGTTACAACTTTGTCTTCAAGTTTTGTCACTAACCAACCGACACTTCCCGCAACACAAAAGACTCGTTAACTGCTTTAATACGGTCCTTGGGCTCTTTATTTTTTTATTTAAAATAACAACGATTTTCCTTAAATTAAATATTCTGTTAAAGTAACAAACTCCTGTTTGGCCTTGTTTCTTCATAAAATTCATTAAACTGCTCTCTAGTGTTAAAATTGGCATCGACAGTTGATTTTGTAATTTGAGATTTCTTTTTCATTACTATGTAAAAATAAATACAACGTCCAACACACTTTTTATTCTTTTCTTAACGTAAAATTTATATTCATGTAACTTTTCTACTAGACCCGGATAAATTTTACAAATTCCACACTATGAACATTAAATTTTGCTTCACTGTTGCTCCCCCTTCCTCCACAGATGTGGGCTCTTTAAAAATAAACTTGCGAAACTCTGTCACGAGGAAAATTGAACTTAACCACTCAGTCCGAGCTGTCTGTGAGAGCAAGGTGTAGTTATTTATATAAACCCAGAGGCTGGCATCACGTGGCAATAACTTGGTCGATGTAAAAGGTATTTTAAGTTTTCATTGAAACAGCTTATTTATTCCTAATCACACTTCCGTTTAAGTAGAAAACTCAACCCACATCACAACCCTTACGTATACACTGGTTCTACAAACCGAATAGTCGAATTCTCACTTTCAAAGAACTTTAATACGGGAAAAGTCAAAATTAATAAATTTGTTTTAAAATTTTCAGTACTTTACATTCCCAATATGCGTTTCAAATCCATATTGCATGTATTGCAAATTCGTGGTTATTTCTCTCATTTGTTGAACAAAGAAAACCATTTACTTTAAGACTTTTAAGGGCAGAGATACACAATATGCTATCTGTGCTCTGCCCATTATAGGGAATCGAACTCTGTTTTTCAATGCTGTAACTCCTTGAACCTTCCATTGACTCACCAGAGATATTAAATAAATGTAAGTCAAATATAACTGACAGAGTTTCAAGAGGTTTTCGCTTTTACGACTTTAAATTTTAAAGACATGCCAGAAACAATGTGTACTGAAGAAATGGAAGTAAATTATTTTGTGTTTTGAAATTTTCCACATTAACAATTAGTTTTCAACTGATTTTGAGAAAGTTCGTTAAACCAGTATCTGAAGAGCTGCACGTAAAAGTTGAAATCACGAATGTGACACCAATCAATTGACAAAGACGAGTCCTACACGTGTTTTTCACGTGGTCTTCAAATGTTATACAACGTATTATATGTATTTTGTCTTTTCGTACACTTGTGTAATTTAAACTGAATAGGGTTTTAGAAAATTTACTGATACATCAAGAATCTTACCGTCCTTTTGATTATTTTTTTCAGTAAACATTAACGGATAAACATAAAGCTAGAAAATCACCCTGTGTCGCAATATTATTATAGATATAGGAGCCCCCTGTCTTACATCTGTATCCTTGCTATTCTAGCTACGAAGGAAGCAGATCTAAAGAAAAAGATGGAGTGTTTAGAAGGCCGTCTGTCGAATAATGTAAGTTTTTTTTTAAACATGGAGTGTATGCGAGTATAGACAATTTTCTTCCTACAGTATTGTGAGATATCCCCTTCCAAACGAACAGCCGTGAACTCAATCATGTTACCTCTCCCCTTCCCCAGGAAATATTGTTTATTTGGTTGGTTTTTGAATTTCGTACAAAGCTACGCGAGAGATATCTGTCCTAACGTTACTAATTTAGCAGTGAAAGAAGAGAGGAAAGGTAGCTAGTCATCACCACCAACCGCCAACTATTGGGCTACTCTTTTACCAACGAATAGTGGGATTGACTACATAAAGTAAGGCCCTTAGGGCTTAAAGGGTGAGCATGTTTGGTGAAACGGGGTTTCGAAATTGCGAGTCAAGCGCCCCCAACTACGTGAACGACAAAACTTCACATTTATTGTTTCAGTTTTTAAAACTTTGTTATTGTACTTTTTAAAACCTGATTTACACGTTCAGTCGCATGTCGTGGTGTTGAAATCCAAGTAGAAACCCTTGGTACTATATAAGTTACGTGGTCATTTTTATTTAAAAACATCTGTTCTTGAGTAATATCTATCTTGTTTGTTCCGCTTACTGTAGTGTTGAAAAGTGTTGTTATACGTATGTAGTTCCACTTCCCAAATGATACATGAATATTATTTGTTTCAAAATGTTTGCATTCTACGCGTAGCCACCTAATTTTGAACTTTTGACTGAAAACGGCTCCTGAGTTCGTTTGTTTAAAAACATACTTATATCTTTTATAATCACCAGAAAATTATGTATAAAAACATTCGGGATCATTTTAACTTTCGCATCTGTTCTTTCACACCCACCCCCGAAACAAGAAAAGACAACAAGCAAAACGTAATTCACTCTTTATTCCTCAGAAATACTTGTATTTCTGGAAAAACTATAACTCCTTTCTACCGGTGTCTAATTAATAATCAAATCTACAGACTTGATGGAATGTATCCAATTAACGGCGTCCTACATGTACTACACTCATATATTGATTAGTATTCTTATAACACACACACACACACACACAATTTAAAGTTCGGGTAGGGAATACTAGTATTATCATAAGGATTTGAACTTCGGTCTGTACCACATGGTCAACCCTGGACCTCTTTCATTATTTCAATTATTCCCATGTTATACGTCCGTAAACATGTCTCGCTTCTATCCATAAACTATTCACGTTGTTAAAAAAAGCAAGCTAACATCTGTAATTTCCGAATTTTAAACTTGTGTTCTTATCGTTTGTAACTAGGTATGAGAATATTGGGATTATATCCCTTATTTCTTTTCCTCCACAGAGCTAGAAATTGTAATTTGAAACCCAAAACCGGCCAAAATCAAACATTGGTTCTGATTACAGATGTTATCGATCCACTGAATAATTTTATAAACAAAGAATTTTTTATTTATTTTTCTTCAGTTTTTTATATCATCACTTCTCCGACTATGAGCTATCAGCTTTTCGTCCTGTCTATAGAAGTGTTCATCTAGGGCACATCCAATAAAACGGTGTACCCTAGTTATGAGGCTCATCCGCTAGTTTCTCGAAACCGCGAGCTCAATTCAGTTCTTATTTGCACGCACGTCCTGTCCGACATTATTTCATCCTGTGGCAATGTCGGACAGAACTCGACTGTCACATTTGTCCATCTAAATAAACCGTTTTATCTGTACTGCTGTTGTCCGTTACTACATGATTTTAATATATATATATATATGTGTAGGCCTCCCTTTATTTAACGTTCTTCTTACTTAAACAACCTCACATTTAAACCACAGATGTCCAGAAAGAAATGCGTTCGATAAGTACAACCATGTTGTCAATGACTTTCTTCTCCAATCACGTCGAGGAAATGCTCCTGGACACCCTTTTCAAATTTTTGTTTCCATTTGTTTGTTGAATTTATCGCAAAGGGTGACAGTCACCCATTATTTGTGGGTGTTACGCATTATAACGCCACCGCAGGTGAAAGTGCGAGTATGTTTGATGGCCGTATTCGAACTGACAACTATTAGTTTACAAGGCGAGTGCTCTAACCAATATGAGAGTTATTTTTTACGTATGTAAGATTTATTCAATTTATAAGTTTCTTTAGCATGTCTTACTGGTTTTATTCGTGCAATAAAAAGTTATTGTAAAAACACTCTTCTTAACAGAGTATACCAGAAACTTTTCTGAGCATTTTGGTATTAGTTTCGTTTTCAAATCATCCTATGTACCCAATCAGCTATGACCCAGGGTTTTTAAATAAAAATCTCGTACTAAACTTCCAACCAAATATCATATTCTTCAAAAATAAACCACCATTGCATATTTTAATTTCTACCTTTTAAAATAATTATTTATTGTAATATAAATAATATTAATAATACGGTCAGCTTCTACACACCAAACCAATATAACTCACTAAGATTGTTTCCTGAATTATCTTTACTTCTGAAACCTTTGAATATTTACAAGCTGAACAAGTATTAACTTTTCGTGTCTTGTGTACGTTCGTAATACAAGCAACTTCTGTGGGTTTGCGTTACCTTGCAACCTTTTAAAGAAGCTCGAGGAAACGATTAGCTGCATTCTGTATCTTGTATGTCTTGCACTGTTTACTAATGTGAACAACATTGTTTAAATATTTTAATTTGTTGGAACACAAAACACACCCGAACAGTGGGTGTTTACAGCAGTCGCTGCTTCTATCTTTGTACCGTCTTTCACACATTGTTTGAAACTCAGTTATCCCTTGTTATCTTTGTACCGAAATTAGAAATATTATTCACGATTGGATACGTAAAAAGTTAACATTTAAAATTTATTAGTCTCAAGAGGGTCGCAAGTTCAAATCCCCGTCACACCAAACATGCTCGCCCTTTCAGCCGTAGAGGCATTATAATGTTAGTCAATTCCATTGTTCGTTGGTAAGAGTAGCCCATAAGTTTGCGGTGGATAGCAATAACTAGCTGCCTTCCCTCTAATCTAATACTACTAAGTTAGGGACGGCTAACACAGATAGCCCTCGTGTAGCTTTGCACAAAAATTTCAAAAGAAAATCTTAAAAGAATAGAGTTCTGGATATCGAAGCTGGTCTCCTCTGCCAGCTATGGATATTGTGTCAATTGTTGTTAGCTACAAGTTTGTTACAATCTGGTTTTTATTCTTGTATAAGTAATTTTCAACGTGTGGATTTTCTTCAATATACACTACTGGCCAAAATCGTTAGGCAATTAACATGAAGAAAAAATATATATTTTGCATTGTTAGATTAAACCACTTATCTGAGTAGAGCTTCAAAAGATGAAAATAAGAAAAGGGAAAATAAAAATAAACTTTTTAGCATTTCATAGGGAAAATATGAACAACATGAAATTAGCCTAAATACTAACTGGTCAAAAGTTTAAGACCACACTGAAACGAAACGTTAATCGCTAAACACGTAATAAAATTTAGTCATTTGTGTTCAAGCATTAGCATTGTTAACATCTCTCACCGACATTTCCTGTGTTACATTGGGTAAAAACATGGCAAAGGCTAAAGAGTTGACAAGAGTTTGAACTTGGGAGAATTGTCGAGCTGTAAAAGCAATGTCTCTCTCAACGTGCCATCGCTGGTGAGACTGGGCATGGTAAAACTGCTGTTGCAAATTTCTTAAAATACCCTGAGGAATACGGAACGAGAATTTCAAGTGGTTGACCCAAGAAAATTTCGCCGGCGTTGAGCAGGAGGATTTGACGGGTTGACTGGCAAGACGCCAGTTGATCGTCGAACCAGATTAAGGCCCTTACGAACGCAGAATGCAGTTCAAGAACAATAAGACGGCATATACGAAAAAAAGGCATTAAAACCATAAACATTTTCAAAGGCCACGCTTCCTTCCACGCCACGAAACCGTTCGGTTAAACTTTGCTGATAAGCACCAAACATAGGACGTAGAAAAGTGGAAGAAAGTTTTGTTCTCCGATGAGAAAAAAATTAACCTTGATGGTCCAAATGGCTTCCAACGTTACTGGCACGATAAGGATATCCCACCAGAGACATTGTCTACACGACACAGTGGAGGAGGTTTCATCATGATCTGGGGTGCTTTCTCCTTCCATAGAACAATGGAGCTTCAGGTTATACAGGGTCGTCAAACAGCAGCTGGCTACATTGGCATGTTGGAGAGAGCGTCCTTGTTGACTGAAGGCCATCACTTGTGTGGAATTGATTGGATCTTTCAGCAGAACAACGCTGCAATCCCCAATGCCCGCAGGATAAAGAACTTTTTTTTTATTGCGAATAACGTGATTCTTTTGAACCATCTAACGTGTTCTCCTGAACTGAACCCTATTGAAAATGTTTGGGGATAGATGGCAAGAGACGTCTGTAGAAATTGAGGACAATTCCAAACAGTGCATGATCTTCATGAAGCCATCATCACGACTTGGAATAACATTTCAGCCAGCCTTTTGCAAACACTTATATCGACCATGCCAAAACAAATTTTTAAAGATATTCGCAATGACGGTCGTGCCACTCACTACTGAGACCACTTGTTGGGATTTTCTACCCTGTTTAGGACTTCTTTTTAGTATGGTCTTAAACTTTTGATCAGCTAGTATTTAGGCTAATTTGATACAGTTCACATTTTTCCTATTAAATGCTAAAAAGAAATATTTTTATGTTTCCCTTTCTTAATTTCATCTTTCGAAGCTCTACTCAAACAAGTGATTGAGTCTAACAACGCAAAATGCATATTTTTTTTCTTTATGTTCATTGGTCTTAATATTTTGGCCCGCAGTGTATTTTGTGTTGAGAACAAAATGTTAAACAACATACTAGCGCTTTATATCGGGCCATATAATAAGAGTTGATATAATGTAAATACATGTATATATATTAAAGAGACAGTTTGTTAAAGTAGCTATGTTTCCTACTTGTGGAATATTGGTTTAGAGAATAATATCGGAGATACTGACTGACTTTGATCAGTTAATCCAATGAAGGGCTGTCCTCACTTTAATGAGAGACGTTGTCCAGTGTTATAGTAAAGTCATTTGGATTTACAGGTAACCAGAGCTTTTCATTGCTGCTTTTCTGGACACCCGTCCGTAGGCACAACGAACAAAAGCGACCAGCTGGAGAGAATAGTGACCACAGCCTGCTTCAACTCAACTTTTGTCCGTCAGTGGCTGGGAAAACATCGGAAAGCTCCTCTGCCCCTGACAACAGTTAGTATCCATACAAATTTAGTCGTTTCTCATTACATAAATATTAAAACTATAATGTACAGAGCGGTCATTTCTGGGGATATTTACTGACATTATAACTTTGTAAAGCATGCAGTAACTTGTGTTCTACAAATGATTGTTTTCTATAACAAAATCCCGTAATTACAAAGCCTGTAAAACAAATTACGTTTCTTACCTATTAACTTGAAATCTTTAAAATATAGATATTCATAAATATGTAATTGTACGTTTTAGAAATAGCTCGGTTTACATCTCGATAAACTTCGTGACCATAGCAATACACAAAACAATACATTCAAAATTAATGTCCAAAACTAATTGTATTATTACAGTAGGTTTATTAGTCAACGGGAAAAACTCCATTGTATACTAAAACAAGGAATGGTTAAGAGAAACCTGATTAATTACAGGTGGTTTTTTTTTTCTTCTGGTTAACATATACTTCAACCGCCCTTTTTATCAAAATTTGATCCTTCACATATTCAGTTCGGCAAAGCTAAGTATACAAATTATGGAGTAAAGTGTTCTTCTGTAAAAACTGTATATATGTCTGTGAAAGGATCTCCGCCTAAATTAGCTGACCAATCCAGTCCAAACTTGGTATGCTGGGTCAGTAGTCCAAAAGCAAACTGAATTTATATTTGCACTATTTTAAATAAAAAAAATTATAACTCATTTTTAAATCACATTTTCGAAAAGTTTCCTTTCTACTATTTCGTTCACTTTTGTTATGTTATGTAGCGCATGTTCAAAATATATTTGGTACAAAAGAAATAAAGCACTTATTATAACTTATTTTTCGACAAAGTAACAAATTAAAGTATATTTCTATAATTTTATAATCGTCCACACCGTTTTCTATGTAAGAAAAAGCTGCTATTTAATGACTTCCTCTAAAATCATCGCTATGTTATAAAACATTTTAAGGTGATCAGTTTGGCTGCTTTGGGACGAATGGCGTGCGTTATTGGGGAAGTTAAGTGCCCTCTACCAACATGGAAATCAGCTTTTTTGGTAAGATGAATTTTTATTACTTACTAAATCCTACTAATTGTCAATTACATACAACCAGCCTTTGGTTTCAGTTTTATGTACATTACTGAAAGTTAACAACTAATAATAACACTACGGTTTTAATAACGCAATCAAAGATCGCATTTAATCCCGAAAAATTTAAATTTAAACTTTTTTAAAATTAAAGAAGCATTTGAATATCTTAAAACAAATCGATCCGAAAAAAGAACATTCACTTACATTTTAAGTGAAACGTAGAAAAAAAAACGTGTAGAATTAAAACAAAAGTTTTTAGGTTGTAAACGTTTGAAACTCTTCTCGTGTGTGAGTTGGAAAATTTGTCTCATCTACCCTAGCTACTTTAAGATTCAGGTAGAATTTGTTTTTGAGTTTTACATAAAGCTACACGAGGGCTATCTGTGCTAGCCGCCCCTAATTTAGCAGAGTAAGACTAAAGGGAAAACAACTAGTCATCACTGCCTACTCCTACCTCTTGGGCTATCTTTATCTTTTTATCAATAAATATAGGGGTTGATAGTAACATTATAACGTCCACACGGCTGAAGGACAGGCATATTCGATGTAAGAGTTTCAAACTCGCGACTCTCAGATTGTAAGTCAAGCCCCCTAATTAGCTGGTCATATCGGGTCTTTAAGTACAGCGACCCAAATTTTGAGCTGTTGCCCAGAGAGAAGCCAGCCAGCAGCATCCACCGCCACAAGGGTTTTTATTCTTTTCTTGGTGAAAATGTTTGCAAAACAATTACTTTAGAAATGTGGTAAAAACACCACTAACACTATAAGGCCTGGTGTTTAAGGCGCTTGATTCACAATTTGGACGTCGCGGATTCGAATCCTTGTCACCAAATATGTTCGCACGTTCAGACGTGGGAGCATTATATAATGGTCAATCACACTATTCGTTGGTAAAAGAATAGTCGAAAAGTTTGCTGTTGACGGCGTTGACTGTCTCGTTAACAGCACAACGTTCGTCGGTTATAAACACACTTTACGTCATTACAATATTCCCTTCAAATGTTCGTGTGTTTGTTTTTAATCCAAAGTACCGTATTACGGACATGAAACTAAAGAATTTTGTCACATTGAATGCAACATCCTGTGTTATTGGTATCACATCATACTCTGACACATACAGAAATCACACACTACTTTTAGTCAGGGAGGAAAAACAGACAAACGCAGAATTGTCTTTAACTATTTTCTTTCTCATCTGTACTTCCTGTTGAACATTAATGGATGTGTTAAATTCTACTAGTGATTGGATAGTTGTTTGATTTAAATACATTAAAATAAGTTACAGATCTTTCTGGTTTTTACCTCTGTAATTTGTTTTGAATAAATGTTATTGTTGTAAGTTACATTTTCAATGTTTCAGATTATAAGCGAAAGAATAAGTAAAACACTAAGTCAGTTTTCGATCCGTTGAATAAATGAAAAGTTCGTGAATTATTAAAATTAGTTCAATTCAGTTTTATTCACTTACTAGGTATACAATGTCTTCCAAACAATTATTGTTTAAACTACAGTACATATAACTAGTATGTGATAGACATTAAAAAGTAGAAAATAGAATGCTTATACATATCGTATCTCTTATAGCAGGAAAGAAGTGTTAATAATTAAAAAGATAAACTTATATAATATGCTGTAATTTTATGTACTAATACATCTGATAACACTATCTTATTTCGTAATATTTGTATTTTTACTGACTGGCAAATAAATAACGAAGGAAATCGTAGATTTGACAAGTTGCTCTTTGAACGCACATTTAAATTGTTTAGAGTTGATTTTATTTTAAGTATAGAATATAATTCCGATAAATATTTACCTTTACATAAGGTATTGAACGTTCACAAAAATTAATACCGGTTTATTTTTACTCTGTCGATTAGACGTGAAACTATATAATTAATTTTATACGTACTACCAACAACTACTGTTCAAAATTAAAACGTTGTTTATTAACCCAGGCCTACAACAGTGTTATAGTAGCCTGTAGTAATAGTTAAGGCAGAAATAAAATAACTTGTTTATTACTATTACGAGAACATTGTTTTTAACCAAATATTTTAAAATAATCTGTTAACTCCAACCACAAATTACAATAATAATGTTTTATATTGCTTCACTTTTATCTTTAACCTTACAGAAATGTTTTCCTCGTGAAGATTACGCAACAGACCCAGAGTTTCGGTAAGTGAATACATAAATGCGGAACATTTAAAGTTTAGGCAAGGTGTGTGTGTGTGTGTGTGTGTGTGTGTGAAATGTTACGAAAACTAGCGTCACCTATCGTATATTGAAGAAGTTGTGCAATTGTTTGCTACACCTAAAGGTACCCGAAGGCTATCTGCACTAGCCGTCCCCAATTTAACAGTGTAAGACTAGAGGGAAGGCACCTAGTCATCGCCACCTCTTGGACTACTCTTTTACCAACAGATAGTGGGATTGACCAAACATTATAACGGACACGCGGCTGAAAGGGTGAACATGTATGGTGTGACGGAGATTCGGACCCGCGACTCTCAGCTTACGAGTCGAGCACTCTAACCACCTGGTCATCTCGGACCTGAAGTTATGTGATATTTAACATAAGTTAACGAACTTGTAAGATAGACAATAAATAAATTAACGAAATGCAATAAAGTTTGGGTTTGTATTACATTAAATACGACATTCTGTGTCGTATCATGCACTGTGACACGTCAAAAAATAACAATTTACATGACACATAAATTACTTGTTGGGAGAAAACGAGACATTCAGAAAACTAACTTTAGACATTTCGGTCCTCTAAATATGTTACGAAACACCACTCACTCAGTACAACTCTAAATGGTAAGTCCTCATAATGGCTGAACACCCACGGTGGGCGCGGTACAGATAGCCCATAGTACGTTCCGTAATGTAATGATCGTTTGTTTCAGCGACAGTTATATTACAAGAAGCTTATTGATATTATAATTAGCATAATAAAAATCGCGCTGATAAACCAGCAGATTTGTCTTTCAGGGCCACAGGGATGGGGGTTCCCGGGGAGTTTTGTCCGGTCAGTTTAGATCCCCCTCAGTTTGAGGTTCCAAATTAATATAACATAAAAGTAATTATAATGTGTAGTTCAAGCGTAAAAGTATTGAAGCCTTAATGATAATTTAAAAATTAATTTGAGATAACTCCACTATAATAAACGGTTCTTTCCCTCCTATAGTACCATCAGGAATTATCTATGTTTCAGGAACCGTTAAATAATCGAAGTTTATCGAAAAAAGTGTGTATGGTTTCGTTTACTTTACTAGAAAAACAGGGAGGCAGAGTTGATACTGTGCATGCAACAAATTAATTCGTGTTCTACATAACTTACGTTTAGCTATTAGCCAGCACCACCAACAATCTGATAAAGGTAATATTAATTGATATTCTGTTCGATGAAGTGACAACCAGTTATTCTCAGGGGACCTATTGCGTGTTACTGAAATGAGTGAAACTTTAAACAAAGAAAATATTACGAGAAACAAAAATAAGGAAGTTAAAACGTTCTCCACGTGATATTAAAACCTGCTCATCTTGATGGTACTAGAACATGTTAATCGCTATCTATCGGAATATTTAGTTTATATCAAAATTTGTTTCAGTAGTCAGGTCCTTAAAATTGCACTAAAAATAAAAGGAAAATATTAGGATTTTAATTTAATTAATTATGTAGTTTTGCTTATTTTGCAATTTTGGTTCCATCGTTTGCTTAAAAATATTTATGGTAAAACTTATATGTTCTCGTTTTTTTATATCCTTTCAGAAAAAGAACTAATTTGAAGGGAAATATATCTGTTGAAAACGTTGTAAAACCACAGAAGTATACGACAAAGTAGAGAGGTGGTGAAAATACTCTGTAGTCATCACGAACTTTCATCAAATAACATGAAAGTTTACGAGATTTGAAAATTAATTAGAATGTTATCTCTGTATATCTTACGTCTGAGTTACGTAGTGAACTTGTATTGCCTATAACACCGTGTTTTTTGAATATGCCTACATATCCTTTTATTATGTAAATAAAGATTATCGTTGTTGTGAAATTTTGTTTTGGGTTAGAACCATTTTTCATATTTACCTAAATTAATCACCTTGTATATACAAAACGTCATTGAATCAGTAACGTCAGATTGGTGAATTAATATATACACGCAACCAAAATACAGTATTAGCATGTAACGATCACTTGTGGATTATACAAATATTAACTTTTCTCTTTACGGTGTTTTTTTTTAGTTTATAATATTTATTAGCAGTTTTAAAATACATTCGTATTTATTGTAAATAAAGTGCACAAAGAAAATGTGAACCAATTAAATTCGTTAACTACAGGGTGTTCGGAAAATCACTGTGCAGTTTTGTAATCATATTATATTCGGTCTATTTTAAGCCAACAACTGACAGCGGAGTTTACAAACAAAATAAGAAGGATCCAGGCCTGTATTGATGCCAACGGGGGTCACTTTCAACATTATTTATGATTGTAATCCATATTTTTATCCCGTGTATTCTATATTGAAACGTGTCTGTTAATAAATATATAAGTGCACAGCGACTTTCCGAACACCCTGTAGAATAAAAAAATATGATGGTTGATTCGTTTTCTGTTCATCACTATATTAAACATTTTGTGAGATTAATTATTTTTAATAAATAATGACCTCCACGTTTCAGTGTTCTGACAATGATCATGTGCGTTTCCCAATATTCTAATTATTTCAGGATATTTTCACAACTAGTATTACACAAGATTCTCTAATTTGTAACATAATATGTAACAAGGTGTGCGTATGTATGTTATATAAGTAGCAATGTTTATTTTCTCAAGATTATTAGGCAAATGCATCAATAAAAAAAAGTCTTATTTACAAGATATGTAAACAAGTGGTGTTAAGAAATTAATACAGAGCGTAATATCAATCGGAAAATGGCTCATTCATGCCTAACCATAAACACTTCTTTACTTTCGCAGGCACAATTTTAAAACATAAATTTCAGTTTTCACAACTTTAAACACTTTTAACACAGATTTGTTGTTTTTCGTGTTTTGTGTCCATACACTTAACACTGGCCCTTAGGAGGACTATAAAATATGGTGATTTTAACCAAATACTTCCCGATAAACAATGAGATACCATAATGCTTAGGGAAAAATGAGAGACCTGTTGGTACATCTCGCCTGTCCTATCCTCCAAGTCAAAAACTATTTTAAAAATTAAAGACAACCCTATCATTCATACATCTATCAATCTTTCTTTTACTAAATTCACCCAAAGTTACTTCTCAATAACATCCAAATGCCACTTATTCCCCAGGCCAACCATTCCATTTGAAATATAAAATTGTCCTAGCTGAAGGGCCTGGCATGGCCAAGCGCGTAAGGGGTGCGACTCGTAATCCGAAGGTCGCGGGTTCGTGCCCGCGTCGCGCTAAACATGCTCGCCCTCCCAGCCGTGGGGGTGTATAATGTGACGGTCAATCCCACTATTCGTTGGTAAAAGAGTAGCCCAAGAGTTGGCGGTGGGTGGTGATGACTAGCTGCCTTCCCTCTAGTCTTACACTGCAAAATTAGGGACGGCTAGCACAGATAGCCCTCGAGTAGCTTTGTGCGAAATTCCAAAACAAACAAAACAAACCTAGCTGAAGACAGCTTTTATCTTACATAAATGTATATTTGTATCTCCTAGTTCTATAATTCTTGCTTTTAATTATTAAAAATGTTCATACACATCATTATCAAATCCTTTTCACAATTTTAAACACTTCAATCCTGTCATAACTCTTCGATTTTCAATACCTGCTACTGTACACTACTAGTTATGTTGAAATTTCGTTATTAATTTTATATCTGGTCTGTGTAGTTAGTTTGCTTTAAACAATTGTATGTCAAATGTTTACTATTTTAGACCTGAAACTCGTTCAGAACAAAATATTTCAGCATTCCCTAGTAGCATATTATAGTAACAGCTGTATTATTTGTATGAGTTACATCCATACATTATTATATTAAATAATCTTGCCATATGATACAGAGTCCTTTCCCACGAAATTCTGTATCGATCAATAAAACTAAATGGTATAATTTAGGTTATCTTAGAGGAAATTTCTTTAGAATCTTTATTACAATCTATTTAAAAACGTTAAATTATTTGGAGAAAACTTCAGAGGTCCTGCTCAGGTGGAGAATTTTTTATAAGGTAGTATCATCATCATTACAGATACATGCAAACATTAACTAATGAAATAACTCGTAAAATGTTTTAATAGATGCAAAAATATTTAAACTTCAAGATAACAAAAGGAACCATTAAATTCAACAAACCTGAATAACTATGATTATTAATACAGCTTTTAGTTGGCAATAAAATCTATAATGTATTTCGATAGAGATCTGCAAATCTAATTAAGAGTATTTGATATATTTCTTAATACTTTACTGTCCTAACCCCTCCTAACGGCTTGTGTAAAATAAAAATTAGTTGAGCTAATTTTTAATTCGTCAAAAACAGTAGACTCTTTGTTTTGAAACTCGCACAAAGCTACTCGAGGGCTATCTGTGCTAGCCGTCCCTAATTTAGTAGTGTAAGACTAGAGGGAAAGCAGCTAGTCATCGCCCCAGACCGCCATCTATTAGGCTACTCTTTTACCAACGAAGAGTGGGATTACCGTCACATAATAACGCCCCTACGGCTGGAAGGGCGAGCATGTTTGGCGCGACGGAGATACGAACCCGTGACCCTCAGATTACGAGTCGCACGCCTTAACACGCTTGGCCATGCCGGGCCCAAAAGCAGCAGAATTTATAGACTTAGATTTAATCAAAATAGTATTTTCCCAAACCATAAATCAAATTCACCTATCCTTAAAAAATAACGCAAGCAAAATAAATGAGTAGTTTGAGAAATAAACATAAAATTTTAATATTTTACGAATTTGGTTGTTACGTTTTTGTTTATGTTTTATGTTTTTCGTAAACTAAACGCAACAGAAAAACACAGATAACAGCTTGTATAATTTATTACACTAAACTATTAACAGATATAACATGAATTATATAGTAACAATGACAGATATTAAGTTTAAACCTTCAAAGTTAATTACAAAACAAAATGGTATTAGTTTCAACCTTCAAAATTAATCACAATAGAAAATGGTACTGGCCTGTATCTAATATAATGATCTAAAATGAAAGTCTCAAATTCCAGTCTAGGGTGTGAATTTGGTCCCGCGAAGAAATTCCGAAGCTTAAATGAAGAAGTTGAAGTTCACAGTTCAATAAATTCGACGAAGTTCTTTTCACGTTGCCTCCGATGAACGTCACAAAATTGTCGCCTTTAATTTTTCCGATTTCCCGTAAATTGTTCCACACGTGTTGACTTTCAGTATAACCACTAATTCGGATGAATCGTAGAGATTGACGAAGTAAAATCACAGCTTCCGTAGATCTAACTTCAGTCACAAATCCAAGTTGAATAATCACAGCAAACACTTAATCTTTCTCAAACGAATGACTGACTCTTCTTTTCTAATGACTCTTCTCTTGAATAAAACTAATGTCTGACTCTCCTTTCTTCCTCGCATCTTCGTCTGTTTATGTATTGTAGGCCTAGACTCCTCGAAACACCGCGAAACTTCTACAGAACTCCAGAGCAATCCGCGCAGGTCCGTTCTTGCACGAGACTAAACGTCAGGACACGAGGTCGCCAGCATTTCATTTAAATACATATGATTGGTCTACCTAATTCTAGAAAATTCCAAATTTTATTCTAAACGAAGAACAACGTATTTCACTGTTTAAACCTTGAAACAGTAATACAAATATGAAAATATAATAAATAGAAATGAAAATTTAAACACGACATTTACATAACATTGGTAAACAAACTATTGATACTTAGTGTCTACCTCATCTGTAAAAGTAAAGGGAAATTGAAGATGGGCAATTTTTTCATAAAAGCATTAAGGCTTAAATAATGAGAATTTTGTCAATAAAATTTTAATTTTGAAAAGCGATAAACCTATACTTATTTACTTTGAAGAAAACCATAACATATGATATAATTTTTCTTTTAAATTACAAAGGCCTCAGGTATTTTCATAGAAACAAATGATTTCCTAAATGAGGCGCAAATAGCCTAGTTGTTTTGCGCCATAATACGCCAAACAGCCAACCATTTTTAAATGAGGACGTTGAAAGGCGTTTTTATACATTAACAAGAAACAGTAAGAACTTATGAGAAAAGGAATTATATTTTTGAATAGCCCACAATGAATACAGATTTTCCATAGAAAAACATCAACATCTGTAAATAATACAGCATTGTAGCATGACATCTAAAATAAATGAAGTATAAGACTTATATACTACTTGTTTTAAAATGAAACAATAATTACAATATATAAGTTACAGTTTGTTACAATACAGAATCATTTATTAAAGTAAGTAAACACTAACAGTTTTAAAAACAAACACATCAAACTGATGACGATTCAAGAATTGGCACTGACCTCGGTGTGAAAAAGAACAGGTACGTGAGAAGCAGTTTATATTTTTTTTATTTAAGAATCCTTCACAGTAAGCCTTATAATCATTCACTTCTGAGAAGAAAATAACCGAATCTATAAAGATGTTTAAGATGGTGTATGAGGTAATGAGCTGGTTGCTATGGTAAAACTATGCACCACTGTCAGCCGTAAATGAACACCTGACAACTGCAGACTCGCATTTTACCTTAAATTCAAGTAAACTTCAGTTTTCCCTATGAACATATTTTTTTAACTAAGTTGTTTATACAAACCCCTAAATACATCATGTTACTATAAAAACGTTCTTAAATCTAGATCCTGAGTCTTACATCGAAAATTGAGGATAATTGTTCTAAATCATGATTTGAAACGACATGTTACAAAACAAAAACTGAATTAAACTCCATCTTAAAAAGATCCTTGTACATATTCTTTATAGCATATTATTGTGCCATTAAGATGAGCTTCAAGTCCACTAGTTATGTTTTAAAAGTAACAATATATATTTCATATTACCTTTGTTAGTAGATTTGTTTTTGTCTCGAAAAACTTTGGAGATCACCTGTCGTCGCTCAGAAACAATCGTTTCTTTTTAGTAGAGTGTTCGAGTTTCTCTGTGTGGGTAATTGGGTATGGATGTTAAATACCCAGGAGGGTCAGGTACATTCGACCTCTTCCTCCCTCCCGAACGTTTATAGCGTCTGTCTTTAGGGATGATTTTTTTTTATTTTATTAATTTTTTTAAGCTTAGGACCTGAGCAAAAGTATAACATCGTACTCAGGCCCATTTCAGGGCACAGTCCATGTATGGACGCACAAGTTGTTGTTGTTTTTTTTTCCTATTTTAACTATTTTTCTCGTAATTATATTTTTTCTTTATATATATATATTTTTTTGTATTTTCATATACGTTTTTTTTGTTTTGTACTTTTCTCCTTTTTTCTTCTTATATTGTTTTTCTCCATGGATAAAAACAAAAAAACTACTACTTCTTGTAGTAACAATAATAAAAATAAATAAATAATCATTAAAAATTGATAAAAAAAATAATAATAATTAATTGTCTAGTGAAAGATGGCCAGCTTGTGTTACATTTCTTAAATACAAGTTAAAAGGGGAGAGGTATTTAGGACTATTTACATCATGTACGTGATATCTGTCGAGATTACACATTAATTCATTTTTATGCCAATTCTTATTGAAATATTTTAGAGTATTATGCAAGTGTCTTTCAGATATTGTGTCAATGTCTGCATACTTGTGCATGAAAGTGGATGATGTGCTTCGTGGTACTTTATATGCCGCAGTTAGAACGGAATTTTGTATTCGTTGAAGTTTCTGCAAGTGTGTGGGTGCTATGTTAATCCAGGCAGGTGATGCATATTCTATTACGGGTCTTATGTACGTTTTGTAGATTTTGAGTATATTGCCTGGAGATGTTCCTTGGTTTTTACCTGAAAGACTTCTTGCATTGTTTGCTCTTTTCCAGATTCGTTTCATTATATTTTTAGTGTGCGGTAACCACGTTAATTTTGAATCGTATGTTAGACCTAGAAATTTAGCAGATGTAGCAGTCAGTAAAAGTGATCCATTCATGTAGAGCTTTGGTGGATCTTTTTTCAGCTTATTCAGTCTGGTGAATAATATTACTTGGGTTTTCGGAATATTGATTTTGATTCTGTATTTCTGGCAGTATTCTTCTATGTTATTTAGTACTGGTTGTAGGTTCGTGGCTCCTATCGACGGAGTGGGGACACTTTTCCAGACTGCTACATCGTCAGCGAACTGTGATGCAAAACCTAAATTTAGGTCCGACAGAGGTATATTACTCACATACATGATAAATAATACAGGGCTAACAACCCCTCCCTGCGGGACTTCTGCTTCGGGTGAAAAGGACCCTGAGTGGGCCCCATTCACATTTACTTTGCACATTCTGTTTTCCAGGAAGTTGGACAGCCAGCGAATAGTTTCCTGGGGTAAAGCCATTTCCTGTAATCTATACGTAAACCATTATGCCACACTGTGTCGAAATTTTTCTCAATATCGAGAAAGCAAGCTACAGTGCATTCATTTTTGTTGAAACTGTCGGTAATTGATTCTGTAAGTCGAATCAGGTGGTCTGAAGTTTGGGGGTATTTTCGAAATCCGTTTTGAATTTCTGGTAATTTTGAATTTTGTTCTAAGTATACTTTTTAGTAGAGTACACGGCAAGTATTTCGGTTTAAAAACTTAGATATAGAAATAACAGGGGGTGCTTAAAATTTTTCTGTCTCTTTAACTGTATTCGCGAACGTGCGTGTGTGTTTATATATATAATATATATACATACTGCTGGCCGAAATCTTAAGCCCATTGAATATAAAGAAAAAATATGCATTTTGCGTTGTTAGACTAAACCACTTATTTGAGTGGAGCTTGAAAAAATGAAAATAAGAAAATGGAAAATAATTTTTTTTAGCATTTAATAGGTAAAATATGAACACTATAAAATTAGCCTAAATTAAAGCCGGTCAAAAGTTTAAGACCATACTGAAACGAAGTGTTAATCGGTAAACACGTAATGAAATTTAGTCATTTGTGTTCAAGCATTAGCGTTGTCAACATCTCCCACTGAACTCACCTGGGCCCGGAAAGGCCAAGCGTGTAAAGGCGTCCGACTCGTAATCTGAGGGTCGCGGGTTCGCATCCCCATCGCATCAAATATGCTCGCCCTTTTAGCCGTAGGGGCATTAAATGTTACGGTCAATCCCACTATTCGTTGGTAAAAGAGTAGCCCAAGAGTTGGCGGTGGGTGGTGATGACTAGCTGCTTTCCCTCTAGTCTTAAACTACTAAATTAGGGACGACTAGCACAGATAGCCCTCGAGTAGCTTTGTGCAAAATTCAAAAACAAACAAACCAAACTCTCCTGTGTTACATTGGGTGAAAATATGACAAAGGCTAAAAAGTTGACAGAGTTTGAACTTGGCAGAATTGTCGAGCTGCAAAAGAAAGTTCTGTCTCAACGTGCCATTGCTGGTGTGATTGGGCGTAGTAGTAAAACTGCTGTTGCAAATTTCTTAAAAGACCCTAAGGGATACGGAACGAGAATTTAAAGTGGTCGGTCCAAGAAAATTTCGCCGGCTTTGAGCAGGAGGATTCGACGGGTTATCCAGTAAGACACCAGCCGATCGTCGAACCAGATTAAGGCCCTTACGGACACAAAATGCAGCTCAAAAACAGTAAGACGGCATCTACGAGAGAAAGGCTTTAAAAACCGTAAACATCTTCAAAGGTCACGCTTCCTTCCACGCCACAGTTCGGTTAATCTTTGCTGAGAAGCATCAAACATGGGACATAGAAAAGTGGAAGAAGGTTTTGTTCTGTGATGAGAAAATATTTGACCTGGATGGTCCAGATGGCTTCCAACGTTACTGGCACGACAGGGATATCCCACCGGAGACATTTTCTACACGGCACAGTGGAAGAGGTTCCATCATGATCTGGGATGCTTTCTCCTTCCATGGAACAATAGAGCTTCAGGTTATACAGGGTCGTCAAACAGCTGCTGGCTACATTGGCATATTGGAGAGAGCATCCTCATTGAGTGAAGGCCATCGCTTGTGGGGAAATGACTGGATCTTTCAGCAGTACAATGCTACAATCCACAATGCCAGCGGAACAAAGCCTTTTTCATGGTAAATAATGTGATTCTTTTGGACCATTCAGCGTATTCTCCTGAATTGAATCCTGTTTGGGGGTAGATGGCAAGGGACGTGTATAGAAATGGACATTAATTCCAAACTGTGCTTGATCTTTGTTAAGCCATCTTCACCACTTGGAGGGCCTGGCATGGCCGAGCGCGTTAAGGCGTGCACTCGTAATCCGAGGGTCGCGCTAAACATGCTCGCCCTCCCAGCCTCGTTGGTAAAAGAGTAGCCCAAGAGTTGGCGGTGGGTGGTGATGACTAGCTGCCTTCCCTCTAGTCTTACACTGCAAAATTAGGGACGGCTAGCACAGATAGCCCTCGAGTAGCTTTGTGCGAAATTCCAAACAAACAAACAATCACCACTTGGAATAACATTCCAGACAGTCTTTTGCAAACGCTTATATCGACCATGCCAAAGCGAATGTTTGCAGTTATTCGCAATGACAGCAGTGCAACTCACTACTGATACCTCTTGTTGGGCATTTCTTACTCTGTTTAGGATTCTTTTGGTATGGCTTTAAACTTTTGACCAGCTGGTATTTAGGCTAATTTTATAGTGTTCACGTTTTCCCTATTAAATGCTATATTCCCCCCTTTTTATTTTCATATTTCAAAGCTCTACTCAAATAAGTGGTTTGGTCTAACAACGCAAAATGCATATTTTACTTTATGTTCATTGGCGTTAAGATTTTAGCTAGCAGTGTATATATATATATATATATATCAATTATTGCAATAACGTTCGCGTTTAAACAAGAACAAAAACTTTAAAATAATATAATAATTACGAACACAAACTTACAAGTTTTCAGTTGTTTTTTTTTTAATTAAGCACAAAGCTACAACAAGTTTTCAGTAACAAAGTATTTTATATTGTAATATTTAAAAATATATTTCACATTTGGTAAACAGAAAATATTTGCGAATTGCGTGCTGTTGTTGATGTTGTTTTTTGTTTTTTGGAATTAAGCACAAAGCTACACAATGGGGTATCTGTGCTCTGCTCACCACGGGTATCGAAACCCGGATTTTAGCGTGTAAGTCCGCAGACATACCGCTGAGCCACTGGGGAGCACTGTTGTTGATATATGAAAAAACATATTTGGTAAAGTGACGACATTATACGTTATATGTTTCGTTGTTTTGTAGTGCATATTACAGTGTCAGATACTTTTATAATAAAGTTAGAACGAATAAATTTTTTTTTCTTTAAAAACTATATTTCAACACACATCCCATCATTGGAGCATAATTAAGAGCTAGTACAGAAAAGTTTGGACTAACCTAACGAAATAGTAATGGCGAGACGTAGAGGTAACTTTAGCGTCATGATACTAGATCACCTTCGTATGCAACCATAAATAGGCACTTCTTATTTTAGTGTTAGTGTGTCATATATATATTTAGTTGTTTAACTATCCAGGATTCTAGGTAGTATGAGAAAAAATTAAGTGTTGGAGGCTATAGGGAAACACTCTACTGTTTTGACTTTATGTAAGCAAGTTTTTTTTGTTTTTTTTTAAAAAAACGTTAAAAATGATGTGTAAAGAAGCTAGCTACTGCCCTCTGGTCTAGAAAACAAAATGAAGCGTAAAACAGCTAACAACTGGACTTTGGTTAAAAGAAAAAAACAGAGTGTACAGGATCTGTCACAAGACACAAATATCAAAATTACAGTACATCACTATATTTCTATTACATCAATCAGGTGTTATAAAACACCTATACCTTAATAATGAAATGTGAGGTTGCATATATAAAGACAAGTTTACATTTCACACCACTTTAACAAACTAGAGAATAGTTTCTTCCTGTGGAGCTATCTCAGGAAATTTACCAACAGCTTTAGCCATAAACATATTAGAACTTGACCACCAAACAATACCATTTGTTTTAAAATCTGTGATAACAGTATTGTTCAACTTGGTCCAGAGTATGGTGCCTAGACCCATGTAGAACAATGGTGCATGGATCTCCAAGTAATTCTGGGAACTTCAAAACTTGTCATGGTTTAACTTTTATATAGTTTTGTGTATAAGAGTTTTTACACTTTAAAACTTTCATAATGATGGTTTTAATTTATATTTTGATTCTATAAACATTCCTTTATGTACCAAATTAATTCCATCACCTGTAGATCATTTGTTCACTGGTTGCACACTTTAAACCTAACTAACTTTCCTAAATCTTTATTATATTCATCAAACTAGTTTTTAAACACACTTAACTCTTAGTATACATCCATATCGATAAACAATTATCTTACAATTACAACAAAATTCACATTCTCTCCAACATCTCAGTAATTGTCTTCTTTAAGTATCCTTGTAATAAAGTAGAGGTAGATACATCATATTTTGATAAAGACCAAAAGAACTAGTTTGAAACTTAAATTGAACAAAACTTAGAATAAACTACTGTTCAGAGTTTATCAGGAACAAACACAGGGTAGGTCAATTACTTATATATGGTGTCATCTCTAACTTCATACCCAACTCACATTAGAATTTAGTACAAAAAAGTGTTTGAATATCAGATTTCTAACAGGTAGACAACTTATATTTACATTTAAAAATATATAAATGTGAACCACTACTAAACATACATCAGCTAATGTCTTATCAGATCTGCAGATCCAATGTGAAGTGATAAGCAAATATATCGCCAGGTGGATAAGACATTCAACTCATAATCTGAGGGTTGCGGGTTTGAATTTCCATCACACCAAACATTTTAACCCTGTCAGCTGTTGTGGCATTATAATGTGATGGTCAATCCCACTATTCATTGGTAAAAGAGCAACCATAGAGTTGGCAGTGGGTGGTGATGACTAGCTGCCTTCCTTCCAGTTTTACACTGCTAAATTAGGGACAGCTAGTGTAGATAACCCTCCAGTAGCTTTGGGCAAAATTCAAAACAAACTAAACCGAGTAAATATACAAAATTACTAATTAAAAACTGTTATTTTGAATTTTATATACATATATTAGTTTGTTAACAAGAATGCTGCACTAACTGGAAGGATCCCATGGTACAAGTTATAATGTGGGATATAAAATATTAGTGTCAGTATTTCAATATTATTGATAAACTCTTGTAATTTATTACTTATACAAATATTAATATTAATGGATTTAATAAAGAAACTTTAAATGAAATTATTAAACTATTCTGCAACATATTTAACAATATATTAAATAAATATAAAAAAAAATTTACTGGATGTTTCTAATAACTACTTTTAACTGTGAGTAAAGTTATTTAACAACTTGGCACTATCTTAAGCAGATGTACACCTTGCCACATATAAAGGCCTGTTTAGAGCTCAATAGTTACAGTAAACTTTATGGATGGTGGTTAGGAGTTATACTAGATAACTGGAAGGGACCCTTCATACTAGCATAATTTTTTTACTAGGTTACCAATTCGTGCCTTTCTACCATAATAGGGATTGGAATGCTAACTTTAAAAGGTAAGTTATTTAACTAACCTACCCCAAGTGGAAGTACCTGACGTTCCTTATTTTCATTTTCTCTTCTTTACTTTGGAGACCGGTCACCTTCCCACAACTGTCTGCAGGTAGGGTAGGGTGATATAGATGTGGACTTGAGCACCCACATTTCACTCTCCTAATTTCTATTTGTATATCTTTAATTTTACTTTCTCTTCCTATTTCCTTATTTTACTTCATTACATGAGGCTGGAAAGTGGAGGTTAAGACTGATAGACAAGGTATCCCCATCTCAATGTTGATCCTACTTCCTCAGTCACCTTGGATACATTTTATATTCCACATTATAGCTTGTATCCTGGGGCATTTTTAATTAGTACAGCATTTTCATTTTTATCTATTTTTGTTTTGGCATGTTTTTGGTTAAAACAAACCAACATAATTAGTCAGAGGTTTAGATTTGTTGTTATGAATGCAACTTTTCCCATTTGATTTTGTATAAATATATATATATACTGTAAAACATGGTAGTTATGGACTAAACCAACTATAGTGTTAATTGTATATATACACACACACACTGTAAAACATGGTAATTATGGACCAAACCAACTATGCTGTTAATTGTGTGTGTGTGTGTATATACTGTAAAAAAGCGTAATCAGGGTCTAAACCAACTGTACTCTTAATTGTATATGTATATATATATATATATATATACATACACACACACACACACACACACATATACTGTAAAACATGGTAGTTATGGACCAAACCAATTACACTGTTAATTGTGTATGTGTGTGTGTGTATATATATATATGTATGTATGTATGTACATGGTAGTTATGGACCAAACCAGAGGGAAGGCAGCTAGTTGTCACCACCCACTACCAACTCTTGGGCTACTCTTTTACCAACGAATAGTGGGATTGACCGTAACATCATAACACCTCCACGGCTGAAAGGGCGAGCATGTTTGGCACGACTGGGATGCGAACCTGCGACCCTCAGATTATCAGTTGTACGCCTTAACACACTTGGCCATGCCGGGCCAAACATGGTAGTTATGGACCAAACAAACTATATTGTTAATTGTATATGTATATATATACATATACTGTAAAACATGCTAATTAGGAATTAAATCAACTATGTTCTTAATTGTATATATCCTATAAAACAGGGTGATTAGGGGTCAAATCAACTATACTGTTAATTATATATATCCTGTAAAACATGGTAATTTGGGGCAAAATCAACTGTACTGTTAATTGTATATATCCTATAAAACATGGTAATTAGGGACCAAATCAACTATACTGTTAATTGTATATATCCTGTAAAACATGGTAATTCGGGGCCAAATCAACTGTACTGTTAATTGTATATACACTGTAAAACATGGTAATTAGGGGCCAAATCAACTCTGCTGTGAATTGTACATATACTGTAAAACATGGAAATTAGGAATTAAATCAACTATGTTCTTAATTGTATATATCCTATAAAATATGGTAATTAGAGATCAAACCAACTACGTTCTTAATTGTATATAAACTATAAAACAGGGTAATTAGACCAAATCAGCTGTCAATTGTATATATGCTGTAAAACAGTATAATTAGGGACTAAACCAACTGCACTGTTAAGTTGAATGAAGTGTTGGTTAGATTATCACTGTGTTTCCATGATATTAACATTAGTGTCTAATCTTTCAGTCTTTCACAGATGATACACTTGGTTTATATCTTATCTAATATCTGTAACTTTACGCTACATACTTTTCTAAGCCTTTAACATCTGATAGGTACTTTAATTATATGTTATTATTAAATACAAGAGATAAAAAGTAGTTTTTAAACCTATTTTTTTGCCCTTGTATATCTCACAATGAAAATGGAACAAAATATGAATAAAACAACTTCATTTTGATTAGTCAACTATATGATTTTTTAACTTTATCAGGGCAGTTAGATCTGTATAAAACAAAATATAAGACATAGAGAACCAAAGAATTTATTGACATGTTAAATTAGGAAGAACAAAAACTCATTTTGTTTGGTTAAACACTCTTACTAGAGGTGTGTATTTTATTTGTCTGATATAAAGATTCATGAACTGGTGTGTAAGAGAGGACAAATTTGAATTTATACTCTTTGACATTGGGTATTTATAAGGGTACCATTGAAACTAACTTATTCCTCATTGACCATATTTCAACTTAAATCTTTTACTTTTTACAGAGATCTATACTAAATATCAGACATAATATTATAGTTAATTATAAACTGAACAAATTAACTATAACATTAAATAAAGATGTTTATATATAATTTGTTATACTAACAAAAGTCTGAGTTATAATCAACAAAAGTTTATAAGTAAATAACACATTTATGTTTATGTATGGTCGCTTGAGAAAATATTACCATTAAGCTCACATACAAGTACCTGAACATCATTAAATATAACCTGGTATCTGGGTATTTTGCCCTGGAGGGTCAGGTTCTCTTTGACCTCTTCCTCCTTCCTGAACTTATTTTCCCTAACTGTTTGTATGTTAGGTCCTTCTCAGGGCAATGTCCATTTATAGTCTATTATTCACAGTAGGTCAAGTTAGCTGGTGGCAATTTATTTATTTATTTTTATTTTATTTTTTTTAAAATACATAAATATGTAAACTATAAATATAAGATTTAAAGTTTATATACATACATATTTTACTTTAATTTATTTTTCTTTATATTTAAAATATATGTTAATTGGGGAGAGATATTTAGGATTTTCTTCATCATGTATGAGGTACCTGTCTAGTTCGCATAATAAATCATTTTTCATCCAATTTTTGTTAAAGTACCTAATTGTAATACTTAGGAGTCTGTCTGATATGGTTGGTATGTTCGAGTAATTATGAATGAATTCAGATAATATTGATCTCGGGACTCTGTATGCAGTTGTGAGAAGTGTGTTTTGGATTGTTTGTAGTTTAGTTTTGATTGTTTTATTACTTACAGTTACCCATGCTGGAGCTGCATAGTCTATTACTGGTCTAATATATGTTTTGTATATTTTCAAAATGTTATCTGTAGATGCTCTGCTGTTTTTACCAGTTAGACTCCTTACATAGTTGGTTCTTCACCAAATTTTATTTTTAATTTCGTCGACATGATTGATCCAAGTTAATTTTGAATCATAAGTCAGACCTAAAAATTTTGCTGATTGGGCAATCTGGAATAGAGTGCCATTCATATACATTTCTGGCTGTTGTTTTTTGTGTTTTGTCAGTTTCGTAAAGACTACAAGCTGAGTTTTTGCTGTGTTTATTTTAATTCTATATTTTTCACAGTATTCACTAATTCTATTTAATTGTGGTTGTATGTTTGTGGCTGCTATCGTGGGTGTTGCAGCACTTTTCCAGATTGCCACATCATCTGCGAACTGTGATGAGAATCCATGATTTGTATCCTTCAATGGCATATTGTTTACATACATGATGAACAGTATAGGGCTAACCACCCCTCCCTGTGGGACACCTGCTAGTGGAGTAAAGTATTCGGAAAAAGTTCCTTCTACGTTTACTCTACATTTTCTGTTTTCCAGAAAGTTAGATAACCAGCGAATAATTCCTCGTGGTAGTTCCATTTCATTCATTCGGAACCTTAGACCATCGTGCCAAACGTTGTGTCGAATGCTTTCTCGATATCGAGGAAGCAAGCGACTGTACATTCGTTTTTGTTGAAACTATCTATTATGGTTTCGGTTAATCTTATTAAATGGTCTGTTGTTTGTCTAAATTTTTTGAATCCATTCTGTTCTTCTGGTAATTTTGATGTTATCTCCAAGAATGTGGAGAGTCTATTACTTATTATTCTTTCGAGAATTTTGCCAACACAGCTGGTTAGACTGATTGGTCGGTAGCTATTTGGTTTATTCGCTGGTTTTCCTTCCTTATGGAACATTAAAATATTTGCTAGCTTCCAAGAAACTGGGATATATCCTGAGGATAGCGATAAGTTAAATAGTGAATTTAGGTGGTCAAACAATTTCGGAGTGCCCTTTTTTTAGGAGAATAGCTTGTATTTCATCTTCTCCTGGTGCTTTGTTTTTGGTGTTTTTTATTGCTTCTAGTATTTCATGTAGGGATATTTCCTTTGTTAGTAATGTGCTTTCATAATCAGTGTTAGAACTTGTATTTGTATCAGTTATGTTTACTGGAAATATTGGTTCATATTGGTGTTTATTGTTTGCTATGTGATTAGTGACTTTATTGTAGAAGTTTGTATTCATATCTGGATCTGTGTGAGTTTTAAATGTATTTTGGAGTTGATCCTTGAAAGCTTCGGCTATTTCTTTATTTGTGTGTGCAGTGGTGTTATTATGTTCAAGTGGAGGATATTTCTTTGTGTTTGTGTTTTCATTTGTGAATCTTTTAAGATGTGACCAGAATTTTTTTGGGTCAGTTATGTCGTTTAGTTTATTACAGTAATTGTCCCATTTATTTTGTTTTTGTTGTTTTATTTGAGTTCTGATGTGATTTCTAATGTTATTTATTTGTGTTTTAGTTTCTCTGTTTCTTGTAATCATGTACTGTCTTCTCAGTTGTCTGCGCTTTTTTATTAGGTTGATTATTTCTGTGGTGGGTTTCCATGTGTTGTTTGTTGTTTTATGGTGTTGTTTTGGTATTGTTAACTTGACTGCTTTCTGAAGGCAATCCGTGATTGTCTGACAATAGTTGTCCATTTCGACGTGCGTTTTAACTTCTTTAATAATTTTATTAGGTAACAGATTATCTAATTCTTGTTTATAGCATTGCCAATCTGCTTTACTGTAATTAAATTTTTCTTTCCTATATGTTATATTTTTATAGGGTGTGAGATCGAAGACGCAAAAAATTGGGAGATGATCACTATCTACATCTTTTAACCTTACTTTAAGATTGCTTGTTTTGAATTTCGCGCAAAGCTACTCGAGGGCTATTTGCGCCACTTTAAGATACAAAATAAAGCTCTTATATTACGCCATGACAGTTCGCCCCTAATGTTTTGGATGTGAAAGTGAACGAAGTCATAACATAACAGTTTCTTAAGAAACACAATAAATATAGAAAACAAATAACATGTTTTCATGTGAGAGATTCTGACCATCGAAAATCAATAAAGAATCATCAAATGTTGCCTTCTCAATAACTCACGCGATCACTTCAAGTTTAATATGCTTTCTGAAACCTGTGTTTATAAGGATATTCAAAGTTAATAATTAGTGTTTCTGCTAGAAAGAAATCTAAGCCTAAATGTTAAAATTAGTTTCTATAATTTCAAGTCTTCCGATAGTTTGTTAATTTTATCGTACTTTTTCCATTAACTTTTTGAATACACATACAAGGTATTATAGGAAATCTTCTAGAAGTTACATGTGCTCTTTAAACCATGGATCATTACATTAGTAAATTATAAGATGCAATGACACAGGAAGCAATAATAATTATAATAAAGCTCCGTACATTAAAGAATCACTTTGATGGAAGTTTTAGACTTCTGGCCTTAAGTTTTATGTGAGGCATATAGTTTATATATCCTAATTATGACATTTCTCACAATACGTTACGTAACTATTTAGATTAAAATGTTAATAACACGTGACTTTCTTACAAACCTATGTTGGTAATTTAATTATTGTGTTAGTATACCAAGATTTATATTATCTTTAATTTTGTTATGCTAGTATTTTGTGGAAGTAATTCAAAATTTAAAACGTCATTATTGTGTACGATATTAATTGTTTTTCTGTGTGGGGTTGTATTAAGACTGATGATTAAATAAAGTACGTTATTAACTCATAAATATCAAAGTCAAGGATCTGTTGTTCACTCGTGGATGAACAAACCTGACACAGATGAAAGGTTTGTTTTGTTTTCATTTTTGAATTTCGCGCAAAGCTATACGAGGGCTATCTGCGCTAAAGGTAAAAGGCAAGATACAACTTTTTAATAAAGCCTTTCTTTAACGGCCTAAAGAAATTCACTTACTCTTAGAAATTTTAAATATATTTACAATTTAAATAAATTTTAACTTATCAAACAAAGAATAAATTATTAAATTTTCATTGCTGAACTTAAAAAACAATTTTGTGAGAGTTTCAAAGTTTCACAAAGTAAATGTAACTAATAATATGTCTGTTTTAAACTAATATTTTAGATTTAGAGTAACATAAATAAAGGTAAACGTATTTAAATATTGTCTCCATAATGTTTTTTTTTAATGGCGTTTCTGTGTGAAAAGGTCTGAATGATGAAAAAATAAGTAATCACACATCTTTTTACTGTAAAATATTGCATGAAAACAAACCCATAAACTTGACTACGTCAAATTATCTATCATCTTTATTCTTACTCACAGTTTTATGAACATAGCCATCAAACTACTTATTAAATACAGGGTGGCCCGTAAGTCCCTACCCATTCATATATTTTATGTATCCACTGTATCTGTATGCTCTCCCTCATTCTCGCTGCATAGTAGTATGCGCCACCATGTTCTGTAAGACATTTTGTTCAACAAAACAGGGGTTATTGTTCCAAATGCCGAGGTAACAGCTGCCCTCAACTCATCATTAGTATTAATATATACAATATATGGATGGGTAAAGGACTTACGGACCACTCTGTAGAACAACTTAATGCGGTTAAATTAAGAAACATTTCCCGTGTTGTTAACCTCTTACACATATTATGAGACTATATATAAATAACACTACTGCCATTCTAAATAACGTCTACTTTGCGTCTTCCATTTTACTAAATTCCATCTACGGGACAAACCCATATAAATAGTTACATTATTCTATACTCAGTTTTAATTAATTAGTTCCTACTTTAGTAGGCCTACAAAAATTATACTAAACAAACGTTTAGTACTACCTATACCACTTTAGAACCTCCAAAGTGATGTAGGAACATACGGACAAACACAATTTCTTACGAGTAACTATTTATAACAAATTTTGTGTTAACATTGTTATGGTAGAGAAGAAAAAGAATGAAATCACACTTAAATAAACTTAAAAGAAAATAAATAACTTTTTACTACAATTAACCGCATTTTTTTACGCTTTTATTATTATAAAATTAAACAAAATTATTTCACAAATATTATTATCTTTTAAGTATTTCTTCTGCTAATACTACTACCAGGAGTTTAACAGTGCAATTTTTCTGCGCACGTGACTTAAATCTGTAGGGCTTTATATACTGCACTATGCAGCGATATTGGCGTGTTTGTAGAGGTTAATTAGTGTTTGACTGATGGTATTAAACAAAATAGAAGTAACCATTTATTGGAAATTAATCATCACAAAACTGCTGATTGTACAATAAAAATCAGCATTATTCATAGAATGTTTGATAAATTTTAAATAAGTCCAAACCAAAGGTAAAAGTACTTTAAAACAAATATATTAGACAATTAATACTCAAATCAACAGCAACTTAACACTAAGATATTTTTACGAAAAAATAACAACACCTTTAGACTTTAGAAATATTTTAATGGAACAGTTAAACAACAGCAGGTTAGATTATTTGTGGTAATTAAAGAACTATACATCTAAACCAAAGAAGTTGCTTACGTTCCTCCATTATATGAGGCTTTCTGAATTTACTTGTTCCGTCCTTCCAAGTAGCACTCATATACCGCATATTCGAAAACTATTCGGTTGTAGCGAGACAAACGAAGAAAATAATAGATCAAACAATTGCTTCATATTTTCTTTACTGAAATTTGCGTTCTGGTTAGGAAAGAAGTGGTTGAACAAAAGCATACAAACTTTAAAGCTCTACCTCTAGTTCTAATCGACTGTACTAAGTCTAAATATTGTTGTAGCACTAATATGTAAATTATGCCAAGGAAGTATATCAAAGCTCGTATATATAAAGCGAACAATATTTTCGTACGTTTAAACTCTCGGATTGTAGTAAATAATTTATATATATATATATATATTTATTTCGTTAGCTTCCATCTCTGTTATAGCCTATAAATAATTTATTATGTACAAATGCAATATATATTTGTTTTATACCAGTTTCTAGTAAATTGGTTCAAAATACATATACAATGATAAGATGAGGGATTACTTATAAATATTAAAACGACGAACGTCCATATCTTACCACTGCTCAGTTATGGAATGTTACGTCATTGTTATTTACGTATCACGGGTTTTGTTGTTGTTTTTTAATTTCGCACAAAGTTACACAAGGGCTATCTTCGCTAGCCGTCTCTAATTTAGTAGTGTAAGACTAGTAGGAAGGCAGCTAGTCATTATCACCCACCGCTAGCTCTTGGGCTATTCTTTTACCAACGAATAGTGGGATTGATCGTGACATTATAACGTCCACACGGTTGAAAGGGAGAGCACGTTTGGTGTGACGGAGATTCGAACCTGCGACTCTCAAATTATGAGTCGAACACTAATCACCTGGTCATGCCGGACCGTATCATGGATTTAAATAATGAAATTATAATATCGTTTCTAAAAAAAAAAAAAAAAAAAAAAAAAAAACTTTAAAATTTTAAGATTTCTAGACCTTCTGTTAGGTGAGTTGTTTTTGGCAACTATAAATTTTCCAATAAAAGTACACAAAATTTAAAATAATAAAAGGTTTAAAAATTTCCAAACACTTAACACACTTTACAAATACACAAACTGTGTAATTCATGGATCCCGAGATGGGTTAGACATAAATTTGTTAGAATACTAAATTATTTATTGCCATCTTCATTTGATTTTATAATTAATTTCGAATATTTACTTCTTCAGTTTATAATTGTTTTATGTCATTATGTCTGACATTTCCATCTTTAACCTGTATAAAAAAATAAAAGTTTATAGATTATATATAAGGGACCATTTGATCTTTGAAGACTATACCTGTACACTCTCCCACTTTTTAGAAAAAACATAAAATCCATTGGTCATCCTTATTCCAGGTAAAATCTATTTTAAAATGCACACTTCTAATATGAGTCTTTTTAACCTCATAAACTATTAGTATTACAGATGTAACTGGTAAACAGTCCAGTTTTTCAGGTTATATTAGTGGTGGTCGCTAGAAAAGAGGAAAATTTGAGGGTCAGATGAGATCATGAATAAAATGCGTGCTTACTCATTTCTATTTTGATTTCTTTACATCATGAATAAAATGCATGATTTTAATATCATAAAATGCATTTTGAGCATCTATGAGTGTAATATAACACATGCCTTTAAAAAACTTTGTAAAAGTTATTCTTTGTAAAAATAAATAGCTGTTTGACAAATTTTCTGCTTTTCTAGCGACCACCCTGTAGTTACTCTAAATAACGTTAGAAGAGAATGTAGTTCGTAAAGTCCATTAAAAATTCTTTAATTTATTGAACCAGCTATTTTCTCAGCAGATATAGCCAGGTGGGTCAAGGCGTTCGACTCGTAATCTCAGGGTTGCGGGTTCGAATCCCCGTCAGCCGTGGGGACGTTATAATTTTCGATCAATCCCACTATTCGTTGGTAAAAGAGTAGCCCAAGAGTTGACGGTGGGTGGTAATGACTAGCTGTCATCCCTCTAGTCTTACACTGCTAAATTAGGAACGGCTAACCCAAATGGCTCTTGAGTAGCTTTCCACGAAATTCAAAAAACAAACAACTCAGCAGATATTTCTGTTACTAATGGCACTAATGCCATCTGGTGTGCTAACATATGATTACCTTGTCACAGATATTCAGTGTAAATGAAAAACCAATGCTTTTGGTATAAAATTAAATAAAGAAATAATTGCTGAATTGTTTCTGCTGGTTTATATCTAATTATTGCACTGCGATTGTACATGTAACGTCTGTTTCTTGCTACTAATAATGGTAACATGAAATAGGGTGACGGTTAGGACCACATTCGTTTTGTTTGTTTGTTTGTTTTGGAAATTCGCACAAAGCTACTCGAGGGCTATCTGTGCTAGCCGTCCCTAATTTTGCAGTGTAAGACTAGAGGGAAGGCAGCTAGTCATCACCACCCACCGCCAACTCTTGGGCTACTCTTTTACCAACGAATAGTGGGATTGACCGTAACATTATACACCCCCACGGCTGGGAGGGCGAGCATGTTTAGCGCGAAGCGGGCGCGAACCCGCGACCCTCGGATTACGAGTGCACGCCTTAACCCGCTCGGCCATGCCAGGCCAGGACCACATTCATGGTTCCTAATAAAAACAAATAAAAATTTTCTCTTAATATAGTAGCTCAACTGCATCTCATGAAAACAAAGACCACGGAGCGCAGAATGTTTTTTAATTGATCAAGTGTCTTTAATCACCTGATAAGGAATTACCCACAGTCCCATTCTTTTTCAAGACTAAGGTGTGTCATACATAAATATGTATTTATTATCTCACATATTCAACAAAAATATACGTAAAATATCTACTAGACATCAAAGGCTTACAAAATAAGTAAAATAGTGTAATCTTATAGATATTATACCAAATAAAAAGAAAAGTGTATCATCTTCAAAGGTAGTGATAATATGAAAATATTAAAAGTAAAGTGGAATTGTGTATTATAAATTTAGTTCCTAATCCCTCAGTTTTACAATACGTATAATTCGTAATTTTATAAAAACATAGATCTGATAAAACATTAGGTGGAAAACATTTAACAGTGGTACATAATCATATATTTTAGAAATGACTACCATGTTTTGACTTGTAAGTCAGGAACAATAAAGAATAAAATAATATAGTTTATTATCGTCACATGAACACGATGTTTTCAACAGATAATTTGAAGAGCCCGTCAGCAAAAGAACTACTGGATTACAATATGTATATAAATTAAAGTAAGTTACATACTTCAATGACACTGAGTAGTAAAAATACATCCAATAATAAGTCCACACATTAAGGAAAACAATATTAGAACAAACTAACATTAATTAAAGGGTACAAGTTAGTGTAGAAACAAATTCAATAGAAATGATCAGTTAAAGCCATATATCTGTTCGAAAATGTGTTTTGAGCTAACAATACAAAACGTGTAATATTTAAAAATAGAACAAAAGGGAAATGCTCTACGATGGCGAAGAGAGAAATAAATATATAAACATTAAAATAATTAGTACGAACACAAAAATTATTATAAAATAAGAAACAGAAAATATGCTATAGTAAGACTAATTGAAACTCCAGCATTGAGTAACAAAGATAATGTAACATAAAAAAATTAAAAATAAGGAAAAATCAATTTAATTTTATTCTATTCATAATTTCAAGATTTAATATAAACCGTCAAATCGTTTGTAAAAGTTGTACCAAAGACGTACAACCTATTTACGTGTGTATTTTCTGACAAAATATTTACCTTGCAAATAATAACACATTTTACAGTACATTAAAACTGAAACTGGAAGTTGGTGAGTGAAAATAGATGAGAAAATAATATTTTATTAGTTTAAAGCAAGACGGAAAAGCGTGTGTAATGTTTCGACTGAATCCTGTACACGTACTCAAAAGCGCAGAGTCACGTGAGCAGAAAAAGATAAGAAACGCTTCTTCATTAGAAAGATAAGAAAAATAATTTTAAATATGCTATTATTAACTACCTTGCACTATTTGTAATAATAATACTTGTTAAAAAAAATTTTTATATTGAACAATTTAAAGTACATTTTGTTTATTTTTCAATTATTGAAGTAAAGATTACAACTTATTTTTATTAAACCATAAGTAATGTTTTGCAATCTTTATTATAAATAACCGCCATAAACCAAACATGGTTATAATGCACTAAACAATATAGATTAATAACATAATTTTTGTAAGCCTACTGTTAGTGGGTTGTGAAAATAAAAAGAACAGAATTGGAATTTTGAAAGTTCTGAAATTGAGTATAAGTCCGAATAATATTAATATTGTCTTGCATTACGTGTAACGTGATCTGTTTCTTTGCTCACTATAGTTATAAATTAAATTTCTTGAAAGTCAGCACAGTTATACCAGAAATTTATGTATGCTGGTGTCCGGGACTTAAACCTGTTGTTACTGTTAGGAATAATTTTTATTATTATAAGACACTCATTTAGCTAATACCTTCTTAACCCTTCCAAAGTTTCGGAGTGCAGCTATCAAAATGTATACAAAGCGTTACTGTATGCCGGATGGCCTGGCATGGCCAAGCGCGTAAGGCGTGAGACTCGCAATCCGAGGGTCGTGGGTTCGAGCCCGCGTTGCGCTAAACATGCTCGCCCTCCCAGCCGTGGGGGTGTATAATGTTACACGGTCAATCCCACTTTTCGGTGGTAAAAGAGTAGCCTAAGAGTTGGCGGTGGGTGGTGAGACTAGCTGCCTTCCCTCTAGTCTTACACTGCTAAATTAGGGACGGCTAGCACAGATAGCCCTCGAGTAGCTTTGTGCGAAATTCCAAAAAAACAAACAAACAAAACTGTATGCCCGAGCGACTTTTTGTTTGAGCCGGTTTTTATAAAACTCCACGCGAGAGTTACGGGCGCTGAAAAGTTATAATAAGAAACTTTGTTTTGATAAAATGTAGTAATTTTAAAAACATTTTCATTTATTTTTTTAAAACATTTACTGTAAAATCATTGCAAAATATTAAACACTTGTTTTACGCTGCTGGCAATGTTAATATAATTTGTTTTATAAAACTACAGTTAATTTACAATGCTATTGTTGTTGTTGTTGTTTTGAATTAAGCACAAAGCTACACAACGGGCTATCTGTGCTCTGCCCACCACGGGTATCGAAACCCGGATTTTAGCGTGTAAGTCCGCAGACATACCGCTGAGCCACTGGGGGGCAATTTACAATGCACTTAGTTATAAACATTTCACACAAGTTTTCTGAAAGTCATTTACTTTGTAATAAAGACATGAGTTGTGGAAATTATGTAACTTTTAAAAGTATTTCGTTTCATATAGTTCTCTCTTTTGTGTTGCATTCCTGTTAACTTCCAATATATTTTGTGGCCAGAATCTTTCATGTGAAGAAAATGGTAGTTATTTACAATTACAATTTTGATATACTATAAGATTTATGTTTTGGTTTTTAATTATGAGGTAATGTTTCATTTGATATCAGGTTATTGTGAATGGTGTTCAGGTATTTATATCTGAGTCTAAAGTTAATCGCTCTCAAACCATGGTTGTGATACAGACAACAATTTGAGGGACCACTTTCTTCTTGCAGGCTATTCCTGTATATATATTCCTGAGAAAAATAAAAATACAAATCCACTTCTTTTTGCAAACACATTCAAACTTATTATAAAATCCATTTTAAAATACATACTTCTTATATGGGTTTATTTCACCACTTAAACCATGCAGCAAAAATCGTTTGTTTGTTTTCTTCAAATCCGACCAATCAATATTTTCTTTCTGGTTTTTGATTTCTAGTGTTTTGTATTCTAAACATGGAGCTACCTCAAATGAAATTAAAACAGTTCTTACAGCTGCTTGGAATTTGTTAGTTTTATTTATAACAAGAAAAACAACTAATCGAATCAGCAATTATTTCAGTTACTAATAGTAACATTATATCTCTGTGTTAGGTATATTTCAAGTAGCATCACTGTTGGCAGATAACTTAATAAAAACACATTATTAAATGAACTGCTACTTCCAATATATACCTAAGTATTATTTCACGACACAAATATTTGTTTTTCTGTTATTAACAATGGTTCTATAAAATAGGGTTATTAGGAACAGATTTTTTTAAATGTTGATGTGTCCATGGCTCTCAATTCTCAAGATGAGGATTAAATACACAATTTTATCAAAAAATGTTGTCAAACTGTAACTTTTTAGAATAAAGATTGTAATGTCCAGTATGTTTTAAATTTTAATAATAATACCGTGAATACCGGTATGATAATTGAGTAAAAAAATAAATATTACCCATAATTCCAATTTTCTAATAGTGAAATGTTTCATAAAACTTCTCACAAGGCTACAGTGTAAGCATGTGTTATTTCATGTAGGTGTTTGAAAAACGTTTAGACTAAATTTGTTTTTAAAATAAAGTAAATCAGTGTAAAATTGTAAAATAGGTATGAAATCTTGTCTTTTTCTGGAAGCTTAAAAATTAAAGCTATTATTAGGAACACACTGATAATTCAATTAGTAGTTTATTTGAAATTAATCAGAATGTTAGATAAATTAGCTTATACTTTTAATCATTTTGTTATTACAGGATAAACAATTCACAATTGTAGTTTTTGAATTATTAATTTTGTTCAAATATTTTCTTTTAAAATTTTCCAGCATATTTATTTTCAGAGGTCTAACGAAACCTTCATCTGTGAATGTTTAGTTGTGGTTCATGCTCACATATTCCAGTGAAAACCATATTTCAATAGTTATTAGCTTAGTTTTCAATACATGTTAGCAACTATCTCATATATGTAAAAACGATAGTTCCAAAGTTTTGATTCAAAGCTCAGCCACGCTATTCTTTTCACTTTTAATGTGATTAAGATAGGAAGCTGAAGACAGTATATGTATAAATAAGTTAGTCATGACATGATGCGTATCTCATCTGTGTGCCTGATAAAATGACCCATCAGAGAGAATCTGAACCCTGGTGCTCTGCTCCCTCCCAAGCTGTCTTTTGTTAGCCAGAGTTTTGACATAGGTGTTTTTGTTCAAAAGTTTACTTCTACCAAGTTTAATCATATTAGTTTCAATTATCTTTGCTACTTCCCTCCTCCCTATTATCAGTAACCTAATCTTCAAACCCTTCTACAATTACTGATCTTTCCGTTTTGTTACTTCCCACCTTGACCACAAACTGTTATATCTTTTATTTTAATATTTGTTTACATGAATTATTTTATGCATTCACACACTACATGGAGAATTTGATGTACTAACTGTGATTTATTGACATTTCCAAAATTCAGGTTTTGATAGTCAAATTAATATTCACAGCATACTTGAAGATAAAAAATGAGGTACTTGGAAAGGATCTATATTTTTTGTAATTGTTAGATAATTATTTACAGATATAAATATATACTAATAGTTAAGTGTTTTAAAACAATCTTGATGAATATAATAAAGATTCAGGAAAGTTAGTTAGTTTTAAAGTGTACAACCAGTAAACCAATGATCTACAGGTGATGGAATTAATTTGGTACATAAAGTAATGTTTATAGAATCAAAATATAAATTAAAACCATCATTATGAAAGTTATAAAGTGTAAAGAAACTTATTCACAAAACTATTTAAAAGTGAAATATAAAAACTTATCTTTTTTCATAATAATATTTGAAATTGTTTTTTAAATTATAATTTCTCAGGGCAGATTTTGAAGTTCTCAGAATTACTTGGAGATCCATGCACTATTGTTCTACATGGATCTAGGCAACATACTCTGGACCAAGTTGAACTATTACTGTGTTGTCACAGGCTGTAAAACAAAGGGTATTGCATTTGGTGGTCAAGTTCTAAGATGTTTATGGCTAAAGCTGTTCATAAATTTCCAGAGATAGCTCCACAGAAAGAAACTATGGTCTAGTTTGTTAAACTATACAGGTGGTAAAATGTTCTTTATTTATTTGTGTTTTTATCATTAAGGTACCACCACATGAAAACACCTAATCAATATGATATAATTGTGTTGTTAAACTATAGTCTTGGTGAAGTTTATGTTATATGGTCAATTCTGTACATTTCTTGTTGTTTTACACACAATAATTCAGTTATTTTGTGTTTAACTTCCAAAATGTACACCATGGATAAGCAGTTAACATAAGGAGGTAATTTTATAAAGTTTATTGTGTATAAAAGTGACACAAAATATCACATATGTTGAAAAATATTAGTTTTCCAGTTATGAAATTATCAAAGATATTTTATTGTGCTCAAGCAACATATGTAGATGTCTACATGTTATTTTAAGTGTTGTTACAAATTTGTAAATGTATATATTATTTGTTATGAAGGAACAATTCAAAAATAAATGCAATTGAAATGTATATTATATGTAAATTGATAATATTATACGTAAGCTTTATTCCCATGGACAACTACAAATTCATAAATAAAACATGCTAAAACAGCTCATACTTTAGCTACGAGGAACCCATGTTAAAGGAAATAGTAAAGTCTTTGAACTATATTATTATGGTAAATTTAACAACATATGGATAAAAAGTTGTTTGTTTACATTTTGAATGTAATTTTGTAAAAGTTAATGACCTATGCACTTTATCTTTTTAGAAGGTAAAAAATAAATGCTGGAGTTAGTCCTACAGTTTATTTTCTCCAAGGTACATGCTAACAAAGATTGTTGTTAGAATTACCAGTTTATATCTTTTTTTCTGTGTGTATGTATTTGAAGGTGATAAATTAATTTTTTAAGTGCATTGTCAATGATACATTTTAACCATAAATTAAACATCAATTTGTGTTTATCTGTTAATGTACAAGATCAGTATCAAATTACACATGTAATAAGATCAAGCTGAAGTCCTTCTTTCAACCATTCAGAGCCCAGTGATTAACAGGCCTCATGTGTAGATCCATACGCCCTTGGTTCCCACTCTTCATGGATGAACCTCATTATTCAACTAAAGTTGCCCACAAATGGGTGGTGCAAACTGTTTGCTTTCCCTATAGTCCATCACTTCCAAATAAGGGGCAGTTGGTTGAGTAGTTTTTCAAAAAAATGAGTATGCTAGTTCTACATGGACCTGATTGGTATTTGGTGTAATTTTAAATCATATGAATAGTGCGGTAAGAGTGTATAATTGCAGTGTTATCTGGACATATTGTACTTTTCATATGTAAATCATTTAAGCAGTGAAAGAACAAATATAAACAAAGATCATGGAGTTCTGACGTAATACAGGAAATGTTTTGCACATGTCCGATATTATTGATGTAAAATTAAAATGAGTAATGTAAGTGTGGGGACTAGGTGAAATATAATTATAGATAATATATTGCATATTTACAACTAATATGATCAGTTGTTATAAATTAAGTTTCATTTAACATAATAATCATGTGATCATATTAATTGTAAATTTGGAGTTAAACTGCAATATATTATTTATATTTATACAATAAAACACTGTAATTAGGGACCAAACCAACTATACTGTTAATTGTAAAACACTGCAATTAGGGACCAAACCAATTATACTGTTAATTGTGTGTGTATATATATATATATATATATATATATATATATTTATATATATATATTATAAAATAGGGTAATTATGGACTAATCCACCTGTGGTGTTAATTATATATATATATATATATATATATATTGTAAAACATGGTAATTAGGGACTAAACGAACTGTACTGTTAATTGTCTGTGTGTACACACACACACACACTGTAAAACATGGTCATTAGGTATATACTGTAAAACTGGGTAATTATGAACTAAACCAACTGTACATATATATATATACACTGTAAAACATGGTAATTCAGGACTAAATAAGCTGTACCATTAATTGTATATATATATATACTGTAAAACGGTAATTATGGATTTAACCAACTGTGGTGTTAATTGTGTGTGTGTGTATATATATATATATATATATATATATATCTGTATATACTGTAAAATATGGTAATTAGGGACTAACTCAACTGTACTTTTAGTTGTACATATATACAAATGACTAATTTGTGTCTTGTAAAATAAGTTTATAGAATTACGTTATTTTTTACCTTTAACATGTTAGCTAGATCTTAGAACATAGAAACTGGAAAGGAATTAGTAACTGTGTAGATAAAGAAACACAAGTATTTTCTGGATAGCTTGATAGGTCAAAGAAAAGACCCAAATTAGAAGTATTTTATAACTTTGTCTGGTATGAAGAATGTGCATTTCAATATTTCCTTTTTCTCAGGGATGTTTGGGTTTACAACTAAGGACTCTTGATATTTGTTTGTTATAATCTTATTGAGACTAATTTCTTTAATTTCAAATATCATGGTAATTTGTTCTATTTATTGTTTGTCAATAACATTTGTAATGTGTACATGATACCATGTTGTGTCATTTTTATTATCACATAAAACATCATGAGAAATCTAAAGATTGTTTTTAAAGTTAAGTGTACTGTTTTAGCTGCTGACCATTACAATGGTAAAGCATCACCTAATGGAACACAAGAAACACTGAAATCTCACTGTAGTGGTAAATCATTTTGACATTCCAGGCTTTAACCTTTACATCAGACACACAGATAATTAATTTCAATAAATTTCTCAGATTCCATGATGATATTTAGGTGTTGTTAGCTGTGAGGACTCCACTAGTTGATAAAAAGAACTGAATTACAATAAGCCATGCAGGTTATTGTAATCTGGATTA